>BLSF01000022.1:0-574701 GCA_012862575.1 Parietichytrium sp. I65-24A
AAAATGACATCAAGTCGTCAGCCACCAAGTCCGAGAAAGTTCAGCAAGATGCGAGCCTTTTTCAACAAACCGGTGTCAAAAGTCAAGCGTACTTGCTCAGTTTTCCCAGCAACACTCACCCCATGCACGACTTACCCTAACTGTCGAAGCGTTTTGTTTTCATTGAGCGCCATGGCCACCCTGATCGCTCCACCTTGTCCCACGCAATCATCAAACCTGTGCGTGAAAGGAACGGCACCGTCAGAAAAACAACTCGGCCGGCTCTTTCACTCAGCGGACGTCACCTCACTTACCACACGGCCACCTCTCGGTCGAGAGCGTTCAGTACTTCGCCCGACGAGTTCACACACCAGCATCTCAACTCGACGCCACAAATGCTCCGGTCCTCGTACTTTCCCATCTCTCTCCGTTGTGTCAGCCTCCAGAACGCTTCGATCGCGAACAACGACACCTATGACCTCCACTCTGCGAACTGCTCCGAGCCCTGCCCCGTGTCCGTGTCAACGTGTTCTTTTCGGGGTGTGGGGGTGTGTGCTGTCTTATTTAACTGAGAGTCAACATTATAGTTTTGTGTATCTGTTTTCTATTCGCTACGGAGACTACCAGGTAGGTGGGGGGGAAGCCACCCCGAACCCCCGAACGCCTGTCTACAACCGAGTTAGCAAGAATATATCAAGCTTAGTCAGTAAACTAATGGGGGTCAGCAAGCGGAAGAGGTTCCATAAGAAGGGTACTCAGTACCGTACCGTTTGTTTACGCTGCAGTTGGTGGCTTCACTTAACAATAGCTGTATTGTGCTGTGTTGTGCTGTATTTGCACGCAGACAATAGGTAGACCATGGTAGACCCGAACTTCCAAGGGCAACTCAAATCTGAAGAGATGGTTGGAAAAGCAGAGAACGGCAGATTCGCAAACCTATGCCTCGACGTGCGACGCAAGGCGCTCGAGATTCGCGAAAACACGATCCCGGAGCATCAGCGCATGAATGCTGAGCGTAGTTGATGACCCTCGCTGACAAATGGCTTGGTTAGGTTGAGAGCAAGAACCACCAAACAAACTCTCCTCTTCTATCTACATTTATCCTTTCAGAGAACTTCGGAGTTGAGAACTGTGTCATGGCTCCTTTCGCTTTCCTCTCCTCACTCTTCAGAATCTTGAGAATTCAAAATTTACAGAGTCACTGTTTGTTCGTGAACAGAGTGCACAGCCAAACCATCGGGGTATTCAAGACCTCGTCCGCGGTTCTCCTGTGTCTTTCAGTTGCACTCTACAGTGATGTTCATTCAGAACCAAATCAACCTGCTGTCACAGAGCATACGGATTTCCGTGTGGATTTATGGACTTATCGCTGGCAAGCACAACAATGCCGCAGTTGTTTGAGGGGTCGCTTGAGTCGCTCGCAAATTCTCGCAGATCCTCCAGGCACAGCCAACGAACAACTCTTCTATTTGTTTCTATGGCACGCTAGCTGGGTGTTGAAGCGGTCATAGTGCACGCCATTTTTCTCATCCTGGTTTTAAGAGTTACGAGTACATTTATTTCGTCTCAATTTTATGTTGATTAGTTTTCCATCGGGAAATGACATGAGATAAAAGAATCTCTCTATTTTTATTGTGATTGTGGTTGATTGAGGGTCAAGTCATGGTTGTCAACCAAATAACGATTTTGAGAGTACATGCACATCTCTAAGAGGCCTGACGATAAATAACGCATAGTGGTGAGAGTGGAAGGGGGGGTGTATCACTGCTTAGCCAGATCTAATTTTTATCTAGAGACTACTATGATTACACAGCTATACTACAATACAGATAGCTAGTAGAGCTAATTAGGGACACTGTTGGGTTGTACCTCTACTAGAGTCAATCTTAGTTCTTCTACATGGAAGTCTATAGGTCTGTTAGCCAATGTCCATTTCCGCAAGCCTTGAGTGGGAAATGCAGTTCAACACACTCTACCTCCCTCTACGCTGTCGCAGTCGGTGTGCGCGTTGTCGGTGTGCGGGACAGTGTCGCGGTGGGAGCCCAAGAAGCCGCCGTGCGCCACTTCGAATTCAAGGATTTGATCATTAGCGCGTTTTCTGATTTATATTCCCGAGCTCTCTTCAGGTGGGCGGGTTCTGCTCTGGGTTGACAACGTCTGGGTGAAGAAGTGCGCTTGCTCCGTCTGCTGAGCCAGTTTGGATCTGGCAATCTGTTTGGACGAACCACCCTTGCTGCGAGTTGCTTCGTCGAAGCAGGATTAATAAAAAAACAGAGCTTCCGCGAGCTTTCATTGGCGAGATGGTCGATGGAGACGAAAGTGGGTGTGGCGTTCTTCCCTGCCACGGGCTAGGCAGAAACTCGCTGGTTCGGGAGCGGTCTTTTAAAGGCAAATTCCAGCTAAATACGAACCATGAGATTCTTGAATCTCCAAAGCCAGCAGCGAGCGAACTGGAGAAGGCATTGGCGGAGGCTGGATCTGGATCAGGGCCAGGCTTTGACGTCCTGTCCATCCCGTCCCAAAGCTTACTAGAGGTGGCCGAGGAGCTTTTGAATGACCTGGTGGTCAGAGAGGGTCTCGACGTTTCTAGGGACGAATTATCGTGCTTCGTTCGATGCACTTGCGCAGAGTATGGCAAGACACCGTTTCATAATTTTTATCATGCTGTCTCCGTGATGCAGGTAGTTTGCGCTATCATACCATCGTCACCACTGTACACTAAAGAAGACAAGCTTCTCCTCTGCCTAACTGCGCTCTGTCACGATGCAGGTCACCTTGGGTACACGAATCAGTTTCTTGCAAAGCGGTTCAACAGCGGCGACGAGATCAACAGAGCTGAAGAGGCGAGCTCTGCGGAGAATAGATCAGCGAAGGAGCCTGACGGACACGGAGATACACTTGGCTCTCCACCTCCAGAACCCGACGTGGAGACCTCTACAGAAAACACGCCGGCACATGCAGGGTGCGAGTCAGCTGACAAGCCTGGGCTGAATCGCCTCGGCAAAGTAAAGCACGATGGCAGTTTCGAGCTTGAAACTTGCCTCATCAAGGACCCTATGCTACTGGTGTCTCGATACGGAACTTTGAGCCCCCAAGAGAAGCATCACGTCATGGTAACCCTCAAGTTGCTCCGACACCATGCAGGTATACTGAGATGTATCATCGGTCCCGTGCCTTCCAAAGAGTCCGAGACCGACAGAGCTAAACAAATCTCTGCGCTCGTCCTTCATGTCATTCTTTGCACAGATCTTGGGGTTCACAAGAATCTTGTGGAAGAAGAGCTGGGTTGCATATCGAGCGAGGATCACATGTTTCGGAAGAAGCTCAAGGCCGCTGCGATGCTCATGCACGCAGCGGATCTCTCTAATGCTGCAAGGCCTTTCAAAGCAAATCGTGATTGGTCTGCTATGCTCGTGGAGGAAAAACGCCTTCGAGAAGGCGAGCTTGCCGGGCCGGAGGTGGACTCTCTGGAATTTGTGAAAGGGGAAATTTTTTTTTGCGAGCACTTTGTGAAACCGACCTGGGAGAAGACTGCTTTAATATTTGGAAATCAGGTGATTCGGCCGTGGCTTGACGGGATTCAGGCTAATATTGGACAATGGCGAGTTGCTCTGCAAGCTCTGCAAGCTGCAAAGCCGGGAAGCACAGGCCAGTTGCTACGAAGGCGAGCCTCATCTTTTGTCGATGAAAGTCTTCCAAAAGCTGATTCGAAACCCACTTCTGAGAACGCGCATGGCGAAGGCGACTTAAGCGCGTCAAAAGACCCAGGATTGCCTTCATACTTATCCCTCAGGTACACGGACTCGTTCATCGTTCGAAACCCAGCGCAAAAAATTTGCTCTGTACTTCTTGCCGAGAATGAAGACGGTTCGCGCTGAGAAATTATTATGGGTTACGCTGATTCCGCTTTCGCAGCGACCGCAAGCGTTGGGTAGTATTGGCGTGTACATTGGACTCTCGTGACTCGGTATAAAATCGGAAAACAATTTTGGTAATTTTTTCTTTCACAAAAGATCCACTCGTTGCATTTGCAGCGTCATCTCTGGTGGGCATACTAACCATCAATTAGAAGATTGGGTAGAGCTGCCTCGAGGTTAATGAGCTTACAGTTGATCCTTTTCTTCGAACTGACACCGAACGTGCTTCCGACAGGTTTCGGGTTGTTTGGACAAAACGCGGCGAGACTCTCTGCCTTTGGTCCAGATCAGAGAGATGAGGCGTCTCGTCGTTCGGAGACGAGAAGTATAAGAATGCAACGGATGGCTATCACTGTTCAAGCCGTGGATACGATCCAGACGCTTAGAACCTTTACACCCCACTATGGCTGCTGTAACTCCTGCCATAGTGGGGTGCTCTCCCTGTCGATTACCTACGCTGCCCACTCTAGAGTCCCTGCGTCCGCTTCCGACTCCGCCATAGTCTGGTGACTAGCAACCACTCAAAGATTCTGCGATAGGTGAGGCTTGGTTGCTGGCGACGAGGATCCGAGAGGAAAGAGGCGACACCACGAAAGAGGGGCGAGACAAGGGCAGCAGGAAATAGCAAGGGTGGGAAAAAATGGGGAGCTCAAAGTCGAAAAGCAACACCGCAACCAGGGATGACGGTTGCTGTTCGATGGACAGGTGTGGCAAGTGCTACATTGTTTCCCTCAACTCCCTCATGATGGTTGCGGGGCTCGCTTTCGTTATTCTTTCCATCTGGTTGGGTGTCAAGTTTAAAGGGTACGGAGAAATTGTCAGTGGAACCTTTGTGTGGACTCCGCTTGGGGTTGGCCTTGCGTTGGTCATGATGGCTTTACTCGGATGCTGCGGAGCTCTGTTCAACAACAAGGTATCTTTGGTGCTTTACACAATCATTTGCTCTGTCTTGTTGATCTGCACATTGGTTCTCTCTGTCTTTTTGCTGGTTGAAATTGGTTACATCAACAAAGCTTCAAAGGAGGACAACTCTGCGGATCTCACAAAGACTGGCGCTCAAGATGCAACCACGTTCGAGTCCGTCGTTTTCAACAATTGCTGCTACAGCAGCATCAACGAGTGGGGAAAATATGAGATCGAGGCTTGCCCTTGCAGTGAAACGACAAAGAATGGCTGCATGTGCTACGATAGCCAAGACTCGTACAATGTGCTTGACAACAACTTCAACAACGATATCTGCGAAATTCTTCAAGACGTGACCGTGTATTATAAAGGGGACACTGTGCCAATTGTTGGCAGCCCATCCATTGGTGGATGTGGTGGCGGTGACCCAAAGCTGTTTCAAGCCGTAATCGCGGAGTACGCCAACACGGAGCTTGCCCCGGGGGCGTGGGCCATCTTCGCCGTTTCCCTCGCTTTACTGGTTGGAGTCATCATGGCATGTTGCATTGTCTGCAAAAAGTCCACAGCCAGAGAGAAGGGCTACGAGAGACAAGACAGTGTCCACCTGGACAAACCTATCGACATCGAGCATCGCAACCAAGAAGGCATTGAGCTGCGTGGCCAGGATCAGCAAATAAGCTTCCAGTAGACGATGCCTAAAAATGGGTTGGCCTCAATGCGTTTGGTACCGATTTTGCGTTTAGCTGCCGCGAATTGTCACTGGTTCAGTGTCATTCGCTCTCCGCTTTCTTTCCCGTTTTACTCTCTGCCAGCTTTTTAAAAAAAATCGAAAGTTTTATTTTCCTATGTTCGTGTTTCTTTTGACTTCCCAGAAAAAGAGGGAGGAAAGGGACGCCCGAGTTCGGTTCAATCGTGCGCGCGTGGGCCCCTTCATTGCTCTTGAAGCAGGAAGATGGTAGGAATGGCATGGCCGACATCGAATTTCATCTGCAGGACTTCGCACGCACGGCTCACAGTAGGAGATCGAGCCAGCTCTTCTGGCAACACGTGTCTTCTTGATTAACGTTTACGTAAAAGAGTAAACCTTAAAACATTAAAATGATGTGGTGGGGGAGGGAGATTTACTTTATGTTTATATTTTCCGACTACACTACTGCCAATTCGGCAAAGAGCGCCTCAGCCCACCTAGTCCCTTGCTTGAACAGCAATTACTCGGCAAGCTCAAATTCATCGGCGCCAACGTGAGTTACACGGTAGATGATCTGCTTCGATCGTAAGAAGCTGTACCGGTTGTCCCACTCAAAGATCATGTCTCCGGCAGAAGGGGAGATAAAGTAGCCTACACATGGGCCAGCCTTCTCCTCGTGGCGCTCGATACTGGACACCATCGTGATTTCGGCACCATCTGCAGGCCTAAAAATAGCCGTGAACTGTATGTCGTATTTAACGCAAGTCCAGTCCCACGATATGAGCTGGTTTGCTTCAGGAACAGCCACGGCAACTTGGTGCGAGCTGCCAGCGGCAACATCAATATGTACATAAGCGTCTTCCTCCGTACTGCTTTCCAGCTGTTTCTTCAGTAGGTTGGACTTGAACAATATGTAGTGATGAATCCAACTCTTCTTGTTGTCTTTCGCGTCCAGCTGATTCAAATTATGAGTTGCAGAAAGCCGTTGCCCTCTTTGAAACATATTGAGCGCCTTCAGGTAAAGCAGCATAGACAGAAACCCCGACTCCCGCCCAAAGTGTGACAGCTCGCTTTCCATTGCAAGCCCCTTTTCGCACCACTCAAGAGCAGAGTCTTTCTCACCACGTTCCAACAGAATTTGCGCAAAGCAAGAGCACACTCGCAACTCTTCGTCGGGATTCGGTTGCCGTCTTGTAGCCTCTTGCTGAATAAGGGCAAGAAGCTTCGCAGTCTGAACGTCATCCATCCAACGAGTGCAGCGCATTCTCCAAATCATCGACTCGGTCACATCTAGGAGTGGCCACACTTCGTGGCGAGACAAATCGAGCTCATCCTCACCCACTTCCTGTTGAGCGGCTTCGTACTCTGAGTAAACACGGAAAGCCCAGCGATCTTGGCGGCCCCAATTATCTTTCTCCATGGCCTTGTACTTGGCTACTAATGAGAGCATCTCCTCGGCGTGCGCCGCAGCTGTGGCTGCGTCCATGGCAGAAAGCTCGTCGTCATCGTCCTCGCCGGCGCCAAGCGACTGCTCCGTGCCTTCCTCGCCGTCAATGCCTTGATCGTCCTCAGCCAGCTCATCTTCCTCCCGCTCCTTTCGCTCCTTCTGGTGTGCCACGACGTGGAAACACAGCGCAGCATACATTGCCATGAATGGCACCATGCTGCGACGCCCCACGCGAACATAGACTTGCAAACTAGCCTCGAAATACCGTGCAGCTCGCGCGAAGTGAAGGTCGGTGAGCTCGTATACCCCGCGCTTATAGTTGAGCGCCCACTCCAAGGCTTTGAGATCGCTTGCGTATGGAGCAGCCCGATCGACAATCTCAATCGCCAAATTGACGTTTCGGCGGCACGCTTCGAAATCGGCTTCAATTCCACTGAAAAACACCGAGTTTGGATACTTTGTGCGTGCCCAGTCGAATATCATGCTACAGGACTTGATGTCTTCGGGATTGAGCGATTCGTCCAGAAACGCTTTGGTGTCAACGTTGTATGCGACCCACACCAGAGCCGCCCATGGTGAAAACATACCTTCCTCTCTCCAGCAATCAAGTAGCATTTTGAGCCCCAACTCTCGGTCGCCCTGAAACCCACTTAGGAATGTAGCTGCCTTGAGCATCGAGGTTGGCAGGAGGCTCAGGAGCAGGTTGAAGATGCCAAGTGTGAGAAGTGCGCAAGAGCGAACAACTTCTCTCTCCTTTCCATTGTATTCCATAGCCTCGTGTTGCAAAGTCTTGATCCACAGCCACGACTTCAAAACGTTGTAAACACCCTTGACAAATGAGTGCTGGAGACACTGAATCACGCCGCCCATCAGGGTGCAGATCCCGCGCACAACACCCTTCCCAAGCCACTCTGCATCTTTTGCAGCAAGTTCCTCAGCATACCAGAGGCGCTGCAAACACTCGTCCAGCTGGTCATTTGCCAAAGAGGCAACCCCTTTGATCACTGAGACGAGGGCATACTGAAGTGCAAAGGCACCGCGAAGGTCGCGTTGTCCACTCCCCTTGTTGGTGTCGTGAACCTCACGCTCGTTTGTCATTCCACTTCGAAAAACACTCTCTGCGCCATTGAAGTCGTTCACAAAGAGCAGCCTCGTTCCCAGTGCCATCTTGGACATGTCTTCTTTCCAAAATTTTGTGGCTTCATCGTCCGAACCTTCAGCTTGTGTGTCTTCTGACTGATTTCTTGAGCTTAAGACCGTCAGGTTGGCCACGCCCTTCCTCACTTCTTCGTCCGCTTGAGCCTGATCCATCTCTCAGTGGGACTCGCGTCTAGCTTCAGGAGCTTCTCGGACTCGCGTCTAGCTTCAGGAGCTTCTCGTAAGTTCCGACAGGCAAGCGGCCGGATCCGGAGGGCGCGAGACGAACCGCCTTCGTCTGTCCTGACGAGACGTGATACTCAAGTCGATCTTTGCTGGCACGTTGGACACGGGCGCCAAAGGTGACTGAGGTGTCTGTGGTGTCTTTGGAGGAGCTATCCGAACACCGAACTAGCTAGCCAATAGGTCGAAGAAGTAGTAGGATGCATTGCTTACCAGATCCTGTAGCCATGATTAGTATCCGTGACTCCTTCTCAATGGAAACGAACAATAGCAAGTAGGGTAACCCTTTTCGTAGCGGAGAAAGAACCAGGCTGTTTAGTCTGTTTAGTGAAGCAAGCTGTGTCAAGTGCTTCACAAGTTTCACGAGCTTCAGGTTGAATGACATGGACTTGCCAAGTTCTTCTGTATCGGAAGCAGTGTGGCGGCGTTTTAGAGGGCAAGGCGAACTGTAACTCGCGTGGTCGCAGCGGGCCCAAAACGTCAGTACATGTATGGAGACCGCAGCTATGGACTTGGGAGGTGACTCGGACGGCTCTGACCAGGAGTGGATTGAAGACGAGGTGGCGAAGTCCAGTGGGAAGAACCGGCGGCACGGCAAAGCCGCAAAGGCGTCAGATTCGAGACCCTCGCGGCGGCGGCGTTCGACAAGACACGCAGAGTCTGAGGAGTTGGAACCGTTCTCCTCCTCCTCGGAGTCTGAGCTTGAAGAGCTAGATGGTGAGGGCGCGAGTGGAACTATCCTTGACTTTAGCAACCTCAAGCTCAAGCCGGATCATCGCATTCGCCCTATCTGGGTCAGTCCCTCGAGGCGAATTCTTTTAGAAGCTTCTTCAAGGTTTTACCAACAGGCTTATGACTTTCTCGTGGCTGTCGCTGAACCTGTCTCCCGGCCGCGATTCATACACGAGTACAGGCTAACCGCGTATTCACTTTATGCAGCTGTATCCATAGGGCTTGGCCCAGCCACGATTGTCGCAGTTCTAGATCGTCTCTGCAAAGTCAAGTTGCCTCAGGAAATTAAGGACTTTGTCTTCTCCACGACCATGAACTTTGGCAAGGCGAAGATAGTTCTCCGACAAAACCGTATGTTCGTAGAAAGCCCCGAGAGAGAGATTTTAAAGCGCCTGTTGCTAGAACCAGTCATTGCAGACGCCCGCCAAATACACCACGAGGATGGTGTCGAGCCACATGACTTTGAGCAAGCAGTTGCCGCTGAGGAGGCAAATTTGGAACAACTCACAAACATAGAAATCGTTGAGGAGGAGGAACAAGACGAGAACATGGATGAAACTGACGCCGCTTACCTTTTGCAAGATGCACATCAAGATACCGTCATTGACGCGCCTGCTTCAAAGTCTGCACCTCAAAATCACCCACTTTCTGAGGCAGCCAATGACTCAAACTCGGGCTCGCACACAGTCTGCATTGGACCAGAACCGCCAGGCCCGAAATTTGTCTACAGTTTCGAGATTGAAACGAGTCGAGTCGAAGCGGTGCGGCGATCAGCCTTGCAGGCTGATTTCCCGCTCATGGAGGAATACGACTTTCGCAGAGACAACCTCAAAGGCAATCTTCCGATCGAGCTCAAGGTGTCAACGGAGATTCGGCCCTATCAAGAGCGCAGTCTTAGCAAGATGTTCGGAAATGGCCGCGCGCGAAGCGGGGTGATTGTGCTGCCGTGTGGGGCTGGGAAAACGTTGACGGGTATCACCGCTTGTTGTACTATCAAAAAGAGCTGCGTCGTGCTCTGCACCGGCGCCGTCGCAGCGTCACAGTGGAAAAAGCAGTTTCAGCAATTCACTACTATCCCAGCGAAACACATATATGTATTCACGTCCAAGGAGAAGAACGAGATCGACCAGACGCGTCCTTGTGTACTCATCACAACCTACAGCATGTTGGCGGCGCGGGTGGATCGGCGATCAGCCCATACGAGCGAAATCCTTCAATCCATTAGTAGGAGAGATTGGGGACTTATGATTCTTGATGAAGTGCATGTGACACCAGCACGTCTCTTTCGAAAGGTGCTCACCAACGTGAAGGCACACTGCAAATTGGGGCTCACGGCGACACTTGTTCGTGAAGATTCTCTTATTGATGACCTCAACTTTCTCATTGGCCCAAAGCTTTATGAAGCGAATTGGTTGGATCTTACCGACGCTGGATTCCTGGCGCGGGTGCTTTGTAATGAAGTTCGTTGCCCCATGACTCCAGAATTCTTTGCTGAGTATCTGCATGAGTCTGGGCCGCACGTTAAGCAGCTCTTGTACACGATGAATCCCAACAAGTGCTTTGCCGCCGAATATCTGGTGAAGCAACACGAAGCACGCGGAGATAAAATTTTGCTCTTCTGTGACAACATCATGGCTGTGAAATTTTTTGCCGACTTGCTGAAGCGGCCATTTATCTCGGGAGAGACGCCGTATAAGGAGAGAATGATGAGGTACACACAGTTCAGGAAGAGTTCGGTCATGTCTAGTAAGTTTGTTTTGCCTGATGTAGATGCATATTCGTTTTTTTTCACACACCCAAACACACCTTCTGATGGGCTCATCATTTTTTTATTTACAGCTTTAGTAGTCTCCAAAGTTGGCGATATAGCAATTGATTTGCCAGAGGCGAATGTGATTGTTCAAGTCTCGTCCCACTTTGGCTCGCGGCGACAGGAAGCTCAGAGGCTCGGAAGAATCTTGCGTCCAAAAGTCGAAGCGGGTGCGAAAACCAGCTCAACTCAATTCGATGCTTATTTTTACACGCTTGTATCAACTAGCACGGACGAAATGTACTATGCGACCAAGCGCCAGCAGTACCTCGTTAACCAGGGTTACACTTACAAGTGCATTGAGGTGAGCGAGGATGCAAAGGCCGAGCTTCGTGCAAACACCATATCGGAACATCCATCTCAGATTGTGTCACTATTGTCACGGAATGCCCAACTCAGCCTCTTGCAAAAAATCCTCACACTGTCTGCTTCCGAGGCACAGGCGTCTTCTTCGGTTGCGCCGAATCGTACAGGTCGGCAAGGCGAATCAAAAAATACGCACACATCAAAAAGCACCATCCCTGTGGGAAACGTCGATGACGCGCAAGAGACTGGCGCCGAGCAAGTGGACGATTTCGATTTCGATGATGGAGATGGTTTTGAGTCCAGCGAGCTAGAAGATGAAGCTGACGAAATGCAAGTACAAAGTCGACCAGTAGCCAAGAGGCGAAAGACGAATGCGGACATTATTTCTGGAGCTGGCAACTTGCAATATTTTGAATATGAAGGTTGAATCATTTGCATTGTGCATATTTACTTAATGCTAGTCTCTAATTTAAACAACGTCTTTTTCTCTTCCCAACCGTTGACAATGCTCGCTGAAAGCACTGTTAGCCATCAAATTTGGCTTCCACATATATAGTAGCAGCATGCACTCACGCGATGCTCACCGTACTGGCCATTCTTCAAGGGGTGCTTGGCGAAAGGCCTGACCCCAAAGCATATCGACACCAACTTTTGTTCGTGCCTTTCTTAGCTTTTCGTGAAACTGAACGGACTTTTAATTGCAGATGCAATCCCCCCAGCCCTGCCATTTGGCTTCGCATTATCATCTCCGCTCTTTTCCAGTCTTGTGCTTTCATTGATGGCGACGAGAATTTCATGCATGTTTGTTTCCAGGACGAGGCCACCCATGACGATTTCATCCAATATGTAATGAACTTTGTCAGCGTGGAAGATGAGGTCCAGCTCGCAAACGCTCTCGAAGCACTTGTCCAAGGTCTCAACAAATACTTGGATGAGGTCCAAGATCCCGAGCTCACTCTCTGTCTCCTCGCATGCGAAAACAAAGAACAACGTTGCATAGTGTCTATAAATCAGCCTCGTTCCTTTCCCCCAGCTCCCTGAAAGTTGATCGCCTGCCATAAAGTTACAGACTGTCTCGGAGCGCTTCGACACCAGCAAGAAAACCTCTCGAATAAGTGTTTGCTGCAGCGCCTCGCTCTGCAAGGAGATTCGCGTTAGACTCAGACAAGCAGCGACACCACCTCCCTTATTGGACATCCGACTCACTTACCACGGGTTCATAGAATTTAACACATCGCGGTTGCCCGTAGTTGTTTATGATGAAAATGCCGCGAATCATCTTGCTTCCCGCCTCGCTGGTCTTGTACTACTTCGCCTGCATCCGAGATCCTCTCTGCTGCGTGTCGTGCGTGTACGCCGCCAGCGACTGCTTGCACATCTTGCCCTCTTCGCCGCAGTACTGATTGGAGTAACTATGGCTACGGACATAGCAAATCTGTGCTTCGGTTGTAGTGTGCCGCCGCGAACACGCACTGAGCACCAAGTGAACGAACATTGGAGCCCAGTACTTCGTACAACCATTGTTGCCAACTCGAGCCAACTGTTTCAGGCCTATCCGTGCAAATGGAAAGTGAGGAGTAGGATCTCTGTTGCAGGTACGCCATGTTGAGAAAGAAGATGAGAAACAAGTGAATTATCAAAATTCAACTGAAATGATTTATGTAAATCAAGAACACAAATATATTGTGCCCCCTCGCGTATACGATCCAGTCAAGCTATAGCGCAATAAGGAAACAGGACGACACGGAAAAAATGCCGAACCGAAATTTTAGTTGCAACACTTGATGAGGAGTTTCCAAGTCGGCTTTACAAACAAAATGTGCATGTCTCTTGCACTTCAAATCACTTGTCGTCGACGAATGCAAGTGTAGGTCTTGCACCCGATTGCTGTGAGAAGTATATCTGGCGCAAAAAGTTGAAGCAGTCGTGTCTAACTGTTGGGAGCGTGAAAATCATGTAATTTTTCATGTCCTTGTTCACGTCAAACGCCCACACGACGTTACCTTCTCCAAGAAATGTCTTTAAAGCACCATTCTCTGCAAGCTTCAAAACCCGATTTGGTGTTCCAACCGCAATCGAGAGTTTCTTATTCTCCAGGTATTTCGCTTGGTCTTCGAACTTCATGTGTTTGGAGAAAAGCTTTGCAATCGGTCTCTTCATCGACGAAAGAGTTTTAATTACAGCACACGAGCGAATCGCAGAGCTACACACCACGAGAACTTTCAGGTTCTCACTGCTCACAGCGCGCTTGAGATCCTCGTAGGACAACACCTTCGCCTTTCCAGCCCCATACAAATCTTGTTCACCGAGGGCATCGCCGCCGGGGTACATCTCCACCCGTGACAAGCCTGGCAAGTTACCCTCATAATGAAACTTCAGCCAAGGAACAAGTCCACTGCTGATGGATGGAGCTCCCTTCAAATCAATTTTCACCTTCTTCTTCTGAGCTTGACCGGCTTTCGGTGTCCCCTTCTCGCTACCGCTTGGCTTTTTGGGCAAAACTTTTTCTTTCGCTGGTTGCACGTCTTTCTTCAATTTGTGTCCATCATGCTTTGCGCGTTTCGGACTTTTACCAGACGCACTTGGAGGCTTTTGTGCAGAGTCTGCCCTGTCTCTCTTTCTGTTTGGTTTTCCTGGGCTCTTCGACGCACCGCCGACCTCCTGGCCGGGGGCAAGGCGGGTGATCACCATCTTTGAACTGAACGAGTGGATCGCCGTCTCCCGATAATAAGAAACTTTGATCACCAAATCAAAGTCTGTGCTCGCAACCTCTTCTCGAACGTTTTCCCGTTTCCAGCCACTCGAGCGCAGTGTTCTTCTCACGCAACTCTAGACACAGAGCGCAGAAACACGACAAAGTTGACTGCTCCTCGTTTGTTCTGTTATTTCCATTATTTTCTCTCCATTCTCTCCATTCTCTCCATTCCACGAAGCACAGCAACCATGTGAAAGCGTTCCTCATAATTCAACACCAAGGGGGTAACCATCCCACCTTCCAATAGGGTTTGTTTACGCTGCACTTTTAAGATCTCATGAACGCTTTTTGCTTTTCTGAGAGTTAAAGAAATCTTATCTCGAGATTCCCGAAGAGGCAATCATCAAGTCGGAAGGGTATTAAATGACCGTCCGTTCGGACAAAGTTTGATTTACTTGTACGTGTACGTAGTTCTGATTGAGAGTACCAGTTTCCGCAGAGGTTACTGGAAACGGAGAGATCGCGTCACGCTCGCCAATAATTCAAAAAAAATTTACTCAGAGTGAGTCGCCAATAATAAAAAGAACCAATAACTTTAGTGGGTACAATTTATTGTACTACCGCGTACTCGAGTAACTCGAGTACTCGTTGCCGGTGACACTGGTGCCCTGCAATGAGGATCGAAGGAAAGGGAAGGAAAATGCGATCTTCCAAGTGACGAAGGTCGGCGTCATTCACAATCATTAAATGGCGAGGTTAACATTCAGATTTTGATTCAGACGAATGCGGCACTGCATTTGACGTCGTCCCACAACTGGGCGGATGAAATTTTATGGTGTTACTGAAAAACGTGAAAATCCGGAAACCAGAACAGCACTTTCATGCAATTGTGGCAAAGCGGTGTTTTTAATAAAAAATATGCCATCTTTTCAATTCTATAGAAAACTTCGTTCTAACCGAGACAACTCGCGTATTCCTTTTCTTTTTTAAAGAGCAGGACTTGTATGTAATTAAAATCAAAGTCCTGGACATCTCTGTTGCTCCGATTTCGAGAGCCTTAGAAATGAAATTCGAGCGAATGCGTATTTATTTATGTACTAGTACCGTGGCTCTTCGGCTCTGCCATCGCGCACCCCACCTTCCGATAGGGTTTGTTCACGCTGCACTTCGTGGCTCCACCGCGTCTCTCGCGCGCGCAAGGATGGTTATCAAATTACTAACCTAAGAAACGAAACGAAACGAAACGTATTGGAACTTTCTTATAGCTCTTTTTCTGGTAGCTAAGTAGTCCGCTTGTAGTCTGGAGTATAGAAAACGCACTTAAAAAGTTCCTGTCTCATCCTCCGAATCATGCGAAGTGGCGGCGGCTCTGTTCGCGTCACCCTCGTTCTCTTTTCAAGAGGAGAGACAAAAGTAGCGCTTCGCATTCTTGACCGGAGAACGAGGCTCGGTAGACAGAGTGAGCCTTCAAAAGACCAGGAAAAGCCGAGACTGCTGTTGCCAATACCGTCAACAGCAGCAGCCTAAATCGCCCGCTGACAGCCACGTTGTCGCTCACGCCACGGACCATTGACAGGAGCACTTGGAGCAGCTATCCTACAGAGCTAACGCCATGTCGAGCAACGATGTGGGGAACCTGCACGAGGTACTGAGTGCTGGTTGCGCAGTCAAGGCACACACCTTCGCGTTAGCAGCCGAGGCGTCTTTCAACACGAGCAATTATTCGGAAGCGAGCGCCAGGCACGGAGCCGCTTTTGTATATTTGGATAGAATCCTAAAAGCAGTTGAGAAGGACGGTATTATGAATAGCGTTGCTACGAAGGAAGCGCTCTCGCTCCTCGCCCATCACCACAAGGGCAAAGCGAGAGAAATGAAGAGGCGCTCGCGAGCTCAAGCTGGTCAGTCTCAAGAGGATCAACAACATCTACATGGTGCCAGGCAGGAACAACAACAGTCACACTCTGCATCCTCTGTACCGGGAGGAGCGCTAAAGGCGAACGATTCAGCCATGTCGAGTCGTGACGTCAGCCACGGCACCTCCTCGTTGAACCCCACAAGTAATGCTAATCTCAGCAGCCAAATTTCTGGTTCAAACAGAGCAAAGACACTTGCCACAACGTTCAATGCGGTGCAACAAAGATTTGAGGAAATGCGAGGCTTCATGTCAAACAAATCAAATTTGTCTTTGGGTGAGCCGGAAAAGGTCGACGGCATCAGTAGCTTTAGCGTGGCAAACTCCGCCCAGTCGCATAGCCCCCAGCAAAGGGAAACGACAGATGCATCTGAATCAGAGGGTTCTCATTCGAGCCATCAAGCCAACCGTCTCGCATCCCGTCTGTCTCAAAGGGTACAACAGTTGATGAAAGAAAATGAGTCTTTAAACAGAGATCTCACCGCGACTCAAAGGTTGCTGAAGTCCATGAAGGCTCAACAGGCAAAGCAAGACGAGTTTAAGAAAGAGTATCGACAAAGGTTTGAAATGCTCAAGCAGTCTATGCAACATTTCCAAGAAGCCTACGCTCAGGGCGACCCGGATGGTCGTAGAGCTCTGTTGGAAAAGAAGCTAACCGATTTGGGGGCTCATGCAAAGTCTTTGGAGAGGAAATTGGAATCCGAGCGTGATAGGAGGAAGAAGGCCGAGTCTCGAGTGCGCCTTCTAGAAGAAGAGATCCGCTCTTCTCGAGACCAGGTCCGACCTCAGGGTCGATAAATCGCATTTTGGCGTGCCTCATGCCTGGATTTCCGATGGCGCTACTCTTCAATCTTTCCTTTCCACACTGCTCCCTCCACTCAGCCAACAACCACTAACAGTAAATAAATGCCTCTTGCGGGAGATCGGGACATCATGTAAACATGTAAACTTCACAAGCCATAATGAGATACACAAAATAAGCTCGTCGTAAAGACATTTTGTATTCTAACTAATCATTGGACCTATTTATCGCCTGGGGAGGCGAGTAAGGAGCTCACAGTGAGTACTTACACAATTTCGCGGTAATCCAGCAAATGCTTCTCCTTTTCCGACATTGCGGGACACGAGAAAAGTCCCTCCCTTCGTCAACGAGAATACATTTTTCACAGTCGTCAATGCGAAAAAGAATACAACACACGATTCTCTGCTTTGCTGCCAACTTGAGACAACCAACAAACGCTTTGCACCGACGTTACATTCAGAAACATTCAGAAAAAGGAATCAACGCCCCGAATCTTCTATTCTACAAAAAACGTTGCATGGCATAAAATTGCGGCTCTAAAGCATAATCACGAAAGATTTGGAACCTTTTCCCACTGCTGCCGAGAAAGTTCCCATTCGAGTCCGTTCCAGTCCACGCGATGTAAACTGCAAGATCACAAAACCCGGATTCCTCGCTGTTGCAGGAGCTTTGCGTGAGGCCAGTGTCAGAGCCAACCGCCGGTGCCGGGATCTCCTCCGAGTCAAGTTGCTCCATAGTTGTCAAGTTGTATGCGTTGGCAACACAGTTCTGGACACTTTGTGACACCGAGTCATCAGTAAAGTAGCAGCCGTCGTCCCATGAGATCTCCTGCACAATGCCGTTCTCGACGTTGATGATTGCTGTCAAAATGGAAAAGTAGAATATGGTTCCGGAACTATCTGGCTGAGTGCAGTACCGTTTCTGGAACGAGGATGAAACCCCCATGCTCTCAACGTGAAATAGCTGATCTGAACAACTGTCTTTGTTTTCCTCGTAGCCTGTATGCATCAATGAACCCGAAAAAGGGTCAGGCAATTGCTCGTCCTCATGTGTCAAAGTCAACAAATTTGATGCACAACTTACTATTTGCAAGAGTCAGCCTTGCGTATTGGTCCGCCTTGGGCTGAAAAAGTGTAAAATTCGCATTGTTAACGACCAGACAAACGTAAGTGGAGCTCCCTATAGTCACTGGAGAGGCTCCTTCTGGCTGGCAGCAGAGCACATGTGAGACAAAAGAGGCGCCCAGAAGAGCGCTCAAAAGACGTGTCATCATTGCCGCAACTTGTTCGTGAGTGCGTTGAACAGGTTGCCGAAAGAGCAAAGAGCGTGCAACACGCTAGGACGACGACAGGGCTTGATGCCAATTTCTTGAAAGATACCGAAGCGATCCTATACCACAACACGCTGCCACTTGCGGGCTCGAGGCCAACCGCGAATTTAGCTTCCTTCGCTTTTCTTGCGCTTAAAGCCGCAACCTGGCGCAGCTCCTTCTGCTCCCTGTCCTGCTGCTCCTCACGGGTCACCGCCTTTACTGTTTTTAGGACTAATCGTAGAGGTATTAGTTCGGTCGTAGGTCTCGGCATTAGTATGAACTCTACCCGGACTTTGCGTTGACTCCTAGAATGATATTGTTGTAATCGCCTAGCCTTTCCAGGCTAGGGCTGTCGATAAAGTTGAGCTAATTTTTTCTAACTAGCGGTCGCTATAGGAAATAGACAATCAGGAATGGAGAATATTGACTTTCCCTTCAAAAGGGATAGTTGTTTAAGGAGTGCCTATTATTTTAGATAGACAGTCGAATCTGGAATGTCAGTACTCTCGATGCGACATTCAGGGAACGCTGAGCGAACTTCGAGCACAGGGTCAACTGAGCGGGGCCAATAGATACCCTAACAGGAGAGGAGATCAAAAAGAAGAATGAGGCAGGTCCAACGCAGTGTTCATGTTCATTCAACACAGTGGCGTCAGTGGCGAGATAACGGAGCCAACATACAGTCTCAAAGCAGCAACAGTGCGTTGCGCTCTCTCAGAATCCACTTCTTGCCAACCTTCTCGCGCGTCCTTTCTTGCGTGACCGCTTAACTTCTCTCCACCCTTGGCACTGCTTGTTCGTCTTGGCGAAAACCGTCGGATTGCGCTTCTGCAAGCACCATGTTCAATTTCATGAAGAGGAACAAGAAGAAGAAGCAGGCGGCTGAGGCAGAAAGCAAAGGAAAAGCTCCTGATGCTCAAACCAAATCGTCTGGTGCTGACGTTGAGGAGGAAGTAGAGGAAGAGGAGGTCGTGGACCATGGCTTGGAGACTTCCCAGCTGCGGTTCAAACTACAGTGTCCGGCGGAACTGGTGCCCAACAAAGCCGAGGTGGAGAAAGAATTTCTCAAAATGATTCGGGACAGAAACATGGTTGGCTATTACGAGAGCTCATGCGAGATCGGTGTTGTCAAGGCGGACGCCAGCCTTCTCAAAACCATGAAAGACGAGAACGCAAAGTTTGAGGAGGAGCTCACGGAGAGGGAGAAGGATGCTGAAGAGAATCACGGAGAGATTGAGGTCATGGAGGCGCTTCTTGAAACAGCAAATTTCCGCGCGCTCACTGGAACCAAGCAGGTTGCCCTCGACGCTTACGCTAAAGTCGCCGCATTGAAGAGCATGTCCACAGGGCAGCTCATTGACGTGGTCCTCAAGAAAATTCTCTTGGGATTTTTTTGGATGGATACTGAGCTAGTCAAGGTCTCTATCGCAGAAGCGGAAAAGTTGCTTGAATCTGGCGGGGACTGGGATCGTCGCAACAGGCTCAAAGTGTACCGCGGTTTGTTTAGTATGATTTCTAGAAACTTCGCCAAGGCTTCGGAAGATTTCTTGTCTGCCGTAGCCACCTTCACTTCGACGGAGCTGTGCACCTACCAAATGTTTATCTTCTACACTGTGATGACCAGTGTAGTCGCGCTCGACCGCGTTCAGTTCAAGAAGAAGGTGATAGATTCCCCGGAAGTGCTATCAGTAATTCGCGAAATTCCGTTCTTGAGCGAATTCATGAACAGTCTTTACGACTGTGACTACAAGCTGTTCTTCACGTCCCTCGTTCAGCTTGACCAGAAAATCTGCACGGATCGCTACCTTTCAATTCACAAAGACTGGTTCTTCCGAGAGGTCCGTGTACTTGCTTATGCGCAATTCCTCGAGTCTTACAAGTCTGTCACATTGAATTCCATGTCAAAGTCGTTCGGGGTATCCCCCGGCTTTCTTGACGCGGAGCTTTCGCATTTCATTAGCTCACGTCGTTTGAATGCAAAGATTGACAAAGTTGCAGGAGTAATTGAGACCTGCCAACCGAACGAGGCAAATGCCAGGTATCAGACAGTGATTCGGCAAGGTGACGTTCTGCTCAACCGCGTCCAGATGCTTTCTCGCGCCATCAATGTATAACTTTTTCTCAGAACAGGCAATTTATATAGTTAGAAAATAAAGAAAGCATCTTTGATGAGGGCTAGCTTTTCCTCGTCGCGAAGGCCAAGTAGGGAAGGAAATCAGCGGGATGCCTTGACGACACAGACCTAAGCGATTTTCATATGTCAAGTGGGTACACCGGCACCGTCCAGATTGTCGCCCAAAGACACCATAAGACCTGTGCATTCTGGATGGAGGTTGGTGAAAGTTGTCGCGTCCGATGCTTTGGTTGCTAAGCTTAAATAGGGCGGCGAGCTTAGGAACGTCACGCAAAGCAGAACAGATTTGTTTCGCAAGGTACTTTCTGTACCTCAAAAGATATGGGAAGCAATTTCTTTTCATGCTAGAGCACCGCGGAGTTCATACGGATTGAGGTTCTTGCGAATCTACCCGGAGTACTTGGCGCATGAAATAACTTTGAAGCTAAAACAAGGACTCCTCGCCGTCGCTCAATGTGCTCTGGCTTAGATTGGCACCAGGAGCCGGGCATCTGGAAGCAGGTTTCGTGAGGTGTCGCCGGCGTTTTTTGGGAGTTCGTCGCTCAAGCTCGTCCTCGTCGGTTCCAAAAGAGCTCGGGCGGTCCAATCCGCGACGCGTGCTCGCAACTTCGCCCCCCTCATCGTCGTCTTCATCTTCCAAAGCATCTGCAAGGATGTAAAAGTCAACGTACGTGTGCCGGTTGCCGTTTTCGGTGATTTGGTGCTGCAAAGATAGACATCCACTCTCTGTCATCCGTATGTGGGTCTTTTCAGCAAAATGCAGAGATTTCCCGGCTTGCTGCAACAACGAAAGCCGATACGAGAATTCTCTTGTAGCCGAACAATCCAACTTGCCCAAGGACTCGTCCCCGTGCGGAAAATCCACCATACAACTAAGGAGCTGTCCGTGCGTACTTAGGCGGAAGAAAGGCTTCTCAGGCGACATGAGCAGAAATACGCTAGCTGCACCAGGAAGCTCTTGAAGCATTGAAAACGCTTCTTTCAACTGATCAGCGTTGATAATGCACCTGTTTAAGGTGGGAGAGTTTTTGAACTCCGCTCTGAGCGGGAGGCTATCCGCCTCCAATTCGTCTCCGAGAGAATTTTCGAATAATGTTCGAATCTTACACTCAGTGACGACCTGCCCTTCCATGAGCTGTAATGAGAACGTTTCCTCGGCGCGAAAATACGCCATTTTCAAGACGATGTCCTGCAATTGCTGCCCGAGCGTGCTCATGCATTGGACTAGAATGGAGAGGTTAATCTTGAATTGGACGCAGCGGTCGTCGCCCTTCATCTCATAAGTCTCAAAAAGCGTTGCCAAAAAGGTGGCGCAACCCTGTGCGACCTGCGCAGGGTCCGTGGTGATGAAGCGGATTTTATCGGCTTCGATGATACATGTTGCGTGCTGGTCCTTTTTTCCTGACACCAAACCGCGCAGGGTGTTGAGAAATAGCTGTGAGTTGGTGGTCTCGGCGTGAAAAGCTCGGCTACGGTTCCTGCTCGCAGAAGCTTGCGACACCTGAGACACAACTCTTTTTCCGGCCACCATCTTCCTCGCGAATCGCACTTCCTCGCACCCGCTTGGGAAAGGTCGCTCACTTCCTACTTGACTTGAAATCTTCAACACCTCTGTCGGGAGGAGTGAGCGATATTCCCGCTTGTTTGTTCTGTTGGTTCGTGAAAGCACCTACGCGGTCACCAAGCGGTTCCCTCCAAGCTTCGATAAGTGAGCAAGTGCTCCTGCGCCCATCTTACGTCCTTCACAGTCAGTGGCCGCCTGTCCAGCGTGCTGGTCATACTGGCAACTCTGGCAACCCAACTTTCAAAAAAATACAAGGGTTCTTCTCGCTTTCTCCTACTACTAGCTAGTAGAGAATTGATTATACTAGCTAGCATATAGTAGCTAGCTCTAGTAGAGTAGGATAAGAAGCCAACTTTGTCACCCTATTTCAGACGCTACCGCGGCTCAGGTGAAGCCTTTGAACAATGGACAAGAGCGTCGAAAGACAGAACCGCCGGCGCAGTTGACCGTTGCTGGCAAAGCCAAAATCAATTTGGACGAGTTGGTGCAGAAATTTTGTGTTTTTATTTTTTTCCTCCTTTTGGTCTTTTCTACGGACCGAGGATGCCGTTTTGCTCAAGCAAAGCACCTCACGCAAGCAGTAGTCCCGCGTGCTTCATGCTCTCGTGAATTTTGATCATCGCGTTAACATAGGCGGCCTGGCGCAAGTTACATTTTAGTCGTTTTGACGTGTCCAAGGTTGTCTGCGATGCTACAATGATTGAGTCTGCGAGACCAGAAAATACAATGTCCAGCTCCGACGGCCCCTGGAGGATTCTCTGCCGCCGATCCTCATTGATTTTGCCGCCGATATCTTCCCATGCTTGAATCATCATCAGCTTGTTTCGCTCTTCCCACTTCTTCGTCAGCCTACCATACCGCACGTTCGAAAGTGCTTTGAGCCACTCAAAGTATGATACAGTTAGACCGCCAGCGTTTGCAAGAATATCCGGAATGATCACACATCCTTTGGCCTCCAAAATGTCTTCTGCCATGGGGGTGACAGGCCCATTTGCAGCTTCGAGAATCATTCGGCAGTTCACCTTACTAGCATTTCCGCTGTGCAAAGTTTGCTGAAACGCCGCGAGAACCAATACATCACATTCGCACTCCAGTAGGCGTTGCACTTCTTCTCCGCGAAAACAAGCGTCAAGTTCATTGTCTGGATAAAAATTATCCACAGTTCCGTGTTCGCGTTTGTGAATGAACAGGGATTCAGGGTCGATTCCTTCTTGTCGTACGATTGCGCAATTCCGATCACTCACTCCAACGACGATGCCCCCCGCCCTCTTGATAAACAAAGCTGCATGATAACCAACTTTGCCAAATCCCTGTACGATAAATGTCCTGCCCACGAGATTTGTCTCGGCGTATTGGCCTAGCCCGGCTTTGTTCATAATATCTTGGTCACTCATAAACTCCCTCAGCGCGTAGTACACTCCAAGCCCAGTTGCCTCCTTTCGCCCGTCAATTCCGCCCATGCTCCCTGGCTTTCCTGTTACCACGCCGCTTGCATGAATATCTGTCGCTCCAAAGAGTTTGACATAAGTGTCTGCCATCCAGCCCATTTCACGAGATCCGGTGCCCAAATCCGGACCGGGCACATCTCGACCGGGGCCGATGAAAGACTTTTTGGCCAGCTCTGAATTACACACAGCGCCGTCAGTGGAAAATTTTGCAAGAGATAGTGCTGCTCAAAAAGAGGGGCATTGACATCAATACGTTTGCTCAGGAACGAGCTGCAACAAACTTACCTGTTGTGAATCGACGAACAATGCGTTCGAGCTCTTTTTCGGAGTAATCCCGCGGATCAATTCGAATTCCACCTTTGCCCCCGCCAAACGGAACGTCGGAGACGGCACATTTTAACGTCATTAGCGCAGCCATGGCCTCGATCTCTTGCAAGTCAACTGTCGATGAGAAACGCATCCCCCCTTTCACTGGGGATCTGTGTCTGCTGTGGTGCGCGCGGTACCCCTGAATCACCTGCACGGTTCCGTCCTTCCGCTTGAAGGGAAAGGTCACACGTAGCACTGCATCGCAGCCCTTGATGAGCTCGAGTTCACCCTCATCAATGTCAAGATGCTCACTAGCCCGATCAAAAAACTCCTTCACCATTTCAAGCAGCCGTGGCTCATTCGCTGGGAGCCCGCTCATGGACCGTGCAAAGATATGATTGCACGTTCGCTGCTTGAAAGCCGCGACCGGGACTTGCCGCCGCAGCAAGCACTGCAACATCTCGCTGACGAATACGCGCAAGCGCACGATGGCCGAGACGGCTTTTCTGGAGCCGCTTGGTCCCTGACTTTTCCTGCGCGACGTGGCAAGGTTTGGCAAGGTTTAGCGACCTGGCAACAGCTCCAACGGTGACTGAAAAGGTTTCAGTCGTGCAACGCGGTTTGGTTCACGTGTGGGAAACTGAGTTCACGGAAACCGTACGCTGGTCTGGAGAAACCAGCGAGAAGCAGAAGACGCACGGGAGGATGAGAAGAGCGATGATTCGCACAGCACACAACACACGGCTCAAAGTGCTAACAGGTGATGAGTGTGGGTGGTGTCAAAGGGTCGAAGGATGCGGAAGATGGCGGAGCAATGTTGACACCAGCCTACTCCTTTTTTGTTCCTTTAGTTCCCTTCGCTCCATTTGGAGCGGTACTGTGAGTACTAAGAAGTTACCAATTATAACTAGTAGCTAGAGCAGGCTCTACTCTAGAGAGCTCTAGCCTATGCTCTAGCTAGCTTTAGAGAGTAGTACAGACTTCATGCTAGTTCAAGCAGTTCAAACTTGCACTCAGCGCTTCAAAACTGTTTTTGTGAAAGGATACAAGTTGAAAGAAAACTCGATACATCCATACACCTGGTGCTCGAGTACATGAAAGCCTTCGCCATGCAACACCGATCTCGAGTCACGCGCAACGGATTGTTCTAATTAAAGATGAGATGCTAATCCTCGTTGATTTGTTTGCTTTTGGAAAATGAAACTCCGCTTTCATTGGGTGGAAACAAAACGAACTCTCTATTCCTAATGCCTGCGTTTCACCCCGACGGGGTGCTAAGCCACGGCGCCAGAACCAGAAAGTACCGGGTGCTCAGAGGAAACGATTTTCTGGTGCAACAGAGCAAGACTTTTTTGGTCAACTGCGCTCGCAATTGGGGCAAACAAAAATTTCCTGATGCTTCTGAACTTCTGATGGAGAATCTCGCACTTCACTGTTAGTTCAACCCAGCTTACAGAGCCAAGAAAGATGCCTCTGGTGGACAACGACAACACTCGAGGCAAACAAATGCCTGTGATTATTCAGTGTGGTTCCCTGGCCGAGTTGCCTATCGTCCGGAGAGAGTCTATTCGCTTTGATGATGCGGTTCTTCTTGTGGGTTCTCCGGGAGTGGCTTTCAGAAAAAGAACTTGCGCAGAAAAGAGCCGAGGAGGATGCAAGAACGAATCACGTTGCTTCCATCGAGGCATCGTCAGCGTCAATGTCTATACTGAATTCGGGATTTCGAGGAGTACCTTGGGGAAAAAGCGGCTCGTA
Organism: Parietichytrium sp. I65-24A; assembly: GCA_012862575.1. NCBI lineage: Eukaryota > Bigyra > Thraustochytrida > Thraustochytriidae > Parietichytrium > Parietichytrium sp. I65-24A. The sequence continues at coordinate 25,094 of BLSF01000022.1, forward strand.
TGTCGGCTCGGTGGATCTTTTGCGGCCTCCCTTTCTTATTTTTGAAACTAGCGATTTGAGGTAGTTTTTGTTTGTTCCTCGTTGCCAACGTTTCCATCAAAGTTAGAGGTCTTCTTCGCGAGCGAGAGAGACATTCAGCCATTTTAAAACCTAGTGGACAAAGACGGAAATAGAAGCCCAAGCCTGAATGAGAGCCAAAGCTTCGAAAATCTTCCGATCTCGTTTCTTTCACGTGTCGCTTTTTGTCTATCTCTTTTTAGAACTACGAATTTTAGAAATTTAGATTAGCTGAGGTGATCACTGACATCCTTAGTAGTGTGAAATAGAAAATTCAGACAGGCTACCCACATTCGGTAGTCGGACATAGTCGGGCACTATTAATCGTATCCTAAAGTACCCGTGAGCAAAAGAAATTTCCTTACCAGTGACCGCAACGATCAAAATTCCAAACATTTTGGTCGAACAGTTAAGCGTGTGGCCACCTAAAGCGTGTGCATGAAACTGTATGAAACATGATCTCTCCTGACATTGTGAGTTCTGATCGTTCGCACAGAGGCTTCAGAATAAGCTTAATTTAAAAAATTAAAAGAATTCTTGGAATTTTGGTTCGAAGCCTTGTAGAATCGCCTCTCCGAGCCTTTGCCTTGTAAGTGCACCTTAAAAAGGTTCCAATGAGTACTACTGTCTGTGAGTACAATACTATGAGTAATACACTTCAGCTAGCTAGAGTTGGTGAGAACAGTGAGGGAGGGTGGGGAGACGGAGAAGGCGGCGCAAGGTCAGGCAAGGAGGGAAACAGGAGTCAACACCTTGGACGTGCGGAGTCATCGCCTCTAAAGCCATCTCTTTCTCTGCTTTGTACCGCCCCTTTGTGCTCCCTCCGTTCCCTGTTGCGCTTAGTTCCCAGACCGCAAGAGAAGGGACGAACTTCGGTTTCGAGAGAAGGTATACGAACGAACCTCAATTCTGCGCCGCGGTTGGCGGGAAGCGAAAATGCTATCTAGGGGGAGACAGCAGATACAGAGACGAGCTTTGGCTGGGCTCGCCTCGAAATTCGGGCCGGCGACAGGTGCCGATGCACACGTGGCTCTTGAGCGGGTCTCCGTGAAGAGGTCCCACTTGAGCTTTAGTGGGATCGTGCAAACGTCAGGCGACGGTGCTGTCACCATGATTTACAACCCGGAAGGCAAAGACTGCCATTATCTCGAGGTCAGGTCTCAAGATGTCAGCCTCAGAGAGTCTCTCCCGGTTTTGGTGACCGAGGGTGGGGAGCTGCTGTCTTGCTATCGTGTCTGGGTGCGCAAAGGGAGCATTGTTCGCAAGGTTGAACCTTTTAAAGTGTAAAGCAGTCTGTGCCAAATGACATGGTAAGAGCTCCTACATGCTGCAGGTTGTTTCTCAGAGATGTTGTGGTTCCGCTGCGACAATGTCGTCCGAAAAAAAGCTTGGGCTGTCACATGGGCATCTTCCAACGGAACAAAAATTTACATGAAGGCATCATGACTGTGTCCTTTGTTGCAACTCTCAATGTTCTTGAAGGATTTATTTTATCTAGCTATCTAACTCAAATTTATATTACATTTTAGACCCCCAAGCTGTGCCCATGTCCATGTCTCGGTAAACATCCTTCGCGCCAGGGAAGATCGGCCTACAGGATGTTACAAACTTGTACATATCACGCTTTCGATCGAAGCGTTCTCGCAAGGCGTCCAAGTTATGCAGCCCGGCATCTTCGGCCAAATCCAACATATAAGTCCACTGGTCAGGAAGCACGTGAGCGGCTCCAGGCGCTATCTCGCCACTGGAGATCTTTTCATCAATGGCATGAACGTATGCGTACCGGGTATTCCTATCTGGAACACGCTCAGGATGCTGAAGCATGGCTGCGATCCACTCGGCCTGTACTTCGAAAAACGGGAAAGGCACGATAGGCTGATTCAAACCTGCGAGAAATAGGTTTGGAAACTCTGCATGCATCAATTCCTTATAAACTGGGCGAACCCGCTTCCCACCTGGGATTTGAAGAAGTTGCGACGGCAGAAATTCGAACTCAAATTTATACCCGGTGCAGAAAATGACAAAGTCTGTGCGCAGCTCTGCACCGTATTCAAAGTGAACAATTTTCGAATCCGCCTCTGCATCTCTCATTCTCGGCCTCCAATAAGTGCTCCTGCAGCCGGGGATGCGATAGCAACCTGGGCTAGCGATCTCCAGCTGAACGTCTCCAACCTTTCCGTCAGATGGGCAATCAGGATCGCTGATGTGTACCTCCTTTGCTATTCCATCCAATTCTTTGGCGATGTCCGTACCTGAGCTTTTTGCTCCTACAATAGTTACAACCTGGCCGCGAAATGCCTCAGGGCGGCGATAAAATTTGCTGTGCATGCTCCAGCCCGCGCAAGCTTGCCCTAGTTCCTTCGGAATCAGTGGAGCATTAAAGTGTCCATTTGCGATAACCACCGCGTCAAACTCACGCTCTTTAAGTGTCTCCCCAACTCCAGCCTGAAGCCACTGCACCACCCACTTCTTGTTCGACTCAACTTGATAGACACTTTTCACCGTTGCGCCGTAATGGACATGGCGATTGAGGTCGAAACGCTCAGCGAAGGCAGTTAAATACTGGTCGACATCTCTGGCACCGACGAAAGAGTCGAGTTTACAAGGGAACTCTGAATCAGAATACGCCATCAACTCTTTGGGTAAGTTTGTCCTCAACCCATCGTAAAGTTGAGAGTTGGGTTTTTCGACGCACCACGTGCCACCCGCCCGGCTGTAGGACTCATACGCAGAAACAGCGAGCCCGCGCTTGGTCAACGTCTTAACAAGAGCGAGCCCGCACGCCCCAGCCCCGATGACCCCGACAGTCTTGCAAGTCGCCGGTTTTGATGCCATGGTTAAGAGGTATTTCCCTCGGCGCACTTAGCACTTGTCGTGGCTTTGGCGGGTTTGGCGCTCGGCCGATTCTGAGCACCACTGCATACACTGACGTTCCAGGCGGCGCCATTTTTGCACGAGTACACTACCGTTCTTACTCTGTGAGCCTCAGTGCTCAATTCCCCTTCTTGTCGATCCTTATTCTGCTCGGGCATGCTTGGGGTGTTACATGACATGCTCTAACTACTAGCTACATAGCTACTAGTAGTCAATGCCAGTGTCATTCCGGAGCTTGGTGAACTGAGAGAACTGAGGATGTGAACTTTTTCTCAGTCTGGCAGGTCTGCCAAACATAGTAGTAGCAAGACCGGTGGAAGGGGACTGCAAGCTGGCGCTTAGAGCGGATACCAGTCGCAGCTGCCATTAAAGCAAATAGCCACCGACAGGTTTGGGTATTGGAATTTGCGAGACCAGCAGGCATCGTGGAACTTAAGTAGGTATGGAATAGTCACTGCTCCACCTTCCGATAGGGTTTGTTTACGCTGCACTTTGTGGCTTCACTTGAGTTACCGCTGCTCGCTTTCCGGTCACGGTCCACCGGTCTATCTATACTCTATAATTTACTCTATATATTCAGTAGCCAGATAATAGACTGAGAGAAATTTGGTTTTGTCAGTTTTCTAGTAAACAGTGGGATACAGAGAGAATCAAAATCGCTCACTGTCGCGATACTCAGTACTCGAGTACCCGGGTACCGAATCCTCACTCTGTTGGTGCATTCGAGTCAAGCTCGCGCGGAGTGAACGAGGGACAGAAAGGCAACTCACCATGCGGGTAGCTCTCTTTTCCTCAGGCGCTCTAATCGTCTGGCTACTGAACGCTGCGGAGACACAGGCTTGGTGCAACGCACACGACAATGGAGACTGCTTCATAATGATCCGAGCTGGCGGGAAGCCAGAGGACTCCGTATCTGCTGCGCGAGGTATAAGCTTCTTCCACACGCCCACAAACGCTGCGAAAGAAGAATCTTTTGGACATATTGCCGCGATCCCTAATGGCAACGCGGACCTGGCCGAAATGCGCTTCTCAGTCGGAAATGAGGTCCATGCAAAGCTGAACGGAAATGGTCTCTTCAACGTCAGAAGGTTGAACGTGGGCCAGGATAGAGATGCCCTGCTCTCGGACGATGATTCTGAGATTTCGCTTTTTGTGACAGGGGGGGGACTACAGATCAAAGCAACCAAGGCTCCGAGGATCAAACTCGCAGGCACAGATGAGTCGGAGTCATTCGCTGCGTTGGAGTACAACTCTTCGCAGAAGCTGGCGACCCTCTCATCGGTATATTCAAAAGGGCCGAGCACTGGCTCCTCGAAGAACGAAAACCCGGCTAAGGTATCTGTGCAGGGTGCGATCTTTGCCTCTGTAAAAAATGCCAGCTTGCCGAGCCTTCAAGTAGGCTCTGTAGAAGCGGAAAACAGCATCACCGTTATTGCGAATCGACAAAGCGGAGCTTCCCTCGGCAGCAGTACTTCTCTTCCTGCGCAGTTACGCCTCACGAGTGGGGACGCAACCTCTTGGACAATCGAGAATGGAGGGGAGAACAGCGGGCTGGGGCTCTATCATAATTCCACGAGGACCATCCGCGTCTCTTCCGGAACTCCAAAGGATACACTCGTCCTATCTAGTGAAGGATACGTGGGAGTAGGAACACCATGGCCTTCAGTCAAACTTGACGTGAACGGCGGAGTCCAAGGCACTTCGGCATACTCCTCGGCCTCGGACAGAAGGTGGAAGAAAAATATTGAGGATCTTCAGGGAGGCGTCTACAAGGATATATTACGCATTGTTGGAAGGATCCGCCCGGTCACCTTCACTTGGGACCGAGAAAACTTCCCTGAAAAGAACTTTGATAATGGTGCACAAGTCGGATTCATTGCTCAGGAGCTGGAGACAGTGGTCCCGGAGGTGGTCCGGACAGGAGACAACGGCATGAAATCCGTGCAGTATGCGTCTCTTGTTCCGTTGCTCGTTGCAGCTGTGCAAGAGTTGGCGGAGCTGAGTGCAAAGCAGAATGCCAAAATCAGTCAACTTGAGAGAGATTTGGCACTGAGTTTGGCAGCGTCCAAATTGTGAACATCTTGTCATTAACCAGATGGAAAGCCACAAGTGTTGTTGGCTTCCCGCGAAACGACAAAGTCTGGTGGCTGTTTGTGATGGAAAATAAAGGAAATGTCCACGAGGCTGCAGGCCAGCAATTCACTTCACACTACGGGGATCTTTTTGAAGAGTATATCAAAGGGCGGCAGAACGTAGCTTTTCCAATGGCAAGGAGCGAATTGAAAGAGGAGCCAGAACAACGACCATGCCATACCAATTCGATGCCTTAGATAACGATTTCTTCTCTTAATTAACGAAGGAGGTGATAAAAAACACGTGCTCTATTCTGCAACCTGTTCCTGCCAACCCAACTTTCTAGCTACTTGAGCTCTTTGATGTTCCACACGGGAGAAGATAGCTTTGTGTCAGCATTTCCCGCGACGGAAACACAACCAAAGGCAGGTTTTTGGAGAAAGATCGGTGACGACGAGTTGCTCTCTGCAAGCGAGCCAAAATACTTGTGAGCTATGTCTTGAAGACCTGCCCTATTCAGCTCAAAAAAGCGGCTTCGCATGCTTTGCCGGTCTTCGGGTGTAATTCCGTACAAAAACGCACCACTGCCCTTCGTTCGCACCTCTTGAGGCGCGTCGATACTACCAAACACAGAGAGAAGCGCCTCTTCAACATCCCGGTCTGTGTAAGATGCTTGTAAGAGCCAGTCCAAAGAATTGCCAAAAACCTTGACGCTTTCTTCAGCGTTGGGGTCAAAGTAGGAGTAAAAGTGGAACAAGCCAGCCATATCGTGCGAGCAGCCCCCTCCATAGGCACCACCTCGCTCACGGATATGCTTGTGCAGATAATTGGTAGAAAGGATTTGGGCCAGCACCATCAGTCCGGCATCGTCTGCGTGACCGTACGGAGCGTTGGTAGGAAACGACACTGCAGCATTATGGACAGAGATGGGAAGCCTGATGTAAGTCGGGTCAGCGGGGGACCGCGCGCGAATGTTCCTGAGCACACCTTCCCCCGGCGCATCCCCAAGATCCAGCAAAGATACGCTATTTCCGTGGTCACCTAGCTGCTCTCCTAGGCCACGAATCGATGTCAGGACCTGGTCTTTGGAGATCAGACTTCCTCCCGCGCAAACGCAAACTGTCATTTTCTCCGGCCGAAAGATGAAATTAAGCATACTCTGGAAAAGTGGGACCAGGACGTCTAGCTGCTCGTTGGCTTGAAACAATAGCTCAACCTGGCTCAAACCGTTGAGCGCTTCTCGTTTCGCATAATCGTCTCCAAGAGGGGCCAGGGCCCACTTTCGGGCATAACCAAGTGCCCCGTTGGTGATGTTGGATGATGCCGAGTTTAAGCTCGTGGCAAGGAGACTCTCCACATGGTGCACATTCTTCTCGAACAAACTATCGCGAAGAACGCTCACCATCAGTGCAATCGTTTTGTCCAGGTTTCTCTCCAACGCCATACTGGACACCATAATCCCTTGCCTGTATTGCGAAGAAGGGCCTGTAATTCCCGAATTCTGCTGCACAGCAGAGTCGCCTCGGAGAAAAGTGTGATTGGTTGGCGTTAACGGGCTATTTTCAGCCCCGTACCAGCTAAGAATGTTTGGAGAAAAGCTCATGCCATCACAGACCAAATCACTCTCGATTGAAAGATCTTGGTAGCTGTGCGACTTGGTGTCCACATTTCCGAGCAAGCTGGTGAACATGCTGAGAAGTGGGAGGTACTTGTCGGGCAAATCCGAGGTGTCAAAGAAGGCACGGAAGTACACGATACCGTTTGTCTGTTGATCATTGACCCAAATCAGATTGGAGTCGTCAAGGGTCTGCACCGTGACTGACTCCTCCGGGACCTTTGGAACGTCTGAAATCCGCAATGTGGGCAGACATGACACGTCCTGCTCCGAAGCTTGCTGATCCTGCAAAGCTTGTGCTGTTTCCGCGATCCTCTTCCGGTCGTCTGACGTGAGACTTTCGGACAACGCTTTCAACTTTGCTTGCTCCTTCTGGGCAAGCTTGGAAACAAACTCTTCATCAGGCTCCATGCAGAGGGAGACAAAGTCAGATCTCAAAACAAGGTTGCCGCATTCGTCGGTCTCCAAGAACAGCTGTTGAACTACGTCCTGCCAAAACCGTGGATTAGCCTTCATTTCAGCCAGTAGCCGCTCGATTTTGTTGTCCACGGTAACGCTTTCCTCCAGCGAAGCAATGAGATCCCCCTCAGAGAGCTCTGCGGTGTGAGTGAATGCATTTCCCAAGGCATACATCACGGCAATCCCAAAGCTTATGTGCTTCTGCTTCAAGGAAAGCTCCAGCTGGTGAAGCACCGCTTGCACACGCCTCTCATCAAAACCCTCCTTCACCACATTTACAAGGCAAGTTTCGATGGCTTCCCTGACAGCCTTGATGTCAGACTCACTTCCATCGATGCCTTGCACACCAACGCCAAGGGTCGGATGCAAAGATGCAGAGTCATACCCAGTACCCATCGAAAAGTCTGGCGCAAGCTGAGAGTCAATCAAAGCGGTGTACAACGGAGCGCTCGAACCGTCCAGAAGCAGCGTGGAGGCTATCCTGCCTACCATGCGGGTGTACTCATCACTGCGCTCAGAGCGATTGTTACTCAAGGTTCGAGACAAGCAATAGATGCCTTGCTTCTCCATCATTGGTTCAGGAGGTCCTGTGAACCGAATGATATCACCCTTCTCTGGGTGCCGAACGGTGTCAACTGAGGAGTTTGCGATGGTCTCCTTAACCTTGTCAGCAACCGGTGAATACGAGAACTGGTTCAAAGCGTATTCGTTTAAAACTTTCACATGCTCTTCCAACGGAAGGTCTCCATACGTGTAAAACAGGGCATTCGTGGGGTGGTAGTGCTTGCGATGGAACGCCACCAACCCGTCATGTGTAAGGTCTGGAATGAACTCCGGGTCACCCCCGCTGATGTACTCGTAAGTGGTGCCAGGCAATAAGGCCTGCTGGAGCTTATTGGCAAAAATGGTTGACGTGCTTCCAAGCGTTCCTTTCATTTCGTTGTAAACGACCCCAGTGCGGACAACCTTCTCAGGATCTTGCGGACTCAACTCCACGCGGTGACCTTCTTGGAGAAAGTCCATTTCTTCCAATTTGGGAAAAAACACAGCATCGAGGTACACCTGCATAAGGTTCACAAAATCTTGGCCGTTCCTCGTCGCAAATGGATACATGGTGTGGTCGCTAGCTGTCATGGCATTCATAAACGTGTTCAAACTCCGCTTCGTCATATTGAAAAATGGGTCCCTGACTGGGAAGCGGGCTGACCCACACAACACAGTGTGCTCTAGGATATGCGGGACTCCTGTCGAGTCAGAAGGCGGTGTTCTGAAGATGACGCTGAACACGTTGTTAGTGTCGTCACAGTCCACGTGAACGTATCGCGCTTTTGTTTCTTCATGTTGCAGGTGATAGGCCACAAAGTCGAATTCCTTCACGGCACTGATGTGGTGCACAACAAAACCGTCGATCTTTGAGCCAACCTTGAACTTGGCCTCAGGAGTAACTCGCTGTGCCCCTCGAAGCAGAGACTTTAGCGGAGCGCTCATGCTGCCTCTCACTGCCAAATCTTAAGACTAAGCTTTATCGTTTCGTATCCTCTGCGACAGCAGTCCTCGCCCAGGAGCGCCTCAGGAAGCCAGGCTGGATCTGAGCGCGGACAGACAAATGTGACCTCTAGGAAGGCCTCGCCCAGGTTGTGTCTGGAGCCTCGTATCGTCTTGGACTCCGCTCTACGGAATCGCAGACAGTAGTGTTGGAGGTGTATGACTCGGATGATCGAGCACAGTACAAGTACTGATGATGGTGGGTCTCTGTAATATTGTACCGAGAGGAGGTCCTCAACTTACCTGTCGGTATCGAGGACGGACAAGGAGTACTCAGTACTCCTGGCAGTCCTCGGGTGTTGCTCTTTCTCGAATACTAACACCACTCCGCATACTCTTTTTACTATTCACTTCAACACCAGAGGTAGGATAGGTAATAAGAGACACCCGAGTCGACTGAAAAGGGCTATCAATCAGTGGTTTAGATGATTTTAGATGAGAGCTATCGAGGCAGCTGTGTCCTCGAGTACTTAACAGTTCTATGGTTACTATATCTAGCTAGCTAGAGCTACTGATTTTCTTTTTAGAGAAGCAAGAGCACGCCAGAGCAGCAGATATACAATTGTGCGTTGTTTTTACACAGATGCCTTTTAGATGACTTGACTTGAGCTTGGCAGCGAACATTTGTTACACAGGTAATTGTAGAATTGACGTTGACACATCTGGCCACAGCTTTCTCGTACAGCGAGGATTGCGCTCAGATAGGTGTCTAATAGGGAGTAATCAAAGGAGTTGGTGTGATGGGAAATTCAAAGCGGTCTCCGGAGTTCAAGTCCTCAAATAAGAAAGCCCCTTCCATCGTCCCGGTTTCTGTTGTAATTGCTGTGCCGCTCACGTACTCGAATATCTGCCCGCCTTGATGCTCATGGTGGACAAGGATAGGCCTCATGCCAAGGACACCTAGTATTCAGAATTGAGTGATTCAAAAGCTGTCAGACTGACGTGCGTACTCTCCTCCGCTGCTCAAGTTGTCTAGCTAGCCAAAAGCAACCCTTTCGCGCCACTTACCTTCGCCGAATTTCTCCACAACAGCAACCTCGTTACCCTCACTGTCTTTGAAGCTCCAGTGCCTTCCGAGAAGACGGATGGGGTTTTCTAGGCTCTCGAGATTATTCACGATGCGGAGGCGATAAACAAATTGCGACCCTGGCCCGACATGGGCGGTCGAAAGCTCGACGTGCACTCCATTTGATTTCGAAATTGTTGTGCACTCGAATGTGTGCATTGCCATGTTAAGCATGCGAAGAGCGTATGATACCTTCTCGGTGACGTCCTCGGGCTCCACCTCTGCACGCTGGTACTGACTTTTAATTAGCGAGACGAGCTGCTTGCGGGTGATCGAGGTATCAAGTTTTTCCCTTGGTCCAAGACTTGCAACCCAATCGGCAACATTGTCAAGCTGCAGCGGGGCAGCTCTCGTTTTAGACGTTTTCACTGACGCCCACTCGTACACTCTATCTGACAACGAAGGGAAACTATTCCGATGATAGCCGGAACCATACATGCTTGGCAGGACAGGGTCGGTAATCTGGATTCGAGCGTCTTTGCGAACTATTCTACGAGCTGCGCGTCTGCCAGACTGATACCCGCACCCGGCTTCTCGGAGAAGCATCCTGTACATGCGCTTTTTGACAAGCTCCATCTTTTTAAATGCCACAAGCTCGAGACCCCAACCACAGCAGGTATCAAGTCGGAATTCCTGCAACTGACGCGCAGGCCAGCCGGCGTCCCTGCACAGCCCGAAGCAGCGTTGGCCGTGCTAAATCGTGCGGTATGCCGTCAACAGTCTCAACTCAGCTAGTTTCGAAATAGTTCGGACTTGCACACCGTCTCGGCACAGCATCCCCAAGGCCTTGGGCTGTCAGGATACCGGTAGAGCCTGCGGGTCGCGCTCTGCGCTCTGCGCTCTGCTGTCGCGAGGCAGAGGGCCTGTGTTGACGCCAACGAACACACCTCAAGCACACCTCGCAAAAGATATCAGCCTGGGAACCTTGGGAAGCAAGATACTCTGTTCGTCTAAGCCAGCTGCACTCTCCCCGCCACTCTAGAGTATAGTCTAGTCAGTCAGCTAACGGCAAGTGTTTCGCGCGTGCACCTCAAACAAACTCTCCGAACTTGGAGGTGAGCAGTGGCCCCGCTAGAGACTGCGACAAGTCCTACTGGCGACGCTGGTAGTATCGCAATGAAATGCGATGAACACTGGTCTACTTCTATTGGTAGCTAGGCTACAGGACCGGCCTCGCATGAGATGGAAGTGCACTATCGCCAACTGCTCGTAGAAATTGGTCCAGAGTCTTTGCACTCTCGCGTCATCGACTTGTCAGATTCCACTTCTTCATCACAGACAACAATAAAGTTTGAATCCCGAACAATTTCATGCATTGCGGCTTGTCGCTCTGGAGGATCCTCGGGAAGATTGTTTGGAACCACGATGTTAAAGACGCTGTGGATGAGTGAGTGCTTCAGTGATCTATCGCTGTGAGTTGTCGCGGTCAGCGACGGAGAGGCGTTCACCTCAATGAGCCAGGGCTTTAAATTTTCGTCAATAAGCAGATCGTACCCATAGCACTCGAAGCAGTGCTTGTCGTTGAGCATGACTCCTTGAACAGCTTTCAAACTGTGGTAAATAGTGCTCTCTATCAACTGAAAGAGCTGCTGAGTGGACTCGGAACCAAACATGGAATTGAGATACAAACGCAGGTTTGAAACTCGCCACTTGTTCCCGTGCTCGGCATTGTATTGATCCCCGTGTTTCTGAATTGCGACGTTCGTCAAATGTACATAGTGGTTCTCTCGATCCGAGGCATCCACAGAGTACTTTTCGTTGCAGAATCTCGCAAAGCCTTCTTTATAGAGGTACGCTTTCAGCGGGCGATACGATGTAACTAGGACGTAGAGCCGGAGGTCAAATTTTTTGCCTCCTATGAGAAGCGGCCGTTCAATATATTTGGAGATCACGTATACCTCTTGATTTGTCACCTTGGATGCCCACTTTTTAACTTGGCTCAGCTTGTTGACCAGGAAGATCCCTGCGCCTTGCGATCTGCCGATTGGTTTCATGATCCACAAAGCGCTGCTTTTACGGAACTCTTCCACAAACAGGGAGTAGTCTGTTGGCAGCACATAAGTTGGGGGCAAAAAGTTGACACTTTCTTTATCGCCATCCTTCCTGTACCTTTTTATGTTTTTCACCATGAGATCCTTTCGGGTCAACTCAAAGTGGTTCGAAAAATGGTTGATGATCTGATCATCTCGAAGCCTGTACTCGCTGTCGGGACTAAAGAGCTGCTTCACGCTGCCCACGTTAGCCCAGTACACATTCCAGTCGCTTTCCTCGGAGCACCGCTCCCATCCGCGGCGATCAAAGCAACCAAGAATACACGACTTGTCAAAGTCTGCTCTCCACCTAACCACCTTACGTTTCGAGTTGAAGATGAGCATTCGTGGTTTCTCGCTCTCCTTTCCGTCCTCCTATCCCTTGTGGAGGGCAAAACCGCACGCTGAGGATAAACGGACGGGGGGGGAAGCTTTATAGTCTGTCACTCCCTCGCAAAACAAGCATCAAGAGTACGACGATCGCACCCCTCGTGAAACCCGCAGCTTGCACGAGTCACCTCCTGCTTGCGTGGAAGCTTTCGGCTCGCCTTGTCTGGCGCTTCGACTTGCCTACTTGCCTCTTTCTTCCACTGCGCCACAGTGAGTCCCGTTGGAAAACGTTAGTGCACAGTGTACGTACACAGATTTTTTGTACTACCGGTACCACTGGTACGTACTACAGCGGAAGCGAACGACTGTGAGCAGCTCTAGCTAGCTAGAACCCCTGGTTAGTCTGGTTAGTGGGGTGCTATCCCATAGGTAATGGCAGCACTCGTGAACGATGGAAAATAAAAAGAATTCACTGTCAACTTTGATTTACTGTCAATTCTTCTCGAAGGGGTTAAAATGCAGAGAGCGGCAAGGATCGCGACAGTCTGTCCTCTCAACAATGCTGCCTGACTCGCAAACCCTTACGACATCACGGCATTCCAAGCGCACCTGGAAGATGGTATGAAGACCTCTGACATTCATGTAAGGAACACGGTCTCATCAAAAGCACTCCGATCCATGTCTCTGGGTTCACATGCCACAACAGTCATCTCCCATCACCCGTCTCAGATTGACAAAAACTGATCACTCATCTCCGCAATTCTTTCGACCAGGATAGCATTGAGTGTGAGAACAATCGCGTCGAACATCGCAAGCCCCCCGCTACTTGGGCCATGGACTCTGCTAAGAAAACACTACACGTTGAAGATGGACCAGCATGACAAGGCGAAGAGAAAGCACGCTACGTGGGAAAAGTGAACCAGAGGTCTTGTAGTGTGAATTCTTTGTACTATTACTGGTGCGTATGTGACTGAGAGGTGTACCTCGGCGCCCCAAAAAGTGTTGTGAATGGGCAATAGGAATCGGCAAAGTTTGCCTTCGCAAAAAGTAAAGGCAAAAAGCGCCAAGGCAATCAACAGCAAGAGCTGTTCTTCTGAGCCTCCGCATTGCCAGCCTCGCGAGAGGTGATATCAACAGACTCACCTTGGAGCTTGAATTCTCCACCACCATCTACATCCTTGCTCTCCGCCTCCAGCTTTTTGACGCGAGTTACGTGGTGGTCAAAAATTTTCTCGATTACATGTTCAAAAGCATGGTTTACTGCGTCCCCTTTGAGCGCCGACGCCTCGACAAAGTAGAGGCCGTGCTGCTCTGCAAAAGCGCGCCCCTCGTCCGTGGAGACGGCTCTCTCTGCCTCCATGTCGCTCTTATTTCCAACAAGCATGAGTTTAATGTCGCGGTCCGCGTGGCCTTGAACTTCACTAAGCCATCGCTTCAGGTTTTCAAACGTTTCCCGATCTGTGATGTCATATACTAGCAGCGCCCCGACAGCCCCGCGATAGTATGCTTTGGTGATCGCTCTGTACCGCTCCTGACCAGCGGTATCCCATATCTGGGCCTTCACTGTTCGCCCTTTCACTTGCACCTCCTTTGTGGCGAATTCGACACCGATCGTGTGCTTTGTGTCATATGTGAACTCGTCACGCCGGTATCTTGCGAGCAGACAGGTTTTCCCAACTCCCGAGTCTCCGATGAGCTACAACGGGCATCAGTGAGGGCTCTCAAATCTATTCGAAGAAAAACCGTTGGGGCTCAAAGAGGTAATCCTCAGCCCGCCCGCCGTGCAAAAGTCGAACTTACCACAATCTTGAACAGGAAGTCGTATCCCCTCGAGTCTGAGAGAGCCATGTTTGCGGCGCCGTGAGACTTTATTCAGTCCCCTGCCCTTCCGACCTCACCGTTCGCAACGGAGTGGTTTCCGATCCCTGAGAGCGCCCGAACAGAGCAGCGAGACTGGCAGCTTGGGGGATTGGAGTCTTTTTAGTTCAAAGCTGCTGGCCCAAACCTTCGTGGCTGTATCAGTGTGTTCGCGCTTCCACGCTCGCAGTCTGGCAACGTCTGCTCGTGGGCTGGCCAAGTTGTTCTGACTGTGAATTCTGAATTCTGAACGACACTCTGTTCTGTTCAGAAGGCGGAACATGGAAGTTGGAAAAATCTCAGCGCTCTCATTTCTCACGTTCTCTCACTATGTTCCTCTGTGTTCCACACTTCCTAAACATGTTAGGTATTTTGGGCTAGACTGCTTAACTCCTTCTGGTACCGGTACCGGTACTGTACTGAGTGTGAGTGCTAGTTAGCAACTAACTAACCTTCTGCATTACTAGTACCCTAATTGAGGAAGAGGGTAGAGACGGTAGCGCCAGTAACTACTGTAACTACTATTTGATGGCACCGCAGTATGATCAGTATGATCTGGGAGACGAGAAATGATGAGAAATGATGAGAAATCAGAGAGATCGAAGACACGCTGACGAGGATGGTTCGCGACACAAGGCCGCTCATATCACGGCCGTCTCCTGCTAAATTCCTCACTCTCCCGTCTCAATGCGAGTAAGCCAGTCACATCAAGTCGCTTTGACGTCTATGTGACGCGAGACTATGTTTGACGTCACTTCTCCCCCGTCGTTATGGATAGGGTTAGGTTTTCCAGAGCGCCCTCGAGAGACGCCTTTTGGCGCAAAGGGGTGGTTGCAGCGCAGGGAAAGCGTGGTAGTGCGGCTAGGCGATCGGCCTAATGCTTCGCCCTGTCTCGCGGGGGCGTAGCGGGCGCTAGTGTTTGGGGCAGTCGTAGCCATTGCACAGAGCCAAAGAAGTGAGAGTGAGAGAGAGAGAAAGAGAGAGAGAGAGAGAGGGAGAGGGGAAGGGAGACACTGTCGAGAGAAGAGTCACTCGTGCAGTCAACGGAGACAAAACACACAGAAAGATGGTAAGTGCGCGGCGGCTGGCGGTGTGGCGTGAACGGTGGGTCTGCGAGGACAGGAGCGCATGCTAGGCTTGGTGCTGTGCCTGAAGCAGCGAGCGACTGGAGGAAAGGATGGATGTGTCGATCTGATCGAGCGGCCAGGACCCCGAGGCAGATGGGCTCGTTGCCGTGTTGAACCCGTGCGCGACGCGTCTTGCCAGGGCCTGATGCGGGAGCTGGCGTTTGCATGTGACGGAATAGTCTGTGTGTGCCGTTGCTGCGTCGCGGGCTTGTATCAGGGATGCAGTTCTTTGGACGGTTTGGGTGGTTGCGGAGTCCTTTGGTGCATTTTGATTTTTGATGTGATCTTTTGTTGACATTTTCTTGTGTTCACGTGTTTCTTGCATCTCTGCGGCGACGACGAAATATTGCGACGGCTGTAGGGCAAACGCACACAGAAGGCTGGTATCACAGGGAAATTCGGAACCCGCTATGGTTCCTCCCTCCGTAAGGTCGTAAAGAAGATCGAGATCTCCCAGCACGCCAAGTACGACTGCCCATTCTGCGGCAAGCACTCTGTCAAGAGAAAGTGTGTTGGAATCTGGGACTGCAAGGCTTGCAAGAAGAGAATGGCTGGAGGCGCATATGTTCTCAGCACACCTGCTGCTGCTGATGTTCGTACCACTCTCACCCGTGTGAAGAAGAACGCCCAGATTGTTTAACTTCTCAATAAAACATCTTCTTTGCTAGTTGCTTATTTTGTGAATTGTTTCTGCAGTCGAGGTGTCTGGTCCGTGTAAGGATGGGTTTGTAGGCTTCCATCTGAAAACTGCACGGTCACGCTTTTTCTTACTTGGGACGTCAAGCTTTTCGAAGACGGGTTTTGTATTTGCGTTCGTATGTTCGCGCGGCTGATGCAGTCAAGGAACATTTCTTCTAATGAGCTTTTTGGTTGCTTCAATTTAACAGTTCAGGATTTCTTCGCTCTGATTTTTTAAGTTTTTCCAATTTAGTAGAGTATGTTGAGTATGAAGCGACGAATTGAAACGAGGCCGGCCTGGTTCTAGGCTCGGGCAAGCACGCGGCCGCCAACATGTGGCGACTATTTCTCTTTCACGTGCTTGCTGTCATATACAAAACCAGGCCGATCCATCGCCGCAATGATCGGTACTTCAGACTTCATTTCAGAGGAGGAAATGGTATGAAAAGGGGTGTTGCCTAGCACTTGTCCAGGTCGTTGTGAGTGCTGCTCTTGGTCTGGCCGCTCGGTGCCTTGACAGAATCTTCTGTCTGGAATGGAAACGGCTCATTTTGCCCTGATGGCCTCGCCCGGAAGTCGGGGCGAGGCCGCCAGCCTCACGCACCACCGGGACAGTCGTCCATGCTGTAGTACGACGACGACGAGTTGCTCTCGTTCCGGAGAACCTGTCCCTGTGATCTTCGCATAATTTGCCCTTGCGACCGATTTGCCATCAGGGCGGATATTTGCCGGGCCACGTAGGCCACGGCGTCGATTATCAATCAGACCATGTCCGGCAGTCCGGCGCTTAACTCGTTACTTGGCTCTTGGGGAAAAGGTGCTCCACCTACTCTGCTCGCGCCTGCTCCTCTGGTACGACCGGAGTGCCGTTCCTCGTTGACAGTGCGTTTCGGGTCTGCTGCAAAGACCCCAACTCGAAGGCCAACGCGACTCACTTTCAAGTCCTTTGAGAGTGCAAAAGTTGCAGAGCGTTCACCCGCGCAAATAGTGCACTCTAGTACTAGTACTGTACTGAGATGTACTGAGTACCGGTACGTACCAGTACAATTGCTTTACCCGCCGGCCGTACATGTCTGTACTGAGTACCACGGCTTACCAGAAGTGGATGAATACAGTGCCTACGCATTGTGTGTAAGAGAGGAGGCGTGGAACAATCTCGAATGGCCAAAGCTCCGAGAGTCAAAAGGCCGAGTCATTTCGGTCTGAGGGGAATCCCGAGCCGGCGACCTGGCAAGCTGGCAAGCTGGCGGAGATGGAAAAGAGCAGTGAGGTGTTCTTTGCTGGTCTATTCGATCGGAATCGGAGGGAATGAGTGTTTTTGAGTTCGGAATTCGGGGCAAGGAACGTTGCCGAGAATCTAGAGCTGCATCTAGATGGATTGCTTGCAATTGTGAGTCTGCCAGAGCACGGCACGTTGCTGCGTTTCAATGCCAATACAGTGGTCAACGTCGTGCTCCGCCGAGCACTGCGTCCAGCTGTGGCAAAATGGAGAGGTGAACTCCCTGGAGAAGATCATGCAAAGACTTTGATTCACTGTCAACATTTTATTATTTATTGTGTGGAAAAACTGAAAACGTCAATGGACATTCAAGCGCAGCGCGGTTGAGCTATCTCCCGCCATACTTCGGTTCGAGCTTGGCCACCGTGGCCACTTTCTGTCAGCCCCCAATTGGCCTTGAGACTCTGTCTCAAGATAAATTTTACCACAAAGGGGGCGTCATTCGCACTCGTGCTCGCCCGTACTGCTTCAAAAGTCCGAGAAAAGACACCATTCATTGTGCCCGAAGTGCGGTTCGAGATGTCCTGCGAGGCCGATGACCTGCTAGACCTCTCGCTCGAGAGATGTTTAGAGCATCTCTGTACCCACTTCAGACTTTTTAGTGAAAAGGTCTCGAGTAATAAGTCGGCGTGAGTTTTGTTTCCCTGTCGTAATTCTCAATGTCACGCCGCTCTTTCGCGGTCAGCCCAGTGCATGATTCTTCTCCCAAGCGACTGGGCTGCGCGCCTCACCCACCGGGCTTCTTGTTCTTGAGGCGTTCTTGTCTCCGCTGCGCATAAGCTGGGTCGACCTTGCTCCTCAAATTGCCCAGCGCTCGCGCGAGCACGCGCGAGAGGTTCATTGCCACTCACGCCATCCTGACAAAGTGTTTGCTGTTCCTCGCGGGCCCTCTTCTGCACGGACGAGTTTGGGGTCTGCGCGGCCAGACGCCACGCCACGTTGCGGTCTCGGCAAGTGCAAGTGCAACTGGGAGTGTATAGCTCTGAAATGCTGACAGTATCTGGCAGTATTTGCGACGCCGTAGCCACTGCCCACCTTGCTCGCTGGTATGAACCAGTACAACACCGACCGTGACTAGTTCACTGTCACTTGCGCAGTGGCCCACTACAGGTACTGACATGAGTACTCATTACAGTCTGCGAATCATTTGATACGCCAGCGATCCGGAGCAGCGGTGCTTTTGCAGTGGAGGCTTGATCCCAAATCTCCGAGTTTTCTGACAAGCACTGCCATGTTCGTATGACCGTGATCATGATGGACAAGTCAACAGAATTCACAGTCAATCAAGCAGTCAGCGGGTCACAAATCTCTGCTTGCCTCCCTCTCCTCCTACTCACTCCCGTACACAGGCACACTTGCTCTGCATTCTCTGCAACCGTGAACTGTGAACTGTGAACTGTGCACTGTGCACTGCGAACTGCGAACTGTAAACCGTGCACTGACCTTCTTTTGCTTTCTTGCTTTCTTTCTTTCCTTCCTTGTTTTCTCTCTGAGTTGTTTTCTCTCCTGGGTTGTGAGCACTCAATTCCGCAATTCTTTTTCTCCGCCCCAAACACCCGGGTACACACCTCCCAGCGAACAGTTCGCGAACAAGCAACGGACAAGTGGCGGGGCGCAGTGTTTCACGTAGGCGACGGTAGCGGCAGCTGGAGTAGCAGTGAGCGGTGAGCAATGTGAATGATTTTGTACTCTGCGTTCGCAGGTGTTACGTGCGATAAAAGCAACGACTGTGTTTCTTGCACGGTACTCAGTACTCGCAGTCAGCACTCACTGTCAGTACAGACCGCACTCGCACACTCGCGTTGGCATTGGCGTTGGTGTTGGCATTGGCGTTGGTGTTGGCATTGGCATTGGCATTGGCGTTGGCATTGGCGTTGGCATTGGCGTTGGCGTTGGCATTGGCGTTGGCGTTGGCGTTGGCGTTGGCGTTGGCGTTGGCAGTGACAAGACGCGCCAAAAACCCACGGACAGCCCTTTCGCGCGCCACTTCCCTCTGCGCCTGCACCGACGCGAGGAATCGAGGAATCGTGAGGAATCGCGTGCCTGCGTTTAGAATCTGTCGGAGAGTGGCGCCGATTGGACTCAGGGCGGGAAGGTTATGAGAGCGGGAGCCGATCGCCAGGTCGTCGGGTAATCGAGCTCGGACATGGCGCAGGCTATAGAGCACCTGGATGCAACAGTCATCTGCGACACCGAGTCGCTTTGCGTGGGGAATAAGAAGGACAAGGTAAGCATCGCGCGCGGCACGAAAGTTACGCTCACTCACAGGTATCAGTCTGCATTCTATGCCAAAATAAACGGCGATGGCGAGGCGTTGTGGCTGCAAAGTAAGGTGCTACAAATCGCCAAGTCGGTGCCATCAAACAAAAAGAAAGAGGTTCTCGCCCAAGCGTTGTACAAATTTGATAAAGTGGCGCAAAAGATCCCTCGAGGAGTTTCTATGCAAAAAGGTGATCGCATGGAGGTGCTCAAACAAGATGGTAACTGGTATTTCGGGGTAAATACAAGAACAAAGGAGTCTGGCATCTTTCCAATCAACTTTGTTCAAGTAATAGAGACTTCAGAACAGGTCGAAATTGCTGAAACTGAGTCGAAGCAATCCTCTGAAACGTCAAAACTGCTCCGGAAACAGTCATCTGAAGACGCCCGAGCAGATTTGCGGTCTGGCTCAGACGCAGACAATTCGGACTCAGAATCAGCATCGGAATCTGGATCAGAGTTGGAATCGGAATCGGAATCAGAATCAGAATCAGAATTGAATGTGGAATCCGAGTTGGACTCACAGTCTGGAAGAAGTTCCGTGGCCGAGACGGAAACCGAACCTGAGGCTGAGACGAGCGATACAAAAAGTGAGATGGCTTCGGGAATCCTTGAAGTATCTTTAGATGCTGCGAAGAACTATAGTTGTGACTTGGGGGCAGCAGATACAGAGCTCAAATTATCGTCTGGGTTATGCAAAAGCCAAGACACTGTGCAATCAGCCCAACAAGCGACTGACGCAGCCGATTGTGATGCTGCTGTACACCATATTGCCGAGCATCGCCCCTGCGCAGTCAAGACCTTGCAGCAGATTTGCGCGGATCATATTCAAGCTGCAGAAAATGTCGATTCTATTACCAAGTTGGTCATGCGCAACTATCGGTCGCACTGCTCGAGAAGTTTCGCTGTCGTAATGCTTCGCCAGATGCAAAACATGCGGGAACAATTCGCCCTGCAGGAACAGCGTCGCTGTCACCAAATGATGGAGGAGTTTGAAAACGAACAGGATGTATTAATCATGGAAATCGAGAGACTCTCTACGAACAGTATCAACAAGGAGCTGGTACAAAAGCTGGAGGACCAAAGCGAACAAATCGCGAAGCAAAATCATCTGATCAGTGCTTATCGGGAGCGAATCAAGACTTTGCAGGAATCTCTTTCACAGGTTGAAAACCAAAGATGGCTCGATCAAGAGCTCGCTTTCTTGAATGATCGCCAACCAACTAAAGACTCTCGGTCTCCAAGGATGTCGCGACACTACTCCATGTAAATGCGTCTCCTACCTCTGCGTTCCTTGTATGGACGGAAGTGGTGTCTGGAGCTTGGTAGATGAGGAGAATGCCAAGTGTTGATTCACCTGTCAATGATACTTTCGTGGTGAGGTCAAGGTGGGTTCCTGCCTCTTCGAAAGATAGCATGCAAATAAGTTTCTCGGCACAGATTCCCTGTCAAGCCGTGGTAGGTGGTGTCTCAGATAGCGTAACAAACAATAAACTTGGGTTAGAGTATCCATAATCTGTTTTCCGTGTGTTTTCTTCCTTATGTCACTTGAGAGTTGTGAAAAGGAAAGTGAGCGATCCGAAAGAAAAACCTAACCTAATCATTGATTCGAAAACAAGGTTTCGAGAATTTGCATTATGTACACAAAAATGGCGGTGGAACGCCACAGTGAATCTAGAATAGTTTAATTTTGCCAAGTTGTTGCGTTAGTGAAGTCCACTTTCTTCACAAAATAATTTCACCTTCTAGCGAGTCAAATTGGGCCTCAAGACAGTTTCGCCAAGGTGCAGATTTTACCAATTTAATCTGATCCTCCAAATCATCGAGCAGAACCTGCGTTGTTGACGAAGAAGTAAGTGTCCTCGATGACCAAGTTGCTCGGAGCGTAAAGCCAACTCCGCTTCGCTGCGAAGATGAAGAGCTTGATGTCAACGCTTCATTTCGTTCTGCCTCAAAGGCAGACTGAAAGGTTTCGAGCTGAGCAGTAACATGCTCAATGCGGACAGCTTCACAAAGTGCTGCCTGGTGCTCATACGTCACGCTGTGCAACAAAGAGGTCAAGTCATGAATTCTCTCACTGATGTCCGTGTTTGGCAACAAGTCAGCAAGTTTAGAGAGCTCCAGCACAAGATGGTAATTACTGCGCAGCGCCCAGTATGATGCCCGACGTTCCTGGGTTGCCGTCAGCGACAGTTTCCGGAGCTCAAAGAGCTCCTCTCTGACCAGCTGAGGGTTGCTGCTCTGCTCGCTCAGTGGCTTGAGCTTGAGATCATCAGAGATCTTGTGCGGCTGACATGGAAGCCCATACACGGCGCTTACGGGGGCGCTTCGCGACCGAGATTTGAGTCCTCCATTTGGCCTCGGGGGAAGCGGCGGAGGCACGGCGGCACGTGTGTTTCTCGTAGTTTGATTGGTGCTGTTTTTGTTCGCCGTAGACACTGCGCTGTAATATCTGCGATGTTCGGCGGTCTCCAAAGCTTGCGACGCAGAACGAAGGTCGACTTTGCGCGCCCGAATCCACTGCTCCGAAAACAGCGTGGCACTACCGTCAAGCGACCAAACACGCATCTGGTAGTTCAAAAGGGAAAAAAAGGCCGAAGAGTTACTCGACGACCCTTCATGGAGAAGAGGCTCCGCGCGAGAACCACTTTGGAACTCGCTCGGGAGAGAGGAAGGCGAAGAAAGGGCAGACGCGATTGGCTGCGACTGCTTCGTCTCATCACCCGAATTTTGCGAGCTAGAGCTGGAGTCTGCGCCATCGCCTCGGTCCTCTTGACTTAACGCGTTATGGATCCTCTTGCGTACACTCTCCTGAATAAATACATACAAATCACTAAGTTGCTGAGCGATCAGCGGGTCCAGCGCTTCATAGAGGCCAATGGTGACATTCTCCGAATGAGTTTTGCCAACAATAAGCAGTGCAATGAGGTGAATGCGCCACTTTTGTCGCGCGCGTTCCAATTTCCGAATCTTGCGAGCACCTGCTCGCTGTGCCCCGGTGCCTCTGAGAGATTGTTCTGCGCCACAGCAATGGGAAGCATGGGCCGCAACTCCAGCAAGGTTGAACTGAGTTACATTGCAAGACCCGTAATTCCCTGTGATTGTGGGAGAACCCTTGCTGCTGGACGCGTTCTTCTTGTTTGATCGAAACACGTTGGCAATCTTCTTCCTCCAGTGCATTTTAGCAGGAGCGGCCGAGTTGAAGCTTTGCATGAGTTCTTCCAATAGCACTTCGGTATTGTGTGTCACAGGCAGCCCATCTCGGGTTGTCCTCAAGCACAACCAAAGCCTCTCGAGAAGAGGATACACAGGCTCGTCATCTGTGGTGCTGTGGAGGAGGTCGTGAGCGGCTTGCAGAAGGCCATCTAGAAGGGCCTCGGTAGAACACACTCCCTCTGGGGCTCGCCAAAGTTGCGTACTATCTGAAAATGCGTCCATATCTTGCTTCGCCTCGATGACAAGCTGCTTGCGCCTGCTCGCAGGGCTGACGTTTGCGCGCGCTTCCTTTGAGGAAAGAATTTGAGGCGAAGATTTGGAGCTCCGGGTGAGCTGCACAATATCTCTTGATGGATCGATTTTTTCTCGAGCGGCCCCAGATGGTAATGCAAATGGATTGCTATGCAAGTCCACATCCAAGGACGCAACATCCTTCTCAAGCTCAGCCTCCTCATCCTGGTCCAATTCTGTCTCCAAAGAGGAGTCGGACCCCTGACTACTCCCCTTGAGCAAATTTTCACTAAGCTTTTGCAGATTGGTTTGCGTCGGAAGCAGAGTCGACGCGCTGGTTGGGTTTCCAGGTAACGTTTCGTTGCGGTGCGTGTTAAGTAAGTCGTCGTTCCCAGTGATTTTCAGAATATCGCGGCAGCAGTTGACGGCGGCTTGCCGATATTCCTCTGCGGCATGGCAGTGGAACGGATTGCGCAAGTTAAAAACAATCCAGACTACCGTGAGAACTACTGGCGATCCAGCCGCCGCGGCGGCGGAAACTAGGCTCGACGAGAGGCTCGACGTTGTCTTCTCTTTCTTCGAGTCTCCCCCCCGGGGCGCTGTCTTCTTCCTGAGCATTCTTGGCGAAAGGGCCCCGTGTGGTCCAAATGGCAAGAAAGAGGTGCTGGAAGACTCCCTGGATGGATAAGGCTGAAATTGTGTGCGATTGGGATGCTCTTGGGCAACTTTCAAGAGCGCGTCCATGTTGAGCCAATGCATCGGCGCGTTTTTACGAAACTCCATAATGCTTCCGGTGTCAAGAACCACACACCACTGTAGCAGAGACCTCTGGAAGCTCGGCTGCGAGCCCCAGCTCTCCAGGCCGAGATTAAGTGCATCCATGAGCCCGCTGGCATCTTTCTGCTCCATAAGAGAGACATGGTTGATTTTGAAGAAAGAGAGCCATGCGGCAAAGATCGTCGTGACACCGTTCGTAAGCAGTACGTCATACATGCTTGCAAGAGCAGGTTCAGGGAGCACAGAAGCAAACAGGCTTAGCAGAGGGCCAATGAAAATGAACGTGAATGTGTTGTCGACGCCGCACGACCTGAACTGCATCATCAAATCTGGGAAGAATTGATCGATGAGCTGCTTGAGAACCCAAATGTCCCGCTTCAGCCCTACCATGTCTGTAGTGTGATAGTCTATTGCAACACTGGCACACACAAATAACACTAACCAAAACGTGGACTCCTCGTCCTCCGTCACAAAGAGAAACTCGCTAGCGAAAAGATTCATGCCCTGCGTGTAACCGTGAAGTTTGTCATGGGCAGCACAAGCTCGAAGCACATTTTCAAGCCTGAGCAGCCACGAGTCTTTGTCGGGAACGTCGTCCCAAAACACGCCAGATCGAAGCAAGTCCTTGCGAATCTGAGTAACGTCGGCATCCTTCAAGACGCCGTCCTTTAGAAGATCGTGGAAATAAGTTTCGCCGAGGCCCATCTCCTCCTTGGTTTGAGCGGCAATGTCGCGCCAAATGGTCTTGCGGTTATCCGGGTCGAGATTGTCCTGTCCTTCGGATTCGCCTTTTGCGTTTTCCTGTGTGAGCGTGCTGAATGCGTCAAACAGCTCTCTAAACAGCGGGTGTGTGTATGAAAGCCTTCGATGATTGAATTTGTATTTTCGCCTGCACCCGTCCATCACGTGCTGCAAGACATCTTGCCGAGGCAGAGTGTTCGACATCTTGCGGTGCGCCGCGCCAGGCACCAAACCCTGGCTTTGATGATCCGCTTCAAATCACAGAGTCGCGCTCCTGATACGCAGCTCGGCCAACGCCAGGGGCCGACACACGCGAGGGGTCACAAGAACACCCGCACCCGCAACTTCGTTGCAAACCAACAAACAGCCCAAACGCTGCCACAACGGGGGACGGGGCACAGGTCAGGAGAGATCGTTCGCGTACGCTCTCACGAGTCGACGAGGTCAGCGGTCAGCGAGTGCAGACACTGGACTCCGCAGACCAAAGCCGAGAGCGGCCCAACGCAGTCACAGAGTGCACAAGTGAAGTGCACAAGTGCACCAGTGACAAGTGCGCAAGTGCACAAGTGCAGAGCACAAAATGCACTGCTCAGAGGAGACAGAGAGCAAGCGTGCTTGAATGCTTGACTTGAATATACCTGAATGCTTGAATGCTTGCTGCCAGTCACAGAGAGCGAGTGAGTGGGTGAGTGGGTGAGTGAGTTGGTGAGTGAGTGCTGTTACTGAGGACTGTGTGAGCCAAGTCACAGTGTGCTCTTCCGCCCATCATGATCCTCCTACCGCAAACCGGTAATGCAGCACTGACTTGTGAGTACGCTGACTAACATGACCCAATACTGAGAGTACTGAGAGTACTGAGAGTACTGAGAGAGAGAGACTGAGAGACTGAAGTGAGTGAGTTGAGCGAGTGAGCAAGTGCTAGCAGAACCTTGCCTTCTTCTCTCTGCGCGTTGCCCCGAGTATTAGGCACTGCTCTATCATATAGGAGCAGGCCTAGGCCTAGGGTCAAACATTTTATCCAATTTATCAACGCCAAAAAAATGCGAAGAAAGAAAGGGACGGGAACTACGGGAACTGGACGAGCCGCCTGGGAAGCCTGGGACGGAGAAGGCAACACAAGACATGATTTTGGTTATTTGGTGGGTGAGCAAGGGGTCTCTATAAATACGAAACTCGTACGAAGGTCGCACCCGGAGCAAGCTGATAATGGCTTTGGTGGGCTGGTTGATATTGGTCATGCTGGTATGCTGGTATGGAGCACGTTACTCACTGTCAGCTCGCATTCGTGCTTTCGTGCACCTCCTCTCTGCTTCTCTGCCAGTCCTGCCTCGATCAAGTTGCTGAGTCCAAGTAGTACTCAGTATCACCTACGCTGTGCACTTGCCTGGTTGTCGAACGTGGCTCTTTTCGAATAAGCAGTGGCGTTGGTGGCCCGCGAGCTCGCAAAAAGCAAGCTTCCTTTCTCCCGACGGCGGCCGCTTTGCATTCTCACACTCTTAACCCTGTAGGCGTGAAGGTCGTGAAGGTCGTGAATGGCGTGAACAGCACGATTGGCGGAGTGCAAATATCTCAGAGCAGCGGCTGAACAGAGGTGGAACATCATGATGGTGGAAGTGGTGGAAGAAAGGAAGGAAGAAGGAAGGAGCGAACGAAAGAAGGAAGGTTGTTGGGTGTGTACTATTAAGCAGTACTACACTGCAGTCTAACCAGAGGTGAACTGTTCTTGTCTTGTTCAATTTTCCAAAATTAGCTAATCAGCAGCAGAAATTGAGAGCTATTCAGGAAGAGTCTCTCTGGGGTCTGCTTCTGAATGACTTATTCTGATTTCTTCTGAGAGCGGGGGGCGAGCTTCTCCAGCGGGGCCATCAATAAAATGAAAAGAAAGGAAAAGTGAAGTCGCTCTGGTGGATGATGGTGGATGGATGTGCCCATGGCCCACGCCACTATGCCGAAATTACACACTTGGCTATCCTGACCCTCTCTGTCAAATCAAATGGACAAATGTTCACAATACCAATTGCATTATCCAGCTGCTGGAATGATGTGCAAGGTAATGCGTTGCCTGCGAGTACTAGGTACCACAGCTATTATTAGTGGAATAAGTAGCCGGCACCTGAAAGTGTCTGGCTAAAGATAGTTAGGCACAGGTGGTGATCGCAGGTGCACACATCGTTTTCCCAATTTGACAAATTGCTGTTCACGGAGGTTCACGGGCAAAGAAGGAATTCGCCTCTCATCGACGGTTGAGTCAAGAAATCCAGCGCCTGGGTTCTTGTGTGGGCTGTCGAGTTCACTCTCAAACGCACTGTCAAGCTCACTGTTTGGTGAATTTTTTTCCAACCAAATCACTGCCAAGCTCGCGGTCAAATTCACTGTCAACCGTGACTCTTGGGAAATTGCTTCCAGATGCATTAGTTAGGAGACTCGGGCGCTACTAACAACAAACAGGAGATTCTACTGCTGACATGGCCATCAGTTTACCAGCTTGCTGAGAGGGTATTTGTGCACAGAGCGGCTCAAACGATGTGAACAATTACTGATTGTGAATTTGTGTACACTTTTTTATCGATCAGGATTGGAGCAAGTGTGGAACAGCAAATAAGTTACATGAAGCACTGTAAATACAGCGAACTGATCCCCTGAGCATCCCTGAGCCGAAAAAAGCCGGCACTGGCAGTTGGAATCCTCCGGATTCCCGACGGTTCCTGAACTGATGATTCCTGCCTCCTTGAGCTGACACATACAACTGGCGCTCTCTGGTAGAATAGAATTAGTAGCAGTGTCGGGTGGTCACGGTTACACTGGAGGTAACGCCGCGCTATTATCGGGACAGTCCCATTTCTAGTAGCGGCTAAGTTATCTACTCCAGCGCGGGTGTACAGTGAGAGTTGGTGAAAGGTGGAAAAACGTGAAAAACGAAGAAAGGCTGCCCGAAACGAGCAGGTTTCTTGGACTGCTAAAGGCTGCCCGAAACGAGCAGGTTTTTCTTTGAACTTTTTTGACTCAAGTTACTGACACGCGCATGTTGTGTGAAAGTTAAAATAGAGAATTCAGAGGAAGTAATTTGGGGCTCGCACCATTCACAAGGAAAAGGCAGGGTCAAGCTCTGTTCTAGCTGGCTTTCAACGTGGCTGAGGGAGTCACGAATTGGAAAAGTGAAGTCGCTGGGCGAAAGTCAGACCTGTCGCCCTCGAGATTCTTCCTACTCTCTCTGAATTCTGCACAATTTATGACGATTCTGCACGCTGGAAACGAAAAAGTCTCCCTAATTCATGCACGAGGCGATGCACATGCTCAACAAATTTAACGACCGATAAGCTCAGCGAACATGCACCACACATCTGCAGATCACAGCGCCAGTACTGAGTACTGAGCTGAGTACTGAACTGTTCTCCACTCACAAACGGCGAAGCCATCGGTTTATCGGTTTATCTTCTTTTTCCCCCCTTCCATCCGTCAAACCGTTCAACAATCAGATTCAGAATTCGAAGTGAGTCACGTCACTCTGTGGCCATCCTGCTCGAAGTCCGCTCCCCGTTCTCGGAACTTTGTAGAGCTCGAAAAGCAAACTAACAAAGCCAAAAAAGGCCAAAGGCACGTGCTGTACTGGTACTGACAGTGAGTACTAGTACTCTGTACGCATCAACATCTGCGTAAGACACTAGCTGAGCTCAAACGACTTTTTCGATAGCTGGCAAGCTGGCTCTGGCGCCGTCTGACACTACGCTTGGTGCCGCTGAAACACTGCGCATTGTGCCACCGGCAGATAGCTTGCGTGCCAAATCAACTTTGTTCAGCACACAGTCACGTGTTCTTATGTTCCGGGATTTGCACCGTTGCCATCAAGTTCCACATGGCATGGCAGAGCACTCGCATGACGGTCCTCGCGCGTTGCCTTGTAGATGAAGAGCGCCAGCCGAACTAATGGAACTCAGAATTCACAGTCAGACCGCGCACAAGAAGCTACACGGCCTCCAGAAGAGGTTTCCGTGGGGAAGGTGCCGTCTGCGTGCACGACAAAGAGACTTCGAACGCCACAGTCACAACAAACCTGTCCTCCAAAAGCCAATTAGTTTTTAATCACAAAAAGGACAGAAGAGAAGAGAAATAAAGAGTGTTGTGCTGGCTCGAGATGGCAAACGAATCACTTTCGCGCTGCGCGCCACAAGACATCATGATAGGTTGGAAGAGGTGGAAGAGGACAGACACATAAGTTATAGACACATACTCACAACACTCCAGTTCCGGTATAAACGTTTCGTGTAAGGATCAAAGAACGCGTTCTCCCAAACGAACACGGTGCTGTTCTTGAGCTTTTTTCGGGACGCTTTAGGATTTCATTTTCAACTGTTTGTGTAAATTTCTCCACATGTCGTAGTGATAATACTATGTAGTAACCTAATGCATCCAAATGGGTCCAAGTTCACATCGATTGTGAGAATGTGTGAGAACAAAAAATGTATCTAAATGTGATCTAAATGGATCTTTTTTCTTCGCAGCCAACTTCGACTTAGCGAAAACCCACAGTGAGCGCTACTGCGTACGACACAGGTCCTCGAGCCTCAGCGAGCACACATTCAGCAGAGAACAGAGAACTGAGCACTGAGCACCGAGCACTGAGCACTGAGCGCTGGTACTCGAGTACTCAAATACTCGACCCGCTCGGAACAGGGGCTTCGCGTTGTCCGTCCTTTATCTTTCCGGTATCTTCGCGGTCGCCACTTAGTTGCACTGGAACGAGCAAGCGGTGCACGCACGATGACGAAGATGCTGCGAGCAGCAGCATGCCTTGTGCTGGTGTGGGCGGCGGTGGTACGAGGCGCGCGGTTCATGCCACCGAAGGACTGGCAGTATGAGCTGTCGAACGAGACTGTTGCGGACAAGCTCAACATTCATGTGACTGTAAGTTTAGCACGGACGGTTTGGGCCAAGTTTTTCGTCACCAATTACTCTGCGGAAACGCTCACCAATCTTCGCGTATTGGAAATTATGCAACCGGACAGCCCCATACTCATGATGACACCGGGTGGCTGATGACGGTGGACCAATACTACTATTCCGAGGTGCGATACATTCTGGACACCGTGACGGATCAGTTGCAGAAGAATCCAAAGAGAAAATTTAATTACGTTGAGATGGCGTATTTCTCGCGGTGGTGGGAAGAGCAGACGGAGCACACCAAAGAAATTGTGCGCGGACTTGTGAAGAATAAGCAGCTGCAATTTCTCAACGGTGGCTGGTGCATGCACGACGAAGCAGGGCCGTACTATTCGGAAATGGTCGATCGTAAGTTCCTGTTACCTGGATATGAGTGCTTCAAAGTAGAATCGGGTTGGCAAATCATCTCACACATTGTCTGGTCTGGTTTTTGGTTGTCTTCACAGAAACCACCCGCGGGCATCAGTTCATCCTGAAAGAGTTCGGTCCGGAAGCTGCGCCCCGTGCCACTTGGCAAATTGATCCCTTCGGACACACAAACACGCAATCATGGCTCATGTCCTCGCAAGCTGGTATGCCTTCCTTGTTTTGGGCTCGCATTGATTTTGACGACCGCGATGCTAGAAAGAACTCAAGCAACCTCGAGTATATTTGGCGTGGCAGCAAGAGTCTCGGCGCAAACGCAGACACGTTTAGTGGAGTCATTTGGGGCAGTGATGACACTGGTTCTGGTTTATACAGTACGTTTGGTTGGTTGGGTCACTTCTGCTCGGGAGAAAGCAGATTTCAACTAACACTCCGCAATACTTGACCTGTCCTCAACCTCACAGGCTGCCCGGTTAAGTTCGAGAGTTACGACTCTATTGGGATTCAGGATAATCCGTGGAGGCACGACTACAACGTCGAAGAGTGGATCGAGAAGGTTGTAACGATAGCATTGCAGCAAGCCTCAGAGTACAAATCCAATCACATTATGTGGGTCTGCGGATTCGACTTTTCTCATAAAAACGCCGACACGTGGTTCCACAACACTGACCTGCTTATGCACTACGTCAACAAGGACGGACGTGTGAACATGCTGTACAGCTCTCCAGCAGAGTATGTCGCCGCCAAGCACCAAGACAAGTCACAGCACTGGGAGCTTCGCAAGGACGATCTTATGCCGCTCCACGAGTTTCCCCACGTCTACTGGACGGGGTATTACTCAAGCCGAGTTGCCTTTAAGAGGCTTGTGAGAAAAACCTGGAACTTTTTGAATGCAGCGCGACAAGTGGCGCTGATTTCGCCCCCTAACCCGGAACAGCAGAACAATTCAGAAGGATCCCGCTCGCCAAAGGTGGGTTCGTGCTTCACTGACTCGTTGGAGGGTGCGTTATCTGTTGCCATGCACCACGACGGTGTCTCGGGAACTGCCAAGCAAAATGTAAATGGAGATTATGCACAGCGTATCGCAGAGGGCTTTTCAGAGGTCGAAGAGGGCTTTTCGAAAGCCCTTGGAAAGTTCAGCGATACACAAGATGCGCAATGGTCCGTCTGCCAGGCCTTGAACATCTCGCTCTGCGACATTTCAGCTGAGCGTTCCCAGACAGGGTTCTCGATTGCAGCCTGGAATCCCCTCGGACAAACCCACAAAAACTTCAGCTTTAGGGTGCCGGTACGGCTCTCCGAGGATGTTGCCGCGCAATTCTCGGCAGCTTCGAGTGTACCGGATCTATTTTCTGTCGTCACCGCCGGTGCTAATGGAGAAAATGTCGTGAGTCTTTCAACTCAGGTCATCAAGCTGGACAAGCGCACGTTGGATATTCCTCTACTTTACCTGAATTGGTACGGGATGAGTGAATCCGATATTCACGCCAACATGCAGAAGCTCGAAAACCAGGCAACCCATCTCATGGTGTTTCAAACAGACCTGCCTGCATTGGGCTACAAGCTTTTTCATGTCGAACCATCAGCCTGCATTGTCTCTGGAGAGTGCGAGCAGCTGGTGAAGAAGGCTACAAAGTCCCAACTGAAGCGCCATTTGCGACGAGATGCCGGGTTAAAAAGCGACGCTAAAACGTTTGACAACGGCGTTTACGAAATCGGACTCAATCCTAGCACGATGGAAATTGAATCAATCAAGAACCTAGAGACCGGCAACTCTTGCGACCTGTCCATTTCTTGGGGTTGGTATGAATCATCTACAGGGGGTTGTAGCGAGTTTGGATGCCAAGAAACGCCCTCTGGCGCTTACATTTTCAGGCCCAACTCATCAAGCTTTAACTACCCCGGACCAGCCCAAAAGGTCGAGACCGAAATAGTGGAAGGGGAACTCACCACGGAAATTCGCCAGCGCTTTTCTCCTTGGGTGTCGCACGTAATTCGCCTTGACAGGTCGGCCCGCTCAGTCAAGGTGGAGTACACAGTTGGTCCGATTCCGGTGGACAACAAATGGATGAGTGACGAGCACAAAGCGGCCATCACGATGGGGAAGGAGGTCGTTGTTCGGTACAAAACCTGCCTCGAGTCTGACGGAACGTTTTACACTGATTCTAACGGTTTGGAAATGATGCGGCGGGAGCGCAACAAACGGCCACCATCCTACCCGCAAACATACAGCTGGTTGGACGAGCCCATTTCCAGCAATTATTACCCAGTAAACTCGATCATATCGGTCGCCGACAAGAACAGCAGGGGCAAAAACTTTGCAGTTGTAACAGACTCCACCCAGGGTGGTTCCTCTCTGCATGATGGAGAGGTGGAGCTGATGGTCCATCGACGCGTATTTCATGATGACTTTAAAGGTGTCGAGGAGCCATTGAACGAAACGATGTGCGGCTGTAACGGAAAGAACGATGCAACCTGTTTCTGCCACGGTCTGACCATTCGCGGAACCCACCACCTCGTTTTCGACTCTGACGAAGTTCGCTCCGTTAGTAGCAAGGAACAGCATGAGCCAGTCTTGCTCTTCTCACCTACGGTGCTGCAGCAATCAGAGAAGCTTGGCTCCAAGTCCGTTCTTGGTGACGAGCTGCCGGCGAGCGTACATCTGATGACCTTGCACTCCAACTATGCCGGCAATCATGATGGCAAAGTTCTACTGAGGCTTCATCACCAGTTTGCCACGGGCGAATCCGGTTCGGATGACGTCACCTTGTCCTTGAAAAACTTGTTCGACAAGGAGCTGCTGGGCGAAATCATCAGTGTGAAAGAGATGACTCTGACGGCCAACCTACCAATCGAACAGAAATTGAGCTACACGTGGAACGTCCAAGGGGAAGGCGCAGACGACGCAAAGCCAGCTTGCGGGGTCTTGGACGTGGACAATCTCGAGGTGACGCTCAAACCAATGGAAGTTCGAACCTTCTTAGTTGGTCTCGCAAAACATGGAGAGGAGGCCAAATCGCAACGAGATCATTTGACCTTGGACCCTGATGCGCTGCAGTAAGAGAAGGAGCTATTGCGCTCCACAATGAGAGAACGTATTTTCGCTTTGCCCCCTTTCCCTCCCTGACATTGAATCACGCCCTGGTCAGCAGTGAGACGAGCAGATATCATCGAATTCGAGGAAGAGTAGCTTTTAGCTTATGGTGCAGACAGAAAACGTTGATTTTCACTGATTAATTCAGAGCATTAGAACCAATTAAATACACAGCCTGCAGAGTCAGCGTCCTCTGCGTTCTTTCTTCCCTCGGCGAAAGCGTTTGTGAAGGCGAGAGGAACACCGTCGGTCCTCCTCCTCTTCCTAATTCCCTTCTTAATCTCGCGTTCGAAAAGGCCCTTGTAAGATATGCTGATAAACTCCTCCATGTTGGTGGGTGGGGGAACCTTTCTTGTTTCGATGGTGCGCTTGAGCTCTCTGTAGAACAGACTCCGGACAAGGAGCGACACGCTCGGGCTGTAATGTCTCTTGAGCTCCTCGATCTCCCAAAGATATGACTCGAGCGCTCTTGCCTTCTTGGGGTTTGGCTCGTCAAAGATGAACGGATCCACCTTCTTCGATCCTCTGGAGGGGTCTAGCAGCTTTTGCAGCTCCTCAGAGCCTACGGTAGAGTCGCCCTGGCTGTTTTCTCGTCCTTGCTCCTTTTGTGCAGCTTGTTCTCCATCCTGCGCGGCAGAGTCGGAGCGCTGGCGTTTCTTGCCGATTCCCAGCGCCATGGCCAGCGAAGCGCTCTTGATCCTGTCCAGCTTTGCGCGCTTCTCCTTGTCGGCAGTCTCCTCGTGCTCCTCGGTGAGAACCGCTTTGTCGTTCGTTTGTTCGGTTCCGTCCACGTCCTGGTTCTCGTAGTCGCCGGTCTCGTGGTTGGCGTGGGCCGACTCGTGGACGAGAGCAAGGCAGGTGGGGTGTTTCTTGAGCAGGTTGCTCACCAAGACCACGGCGAACATCTGCGAGCCGGTGGGCGCGGAGAGCGCGACGCGGAGGACGCGTTTCGCGAAGGCGGCGACGAGGTAGGTGGCCAAGTGGAACGAGGACAGCACATTGTCCAGCAGCGCGAACAATTGCATGCGGTGTCTGGCGTGGAAGGTGTCAACGGTGATGAGCGCGTACAGCTTCTCGTAGAACTCGGGGCAGTCCAGTCCGTGCTGCGTGATCAGCACGAAGAGCGACTGCAGCGCCATCACCGCCACCACGCCGCCCTGCTCGTACGCCTCCAGCAGAAAGTCGCTCAGCAGCAGCGGGTTGGGCAGCGCGGGAATCACTCTCGACGGTAGCGCGAGGAGGATCTTGCGGTACACGAAGCTGGGCCTCTGCGGCAGGTTCAGGAAGCTCACCCAGGCCTCCTGCAGGTTCTTCTTGTGCTGCTTGGCCACCTTGCCTTTGGCGATGACCTCGCTGTCCAGCACGCCGAGCTCCTTCGCCTTGCTGGGCGCCACCCACCACGAGGCGTCCTCGCGCGCCGCGTCCTCGCTGCACTCGCCCGGAATCACGTACAGCAGGTTGAACAGGTTCTCGAACACCACCTCGCGCGACGCCGCCGCCTCCCACACGTTCTCGCGCAGCCACGCGTCCGACGCCGCGTCCAGCCCGCTCCCGCTCCCACTCTCCGCGTTAGGGGTCTGCTGGCCCTTGTGGCCGGCGCGGCAGATGCGCGCGATCGAGGCCAGGGCGTAGGCGGCGCAGTCTACGTGCGCGGCTAGGAACTCCTCCTGGAGCACGCGCATGAGCTGGCCGTTCAGTCCGTTCCCGTGCGCCGCGGCCGCCGCGCCGCCCAGGAGCCGGTCGAAAAGTCCCACGCCGAACTTGGCCGGCTCGCGCGCGGAATCTGCACCGGCCGCATGCGCGACGCGGAAGCCGTCCAGGCGCACGAGCTGCATCAGCGTCCTAGCCGCGGCTACCTGCGCGGTAGGCGACTCGCCGTCCCGGATCCACGCGCCGGCCAGGGAGTCGGCCATTTCCTCGAGCCGGCGCTGGAGCCAGTGCGCGTACTTGGCGAGCGCGCTAGAGTCCCCGCTAGCGAACAGGTCCCCGCGCCTCAAAAGCACGCTGAACGTACGTCTGCACGCGTGCAGCGCGCCCAGGCCGCCGTCCGCGCCAGAGTCGCCGTGCTCCGGCCCGCCCGCGAGCAGCTTCACCAGCGAGGACACCTTGTTCGCCTGCTCCGCGCCGCCGCCGCACACGGCCTTCTCCAGCCGCAGAGCCTCTGAGGAACCCATTTTCCCGCCCCGTGTGCACCCCGTGTGTCCCAGTGTGTCCCCGCGTGTCCCCGCGTGTCCTCGCGTACTTACGCCCTGCCGTCCTCGTCACGCTCTGTGAGGATCTGTGAATATGTGAATGTGTGTGAGGAGGTGAGGGTGAGAGCCAAGCTATTGCGTTCCGCAAGGACGAATAGCTTCGTTGTTCGTGAGCGTGCTCTCTCGACGCGTAGAGTTCTTTGTTCGACGGGCAGATTGGATGGAATTTGGATATTTGGATCAAGTATTGCGAAACGCATCTGGGGAAGCATCACGGCAGGAGTTGTGAGGTGTTGTGAGAGAAGACAGCCAGGGGTACGCTTTCCCGTGTCGAATCTCTCTCCCCTCAGTGCCGGTAGAACATACTAGACCGCAGTCAATACAGTACTGAGCGCTACCCTGACTCTATAGAATAAGCTAGAATGCATCTTCTACCTTCACACAAGTGGCCACTCTGGCAAACGTACCGCGACTAACTGCAAGAAGTCGAAGAGTACTACGAGTTCCATTAAGGATCACTATCCAAGGACTACAAACCTGCCTATGTGACCTTAGGCGGCAGGCAACTATACCTTACTTCTACAGTAGTGAGCACAGAGTAAAGCTTACTATTCCTATTACCATTACTAGTACGTATCAGTTCACAAAATCGCACAAATCGCAGTCAGAAAAGACAAACAAGAGAGCGAAGAGAAGCGCGTTGCAAGAGGGACGAGGAGCAATTCAGGCGTCGCAGGAGAAGAGAGAGAGAGAGAGTGAGAGAGAGAGGAAAGGAGAGGAGAAAGGAAGCATAAAAGTAAAGAAGGAGAGAAAGGAAAGATGACCAAGAACGCCAAGATCCTGGCGCTCTTCGACGTGGACGGTACCCTCACGGTGGCCCGCAAGGTAAGTTGAACGCTCGTTTCGATGCTCGTACTGCGTGCTGCGTACTGCATGCTACGCTTCGCGCATGGCGGGCTCGAGCAGGAGCGTGAATAGTTTGCGGCGAGCGAAGATGATGGAGCTGACGAGTGTTTGGTTGCTGGGTTTCTGTTTGTGTGTGGCCTCCTTGCAGCGTATCACACCGGAGATGGATGCTTTCATGAAGAACCTTCGCGAAAAGATCGTGGTCGGCATTGTTGGAGGGTCTGATCTGGTCAAGCAGAAGGAGCAGGTGGGCGAGGACGCCGTGGAGGTGTACGACTACAGCTTCTCCGAGAATGGACTGGTGGGATACAAGGACGGCAAGCTCATCCACTCCCAGTCCTTCGTGAAGCACCTCGGCGAGGACAAGATGAAGGAGTTCATCAACTATGTGCTGCGCTACCTGTCTGAGGTTGACTGCCCAGTCAAGCGCGGAACCTTCGTAGAGTTTAGATCTGGAATGCTCAACATCTCCCCCATCGGTCGCTCCTGCTCACAGGAGGAGCGCGACGCGTTCGAGGCTTTTGACAAGGAGGCGAAGATCCGCGAGAAGATGGTGAAAGACCTGGAGAGGGAATTTGGTGACAAGTTCGGCCTCAAGTTCTCCATCGGAGGCCAGATCTCCTTCGACGTGTTCCCAAAGGGTTGGGACAAGACATACTGCTTGCAGTTTGTTGAAACCGAGGGCTACGACGAGATTCACTTTTTCGGCGACAAAACCTACGAGGGCGGAAACGATTACGAGATCTTTAACGACTCGCGGACCATTGGCCACTCGGTGACCAGCTGGGAGGATACCATGCGTATGTGCACCGAGCTCTTCATGCAAAACTAAATAATCGGCAAACATTTGTTTTTCGACAATTGTGGTTCGTTCATTCTCTCTCAGGCGCTTCACATCTTCGTAGAACCGCCGCTCACTTTTTCTCGTCGCGCCTTGAAAAACATCTTCTTTGGTCGACTATGAATTTCCATTTTCTTTCGTGTTCGGCTTCCAATTCATGCGCCGTTACCCATTTCTTCCCGTGTCATTCGGCTCGGCTGCCATCCAAGTGCTTGACGGCCAATCTCGATCGACGCTCGAGAGGCCCAGAAGACTTGGAGCTAAGCGGGATATGTCATTTCCA
This sequence comes from Parietichytrium sp. I65-24A, assembly GCA_012862575.1. NCBI lineage: Eukaryota > Bigyra > Thraustochytrida > Thraustochytriidae > Parietichytrium > Parietichytrium sp. I65-24A. The sequence goes on from BLSF01000022.1 coordinate 61,928, forward strand.
AATAGAAAAGCGGCCGCACAATCAGTTGCCGAACGAAAATTACCCTTTCCATCCGGCATTTCCCATTGGATACAGTGCAGAAAATCGGGTCCGGCACCGGGAACCTGAACGGTCTCTGAACTATAAGAGAGTAAACAACTTCGTACTTGCGAAGCACCACATGCAAAGATGAAAATGAGCCGATTCCAAATTATCAAAGTCCGAGTCGAGTCGGAACGAGAGCTTACCTGAAATCTGAATTCTTCTGAATTCTGAATTTTTCTGAATTCTGAACTGAAGTTTGACCTCCGATCCGAGACGACAAATGCCTCCAGAAGCGCTGAACAACGCTGTTCACCGAATCTTGATTCTTTATAAAACGACCAGCTTGGCCACTGCGACTCTCATCATCGTGCTCTTCGTGTTAATAGTCATCACATCATCACATAGACAGTAAGTCAGTTGTGTTTTGAGAAATCAATGATGTGTCTGTTCTGTCAGTGTCCTTATTTGGCTCTTTTTTTTTGCGGAGCGGAAGTGCAGTTGACACTGTCAGTGTCAAATGCAAATGGCACATGCTTGCTTGCAAGCTAGAGACTTTTGGCACGACGCTACCTTATCGTTAGACAAATATATAGCAGTAAGTACGTCATCTCTTCCTTCCCCAATGCTCCCGGCCCATTGAGAGTATTAATAGATCACTCTAAACATCTCTACAGGTGGTCTCACTTTGTGCCGACTCCTAGTCTTTCCTACTGATGTGTCTATACAGTGCTAGACTTTGGGGCTACGCCTTCTACACGGCTTATGATTGGGTACACTCCTAGCCTAGAGGAGGGGTGTGCTAGCGAGGTGGGTAGAGGATAATAAAGCAGGCGTAGGAATGGCACCGAAAAAAAGCCGCCTGGAGGTAGCGTTATTAGGCATGGTGGTAAGACTGGGAGTGCAGTTGCTGGAAAGCAGCTACGGGAATGAGTATTCTGTTTGAGAAAGGAGAGCGCAAAAGAGCAGGACGCACGATCTTTCTGAGCACATTTCTTTCCCCGCGTCAGCCTTGAACTCTGAACTCTGAACGCAAACTTGTTTCATATTATTCCTCTCCGCAAGTATCCAAAAAGTGTCAGCACAGAATCCCGTCCAAAAGCAAAGGCAAAACGTATCGATACGAAATACGTCGATACGCATTCACTAACCGCATAGCTCGCTTCTTTGACACCTTCGCCAAGAACTTGCAAAGGAAACAAAGAGGCCTAGCCTCGACTCCTAGCCTCACACTAAATATCACTACTCCAACTCTTCCCGTTGGGAGGTCCTTGTACCACCTGCTACCACAATGCCTACCAATTCCTACTAAAAGCAACTACTCCGACAGTAGCCACGGTAACCCTCCGAAACCGTGGCGGTCGTAGCACCATCTCCTATCCCAACGCGTAATGAGATTGGGTATCTCACTCTCGCGAGCAATAATCAATAAGCTCAAATGATTAGCGCTCTCTCAGGCTTTTCGATAGCAGCTGTGAGAAGGAGTAGATGGGATAGCTGGAAAGTAAGAGCCTTGAGGAGCTGGAAAGTTAGAGCTTTGAGGAGCTGGAAAGTTAGAGGCAGGAGGGGGCGGAAAAGAGGACGAGCAGAGCGCGAAGAAGAGGCGGCGTCTGCGCGTGTGTGCGAGTTGGACTTGCGCGAGAGGTTTAGTTAGTTTAGGTTAGGTTAGTTGGCAGGCAGACCCGCTTCGATCGAGGAGAGAGGAGAGAGCTTGGAGTTTGGAGTTTGGAGCTTGCTGCGTGGCACTTTTGGGTCGATATCGACGGCTAGTTGGTGCCAAGTTGGGTGGGTAGTTTGAGAGGGACAGCAGAGGGGAAAATGGGCAACCGCATGTCCTTGCAAGAGCAGATGCGCGCGAATAAGCGCGTCATCAACCGCGCCATTCGTGAGATGGACCGCGAAAGGGCGGCTCTCGAGAGGGAGAAGGCCAAGCTGGAGCGGGATATCAAGAAGCTTGCCAAGGAGAACGAGATGGCCGCGGTGCGCGTTATGGCCAAAGACCTGGTGCGGACCAAACAATATATAAGCAAATTTTATGTTATGAAATCCAATCTGCAGTCGCTCAATCTCAAGATGCAGACTATGAAGACCACCCATGAGATGGGCATGGCCATGGGCAAGATGACAAAGGTAAGTCGATGTAGACATGCACGGATCTTTAGTTGAGTCGCGCCGCGGATGGTTCCTTTGCTAACGGTTGTGTTTCCACACCCTGTTTTCTTTTCGCGCACAGGCAATGAAGAGGATGAACAAGAAGATGAATGTCCAGACTATCACCAAAATTGTCAGAGAATTCGAGATGGAGAACGAGAAGACTGAGGTACGTTTAGTTCACTCGCTGGGCCCATGCATGGAATCGAGAGGACACTTTCACTCACGCACATTGAACTTGCTTTTCCTTGTCTTTTACAGATGACAGAAGAGATGATGTCGGACGCCATCGGCGACGCCTTCGAGGACGGCGAGACTGAGGAAGAGGAGGATAAAATTGTCGCCCAAGTTCTGGACGAAATTGGCGTGTCACTGACTGGCGAGCTTCAAGCCGCACCTAGCGCCCCAGTGCAACATCAGAATACTGTACAAGAGAAGGCTCCAGAGCCTGTGGCGGAAGTCGAAGACTCTGCAGTGTCGGACCTCGAGGCGCGACTCAACAACCTCCGCCGAGGAAACTGATGACGGAACTGAATGTTCTTTATTGAATGTGACCGATTTTTCCCTTTCCCACAAACTTGTAGCCTTGTAACGACGAAGAAATTATTGTTCGCAGTTGAATTTTTTTTCCCTCTTTGGTTTCTCGAAAACTCTATTTCTACGATTGCCGACTGTGGCAAATCACATTAGCGATCCACCGGTTTTTCTCAAGACCAACTCTGTGTAAAAGCGCCATAAAATCATGATGAAGAAGAAGCAAACGTATCTCTTTGCCAATTGCGCAGTTTTGAGTAAGACTACTGCACACAGGAGGTCCCGCTGAACTTGCTCGAGCGCTGGGGCCATTCTGGCCTCTCACCAAAGTTTGCGGTAGATTTTCACCCTCGGGGTCCGCATTATGTATCGCTTCGGAAATGTCCTCCTCAAATTCTGCGACAGTAATAATTGTAAACACACATAAAAATAGAAATTAGGACATGCAACAAGCTGTTATTGCCGGCACAGTCAGTTTGGAGAATCTATCCAACCTCCAACGAAGTCAGCGCCGCAAGCCGCTGAGGAATTCAAGCCCCTCGTAAAACACTGCAGAATGCTCAAATTTTCGACACCGTGCTTCTGCTAAAGCATCTGCGGCATGTCCGAGCCCTTTCAAAATCCTGATCGGCGCATTCTTTCCAGCCATTGTAGTTGCCGGGCAGCGCTTGCGCTTTTAGATCTGTCATCAGAATTGACTGTGTCGAGCACGCTCATCACATTGACAACGAGGGCGAGCTCTTCAGATTGATGCTGCTGCAGAACACTCATGGTGTTTCTGTTTTAAGTTTTCTCGGCTCTTAGAAATAAATGAGCTACCCATCATCAACGGCGAGCGATCCTTGGCAGCAGGCGTATGTTTCGTAGGAGGACGAGCCCCACACGCAGCGGGGCTGAGCTTGAGCCTGAGCCTGAGTCTGGCGAGAAACATTCCTGAGACCTGCTCTGATCGTTTCGATCCAGGACGCCGTTAAATTGGGTTGTACTGCTTTGACTCGTGGGTTGTGGTGAATCTCGCTAAGCCATTTTGTCTTCTTATCCGTTCTTCCGTCATGACGAGAGAGTTCGCCGCTCGATGAAAATTCTACGCCGCAAACGCAAACTCAAACTTCAAATGGCTGGCACCCAAACTTGCACGTGAGACAACAAAGAAGTTACTTCGCCGCTTTACTTACATTCTTACATTCTTGCTCATGCAATTGCGAAAACTGCTTTTGATTTTGCTGAAGCAACAGCGACTTGCTCGGAGCGCGCAAGCGGGCCAATCACACTCACTCATTACCAGCTCTCGAGATCCGTCTCGGGCAAGAATGCGAATGCGAATGCAACTGCATCAGGTTGGCATCGAATGCATACCGGTAAGTCATTCCAATCCAACGCAGGGCCTTTAACGACAAGGACTTCAACACGCAAGCTGAACAACAAGATCTTCGCGGTCACCTGAGCTCAAAGTGTACTCACAGTCAGTACGCAAGTAGAATTTAGAAACATCTCACTCCCACAGTCTCTCTTCACAGAAGAAACAGAAGAAACTACAAAGTAAACAACTGATGACTGACTGATGAGACAGATGAGAAGAACACTCTCTCTACTAGCTAGACTAGGCAAGCGAACGAGACTTCCGAGGTGACGTCACGGTGAGCAAGGCTACCTGGTAGGCTAATTTGATGTGTTTTATCTTTTGTTTGATGCTTTTTGGGCTAGCGAAGTTGTCCTAAGTTGTGAGTAAGAAGAAAATCTTGACGTCGTCGAGGTCTGAACTACTCCACTCCTGCTTCACTCATCATGATCCACTCACTCACTCGCTGTCAACAACTAACGCTCAGATGTCATCGCTCGAATAAGTTAAAGGTAAGGTGAGTCGTGCAAGTCGTGCAGCACTTTCATCTGCGACATGCTCTGCGACATGTGCCGTGACTTATCGTGACTGATCGTAACTGTGGAGCTCCTGCTCCTGCTCCTGACCTCGCTGGCTCACTCACTCACTCACTCACTCGCACACGTACTCACGCACTTGGCACGCAAGATGGATGAGTCGGCACAAATCGCCTGGAGGCTCACCGGCTTCACTTGTCAAATCTGTATCAGTGATCACACACCGCGCAAATACTGCGCCACGTAGCTGGCACTGATCACCACGTGCTAGGAGCCGCGTTTTGTAGACCGGGCTAAGCCAATGGTTGGACGGAGCGAGGAAAAGTTCCTGGCGGTTTGTGACAGTGCAAAGACTGCCTGGCCGTAGTCCTGTTCTTGTTCTTTGCTTCTTGCTCTTGTTCTTCTTATGAACTTAGCGCTCGAATCAAGTCATTCGATGATTGTGTGATTGATTGTCTTACCATCTCCGACCAGAGGCGTGCGCGCGTCTCCGGGAAGTTGTGAATTGGCTTAGTGAGCGAGTGTTTCTTGCTGCCAGGTGCTGCGAGAAAGTCGAGTAACACGCAGAACGTTCAGGGCCTCTCCCTAAATTCGTTCGATGAACATTGATTGATTGAATGATGGAGCAATCGATAACAAGAAAGTTGTTGCGGTCTTCGGGCGCTCGACGATTGGCAGACTACTGGGTGCCGACTGTGATTACCTTGTACGATTGATTGCCTCGTCGCACTTTTGCCCTCAATGTACTAGCGCTACAGAGGACGCAACGTGTGAGGCGGGTGCTGTTGTGTGAGGGCGCTGGCTAGCGCTTTAGTTAACGGAGAGAGAGTGAGAGAGAGAGAACGTAGACCTGATAGAGTTCGTGATCGCTTGTTTGGATAGATTGATTGAGCAGATCCCAAACGTTTGGCAGGTGTCGGACGAGCGAAAGCAAGCACATCGAATCGTCAAGCAATCAATTGACCAGTCAAGAAGAAGAGAGGAAGTGATAAGTGAAGCGGATTGGAAGTTGAACTTTAAACTTGAAAGAATGGCTCTCCGTGTGTTTCAAAAGAGGTTTGCGTCTTCCGTGGCACAACCCATGGTGGAGGAGGTGTCCGGGCAGGAGGTGCTCGCCGTGTACAAAAGGTTCATGAGGGCGAGCCGCGAGTTCGCAGATTACGACTTGCGCGAGTTCATCCAGCGCAAGGCGCGCTCTGGGTTCAAGGCCAACAAGGATGCAAGCCCCTGCCAGGTCGCGGAACTCTTGGGCAAGGCTCAGCAAGAGCTCGCAGTGGTTGAGAATCACGCTGGTATCAACAAGCTCATGACACAGTCCCGTGTATAAATCTTCCCGTCTACGCATTCATACTTGTATCGTTTTATCCTGCTTTTGATGCGTTGAGATGGGTCTCCGTTCCCGTCAGCGCATGCAGCTGAATCACTCTGCAGAGGCAGACGCCGGAGTGCTCGACGTCATCTTTGACTCGCGACTCTAGCCGTGCACTTGCCGCTCTGCTCTTTCACGTCCGGCTCACAAGCTTTCGTTGTAACCAAAGCTCCGTGACGTCACGCTCAAGGAATCAGGAAACATGCAAGCAAAAGCGCTCCCGCGCCGGTTTAGCAAGCCTCGGTTTTCTTCCTGCCAACTAGTTTTTGTACTTCGTGTTATTTCTAATCTATGTTTCCTCCTTTGCACCACAATCCAATTCGACCGTAGAAGGCGGAGTCTCTTCGCTGTTCTGCTCTGCTCGGTCTGGCTTCGAGAAGCCGCCGGATGGCTTCTTCGGGGTCCGCATCCGCTTTCAAACAAAGGTTCACGATTGCACAAGCTTTTGCTCACTTGAGCCTGGACGAACGCAGCTTTCCTGCTGTCCGATTTCAGCTTTCCTGGCGACCTCGACTTTCGAAAGCTAGCTATTTCTCGACTGGAGACAGAGACAGACACGGCGAATAAAAATTGCAAAGCGCGCCAGTCGAAAGTCTCGCTCTAGCTAGCTAGAGCACTCTAAAAGCGGAGTCAAATCCTGACGATGGAACACTGGCTTCATTCAAGCGTAGTGAAAGCGAAAAGCCCCTGCTTTTGGTTTCATCAAGCGAGACCCGGATTCCTTCAGAGCAGAAAGACGGTTGAGCACAACGTATCCTATCACCACCTCTCACGCAGGGGCCATCCCAGCGACCACGTGCGCGCTCGACACGGAGATCCCGCACTGATCCGACCTCCCATTGCCAACTGCATACCATCAGGAGCGGCACGAGCGACACGAGCGGCACGGGCGACAGAAGCACAAAGCACCTATAAGCGCCCATCTTTGAGGCTCGCCACGGTAGCATCATCATCAAACGCAAAGCACCTCGCCATCAGCCATCAACGTCCCCGCATTTGGCCATTCTTGGCGTTCTGTTCAAAAGCATCCGTTCAAGCTCCCAAGACCGACGTCGAAGAATGTCGAAAAAGACAGACACGAACAAGACTGACACGAACAAACCAAAACCAAAACCAAAACCAAAACCAAAACCAAAACCAAAACCAAACATTAGGATCTTGCCAATCTTGCCGGTGCAACATGCTTGTGCTAGGACCCGCAGCAACATGACGCTACTCAGCTACGAGTACAGTCAGTGTACAGTGTACACGTGCTCTTAGTTGCACTGTTTGCATTGTTGTTTGTTGTTGCATTGTTGTTTCATTCATTCTTTCAGTGAACTGTGTCAATGAAAACATTGTTGTTGCAAGAGTTGCGTGAATAGATGTGAACAGAGAAAGGCATTTGGATATGTACTTGTGCGTGTAAAAGTGCGTGGACGTGTGAGCGCGTTGGGTCGTTAGTCGCGACGTAGAGCAGAGCTGTGCAGCGGTAGTGCGTAAAGCGCGGAAGAAGGGAAATGGTGGTGGGCGAGAAAGAGGAGGCGAAAGGGGAGACGCTGTTTGCCACGGCGGTGGCTCAGGAGGTCAGGCCGGTGCAGTCCACTGCAGTTCGCACGGAAAGATGGCAGGAGCATGAAGACTCGAGGACGGCGGTGTCGTGGGTGGGGAATTTGCTGTGGATCTGGCTCGCTGGAGGAGTCGTGGTTGCTGCGGTGTACTTCATCTTTGGCATGTTCCTGGTGTGCACGATTGTCCTGGCCCCGTTCGGCTTCCAGCTCATCAAGCTCGGAGAAATGGCGCTCTTCCCTTTTGGCAAGTCGGTGAGAACCTGCTCCGCGGGCTCTGCCTTTGAAGGCGTCTTGAATACCGTGCTGAATATTCTGTGGCTTCCCATTGGAGTCATCTTGCTTGCTTGGCACACGATTATGGGCATTCTTTGCGCGTGCACATGCTATGGAATCATCTTTACATTTCAGCACATCAAGCTCGCGCAAATGGCAATGTTTCCATTCGGCAGCCAAGGGTCCTCCGAGAGAATTATTGAGCGGAGTTTTGTCACGACCACAACAACCTCGTCGTACGACTCCATCCCGCACGTTAGCACCCACGAAGCGGTCCCTTTTAACGCACAGCTTTAGCCTAGCTGGTCTCGTCTTCTGCATCGTGTCGCCGCCCCTGTAACTGAAAGGACACGCCATCGCACGACAAGATACCCTATTTATCAACATATTCTCAATACGATTTTGCTCGAGTCCGTGACCCACACCCGATCAAGCCGTGACAATGATATATAGATTGAAAAGATTAATGGATGCTCAAAGCTATAATCGATGCAACGCTTTTGCGCTCCAAGTAGAATTCTCTGAGCTTATAGCCAGTAGCTAGAGTAGAGTAAGAGGAATATTTAAATGGACTCTGAGAGAAAATGACATCATGCTTTGACAGACTTGCAGCGCGCACTATGCAGGTTGATTTTCCTTTTGCTTTTTTGTTCTTTTGCTTATTTAGGTATTTCTTTGTTCTTTCAAAGAAAAAGGAGAAGAACTTTCAAATGCGGGTCAGTTCCACTCTTGTCCGCCCACATACGTTGTTTGCCACATCCTCGGCATCACCGCTCTTCTCGATGATTTGAGACGTCTCCCTGTTTCTGACTGTCAAGGTCGCGTATAGACCGCCGGTGCGACCACGCGAAAGCTTGCCGGGATTGATGAATAAAGTATCCATCGTTTCATGAACAAAGTGCTTGAGCTTTGACGTCAGCAGCATGATATCTGGCCGGACAGGAAGTCGTAAAGAAGAAAGTTGGGAGACATCTAGCTGCGCTTCTGGACTTGGAGGGAACAAGGGGTAGAATGAGCTCTGATTAAGCAAGTGCTCGCTGAGGCGAACAATTCTCCCCTTCTTCGCTTTGCTTGGGTCAATCTTGGCAGCATCGTCCTTTGCAAAGTCCATGAGAATGTCTTGGGTGGAGACCCCGATACAAACGTCATTCACGTAAAAGACCGATGGATTTGACAGCAATTTGACTTGGTCTGGAACGCGCAGTCCCAACTGTGAAACGTCGTATGCAAAAGCAGGCTGCGGGTATGAGGCATGGTGCGTCACATCTTGCGTGCTTGGCACCAGAAGGACTTTTGTGGAAGAGGTATCGGCAATGGCAACTATCCGGTACAACACGATTTCAAAGAGGTCTTTGAACGACAGTGCGATTTCTGTGCCTTCCACAACCTTTGTACAAACCCCACTTTGCACGTTGGGATGCTCCGCGTCGACAAATGGGCCCATGAGGATTAGCACGGATGGCTTCTTTTCCGCGACGTTGGCCAGGAGGTCCTCTAGAGGGTCGTACTCCAGGTCCTCCACCGTGGTGAACGGTCCTGCGGCAACCATGATGGTCATCGGTTTATCATTGGCAGTGGCAAAGCGCAGGGCCGCTTCTCTCGGCAGTTTGGCGGATGGCGCTATAACGCTATCGTACAGCTCCTTGGCGTGCAATGTGTGCCCGCTGGGGCAAAGTCCTCGGATCGCAACAATCTGACCTGGAAAGAGAGAGAATTCGGAGAGTGCCGAAGTAACGTCCACCTTGATGCGTGCTCCGTTCGAGTCTCTGCGAGAACCCTCCAGGACGATTGATGCAGCGTTTAGTTTGCCATTTGTAGCCTCGCAACAGATCCTGCCGCACACCAGCACCGGACTTTGGCTCATCACGCCCACAGGAGAAAAGTCTTCGTCTGTCCATTTATACATTTGCTTAAATTTCTCCTGTGTCTCAAGAAGGTGGTCTTCGAGGTCTGCAGCCCGCTGTTCCAGTGTAGTGTACATGTACTTGTAAGAGTCCACATCCAATTTGATCTCAACCTGCGTACTGCAGTCGCCCTTTGTTAGGTCGCTGGGTGCAAGCGCTGGGACGTGCTCATTGTACACGAGCTCTACTTGCCCCATGTTGCGTCTGTCAGCATATCCAGGCGTATTTGCCACGCCTTCGCCTCCCTGAAGTCTCGCCTGCTTGAGCCCGGCCAATGGCGTGGAGAGTAGCGGCTTTCTCTTGCCGCTGTTATCTGGTGTGCCAGCAAGCCCGAGCGCCTCGGCGCCAGCAAAGTCGTCGACACGTCGCCCATGACCTGGGAGCCGTCTGATAGTCCTTGTTGTCATGATCGGAGAGTGCACCGAGCTCAGCTCCGCAGGTGGTTTGTTCTTTGCCCGCGAGGCACCTTTCGCCAAAGAGTCCTTCAGCTTCCTCAGCACGCTCTGCGGCTTGAGCTGTGGGTTATTCAGCGAGATGATCTCCCAATGTGACACCAACGCATCTCGCGAAAGAGCATTCTCCAGTGCAATCTTCAAGCCTGCAGCATCGCATGAAAAACCATTAAATCATTTCACCCACCACAGAAAGCAAGAAAGCAAGCAAGAAAGCAAACACGCGTCAACACATACATTTCCCACGCAGGCAGCAGGCAGCAGACACGAAAAACATTCATTCAAACACTCTGTCAGCCCACTCCTCGCCAATGCAAAACGACTCGTCTCTCCAACATCTCACTCACACGTCGATGCGAATTCATCGTCCACCTTCACATCCGGGATACCTTCGAACGCTGCCCTCACATCTTGTTCGCTGCGCACCTCCATCTCCCCTCTCTCCCTCTCTCCCTCTCTCCCTCTTCGCTTCTCACAGCGACCGCCGGCAAGTAAGCAAGCAAGCAAGCAAGGAAAGGCGTCCCACAGCGTCCCCCACAAGTGTCCCCCACAAGTGTCCCCTGGGCCAGTTTCCTCTGCGAAGTGCAAGCGTGTCCCGCGAGTGTACTCGTGAGAGCAATTTGAATTTTTGAATTGGGTTTGAGGTTTGAAAATGTTGTGTTTGAAAAAATGTCGACCGAAATTGGAACAAAAAATAGGAATTAATTCGAGAGAAATTAGTGCTGATCTCAGTGAACTACAACTACAACTACGATGCTACAATAGCTACAATGTTCCTTAGGAATGTGATACTAAACAGTCTTCTTAATACATCCTATTAGCTAGGAAACGCGATTTGAATTTTGAATGATGTGTACGCGCTGGTAACACTCTTCTAATTGCCTTACCGCAAGGCGATTCATGGGATTTCATGGGTCAGGGTACGGCAACCCTTAACCCACACAATTTACACACATCCCTCTTCGTTATTAACACTAACTACTCATTTGATTACACCTGCGTTCTCTTTCACGTCACCAAGACCTCACCTCGTCACGTCGCGTCACCAGGACGTCCCTGTAGACTCGAGGGAAGCGAACGGGGAGCGAACAAAGGAACTCTTCTGGGCCAAAGATCGGCAATAAAAAACCCTTGTGAGGAACGTGAATGAATGTGAGGAAAGAAGCCAAGATCGAGAGCCAAAGAAGCCAAAGGCGAGGACGGTGGGACAGTGGGACGGGAAAGGGAAGGACATCGGGCCGAGAAAAGGCCGACCGGGCGGGAGAAGGAAGGGCAATTGGCCGAGGAGGACCCCCTGTTTAAGGAGGGAAAGAGGAAAGGAGAAGGGAGAGCGAAAGAATATATTTGGGCGGTTCGTGGAGTGCAATACTTTTGTTATTTTAATTAAAGTGAGCTCTGAAATTGGTGGGCATTCTTTTGGGCGACCATTGTTAAGGTCAAAGTTGTTGTTATTGTTGTTGTTGTTGCTGTTGTTGTGCAGGACATTTGAAGCTGGTTTGGAGCTGCACTGCACGGTATATATCGCTCAAGAGCTCAGTGGCCACTGGTGGAAAAGTTCGATTTGCTCGATTTAGGCTGGCACCGAGCGCGTTGAAAAAATTGTGGAGCCGCATTGCCCGTCGTGCCGGGGGAAAAGGACCTGCATTTGGTTGTGCTGAATAATCAGCGCTGAAAACGCGCATATACTTTGGCTCGTACTCGTACGCGAGTTTCTTTTCCCCTGGCCATCGCGCAGCCGCCTGCACGCAGTGTAGTGTATAGTGGTGCGTGCGTGCATGCGTGCGTGCATGCGTGCGTGCGTGCGTGTGGTTGCAAGAGCCCTGCTATTCTTCGTGTGCGCTGCTATTTCAGTCAGACAGGCCGTCTCTTCTTTCCGTTGTTGACATTCGGGCTGCGGTGAAGAGTGTCTGTCAGCCCATTTTGGTGGAAATTGGGGTGACGGCTCACAGTCTCCTGCGGGCCTTCGCCTCAATCGCACTGGCCCTGCTTATCTGGAAGCGTTAAAAACTGCGCTTTGCCAAAGGCAGGCACGTGTTTGTCCGCGCGTCATTAGATTTTGCAGAGGCGGGCAGGGCGAGTCAGGTTGCGGGTCTCAATCAGCAGGATACACTTGTTGCCCAGCATTTGCTGCAAGCCCGGTTCGCAAATTGCAACGAATGATGGGGAAGAAGCGCATTTTAAATGCCAAAGCACGTGTGGAGTTCAACGATGAGCTTGGGGACGAGATAGATAAGCAACATGTTTCAAGTCAAGAGGTTTGTGAGATACTGCGTACCTGGGCGCGTCCGCGTGCGGCAGAAACCCGGCCACTTTCAGGGGCTCGGACCACCAGCTCAGAAAGTCTAGTCCCGGAGAAAGTTAGGCCGGAGAAATCTGTACAAAACCAAGCCGTGATGGACAGCCACCGAGCTGTCCCATGTAAAGCGGGCTCGATGGCGGACAGTGCAACTTCTGTGCCTCAGCCTGTCACTCGGAGATCGAGCTCAGGCCGCTCGAGAAGTGGCCTTTCGTCGAGAACTGTAAGTTGATGTATGGTTGGTTGTGGAGAGAATAAGAAGAAGCTCACGTGGATTCCCCTCCCCCCCCCCTCTTCAACCTAGGCCTCTGACTCCTCGCGTTCTCAGCCAAGAGATCGGAAAGTAAATGGGAGAGTTGCAAGCGAAGCTAGCAGTGCCGGGTCGGGCAAACAGGTTCAAAAGCGCGGGCACCAGATAGACGCGCAGATCTCGGAGTCCGCAAGTAAAAGAGCTAGGTACAGCGGAAACGCACGTGCGAGCGGCGCCTCGCAGCTTCGAAGCTCCACTCGTAGCGCAAGTGCGCAGAATGCTACCGAGGCAAGCCCATCCTTGTCGCAAGAACCTTCTCCGCCAGCTGGGCGACCGAAGCCGAGAGTGGATGAGTCGAAACTTCTTGGTGTTCATTATTTCCCCCAGGGAGAGATGCTCGAGATTGGCGATGGCATCTTGTACTCCATGAGAAGGCGAGAGCAGCATAATAGGCCACGAATGTCGTATCTCGAATCACAAAGGTTCATGTCCAACGAGATGCGTGCAACGCTCTTTGACTGGATGTACGAAGTGGGGCAGGAATTCCTAATGACACGGGACACGTTGCACACGGCATTAAACTATGTCGATCGCTACTTTTCCAAAGTGCCGAACGTTGAGCGTAGGCAGCTTCAATTGGTGGGCGTCACGGCTCTGTGGATTGCAGCAAAAAACAAAGAAGTCTACGTGCGGACCGTCAAGGACTTTGTCTATTCCACGGACCAGGCCTATCGCAGGAATGATTTGGTCAACATGGAGGCTAAAATGCTGGTCACTTTAGACTGGATCTTGGACCCAATCACTTGCTATACTTGGGTTGATTGGTATATCCATCAAATGTTTAAAACGGAGGATGCCGTCGAAAGCCTCTCACTGTCATTTAACCAGATGCCGCGCCCATCTCAAAGTGAGCGGGCGTCACGCCGTTCCAAGTCAGAGAGCTCGCGGGAAGCCCCCATGCCTTCTGCTGGCAGCAACGTAGCTGGACCTCCAAACACTAGGAGGGCACCAGACTGGCTGAACCCATCAGAGCTTTCTGACGACAACCTTTTTAACGAGATCATGGAATTGATTGATCTAGCACTTTTGGACATTCAATCAAACTACTTTTACCCCTCCATGATCGCCGCTGCTGCAATACTGCACCTCGTTGTGCGGGAGTACCAGATGGTAACCTTGGCAAAATTTTCGCGAGTTACAAAGTACGAAGAAAGCGAGCTTCAGGAGTGCCTCCATTGGATGGACTTTGCTACTGAACGCTACTTTGAGGGGAGTCTAATATCGCCCTCTCACCACCCCAAGCAAGAGCAAATAGCAGTGCTGTTCGAAAGACGAGACTGGTATTGCCTTCAGCGACACAATCGCAATTCGCTAGCATACTACAATACCGCCACCATCACCAGTCTGATTCAGGAGCATGGGATTGCTGACCCCGATCTCGACCTTAGCTCTCCCTTCTCGCGGACTCTTACTGTGGGTTCTGTAGTGGATTTGGAGTCCACTGAGAGCCTGTAGTCTGCTCTGCTGCTGCTGCTGCTGCCGAATACAAATACATACAAAGAAATTTAAAAAAATACTCTTCATTTTTTCGACGTTGTATTTCCTTTGCTTTGCTCGTAAAAAATAGAGTGTGCCTTATATCTATCCCCGGTAGAATGAAAATCCTTAGTTTATTTACTCCACCCGCTTCGAGGAGAGAAGCGTGTTGTTTTCTCTCCTCCATCCGGCATCCGGCAACACATTTCAATTCTTGAGCCTCCTCCCCAAGGAAGCTAATTTTTTAAACAGCGATGAAACATGTGCGTCTGTCTCAGGCCAAAGTGGTCATTCCCGACAAGCTCGAGCTCGTCCCCCTCCGCCAAGCTGCTTCGCATCGCTCTCGCAATGTTCTCCTTCCATTGATCGAAAGCGCGAAACACGAAACACGAAACACGAAACACAACTGCGCGAATACGTACGTGTACTGAGTACATGTCCGTGTCCAAATGCCACCAATCACAATTTCTCTCCATCTCCATCTCCATCTCCATCTCATTCTCCATCATTCTCCATCTACCTCTGCCGCTTGATACTAGCTGCCAGTTTGCTGCTAAAGTCCGTTTCCTCCTGATGAGCCTGCGCCGCGAGTGCCGTGAGCTGATGCTTCCTTCTCATCATCGTCGACACGTGTCTTGGGTCCACCGCATAGTTCGCATTCCCCATGCCCATGCCCATGTTCATCCTCGTTCCTTGTTCGTCCAGGCGATCGTCGATGATCTCCCTCCTCGCGCGCGCCTTCTCCCTCGCGTCCGCGGCCATGTCCGCGCCGCGTACCGTTACTGTCTCCACGCCCAGCGCGGACACCTCGGCCCCCGCAGCTAGCATGCGCTCCATGCGTATGTCCCGTCCGCGCGACGACGTCTCGGACTCGAGGGACTCCGCGGACGCTGCGTACGCAAAAGTGTCCGCGGACGCCTGCGTGTCTGGGCGTGGCTGTTGGGCGTGTGCGTGTGGAAGCGGGGACGGGAAAGTGTCCTCGGGCCCGGGCAGATTTGGGCCCTGAGAGGATGCTAGTTGCTGTGGGGGACCGTGATCGTGATCGTGATCGCCCCACAGGTCCGCGCCGAGGACCAGCGCGTTCCGAGGAGAAGCCCCCTTCCCCTTCCTCTTCCTCGAACTGTTCGATTGTTCGTCGCCATCGTCAGAGCTGCTGCCGGAGTCCACGTCCGGTGGGGACTCGAGCAACGGCAGAGTCCTCTGGCGTTTCTTTTTCTTTTTCTTTGTCTCTTTCTTCTCTTTCTTCTCAGTGGGGACAGTGGGGACGACAGTGGGGACAGTGGGGACAGTGGGGACAGTGGGGTTGGGCGGCGTCTCTGTGGCAGAGTCCTCGGAGTCCGAGCCGTAGTCCGCGACCAGCATTTTCGCTAGGGCGCGCTTCCTGCGGGGACAGCCGCTGGTCTTGTGAGGAGGGTCGAGGGTTTTGGCTGTTTTGGCACTCGCAAAGTCGTCTAGGATTTCTAGGATGCGGAGTACCGACCTCTTATGGGGAAGGGGACTAATGGGAGAGTGGAATGGTTCTAGGCTAGAGCTGGCAAAATTCCTTCCCCTAACTTATGCAGAGTGTGGACAACTGTGCCCTCAGAACAATCACTGAACCCTTTCAGTGGGATGGTATACGCTAAACTAATAATAACATGACGCCTCCTCTCAACAATACGAAATCCTTCTACGTCGCTCAATTTAGGAAAAACTTGGCCGACCGCAAAAGTCGCAAAAGCTATCTGAATTCTGCTAGACTTCCGCGCTATGTGTCGCTAGCCTGGCACGGTAACAAACCTCTGCTCTGCTACTCCTTTCCTAACTCACTCTCTGTCAACTCTGTCAGTTCAGAGATTGTCAGACTCAGACATACTCGGACTGGAAATCAAGTCTCGAAAAGGTCTAAAACTTCCAACAAAACTAAACTTCAGAATTCAGAGTTCACAGTCAGTACCAAAAGGAATTGCTAAATTCCAAACTGTAAAAATTCCAAACTGTAAAAACTCGAATCAATTTCCATCCTCGCGAAACTAAGGCCTTCGTTCAACGAGCTGTCCCAAAACTCGAAGTCATTTGCTTGCTCGCTTGCTTGCTCCATTGCTTGCGTTCATGCCTGCGTGCTTGCTTACACTTGCGCATCTTTTGATTGTGTCTTTTGTCAAATTTTGTTACTTTCAACTGTTCAGTTGATTCCAATGGCTTGCTTTCATTCGTTTTACATTTTAGGTTAGAATGAATGAATGAATGATGAATGAATGAAAAAGAAAGAAGGAAACGTGAAGTTTCGAGTAGACCTGAAACGCACCAGCACAGAAGGAGAGTCCACTTTTGCGTGCCAGTCACATCGCCCCGCAGCCAACAANTAACTCACTCTCTGTCAACTCTGTCAGTTCAGAGATTGTCAGACTCAGACATACTCGGACTGGAAATCAAGTCTCGAAAAGGTCTAAAACTTCCAACAAAACTAAACTTCAGAATTCAGAGTTCACAGTCAGTACCAAAAGGAATTGCTAATTCAGACTGTAAAACTCGTAATCAATTTCCATCCTCGCGAAACCAAGGCCTTCGTTCAACGAGCTGTCCCAAAACTCGAACTTCGGATGAAACATCATCCATTATCTTCACAGCCTGAGTGTCAAGTCACAACTTGAATCTCAATGAACGAACGTGTTCATTCACAGTCTTCACCGCCAAACTGACTCTGAATGAAGCCTTAGGTTGCATTGTTGACATTTGTTGACGCATTGATGTATCGACGAATGCCAAACTTGCAAGGTCTACTTGACACATGGAGAACAAAAACCTGTGTCATTTGCTTGCTCGCTTGCTTGCTCCATTGCTTGCGTTCATGCCTGCGTGCTTGCTTACACTTGCGCATCTTTTGATTGTGTCTTTTGTCAAATTTTGTTACTTTTAACTGTTCAGTTGATCCCAATGGCTTGCTTTCATTCGTTTTACATTTTAGGTTAGAAAGAATGAATGAATGAATGAATGAAAAAGAAAGAAGGAAACGTGAAGTTTCGAGTAGACCTGAAACGCACCAGCACAGAAGGAGAGTCCACTTTTGTGTGCTAGTCACATCGCCCCGCAGCCAACAACGCAAGCAGCGGAGAGCAGAAGAGCGAATAGGAAGGCGGCGGCGAGATCATCATCAGGACAAGTATCAGGACAAGGTTCGGGATTAGGTGGGTCTTCCGGGGCGCGAAAGCACACGACGAGTTGCCGCGGGGGCGGGCAAGGTGAATGGTTTCGACGGTGTGGAGACTAGTGAGCGTCAGGGACGAGGAGTTGGTGGACCATGTGGCTTTGACGAGGTTTCACAGCCATGCTCAGCATTCTGTGAACAATCTAAGAGGTAGGTTGGTCGGTTGGGGACTGGAGCAGGCGAAATGCACGTGTGCCTTTGCGGGAGCCTGACTGACTGTTGATTGGGGGTTTGTGTCTTTTTTTAGCCGGAAAGTACGTGTTGCACGTGTATATGTATACCGGGCAGGGGACGCACGAAGAGAACGACGCAGAGGCTGGACCCACGCAACCATCAGAGACTATCCAAGTCAACAGTCCGAACAACGGTTTGTCGAGCTCGAGTAATCCGGAAAGAAAGAGCGCGCCGAGGTTTTTTCGAAACGCTCTCAAGACGGCGACGCTTGGCAAGTTTGGCAAACTGGAAGTGCAGGTGGAATGGCAGCTCTTCTCGTGGAGAAACCCCACCAAACACATTTCCACGGAGCGGTGCATCTTGAGCCTTGATGACACTCCGGCACTTCGGCTCCCTTTTGAAATCGACGAAAACTCCGCTCCGGTCTCGGGATTCCTTTGCCTCACAAGCACATCCACAGTAACTGTGCTCAACGTTGCTGCTCAGCTTTGCAGAGAGTTCGACGAACCTGCCCGTGCGCAAGAGGCAGAAGGGAATGGAAGCACCTTACTAAACGCCGCGAGATCCCGGCTACGCAGATTCTCATCAAGTGCTGCTGTAGAATCACACGTACTGTCTGCGTGTGCCGTGTTTTTAGGATGCATGATGGGATTTAGCTCTCTTTCGAACAGCTACTTGGCAGCGACCATTGTGGGACTCTATTTGGTTGTGTTCAGCTGCAACCAACTGCAGTATGGCCAGTACTACCACAAGCACAAGATTCAGTGATGCCATTCTTTGCAGATCAAATTAAAAACATTGGTATCTAGCTCTTATACATGGTAGCCCTTAAATTTGTAAATATCTGCGTCCTTTCCTCTTCAGAGGCGCACATGTCACCCTTGAGGTTTGGCACGAAAACCTTAGTGAGGCTCGTATTCTGCGATGAGGACCATCATGTAGACACTACAAATGCCAAATGCACATTACAATTAAATACACACGAGTCAGTCAGTCCACAGCGGTCACATTCAATTGCAGCATCAAACCAAAGAAACTCACCCCACTCCAAAAGAGATCAGTTGTCCGATAATACTGAAAAAGCCCCCGCTATCTTCAAGCAGCTCCGGGAAGATGGAGCACAGAGAAATATACACAAACCCACCTGCTGTGAACCCAAGCACAAACGTTGGCTGCGAGGTGGAAACCATGATGCCAAAAAAGCACCCAAGCATTGCTCCGATAGCAGAAACAAATTGTGCCTTGAAAGCTCCCCAGCGCGAAAACCCCTGACTCACAAGAACCGCAAAGTCTCCGATCTCGTGCGGAATTTCGTGCAACAGCATCGCCACAGTTACTGTGGCACCAAGATTGCGTGAGATTTGAAATGCTGCGGCAATGCTCATTCCGTCTGTGAAGTTATGCAGAGCATCGCCCGTCATATTAAGAATTGCGCCTGGTTTGAGTCCGAAAACCAGAGGCACCTCTGCTTCCTCCCCCTCACTTTTGTGTGACGCCCCGTGCGAATGAGAATGCGAGTGAAAACTACGTCCAGCAAGACGCAACAGCTTCTCCATTGTGAAGAATGACGCAATGCCAGCAAGAACTGCCAGAGGAACCGTATTATCATGAACGTGGGCGTGTTCCTCGTGGGAGTGGTCGTGCGCATGCTCCTTGTGGCTATCACCTTTGTGATCGTGATCATGGTCGTGGTGGCTGTGCTCTTCTTGACCGTGTTTGTGGTCGTGAGAGTGATCATGGCTACCTTTCCCGTCATCATGTTTATGGTCATGCTTGTGGTCGTGGTCATGTTCATGTTCATGTTCATGTTCATGCTCGTGTTCATGCTCGTGTTCGTGTTCGTGCTCATGTTCATGGTCGTGTTCATGTTCATGATCATGGTGGCTGTGTTTCCCATGGTCATGATCGTGCTGTCCGTGGACATGTTCGTGCTCATGAGAGCCGTGATCGTGCCCGTGGCCCTCCATAGCATGGGGGAGCAAATGCAGGAAGGAGTCTCCAAGCAACGCTCCCGACGCGAACGCAAGCATCAAATTCAGCACCGGCTTCGGCAGGTCAAACTTCAAAAACAGCAAGATCACCGCATTCCCACCAAACGTGATCGCCAGCGTGCCAGCAGCCGCGTCCAGCGAGCTCTGTCGGGACAGTACCTCCATGAGGCCGGGGCTCTCGCACTTCCCCGCACCCAGCCCGCCCATGTCCTCTGTGGCCGCACACGAGTCAGACACATCCCGTGCGCTTGCGCACACGCTGGCCAGTGCCAGCACGGCGCAGAGTACGGCGCAGAGTCTCTGCAAGCGCATTGTCTATTTTCGCACAAGATGAGCACAGCCTTTCCTCCCTTATCTGACCTCCTTTCCACACGCCCGGTGTCTCGCTGCCTGGCCTCTCGCGGACTGTTCCTCCCGTCCTCTATGTACTCGCGTACGTTGCCTGTCAAGCAAATCTTGAAGAGATTGGTACTCACTGTCAGTACTCACAGTGTCAGCGCTCACAGAAGCAAATCTTCGCATGCCTCACATGCCTCTGTCGAAACTTGTATCAATCAATCAATCAATCAATCAATCAAAGAATCAGAATTCAGAATTCGGATTTCAGATGAAGTGGCAGTTCTCATTCACTGTCGCAGTGTTCAAGTTGGTGTTTTAGTGGATTGGAGGCAGAACAAGACAAAGCAAGAGTGCGTTTTCATGTGTGCAGAGCATGCAGAAGCAGACATCACAGTCAGGACAGATTGCAGAATACAGAATACAGAATGGAGAAAATGTGTTGTGGTGTTGGTGGAAAATGCGAAGGTGACAGATAGTGTGTCACGAGTCGAACGTGGAGTACAAATGAGAACAAAATTAAACTAAACGTGGAGTGAATGTACAGCTCCTTACATGGCGGCCGTGTTGGAGTCCTGCACCATGCTCGAGTATACTGAGTCTGGGTTCGCGAGAAGGTTCGCGGGCGAGTCGAATTCCAAAAGGTGCCCGAACCCAAGAACGAGAATCTTGTCAGAGTCCGCAATCGTCTGCATGCGATGTGCGATGACCAGCAGAGTCTGCGTCTTGAACTCCTGACGGATCGCTTGCTGGATCAGCGCGTCGGTTGCACTGTCAATGTTTGCGGTCGCTTCGTCCAGCATGATGATGCGAGCGCCTTGAAGCACGGATCTCGCGATCGAGATCAGCTGACGCTCTCCGACACTCAGATTCGAGCCCTTCTCGTACAGTTGCATATCGAGACCTTGCCCGGCCAAGTTGCTCAGCTGCACGCGGTCCAGTACCCGTAAGATCGCCTCGTCCGACTGACGACCCCATGGGTCCAGGTTGAAACGCAACGACCCAGAAAAGATGATTGGCTGCTGCGGAATGATTCCAAGCTGCATACGAAGATCGGCGAGCCCAATCTGGGACGTGTCGATACCATCGATGATGATCTTGCCGCTCTCGAGAGGATCCACCAGTCGGAACAGAGCCGCGCTGATCGTTGTCTTGCCAGCACCAGAGCGACCACAGATGCCCACCTTTTCTCCGGCCGAGATCTTGAAGCTCACATTATGCAACACCGTCTCCAAGTTTGGCCGGTAACGAAGCGATACATTTTGGAACTCGATGGCGCCTTTGCTTGGCCATGCGTCATCCGGCTTGGTGTCTGGGAGGTGAGCTTCCTTCTCCTGCGGGATGGAGGTGGCGTAATGGTCCAGCCTTTCCACCGACGTGAAGGCATTCTCGGTCTCCACGCTGAGGCGAATGGTGAACTGAAGCAGACCCGTGAGCTGGATAGCGTAGATAATTGCGAGAGACATCACATTTGGATCGACAGAGTCCCACACCACCACTGCAAGGATTGCAACGGAAGTCTGAAGAACACATATGAGCAAGTCGAGGCGAAGAGCAAACCATCTGGCGGCCATCCAGAAGAGGAAGAACGCGCGCCCATTGTTGTCGACCAAGTACTCGTGCTTCTTTGTGACGTCCTCTTCGATGGCAAAGGCTCGAATGGTGCTAATCCCAGAGACAGCTTCGGCAAAATTGCTGTACAGAGGTGAGCGTGAAACGGACTCCATGCGTTTCAGCTCCCTGCTCGATGACGAGAAGTATCGACCAAGAAGAATGAACAAAACAAAAAGTGGCGCAAGGAAGAGCAAAAAGTATGGGCTGGCCCATGCGCACAGGATGAGCGAACTCAGCACCTGAAAAATGTTGGTCAGAAAATTGTAGAAGGTTTCCGGCAGAAGCTGGTCCACTTTGTCCAAGTCGTTGGAGATGCGATTGATGATTCGACCAGCCGGCGTGATGTCGAAGAAGAGGTTCACCGGAGCACGGAAGATGTTGTAGATGAGCTTGTTGTGCAGGCTCACTGAGGTCCGAGTCGCTACGAAAATGAACATGACTCCTCTGAAGAACACGAAAAAGGTCATCAAGGCAATGAGAGCGCCAAAGACTCCAAGTCCTACTGGTGTGTCGTATTGCTTTTCGGACCAGATTCCGAGCCAGTACTCCGATGCCACCTTGAAGAATTGCCCACCAATGAACAGAATGGCGAGTAAGAAAAAGGTAGGATACACCATGTTGGGCGGCACACTTGCGCGCAGCCAAGTCATGTAGTTCGAAAAGTCCAGTTTTCCACGCTTTCTGTTTTCATCGGTGTACAACTTTCCATCCTTTGCTGCCTGCTCGGTACCCTTGGGACGAAGAATGCTGGACAGACGGTCCTGCTGTTCCATTGCTGACTCTGGGCGTTCAGCTTCCAGGCTGAGATCACTGTTGGAAGCATCGCTGGTCTTCCTGCTATTTACTGACTCATTGTCAGCATTTTCCTCTGGCTGTTTCTCGGCGTCGGTTTGGAGGGCAACAAGGTGGTGAAGGACCGGGTTCTTCAGTGCATCTGCGGTCTTCTCGTTGAGAACAATTTTGCCTTGATCGATACCAATGACACGGTCAAATTGCTTCAACAAATGCATCTGTGAGTTCAAAACCACGATACGTGTGGTGCCACTCAGCAGCTCGATGACAATCTGCTGAAATACTTTCAAGCCAACGTGTGGATCAAGGGCCGAGAAACAGTCATCCATGAGAACAAGCTCTAGGTTGTGGTAGAGAGTGCGATAGAGGGCGCGAGCGATGGTGACGCGGCTCTTCTGTCCTCCGGAGAGGTTCACGCCTCGATCGCCGATCTCCGTGTGAACCCCGTTTGGAAGAATGCGGATATCAGGAATGAGCTGCGTTGCGCGAACGCACTTTTTAAACAAAGCTTCATCGGCTGGTTCCCCCATTGGCTCCGCATCATCTTGCTGCATCTCCGTAGAAGCTACGCTGCTGACAGCTTGCGCGCTCTGGAAGAGAATATTTTCCCGCACGGTAGCATTTTGAATCCAAGGCTCCTGTGCAACGTATGCGATTCCATCGCGAGATTCCTGGCTACTGCCGCTCGCTGTCCCCGCGAATGAAGCGACGTGCCCAGGTTGCGCGAGCTTGGGCCTGACATTCACTTCCACGGAGCCGGACACCCGACTGATCTCGCTCAAAATAGCAGACAGAAAACTAGTTTTGCCGCCTCCTACGCGTCCTACAACCGCTATAAGCTCACCTTTCTTGCACTCAAAGTTGATGTTCTCCAGCACTGGGGTCTGGTTTCCATCATTGGGTGCGTCCCAAGAGAAGGTTCCGTCTTTAATGCTCACAACGGGTCTTTGAACTGCATATTCCTCCGGTGCGAGTTGTTGCGGGGCATCATCGCCTTCCTTGTCTGTCACGATCTGGATACCTTCGTCCAAAAGATCATGCGAGATCTCGCCAAGCGCCAGGAACTGGCCAACACGGCCGAAGGAAACGACAGCTTGCGCAAGAGCGGCTAGAGCGTGAGGAAACGTCATAAAGCTTAACCTCAGTGTGTTGACCATGGCCAGAATAAAGTACACTGTTACGAAGGAAAGGCCATTTTCGTCCAGGTAGGCGAGCGCGATAAAGATCGCAAGAGCCACAATATTCGGCGCGATGAACAAGAGCCAGTTGTTCAGGTTGAAGAGGTAAAGCACTTTTCGGCCAAGAGACATCTCGTTGATTCGGGCAGCCTGAATGCGCTCGGACATGCGCGGTTCCCAGGCATTCATTTTAATCACATTGATTCCTGTCAATGCCTCGGACGTGACACCCACCCTTTGGTCTGTGATCTCAAGCATACGCCTCTTCTGCCTCCCAATACGTTTACCGAGGTCCACCTGAGTAGGTATGATGAAAACAATGACTGCGAGACCAGCCAGGGAAGCGATCCCAACCTGAGCGATAAGAATAGCCATGACCACAATGATAATGATCGGTGAAACCCACAGCATGTGCGATGTCAGAAGGGACAGGAAAATGCGCTCCGTGTCATTGCTCATGAGGTTGACTATCTCTCCACTGGACGACGATTTGGAAGCGGTCGGGCTGGTGCGAAGGCTCTTGGTGAAAATGACGTACATGATAGCCGCTCGTGCCCTCGACCCCACGCTAGCGAGCAAAACGAATCCTACGTTCGAGGAGAAGGACGTGATCAACAGCGACATGACAAGCGCAGCAACTACTCCTGCACTGGTCTTAATTCCCAGAAACGGGCTCTCGTCATACTCCTCAGGGGTGCTCAGAGCCTGAAGGAGGGCTTGGAAAAGCATTGGTGCCACAGTGGTTCCTGCGACGTAAAGAGACAAGAAGAAGCCAGCCAGAAGCCACTCCTTCCAGAAACACCGGAGCAGGGCCTTTGCGAAAAGCCACGCGTGATTCTTCTTGGCGCCATCTTTGTTGCCATCATCCACGAAAGCTAGCCGTCTCACCTCCGCCTCCAGCATCGAGCCCACTACTTTGGCGGACATGTCCTCCGCAACGTCTGGCAGATCCTTCATCTCGAGCGGCTTTTTAGCGCCTGCGCGAATGATGTACGTGATCCACGTGAGCGTGCAATACGAAAACCAGGAAGCATTTTCCACGGGACTTTTGCGTCTCGCCACTTCCCCGTTCGGACTTGCATCGTTGCTCGCTGAAGACGCGGATCCAAGCGAAACTTGCGGCACTGACTCGCCCCCGGCTTCGATGTCTTTCTTTTTTGAACTATCCTTCATCCTGATTATATATAGAGAGATGAGACGCCTGTCTTCCTTCCCCTCCAAGCCGTCTAGTTTACCGCCACCACCGACGACCTTTGTTTGCTTTGCATTCGGGGTTTGCTGGCGTCTCGTTTGAAGTTTCAACTTTCCCTAAGGAGCAAGCTACATGTCCAATCCCGCACATCCCAGCTTGGGGTTTCTGCTGTAACTTTCACTATTCTCCATTTTGACGCTGTCTTGGCTATCTTAGACTCACAGTCAATCAATCAACAAGAGACAGGGTGACAGGGTCAAATTTCAACTTTTGAGCATACCCTTGAACTTGGAGAGTGAGATCCGAGCCAGTCGCACACGCACACGCCACAGCTCAGCGTTCCAGTAAGTCTCTTTGTCGTTAGACAGGCCGTAGCCCGGAGGGTAAAATGCGACACATCCAAGCCGTTCTGGCAGCAGAAAGTAGCTCTCACTGCCTCCCAGCGTAGCGCGCCATAGCGAGAAGCGTGGGCGGACGTTATCGTCGACAAGTTAATCCTTCGTCTATTCCGTCTATTCTGTAAAAGAGAAGAAGCACAAAGCGAAAAGCAAACGCGCCAAGTGGATAGAAAGAAAGAATGAAAGAAAGAAAGAATGAAAGAATGAATGAATGAATGATGAATGAATGAATGAAACCTCGTCGTTTGCACTGTCGGGTCCGACACCCCCCCACCGCCATGTCTGCACACGGCCTTCCATTCCGCCGATGCCCAATGGCGACTTCGTTGTTTCATCAGTCACTCAGTCACTCACAGCCAACCTTACCACGTGTGCGCCGCCGCCATGTCTCGTGTCTCGGGTCTCCTGCCTACTGTCCTTGATGTCTCTGTCTGAAAATGGACGATGAGATGTCGCCCTGTCATTGATGCAATTGTTGTTCTTGTTGTTGTTGCTTTTGCAGAATTCAGAATTTTGCAGAGGCTCTCTTTCTTGCATCGTTCAGCAAAGAGAGAAATGGAGAGATGGAGGGAGAGTCGTTCGATCGCTCATTCACATTCACGAATCAACGAGCTAATTTTAAAAAGCAAGTTCAACTCGTTCGCCGAGTCTCAAGACTCTCTACGGTGGAGCTTCACACGCTACGAAGGTACTTGGCGGTCAGTAGGCGGCGAGTAGACGCTGGTAGATGATGCAATTCTCGAGCCGCGAGCGCTGGGAAGATTGCTCCGG
Organism: Parietichytrium sp. I65-24A; assembly: GCA_012862575.1. Taxonomy (NCBI): domain Eukaryota; class Bigyra; order Thraustochytrida; family Thraustochytriidae; genus Parietichytrium; species Parietichytrium sp. I65-24A. The sequence goes on from BLSF01000022.1 coordinate 87,772, forward strand.
CGCTGGCTAGCCGATTGCGTGAGCTCGCGTAGCCTTGGCTGTCGGTGTATCTCGATGGGCTCACACTGTGAGAGATTTCTATAGGCATTAGGTGAGAAACGCCTGTCCCATCACGGCTTCTACGATCTTCTACTGTCGGCCGAGCTCTCTCTGCACGACACATTCAGGGCGGTCCACACCTTGTCTTGCGCGAACAGGAATCTCTTACTGTCTCTAAATAAAGTGTTTTTTCGGCGAAATAGTACCGACTAGAATTTAGAAAACTTGAACGTTCACAAGTTTTGAACGTTTTGAACGCCGTTGGTCTCGGAATGTCGTGAATGTGCGAGGAAGGGGTTTGGATGATATTTTTTTCTTGATTGAAAATGGAGTCGCTGCTCACTCAGGCTGTCAGTCGACGTTCTTAGAACGCATGCTTCATTCCTGTGCGAAGGAGATTCTGTGTCCCAGTGGAAGAGCTCGTCGCCGAGCCTGAGGGCTTGATTGTCGACGCTGAGAGGTCGTTCGTTGCGAGCTTGCCGCCAAGTTGTGGAGGCGAATGAGTCTTTTCACAGAAATTCAGAAGTTAAAATTAATAATGGAAAGTGACAAAACAGAAAGTCTTCGACTTGGCAAAAGTAGAAACAAAGAACGAGAAATTGTTGAACTGCAACTATAGCTGGAAATGAACCTCCGAAGAGATAAGAATAGAAAAGACCGTGGTTTGGAACGACGAGAAGGTCGGGCTGCAAGAGCTGGTACCAGTCGTCGCTCAAAGCTGACAGCCTGCGAGTTTCGCGAAAAGAAATAACTTACAGAAAAAAAAAGTGGAATTTGCCGAGCAAGAAAGTCAAACCCCAGGTTTCGCTCGAAATCTTGTACAGTATTGGAACCACTCACTCACTCACTCACTTACTGTCAACACTCGAGTGCGTACCGGTGCAATGTTTGATGACTGCGACTTTAACTTCGTTGATTATTTTTTAAATTTTTTAAATGATAATTCAAAAGTAATGAAAAACGACAAAATTGGTTCACGCCATGGCAGCGTTCGAATCACGGATCATGCTCGAGTATACCGAGTCTGGGTTCGCGAGAAGGTTCGCGGGCGAGTCGAATTCCAAAAGGTGCCCGAACCCAAGAACGAGAATCTTGTCAGAGTCCGCAATCGTCTGCATGCGATGCGCGATGACCAGCAGAGTCTGCGTCTTGAACTCCTGGCGAATCGCTTGCTGGATCAGCGTGTCTGTTGCACTGTCAATGTTTGCGGTCGCTTCGTCCAACATGATGATGCGAGCGCCTTGAAGCACGGATCTCGCGATCGAGATCAATTGACGCTCTCCGACACTCAGATTCGAGCCCTTCTCGTACAGTTGCATATCGAGACCTTGCCCGGCCAAGTTGCTCAGCTGCACGCGGTCCAGTACCCGTAAGATCGCCTCGTCCGACTGACGACCCCATGGGTCCAGGTTGAAACGCAACGACCCGGAAAAGATGATTGGCTGCTGCGGAATGATTCCAAGCTGCATACGAAGATCGGCGAGCCCAATCTGGGACGTGTCGATACCATCGATGATGATCTTGCCGCTCTCGAGAGGATCCACCAGTCGGAACAGAGCCGCGCTGATCGTTGTCTTGCCAGCACCAGAGCGACCACAGATGCCCACCTTTTCTCCGGCCGAGATCTTGAAGCTCACATTATGCAACACCGTCTCCAAGTTTGGCCTGTAACGAAGCGATACATTTTGGAACTCGATGGCGCCTTTGCTTGGCCATGCGTCATCCGGCTTGGTGTCTGGGAGGTGAGCTTCCTTCTCCTGCGGGATGGAGGTGGCGTAATGGTCCAGCCTTTCCACCGACGTGAAGGCGTTCTCGGTCTCCACGCTGAGGCGAATGGTGAACTGAAGCAGACCCGTGAGCTGGATAGCGTAGATAATTGCGAGAGACATCACATTTGGATCGACAGAGTCCCACACGAGGACAGCAAGGATGGCAACGGAAGATTGTAGGAGGGAGATCAAAAGATCGAGGCGAAGAGCAAACCATCTGGCGGCCATCCAGAAGAGGAAGAACGCGCGCCCATTGTTGTCGACCAAGTACTCGTGCTTCTTTGTGACGTCCTCTTCGATGGCAAAGGCTCGAATGGTGCTAATCCCAGAGACGGTCTCGGCAAAATTGCTGTACAGAGGTGAGCGTGAAACGGACTCCATGCGTTTCACTTCTCTACTAGTCGCTGAAAAGTATTTTCCCAAATAGATGAACACCAGGAAGATTGGAGCGAGGAAAAGCAAAAAGTACGGGCTGGCCCAGACGCACAGAATGAGCGAACTCAGGATCTGGAATATGTTGGTCAGGTAATTGTAAAACGTCTCCGGCAGAAGCTGGTCCACTTTGTCCAAGTCGTTGGAGATGCGATTGATGATTCGGCCAGCCGGCGTGATGTCGAAGAAGAGGTTCACCGGAGCACGGAAGATGTTGTAGATGAGCTTGTTGTGCAGGCTCACCGAGGTCCGAGTTGCCACAAACATGAACATGATACCGCGGAAAAAGACAAAAACTGTCATGAACCCTACGAGACCACCAAAGACTCCAAGACCGATCGGCGTCTCGTACTGATTCTCGGACCAGACACCAAGCCAGTACTCAGACGCGACCTTGAAAAATTGACCACCAATGAATAAAACAGATAGGAGGATCAAGGTCGGATAAACAAACGCGCTTTTGACACTTGCGCGCAGCCAGGTCATGTAGTTTGAAAAGTCGAGTCTTCCGCGTTTTCTGTTCTCTTCCTTGTAGAGCTTACCATTGTTCGCCAGCTCCTCAGCGCCTTTGGGGCGCAGGATGCTGGAGAGACGGTCCTGCTGATCCGCCACAGCATCTGCTTTGCCGTTAACCAAATCTTCGTCAGCTTCGGACTCCATACTCTTCTTCCTGCTAGACTCAGAAGATGTGTCATCCTCAGGGCTTCCTTCGACGGGCGGCTCTGCCTCACTCTGCAGTGCGACAAGATTGCGGAGCACTGGGTTTTTAAGAGCATCTTCTGTCTTTTCGTTGAGGACAATCTCGCCCTGATCAATACCAATGACTCGGTCGAACTGCTTCAGAAGATGCATCTGTGAATTCAAAACGACAATGCGAGTGGTTCCACTTAGTAGCTCGATGACAATCTGCTGGAACACCTTCAAACCTACATGAGGGTCAAGGGCTGAAAAGCAGTCGTCCATGAGAACCAACTCCAACTTGTGATACAGGGCTCGATAAAGCGCCCGTGCAATGGTGACTCGGCTCTTTTGTCCTCCAGAGAGATTGACGCCACGGTCGCCGATCTCGGTGTTGACACCGTTCGGCAGAATGCGAATATCGGGAAGTAACTCAGTCGCACGGACGCACTTTTTGAACAAGCCCTCATCCGCTGGGTCTCCCATGGACTCCTCGCCGCCGCGCCGAGTGTCCTTGGAGACAAGGCTGCTGACTGCCTGGGCGCTCTGAAACAGAATATTTTCGCGCATAGTAGCGTTTTGAATCCATGGCTCCTGGGCAACATATGCAATTCCGTTCCTCACATTCTGCCCCGTAGCTCTTCCGCCAACGGGAGCAAAGGACCCCGCATAGGGCGACCCAGCTGCGTGTGCCTTCAAGTTCACTTCCACACTTCCAGAAATTTTGCCGATCTCGCTCAGAATGGCCGACAGGAAACTGGTTTTGCCTCCTCCAACGCGCCCAACAATGGCTATAAGCTCTCCTTTTTCGCATTGAAAGTTGACGCCTTTTAGGACCGGTGTGCGCGGGACCTTGTTCTTTGGGTCCCAGGTGAACGAGGCGTCCTTGATCACCACGACAGGTTTGACACTCTTTCCAGTGCCTTGATGCCCATCAGTTGGATTTTCGGGCTCCTCCTTGTGGTCGGCCTCGTCTCGTGTAACCTCACCTAGTGCCATGAACCGCCCAACACGGTCGAAAGACACGATAGCCTGAGCCAGCGCAGCGAGTGCTTTAGGAAAGATCATAAAACTCTGACGCAAAGTGTTCACCAAAGCCAAAATGGTGTACACCGTGACAAGAGTAAGCTCCACTGAGCTCATGAGGGCAATAGCAATGAAAACGGCCAATGCGATAACGTTTGGCGCAATAAATAGCAGCCACATGTTGATGGAGACGAGGAAGAGAACCTTACGCCCCATCTTCATTTCCTGGACGCGCGCCGAGTGCACTCGTTCGGACATTTGCGGCTCCCAGGCATTCATTTTGATGACGTTGATGCCTGCAAGGGCCTCTGAAGTCACGCCGACGCGCTGGTCTGTAATCTTGAGCATCTTTCGCTTTTGCTTTCCGATGTCCTTGCCAAGTTGTACCTGTGTGGGCACAATCAGCAAAATCACCGCGAGGCCCGCAAGGGCAGCGATGCCGACCTGTGCGATAAGCAGTCCGGTAACCACCACGATCATCATCGGAGAGACCCACACCATGTGTGAGGTCAGTAATGACAGAAAGATACGCTCTGTGTCGTTACTCATCAGATTGACAATTTCTCCGCTCGAGCTGGTATTTGACGCGGTTGGGCTCGTACGCACAGCCTTGGTAAAAATTACATACATGATGGCTGCGCGAATTTTGGTTCCCAAGGCCGCCAACATCATAAAACCAATGTTGGCCGTGAACGATGAAACGAAGAGCGTCAAAGCTAGCGCAAAGACAATGCCGGCCTCGGTGCGAATACCCATGAAAGGCTCCTCAGCATACCCCTCAGGATCGCTAAGCACCTGCAGAAGAGCCTGAAACACCAGCGGACTCAGCGACGTCCCTGCAATATACGTCACGAGAAACATTCCAGCGATCATCCACTCCTTCCAAAAGCATCTGATCAGCCCTCTGACGAACGGCCAGCCAAAGCTTTTTCTGTCTTTTACGTTATCAGGCGCAAACTCCTGCTCCAGTGCATCCTCCAATAACTTGCCAGCCTCGCTGGCCCGGGTCGCAAAAGGCACATCTGGCAGATCGCCCATTTCAAGCGGTCTCTTCGCCCCGAGCCGGATCCATTTCGTCAGCCACGAAATCGTAAAGTACGAAGCCCACGAAGCCCTATCCACAGGCGACTCCATGCTCGTCTTCGGAGTCTCCTGAGACTCTCCACTCTCTACGTCCATCGATGTCATCTTCGCTCCGCTGGAGCCCTCCATCGATGCCAACTTCTTCCTCGCGCAAGCACAACTTCTCCAAGAGCAGCGGTCAAAAATTCAAACTTTCGCTCCAATCCTCAGACACATTCCACACCGACGAACCTCTCCTACCGCCGCGTACGCACGAGCTCCCCGCGCCTGCGCCCTGTGATATAAGACGTACGCTGTACGATGCACGATTTGTATTCTGCGATGTATTCTGCGATGTATTCTGCGATGTGCGAGGACCGTGACTCGACTGAGTTGAGGAGGAGAAACGGATTTGCCGACCTCTCCAGTGAGGCACGGTGCAGGAACGTATTGAGTCTTATTGTTTTGCGCATAAACGCGTTATCGTACCGTCCCACTGCGGGTTTACCCGTGCCATTTTCGGATCGAAGTGCCGGACAGTGAGTGGTTCTTACCTGACGCGGCGTAGTTAGTTTTCCTGTTTGTGGAGGGTAATCCAAGTTTGGTGCAAAAGAGCCGCTCGTTGGCTCTTGCAAACACATCTCTACAGCAAAGGAAGCTCAAGAATTGCGACCAACACTTCTACTGCTTCGATTAATTAGAACATAGCCCTGGGAATCGCATTAATGCACATACCTATTTTAAGCTAGAGTTTATTATAGATTAGGCACTCGATGTGGTAAAGCTAGATAGGGGATATGCTAGTAGTGGAGTTGCTGGCCTCTTCAGTCCTCCTGAAAATCCTTCCGACACCGAGTAGTAGTAATTAGCAGTGCTTTAATGCTTGTAGTGTGTGCCCGGTGAATTCGGGAAACTTCTTTCAATGAGCCGAATGCACGACAAAAAATATTTCAACAAACTTTCATACAACACATCGCTGTCATGGTTTCTCAGTGAGACTGCGAGCACAGTGAGCTTGTGTACAACTGCCATTCGTCTTCGTGCATTGTACTAATGCTCCGTATCAGCTCGGTTTCAACCAAGTTGGGGATTGTGAGGTGTCAGAGGAAATATTGGTGTCGCGATAGTCGCCATTCTCGCGATTTGTGACTCGTGGGAATGTGAGATTTGATACATTCTCGATTTGAGTTATGCCTTCACTAAAATCATGCACAGCCAATACAGTACAGGACCCGAGTACTGGGCCTACTTGCACCTCGGCATCAAAACGAAAATTCGCATGTGTCGAGAAAGAAGTTGGTTTACTTGAAAGATATGCCGAGAGAGGCAGGTGTGCTACTTTTCAGTTAACAATAACCTACGAAAGTGCGTCATGCGTTAGGATCAGGGCTGCCAGTGTGTGGGAGGGCTGGCAGGCACCACTGGGATACCTTTGGGATCCGACGAGTCTTCGCCGCGTCATGACCAGCAGACTTTTTTCGCTCGTGGGTTTTCTCGGTTAGAACTAAGTTTCGCCAACTTGTATACCCATCCGATCAGACACCGGTACCCATACTCTCTTCTTTTCTAAAAAAATGCCGCGACCACTGGCAAGTTAGCGGAAAAAGAGTAAACCTTGAAAAGGCCACAGCATATCACCACAACTGCGCCTCTCGGCTGTCCCGATCCGACAGCATACAAAGATGAGCACCTCATGGCTCGATGGCTTCTGCCATTAGATCGCCAGATAGATTGGAATTACTCTGAAAGGGATTTTCGACGGCCCCGAAACCAGCTTGCTCATGGATAATGAAAATCAGAGATGTGACGCTCCATATCAGCACGGCAAATACAGCAACGTTGCTCTGGAAGGGTGACTTGTAGGGGTTGGTATAATTCTTGAGCGCACTGGCGCTTTGTCTGCGCGCGGAAACAACCAGCCAGCATGGGAAGAGGAACTCGAGGGCCAGGCCCGCATAGCTCCCAGTGAATTCGACAATCACGCTCACATCACTTACAACGTACGCAATCCCAATTGGGGGCACTGCTACCAGGAGAGAGTGCCAGAGTTTGACTTCTCCGCTATTGGAAGTTCCCGCCACGGATGCTTCCGACGCAACTTTACCATTCTCCCTTTCCAGTAGGTTCGCGCTGTCATCCATTTCATTGCCGGCCTCGTCGTCCTTCTTGCCGGAATCACTGCGCTCCAATCTACTCATTTCCACCTGGACTGGAGCTTGGGCGTAGGCGCCCTTTGTTGTTTGGCGTCTTCCCCGCAAAACGCCGTAAAAGTAATCAAACCACTGTGCAAGATTATTGCGGGTTGTGATTGCAATCAGCGGGTAGTTGGTAAAGCAAATGAAGACTGGGAGCAGAGTCAAGAAGTCCGCAAAGAAGGGGTGCTCCTCGTTATTGAAATTGAGAATGTATATTCTCTGAATGGAGCACGAGAGGTCGTCGTCCTCTGGCTTGCCTGAACAGGTCTTGTCCTGCCACGTCCCGAACGCCAGAAACGCAGTGATGCAGAGTGTCAAATAGCAGCAAAGGATTGCGACATAGTCCAGCGCCAAAATCCAGACCGCACTTCGCCGGCTTCGATCCTCGATGGGGAAAATGATCGAAGGTATAGAATGATGGCACATGAATGAGTATGTCGCAGCGCCAAAGAGTTTTGGGATTGCGTGCCACTCGGTGACAGGTATTGGAACGTCTCTGCGCTGTGCCTGAAGACCGCCTTCATGGTCAAAGAATCTGGCCAGCGCCAAACATATCATGAACAAGAGCGCCAAGTTTCGGTACGTACATGTGAAAATCTGCAAGTGCTTTGTTTTCTGAAAGTTGAGGCAAGAGAGGGGTACAACGATCACAGCAAATAGTAATAGCCACGCAGAGTACGCGGACTCTTTGCTTACAGGCACTTCAGAATCCATATACGGTATTGAGATAGACTTCCGGTTCCCTGGAAACAGGTTGACAAGGGTCGTGGGCGTAGCCGACGCATATATAGCCAAGTCCCCGTACAGATACAAAGCCGTGATCCCAACCAAGACTCGGTACCCGCGAGTACCGAGAAAGAGCTTTGCCATGTCTCCAAGCTCCATTTGAACTCGCAAGTCAAATGGGTCGTCTGCGAGACATTCGCCGCTTCCGGGACTGCGTACCTCCTGCGACTTTTCGCGTCGCTGGGTGGTTCCGCTCTGTCTCAACACCAGCTTTGGAGCATTTTCTTCTCCAATCGCCTCTCGACCCTCAGCCCCAGCGCCTTCGTCGCCATCACCCCTATCAAGAACATCTGACTGTCCTTTGCGAAGCGCTATCACCGCATTTCCAATAGCCATGCACTCCACTACGTATGTAGCTGTAACATATGAGACGCACCCAAGTACCGTCTGCCGCAAAAAAGAAAATACCAAAATACCTCCAAACAACGAATTAGAATTTAGAAGCCAATGTCGGAACAGAACCCAACCAGTTTCCACACATCGCAAATAACTTACAAGAAACCCAGATGCGAGCAGGTACCCAGCCTCGTGGAACACATACGGCAGCGTGAGCGCTCCAAAGCCCACCACCAAGTTGAACACATACACAAATCCAACCACTCCCGAGTACCGGCTGCCGTCCGCCACGCCTCCGCCCGCCATGCCCACACTAATCTATGTCCCCTCAACACTGAAAACACTCAAAACAATCAAAACAATCAACACACCGCGGGCACTATCGTATCGCCACCTCTTCCCGAGACAACTTTCAGAGAATCACGTCCAGCCTTTGACTCTGTTCTCACACAAGAGCAACTTGAACCAACTATGACCAACTGCTCAATTGAAACAAAACCGAACAACAAATTATATACTTTTGGAGAGCGCTGCAGTTGTGGTTGTGTGGTCTGGTGTTTCAGACTATCACTCGCGCCAACGGAGGAGGGCGCTTTCCCCCTCTGCTGATTCGCAGAGTACGTCACCAAAGTTTTCGTTAATTGCGCGTACTGCTTCGCGATTTTGCGATGTATGTGAGAGTAATGTGGTCTTCGTGCACTGTCTTCTCCGTGTTACTGTTTGTAATAAACGCGCCTACACTCACATAGTCATAAGGAATTGATTGAGTATCATTAATCTAGACTTTTAATAGTGGTATGACTATATGGACGATCTTCGTATTGAGACATAGTCGCCTCCTTTCCCTTCACTAATATTACTTATCTTATTCTCATTGAACGCTGAACCGCGTGTGGCGATGTATAAAAAAGCTTCGATGTACTAGGAATGTGAAGTAGCCTCTTACGCGTAACGTGCGTGGAATTTACCTATGGTTAACTATAGCCTCTCACTCGGTGACTTACAAGAGATACAAAGTGTCCTCGCGACTATCACTGACATCAGACAAAACAATAAGGTCCGTACGCCGTCACGCACAGCTCACCTTCTCAGATCTAACAATCTAGCTACTAGATAGCTAGTAGTCTACTTCTGTTCTGTTAGAACAGGGGAAAAAGTTTTGATATTTTTGAAAAGCAGAGTGTCCTCGCGTACCTCTTTTTTTTTTCTGCGTACATTTGGAGAGCAAGTTGCATAGGTCGAGCTGATAAGAATCACGCAAGTTGTAGCGGAGAAAGGTAGTATTCGGCAAAAGAGCAATGGATATCGTGAGCAGACCTCTGGGGAATGGCAGCAAAGTAGTGGGACGCAGTGCGTTCTCGTTGCTGTTTGCGGAGATGTTTCAATACTGCCAGCAGAGAGTGGCGGACGCGCAGGGGCTTGAAGAAAAGTGCGTTGTTGATTGTTCTATTTTTTATTTTTTTTTGTTGTTGTTGTTTCGTGCGCGCTCTGTGCATTGCGAATTGTTTGTTTGTTCCAAATTGTTTGTTTGTTCCGTGCGCAGACTGATGCCAAGGAGAATGTGTTTGTGATTGCAGGCTCAAGGAGATGGGACACAGCGTAGGCGCGAGGATGCTGAATTTGATCACTATTAGGGATAAGCTGAAGAAGAGGGAGACGACCCCGGTGGGTATGCTGCGATTCATCACATCAGTAAGTTGCTGGAGCCCTTTGCATGGATACGCGATTAATGTTTGCGTGTCTGGCTAACAAACTTTGTCATACAACCGCAGACTTGTTGGAAGGCGTTTTATGGCAGGGAGACCAACTCTCTGCAAAGGAGCACAAGTAATGAATTTGAGTACTTTATTTACGAGAACGATCCACTCCCAAACCAGTACATCTCTGTGCCTCGCGAATTACAAGGCCACATCAACTGTGCTTCGTTCAATGCCGGCTTGATCCGCGGCCTCTTAGATGCTGCGCAGTTTCCCGCTCAGGTGCGCGCTGTGATCCCGCCTCAAACGGATGCAAACAAGAATGGCGGAAGAAATAATACAGTAGCGTACATTATCAAGTTTGACCAGAGCGTGGTCACAAGGGAACAGCAACGCAAGTGAGTCTCGTATCATCTCATATTATAAAATTGTTTTATCAATGTTCTGAATGTAATTTTATAAATCCAATACCACAAGTACCTTTCCTCGAATCAATTCAGGGCTGCTTCTTCTTTTTCTAGCGCAAGAAGAAGCCGACTCCAGAGAGAATCCACTTAGACGCACTCTCTCCCTTGCGCATTGGAACGTCAAGTTCAAGCAACATGGTCTCGCGGTCAAGGCTCTTGTACAGCGGCAAAGATACACAGCTTCCTGTTGCTCTGATTGCAGAAGCTTCGTCAACAGACGTAAATGCTAAATGGCAAGTCGGGGCCGAAACCACCTCTGCTGCATCCGACTCTGGCTCTCGGAGACGATCTCCCTCAAGAATGGCGCCTTGCATCATGAGGCCTTCCACGCTGACGGAGAGCGCACAGTTGCGGAGAGAGTCTTGGGACCAAGATGAAATGAGCGCAAGCCCGTCCATTGAGCATTGCATTTTGCGAGCGGTCTGCTGTCTAAGCGCGTTTAGGAAGGTTCCCGGATTGAAGAGCTCGGAGAGGTCAAACGGATGCTCGAATATGGAGCCCTTCTCGCACCTTTGCACCCATGAGCGAAGCGCGTTGCGCCGGGATGCGAGCCCGCGAAGCCATTCCAGAGGAGCACTTGGGCCTTCCCAAATGCCTGTCCACTCGGAAGGTACCTGGTGCTGCATCAAAGTGGTCGCACAAGCTAAAATCTGTGGCGACAAAAGACCCGATCCAGCCACCACAGCTGAAATACTACGGATCATGCGATCGACCTTCTTGACAATCGTTGTGGCGAGCTTTTCTTCAAGCAAAACAAACGCATGCACCGGATCAGACGCCACCTCTTCTCCTCGCCGGTTACTCTTGCTGTCAATGAAGGCTTTACTCAACAGACCATCGCTTGAGCCTCCGGAGCTCTGAATAAGGCGCTCCCAGCCCTTCAATACTGGCTGGAGCTTCCTCTTCCATTCTTCCCGGTCGAAGCTGCTCGAGCCACCAAGCACGGCAGAGAGCGACTTGAGGGAAGAAACCGTCTCGGTAGACCTTGCGCGCTGGACTGACCTTTCGATGTTTGCTGGCAAGCCGAAAACCACAGGTGAATCAGTGTCTTCGAGCTCCCCAATCCAATCGAGGTAGCTTTGTTTCTCCACGGACGGAGGTGGAAGCTCGAGGCCATCTACAAGCTGGGTTCCCCTCTTCCCTTCCAAGAGCGCATCAGTAAAGTATTTCGAAAGATACGCACGGAGCACCCGAAGGTCGAAGGGATTGTCGATTCGCCCACCATAGACGGAATTCTCCATAAGCCCATGGATGTAGGACCAGTCGATGGTGCCATCGCCATCACCTTTCTCCTCTCCTCCGGAGCCACCTTTTGCGATGGTCTCCACGGCAAGCTGCAAAACTCCAAGACCGGAGCGCAAGTCTCCAAAGGAAAACTCGTAAAACTTGGTCCAGCCTTGGGGGATATATGTTCTGCGCTCCTGCATGAGAGCGTGCAGCCATGCGAGCAAAAACATAAGCTTCGCCTGCAGTTCTCCGCCGCCCTCGATAGCGTCTTGATTCCAAGATCCGTATGTGCGCTGGAGATTCTTTTTGATACCTGGAGGGGCCTCGAACGTGACCTTCAAGCTTTGCTGCAATAAAATTGGCGAAAAGTTTGCAGACTCTTCCGTTGATAGCCACAATCGAAAGCCATCGTGCTTGTTGTCAAGAGAGTTAAACTCCTTCTCAAGTCTAGGAATCCATGCGGAGACAAGATGCAGATTCTTGAGACAGAGCCAGTCTCCATTTCGCGCAGCTTCACGCAACATCGTGATCGCATCGTCGGTCTGGCCGCCGCCCATGGCCAACTCAAAGTACTTGTCTTGACCAATTGTCTTTGCAGCGTACTCTTGCAGCTCTGCCGTTGGGTCAGCCCCCGGAGTGGCGATCAGAAGAACTGGAGTGTCCTTGTCTCCAGTGATTTGATCCGTGGACTCCACCAGCGCCGGAATGGACGTTGGGGGAGGCGACAAAGATTCTACATCAAGAGCGTCGTTGCAGAACATGCTCATTGCGGACTCCAAGCGGTCTGGGCGAAGAGCAAAGGTCACCAACACCCTCTGAAACGCGCTAAGCCCCACGCTTGAAGGAAAGATCTTTTCGCATTCTGGGTGGCGGCCCCACTTGGCCCAATCGCTTGCCTTTTGGCCGTTGAGGTCCATCTTCGAGAAGAGCCGAGGAAAAGTCTCGCGAAAGCTTTCGATCACCGAACCACGGTCAGGCGCCGCCCACGAAGGCAGAGTGGTGGAGTCCCCACGGGAAGAAGACTTTTCTTCGTCCTCCACGCCATCCTTGCCTTCTCCGTCGTGTTTGGACCTCGACGAGTTCAACGTCGACATCGAGACTCCCTCCCCAACAAGAAACTCCCATTCCCCCTGCTGGAAAAGCTGTGGGCGAATGTTCCGCACCAAGTGCATGGCAAACATCAACCTATGACGCTTAAACAAGGCCCGGCCGCAAAAGTAGAGCACCCGCTTCTCAAGTGACCCAATCAGAAGATCCATCTTGCTAGTGATGTCGTCTGTTCCAGTGTATCCGGCTAACGTTGATCGGAACAGCTTGATGAATGACTGCAGCGAAAACTGATACATGTGGTTCGCCTTGGACAGGCTGGTGATGGTAAAGTAGAGCTGCGAGCCGGCGTGGGCAAATGAGCGGTACTGGTCGCGCTCTTTGTCCAGTCGAATAGATACCTTTGCGGAGTTTTCCAACGAAACGGAGACCTCCGCGCTCTTTTCCTTCGTCTTGGACAACGTGTCCAACAGAGCCTGGTTTTCAAGCAGGTTTCCTTCGCTGGCCGCCAGGGTGTCGAGGAGCTCTTTCTCGAGGTCGGACAACTGCACTTTGAACTCTTCTTCCTGCTTCAATACGTCGGACTTTTGTTGCTCCAGCTCAGGCTGCTCATGCTGCACTGTGACGCCAAGTAATTGACCTTCCAAGCCGGACCGTGTGACTGTAAAGTTGACTTCGCACACCAAAGATGAAGCATCCGGCGGGAGATTAGGCTCTGGGTTCCTGGTAACAAGGATCAGCTGAAACTTTTCGTTGTAATCAATCAGCTTGTCTCCAACCTGTACAACCCAGCGAGGTCCTTGGCGCTTCAGATCGCGACGAATTAGGGGAAAGAGCATCGGCTCTACACCGTCGACTTCGGTGATGACAAGAGTCTTTCCGAAACGCACTGACAGCTCAACCTGATTCACGAATCGCGAATCTTGCTGAGGCACCACCTCGTAACTGGTTCCTTCAGCTCTTGAGAGGTGAGACTTGATCCATCTGGTCGCAGCCGAAGCGGGATCGACAACAAACGGGCATCTGCTACCCGGACCGTTCAAAATAATGATGGCATTCTCCATGCTCAGATCATCCCCAGGCAGACTCTCCATGGACTTCCATACCAGCATTTCTGACTCCGAGCTCAGAATGCGCTTGACATCAAAGCCCTGCTCATGTGGAGCCTCATCGCCTTCCTTGCCTTCCCTTGCACCAGATGTTTCTCCGAGATGGCAAAAGTCTCGGCTCCACTTCTTGATCTCAAGTTCACGAACATCTTCCGTCGTCTTGCCAAGATAGTTTACGAAGGCTGCAGAGAGAAGAATTCGCATCGGCAGAGTGCCCATTATCCTTCTCAACTCATCTGCTTGGTTGGACCACCGTTCTTTCTCCCCACCTAGCTCTTTAAGCAACTTCTCCGCTTTTTCCAAGGTAGCTTCGGTATCTTGAAGCTTAATGTTGAGCTCCGTCGCCTCTTTGGTTGTCTTCTTGAAGTTGTCTTGCAATCCTTTTACTCGTCCATCAATTTCTTTGAGCTCCTCCTCGCACTCCTGCATGCGCTGTTGAGCGCCTTCTAGAGCGCGAGTCGCTTCGTCCAGCTCAGCTTCTAGTGGCTGAATTTTCTCCAGCACCAAGCTATACCTGATGTTTGCTTTGACCCAAGCTGCAAACGGCGCCGCAGCCACAGAGACACGCTGGATTGTTGCCTTTTCGAACGAGTTAGCCTTGTTCCGCAGTAAATTCATGACTTGGTTTCGGATATCGTTTGTGATCCTGTGTGTATCAAAGTTGAGGATATCTTCCTTAACTCCACGGTTTCCCAAAAACTTTTTCATTGACAACCAAGAGGTATCCTTGATTCCAAGAAGCATTAGGACCGCGCTCAAAACATCTGCAACCGGATCTGGAGGCATCTTGAGACTTCTCAACTCGTTGAGGTTGTCCGACTTGATCTTGCCCACTGCTTCTTTGGCACTTTCGAGAACAGGCTGGATCTCAGATAACTCGGTTTCAATGTTGGCTTTGCGTGCGAGTGTCTCTTGTTCAGCGCTCTTCAGCTCCTCAGACAGCGTTTCAGTCTCTTTCTTGGTTTTGCTGGCGAGCTGAAGGGCTTCGGTGATTTCTTCCATCGATTGATCAGCAGCCGCCTGCTTCTTCTGAAGCAAGACTCGCTGCCTACCCGCGTCTTCGTTCAGCTCGTCCACAGTTTTGGCAGCTTCTTCGAGTTTGGCAAGGCCGCCAAGAAACTGAGACACCTTCTTCTCAATGGCACCTGCCTTCGAGAGGTGGAGATGCTCAAAGCATTCCAGAAAAGTCACCATTTCTCGAGGGGTCGCTCCGCGTGCTATGCAGGATTCGTGGATTTGCACTGCAGCGTCGCAGAGGGCTTCTGAGTTCCACTCTTCTGGTGCATCCGGCCCAAAGTATTGTGGGTACAAGAGTCTTGGAAATTCTTCCAATGCGCTTCGACTCCATTCTCCGAACCAAAGTGTGGAACAGGATGTGTAGAGGGCAGGATTGCTCTCGCATCGGAGGAGGAACTTCTCATTGGTTGGATCCATGGACACTGCGACGTGCAGGTATGTTTGTACGCGGCGCAGGAAGAACTCGTACGGAGTTCGAACAGAACCGTCGCCAATCTCCTCGTTCATCAACTCTTTGAGCGGATCCAAGAGAGGAACCAGCTCTTCGTGCTTGTAAAGCCCAGGAACCTCTCCACTGCACAGGAGGGAGTTGAGGGACTCCAAAATCTCTTCCGTAAACAACTGATGGTCTTCGACGTACAGCAAAGTGTGCTGCCCATCCACTCCCGCACTCTGAATGACCTGCTTCAAGTCATTGCCGAACGCTTTCAGATTCGTGGCTTTATCTCCACAAAGCATGTTTGGAGTGAAGTATCGCATACCATTCATGTGTGCAGCAAGAATGGTAGCAGTTCGGCGTCCAACTCCGCTTCTTCCGACGAGGAGCAAGGAGCCTCCAGGCTTGCTCAGCACGCGGTCTACGTAGGCAATATGATCGAGCACTTCTTCGAAAAGCTTTAAATTCAGCTCTTTCTCCTCGCGCTCGTACATCATAATCCCATGCTCCACAATTGCAGTAAATTCTTCTTGCACGACTTTGCTCAGGATGCGCCCTTCCCGAGATCTTGTCGCGCTTCCAGATGTTCCCGCATCACCAGACTTTGCCTCGGCCTCCCCGTCCTTTGACTCTGACTGACCCGTGTGAGAGCTTCCCGAGGAAAGGGAGGTGAAGTACGCTCCCTTCAAATCGTCGAGACGAGCATTCCACTCTTTGCGAAGCACGGTAGAAAGAACGGAATCAAACCTGCCTTTTGCCTCTGCTCCGACGAGTTTGTCCCGGAAGATTCTTTGCCCCTCGTATGCAAGAACAGTCAGCAGATCTTCAGCCACAAGGTCATAGCGGAGCAGACCCAAGACCCATTGCGTAAGATCGCGCGGAGTGAAAAGGTAGTGTCGATGTTCGTCTACGGAGAATTTCGTGCGAACTTGCTTGTAAACGTCGACCATACTCTCTGCAAGCTTTTTAAGATTGGACATGTTGGACCACCTTGGATCGGCGATCTCTACGCGGCCAAACTCCTCTCCTTCGCTGTTTCTTCCCCCGAGGAACGCGGTCTCCAGAATTGCAGTGTACACGCCGACGAGCTCTTCCGGATTAGGATAATCGATATACGCGATACGAACCATCGCAGTGAAGCGCGACGACAACGCGTGGCGTCCGACGGTAGTCGACGGGTTCATGGACGCAACGATGTGAATGCGATCAATTCCCAAAAACTCGAGATTCTCATCATAGAAGCCTTTTTGGGTAATGAGCTGCTGAAGGAAAGCGATGAGCATGCACGTATCGTACATGTCAGGCTTTGGCAGATTGATGTCTTTGAGGTAAAGGACGAGGCGCTCTGATTCACGCGGGCGATACACTCGACCAGTGTTTGTCGAGAAAAGGGAGCAAGACTGTTGAATCTTCTGAATGACGTGTTGCGCTGTAGTTTGCGCATTACAGTGGAGAGTGGTAACTCCCGACGCACGTCCTGCTTGCCTAAAGCAGTGGGTAAGCAACATCGTCTTCCCACTTCCCTCCGGACCCACCAAGATGAATGGTTCCATCTTGTCAACCCAGCCCTGAATGAGATCCAGATCTCGCTGAACAGAGACTGTTTGAATGATTGCACCGCTCTTAGCCAACCGATCAAATTCCCCTTCAAGCTCGTTCTTTGCGGAGTAGGTTGTTAGGACACCACGATCCGCAAAGCACTCGAGAATCGCTTTCGGGTTTGGTGGCGCCTCTCCCGCCGTCTCGAACATAAATTTGGCAAAATCTTTGCGCGACTCTAGGTCCATATTTCCGCCCAGCCCGCGAACCATGCCCAAGATAAACTCCGAACGAGATTTTGCTTTCTCAATGTGGGACAGTCCGTTGTTAACCGTCCCAACCATGGTCGTTTCCACAACAAATGCGTTCCGATTGAGCACCCAATCCAAGCCGGCGTAAAAGAACTCGTCGATCCATCGGCCCAACGCATCGACGTCGACCTCCCCCTCGCTACTCTTCGACCGAGCGCTGTCGCTCTGTTTCTGCTTTTTCGCGTTGGAGTCGCTTGCCTTCTGCTCCTCGCTATTACCCTCACTGTCTGCGATTTTGGCGCTTGGAGAGAGCTTAGACTTGAGCCAGCAAGAGATCAGTCTGCGCACATCTACGTCCTCATCCGACAAGAAGATCATTCCCATACGAGAGATGGTGGCAGGCGACGCAAAGCGCAGGTCATGCGTCTCGAAGATGAAATTTACATTTGCGCCAAAGGAGATACGCTCACCGTTTGGCATGGTCAATAACTTGTTGTCATCGAGAACAGAGTTGAGCGACTCAATCCATTCAGGGTCCACATCTCCATCGCAGACGATCCACGACCGAACTTCCTTCGGCTCCTTGACAACTTGCCGGGCAGCGTTGGTGAGAACTCCATCAAACCATTCTCTTGTATCCATATCCATGTGACCCAAAAGTCTCTCGCGAGGCATGGATTTTGGATTCATAACGTAGGTTTTCACCACCACCCCGGTTTTCTTGAGCGCGTCACGGAGTACGGACCACAGTGTTGACTTTCCGCACCCGCTAGGCCCAACGACCACGCATCCCATCCGCTGATCAAGGGATTCCTTCAGCTGCATCATCTTGCGCACTTGAGTGTCGCTGTACTCCAAACCGTAGGCTGGGCTATCGAGAACATCGCGAATTGCGTTTTCAAGGTCTTCGTAGGCCACGTCTCTGGACTCTGCGCCAGGGAAGATGTCCCCGATGAGGCCGACGAAGGCTCGCGAGTCCGCGAATGTCAACTTGGACAAGGTGTTGACGCGAATAGCTTTAATAAGCAACTCGCGCTCCATTTCAGCGTTCACTCCTGCAGCGCCTTCGGCACTTCGCTTGTGCTCGAGGAGAAGCTTGCCGCCAGTGTTGAGCACGGCTTTCATAGCACGCAAGCCCCAGTCGTAGTGCAATTGCGGAGACAGCAGCTCCTTCGACAACTGGTACAAAGACACCAGCTTTTGGCCAAGGTCTCGAGCATCTTGAAAACCTTCCGAATAGAGTATCACCTCCGCAATGAGGTTGTTGTCTGGCCTTGACATTGCTACTGGGCGGAACAGCTGTTTCAAGTTGTCCGGAAGCTTGGAGCGACCTCCGTATCCCTTTCCTGCAGGATTCATGGTCACGAAAATTCCTGCGTTGCAATCAACATCGATGACTTTGCCGAGTAGTTTGACTGACGGCTTGCGCTCTTTGATAGCAGCCTGAATAACTTGAATTTGCTGAGAAACCGCGGAAAGCTGATCTTCTTTCAAACGGTTGAACTCATCAAAGCATCCCCACGCGCCACACTTGACGAGCCCCGTGAAAATGCGGCCCATGGATTGAAAGTCAATGCCCTCGTCACAGTTGAAGACAAGGACTTGGCGTCCAAGGCAACTTCCAAGCGCCTTTACGGATTCGGTTTTTCCAGTTCCTGCAGGACCGTAAGGTGATCCTCCAAAACCCATATGAATACCCTGAGTGAGCGTCAGATAACACTTGTCCGTCAGAGGGGTATGTACTAACTTTGCAGCATTTCCCCAGTACTCGTAGGTGTACTTTATCTCGGCATCGCACATTCGAACGACGCATTCGTTGTTGGTATTCAAGTAGTATCGGAGTTGTTTGTCCCAATGCCAATCCTCAAGAGTAGTCACGTTGGCCTTTTCAAGCTGCTCGCAAACGTCAATGTGGTGAACAAGGTCGAGAATAAGCGCTTTGACCTTGAGTTGGTTCAACGGCTGTGAGGTCAGGTCGGCACTGGTGTACCCTTGCAGAGTCTTCATGAGAAGCTTCTGAAGTGCATTGATTTTTCCTTGCTTTATTGCATGCTCACAGCGGGAGGTAAATTTGATGCTTTCGGCAAGACACAACACCTGGCTGGGAAATGCATCCAAATTGACCTGCTTCTTCTCGTGAACGCACCTTGTCAGTAGAACTTTGAGAGTTCTCCTAACTTCATCACTCAGGTTTTGCAGCCAAGCATCGACGTTGTCCGAAAGAGCGACCGGGTCTTCTAGGTCCACGCGCTCTCCAGCGGAGGAACAGACAGCAATAATCTTGCTCTGATCTTCGTTGAACAGGACGGAGTTGATTCCTTGGAAGAGCTTTTTGAGGTGCGACTGAATGACAGTTGGATTCTTTGCCTGACCAAGAATTTCAAGAAGGTCGTCGTCACCAATGAAGTAAAACCGAGGTAACTTGTTTCTCTTGGATTCGAGAAAGTCGGCTAGAGCCTTTTGGCAGCGCTCGAGCTGGTCAACCATAGTGGAGAGTACGTTGCTCATTCTCGGGAAGATTCCCTCGTCGCAGAGGTTGAAGAGCAGCGGTTCTGGAGCGAGCTTGTTCATAATGTCCACCCAGTCATCGTCGATGCGGCGAAAGCGACTAGCTTCACTCGGAAGCGCACCTCGGCCAAAAATAGGCTCAAGATAGAGCCATTTGCGTTGAATCTGGTTCATTTTGCTCAAGTATTCATCAAGGGCAGCCATGTTCTTTTCGTACACTTCTGCCTGCTGCTCAAAAGGCTTAAAGTATTGCGACTCTTTAAGCGATGCGAGCAAACTCTGGTTGTCCCCGAGTTCGGTGAGGACATCTTTCCAGTTTTTAATGAGAGGAGTGACACGACCCATTTCCTCGTGATCCATCATTTCCAGCGATGCTGTTTCTGCCCACGATTTGAGCTCCGTGATTGCTTCGCGAATTGTCACCTCGCCTTGGGCGCGAGACGTCATATCCTTTGCAAATTGCAAATTCTCGGCGACCTTGTCAATGACGTCCACAAAGTGCCCAAAGGTGAGATTTTGAAGACTGGTCCCTTTAGGCATGCCAAGCTTTCTAAACAATGTGGACCAGTGCTCCTCTTTGTAAGGCTCCCCGCGCATGAACTTTAAAGCAGGAATCGACTTCCGGATAGAGTTGCAGATATCGGCGATGTGGTCGAGCACTTGACCTTTTGCTTTTCCTTTCATATTGTCCAACCACTTCCGGGAAAAATCTTCAGCGTCGTAGAGGTTGGTTCTAAAAGAGATCCAGTCTTTTACGCGCAGTCCGCCGAGCTCCTCCACAAAAGACTTGTACTGAGCCCATTCCGACTGCGTAGCGTGGTAGTCCTTCTCCACATCCTCAAGAAGCTCGAAGCGCGGCGCTGGAAGTTCAAAGTGCTCGCAGTTGGATTTGCAAGTCTCAGTTACCTTCTTAATCTCGTCAAACTGCGTTTGCCATTCCTCTAGCTCGCCAAAAATGTTCGCAACCGCTTCGTCGTCCCAAGACTCCACGCCTTCCCGAGCGGGCTTGAGCGAATTCCAGCGAGACACGAATTGCTCCACCTGCTGATGGCAATTTTGCACGTCGTCGTCCACCCTAGCCTTCAGAGCTTCGCGTTGGTCCTCAACCATATCGTTGAATGCAATGAGAGCGACTTCAAAATTTTCCCACTTGCCCGGTAGTCTGCTGTACAGCTCAACAACCTCTGAGACATCGATCGCTGAGCTGTACTGCGAGGAGGAAGTAACTGCAAGGAGCAGTTTGCGGCTGTCTTCAGACTTGTCAAAGTTCTTCTTCCAATCCGGCTTGGCTGCTGATATCACGTTCCACTCCGCGGTGGCTTCGGAGATTTCCTGGATACTTTCAGGTCTCTTGCTGAGACGTTCCATGGACGAGTCCAGAAAAGTCTCAACCTGCTTCAAAACCCCAAGAACCCTTTTGCGCAGCGAGACCACGAGAGCATCCCCAAGTCTTGTCAGTTGATCTTCAACTGCCATTTTAAGTGGGAGAGTGCTAACGGAAATACAGTCAACTTTGCAAAAGTCTTGCACCTTGTCGAGGTCACGCCTTTTAGCCTTCAAAGACTTGAAGTTGACTTCCCAGTCTGCGCTTTCCACGCAAGCCTGCTCCACGAGCGCGTCAAGGTCTTGAATTTGGCCCAACACGACGTAACCCTTCATGGATTCCGCCAGCTGGTCGAGTCGATTGAAGATAGCTTCAGCTTTCTGGTACACTTGAACAAGTGACGCGGAGTTGCGATCCGCCATTTTTGCGAATTTCTCCCGCGCGGCGGAGCCTCCGCTGAAGCCCTGGAACGCAAAAGGGATGGAGATAAACTTTCTCATCTTGCGATAGTAGCTGGACCGCAGCTCCTCAAGCGGCGGCCGGAATTGCAGCGTGTGGCTAGAGAAAACGAGTTCAGCCTTGATCTCTCCGAGATTTGTATTGAGAGACTCCAAGCCCATTTTGAATGATGCTTCCAAGCACTTGTACACCTGATCATCCCAGTGCTGCTTCCACTTGGCCATTCGTCTTGGTTCGTAGGCCCCTTCTAGCTGGCTCATGGTGGAAGTCAGCTTGGCCCACTCCTGTTTCCAGCGCTCGCCCTGGCGCAACAAGTCAATGTCCATCAGCTTGACGATCTGAGTGCCAAGATTCTCATGAATTTTGTGCAAGCGGCGATTCTCAGAGCTCAACTTGTCAGCGGCTTGGCGCAAGCGCTCTACGTATATCTGACAGTCTGAAGCGTCGCCCCAGGTGACCATCTTGCCTTCTTTCTTCGAATTTCGGGACAAGTGCGGGCTCGTGACTTCTTTCTCAAACGCAACGAGCGCGTCGAACAGCATAGCCTTCTGCGAAGGAATAATCTGCGTCTCGATGGAATTGAAGAAGTTGGCAATCTTTTTCAGCATGACACCGTACCTAAAGTACTTTTCGGCTTCTTTGGCAGCTTTCTTGACTTTGGCAGGAATTGACAGTCCAAGCTCTCCCAGCTGGCGCACTTCGCGAAGTAGCGTGACAAGTCTCTCGGAGAAATTGACTTGTAGGATTCCGTTCATGTCTATTTCCATGAGCTGGCCATTGAGATGTAGGCAGAGCTCACCGTCTTCGAGCTGCTCTTCAATGTCCACACTCCAATCGCGGAAAACGTCGGACACCCACGACTCGATACGAGAGAGTAGAGAACCAGCTTTTCTTTGAAACTTTTCGTAGGAGTTGAGGTCATCGAAAACCTGCGAGCTGGATCCAAGCATCGTTTCAAGGACCCGAAGCAGCTGGCGACCCCATACAATAGCGTTGACGGTTGGAGAGATGTTTCTTGCCTGAGGGATCGTGTTGTGCCGTGCAAACTCTCTCGAGCGAGCCCCGGCGGTGCCCTGCTTCTCCTCTTCACCTCCGTGCCCTTGGTTTACTCGCGCCGCAGCCGCAGCAACTTCGGAACTTCTGCTTTCGAAATCATGGTCAAGTTCCTCAACAAAGGAGAGGAGCTGCGACAGAAGCGTCTCTCTCTCGCTAAGAAGAATTCGCCTCACCTCGGGCCTTGTCACCAAGCTCTTGTATCGCACAAACTCACCGAGTACTATCTGCGGGTTCTTCTTGGAAAAGGCCTTGAGTTTTTGAGCAAGTTTGGAGGCCAGAGTGCGCTCCACTGGGATAATAAATTTCTCAAACTGCAACAAGGCGGCTTCCCAAAGCGGCTGGGTGTACTTATTTGCGAGCAAGCACTGTACCCCGTCAAAGACCTGGAAGGCCTCTTCGATGTGCAGGCTCTCTTGCTCCTCTATGGAGAGCAGTCTCTTGAGTTCTTCCGTGGTGGTCCGCACGCGCATAATATCGTCCAAACGGCGAGAGAACAATGTCAAGGAAGCATCCTCGAAGCCCGCGTGATCATCATCGTCGTCGTAGTCGCTGTCCTGTTTCAACTCGCTACCATCGCGCTCCGGGGCGGCCTTCGAGTCCGGTTTCCATTGGTGCTTGGATCCCGCAACCCAAAGCGCGGTGGTGAGCTCCTTCGTCGCATGCCTCCACGTTTCGATGATTCGCTGTGCATCATCCAAGGACGCACGAAGCCTCGAAAAGGCGTCATGCCAGATGTCCATTCTCGACAGGGTTTCCACAATCCGGTTAATAATGGCCACGCCGATGACGCGGAAAAGGTGCGTCATTCGCGCTTGAGGGTACTGATCGGCTGGGTCCGCAAACTCTAGCTTCCAAAGTTCGTCAAGACCTGCCTGAATCTCATCGACTGCGTCGCCGACCGCAGCCAGAGATGCAGAGTTGGCGGGTCCTTGCGAGGAATTGGTTGAGGACACAACCTCAGCCTCCAGTACCGCAAAAGGTTCTCGAAGTCGAGTGAGAGCCTTGAGGTACGCCTCTGCTTTTCGTTTCTTTGAACCTCGCGCTTGGGCCAGCGCCTCATTTTCCCAGAATTGTATCTCGTCGTTTGGGCTGAAAACTCCAATGGTCAGTTCCTGGTCCTGATTGGACTTGGAGTTTGAATGGCTGCTGCTGTTCTCGTTGCCGCCTCGAACGAGATTTTCCAGACTACTATCCAGCTTGCAAAGCAAGGATTGCGTGTGCTGGTCGAGCTTGGTTGACCAAGCTGGGTTGTTGAGAAGCTGCGGAGCATAGACTTCGTGAAGCGAGTGGTAAAGTGCGCTGACAGGAGATGAGTGAACAGCTGTGACGGAGACGAGCTGACCAACATTTTCCTCGGTGAGCTCTTCCAAGCTGTTTTTCACAAAGTGTACCTGGCCAATTTCGCGCGAAGAGGCCAGCTCGGCCTGACACCGATCCTTGAAGTCTTGCTGTCCTCCCGCAGAGGCAACAAAGTGCACCTTGTTCTTGTCAGAAGCCGACTGAAATGCGGCCACTTGCAGAACTCTGCACGCAGAGTCATTCAAGAAGCGGTCCACGGCTTGGTCCGAATTCAGCGCCTTACTTGAGTCCTTGAGCGAGCACAGTGACTCGACGCATCGCGAAACGAACACATGGCGATCGTCCGACATGCCAGGCCAACAGCTCTAGCTAGACACACCAAACCTTTGTCACAAATGCCTTCTCCGAGCCTGCGCCGCCAGCCGTCGATGAATCAATCTTCCGTTCGCGACTATCCAATCTATCACCCCTCCCGAGCGCCGAGACTCCTGCCAGCAAGAGATTCGCACACTTTTTGCCGCCAAAATCGGTCAAGTCCCAAACACAACTCCTTCTCTCGAGCTGCCAATTGCCCCGCTTCCCTTTGTCTTGTCTTGTCTTGCCTTTGTCTTTGTCTTTGTCTTGCTGCTCTCTAGCTCTGCTCTAACGCTGTCGTAGCACTTCCACATATAATTCCTTCCAATTTCCACTCGCAACCCATCGAAAGGTCAACGATTGTCAACGATTGTCAACGATGATCGACCGCGGACGTGCGGCGAAGGCTAGTGGTATCTACCGCGGTGGTAGTACCCGCCCAGATTTGCTGTTGCGTTAGCGTTTCGTGTGGTGTGGGAGAGTAGGACTAAAACCGTTAGCGAGCGCTCGTTTGTTCGTGGAGAAGAAGGGATCGTTGTTCGGGAAGAGATCGTTGCTCGCGAAGAGTTCGTTGGACGCTGAAGCACGCGCTGCACGTGCCTGGGGCAGTAGTGTTGGCATAGAGTGAGAGTTAGTGAAAGAGGGAAAAATGGCCGGGTCCTATGGCCGGCTGGCTAACGGAAAGGTTATGCGAAGGGGGATGAGAAAATTGGGGCCGTGCACTTTTTTTCTTTCTTCTCTTGGTACAATCTTCATTCGATTTCGATAATTAATTCTGAATTAAAATACGTTCTCGACCGCGAGCCATCGTCCGTAAGAAGTCAAAAGTTAAGAAAAATTCAACTGTAATTCAGATTGGCAGCACGCATGGAAAAAGGACGCTGTGGGTTATGTACATTCGGTGTCTTTAACTAACTAATCAAAGCACACACTTGAGGGTTGTTTCTAGTTTGTCGCGAAAGGGAGAAGGGCGTACAGTTACATGGACGCTTTTATACTTTCAATCAATCCTGGGAGTAACTTTAAAGCCATTCGAGGGCTCGCTCGAATTCGGCCTAGGTTTGGGTTCTTCGGGTTCTTCATTTCCTTTCGTTTCTTCAGCGGCTGCGCGCTCAGCTGTTGGACCCCGTCTCTTGCTACTGTTCCTACTAGCCAGCGATCTTTCAGGGCGCCGAGGAACCGGTTTCTTCGCAGTCCCCGTGCGGCCAGAGATATGTGGAGAACCCAAGTCAGACCAGGATTGCTCGGAAATTGTTCCTCTCTCGGTTCTCCCTCGCCAGAGTTGTAAGACCCGGCTATGGTATGTTCTAAGCCTTCGTAGGGAGAGCGGAGGCTCCTGGGCCTTGGCCACTAGGAGCTGCTCACTGCAGAGCGTAATGAAGATTTAGTACTTGCTGCCAAAACGACGACTTACCAGGGGAAAAAAACTATGATTCCATTTTCGGTAATTCTATCTTTCTCGATATTTGCCACTAGGGTCCTCCCCACTTGTGAGAAGCTGCAGGGGAAATCTCAGACTACTACTACAAACCCTGACCATCCACTACCCTCCCAAGAGGAACCTCGAACAAAAGAAAACAATGCAAATTTCACCAATCACGCGACCTCCTAGACTCTATCTACTCAATCCCTACCACTCGCAGTCCTGTTTCCTGCCCTCACAAACACACACTCTCCCGCCGCACCCCTACTCAAAATCATGGCCACCTCTACTCCCCGCGGCACAGAGAGAGAGCGCGATAGAGAGAGAGAGAGAGTGATAGAGAGAGAGAAAGTTAGAGAGAACTCGCGAACTTGCGAGGAGGAGGAAAGAAGAGGTAAAAAAGGAGAGAAAAAAGCGCGCAAAAAGACGAGAAAAGAGCACAAGAAAAGGTAC
Source organism: Parietichytrium sp. I65-24A (assembly GCA_012862575.1). Taxonomy (NCBI): domain Eukaryota; class Bigyra; order Thraustochytrida; family Thraustochytriidae; genus Parietichytrium; species Parietichytrium sp. I65-24A. The sequence goes on from BLSF01000022.1 coordinate 113,761, forward strand.
CAAGTCCCCTCACGTGTACGCGCGCACCCCAACGTGTACGCGCGCACCCCAACGTTTTACCGAGGACGCTTTTCAATAGGGGACACTACCTCTACACCTGTACGACGCACGGCCGCGCGCGCAGAGCTTTGTTCGGCGCAGTCCTCTGTGTTCCGGATCGGTTTGGGTAAGTCGGGGGCGTAACAAGACTAGGTGTCCGCGCGCACCCCTCGGCCCTAGCTGGGGCGTGTAAAGAGGACTAGGAGAGAGGCTGAGTGTCCGCGAGCAGGTGTGGCGAAATTCGTGGTGAATTTCGTGGCGGATTTGGGCGAAAGGTGGTGGAAAGCGAGAAAGTTAGAGACCGGGTGACGTCAAATTGTGCATGTGTATATATATAAATATATATATATTCAGGAGGGAAATTTCGCGGTCGATTCCAATATATATAAATATATATATATATATATATATATCAGGAGGGAAATTTCGCGGTCGATTCCTCCGGGCTTGAGCAACTCGTTGACTTTTGAGACTTGAGAGTTCCAAGCGTTCGATCGGATTAGCTTTCAAAGCGTGAGAGATTCGAGTGTGGGCTGGAGCTTGAGTTTGGTAAATTCGGGCGGCTGCTGGAAGATGCAGGGTAAAACGAAGACCATGTTGTCCCACACGCCTCCGGTGTTCTCGGTGGGAAGTATGGACCCGCTGATGAAGCGTGCAAGGAGTGGCAGCATCAGCAAGCGCCTGCGCAATGCTGCGGAAATGTGCGAAGAGAGCCAGCTGGACAAGGAGGACCAAGGGGCGCTGAAGGACATCATTATCAGGGATGACCCGCGCTTGCAACGCGCGATGCAGCGTATTGAAGCTGGTGATAGGGAAGTGCTGAAGGAGATGCTTGCGGACGGGACGATTGCTTCCGCGCGAAAAAACTCGATTGACTTGATGGGTGACTTTGGGGACCTAAACTTTGACTTTCTCACAGTGGACGATGATCTCGGCGGCGGGGGTGTGTCGCAGAAGGACGCGTTCATGGACGCAGATGACCAATTCGAGTTTGCCTTTGATGATGGCCTCGGGTTGGGACTGGGGCCCTCGGCAATTTCCGGCAGCATGGGAAACACTATGGATCCAGATCTTGGTGACAATTCGCCCCACCTGGGTTTTGGGGCAGCCAAGTCAAATCCACGCCTAATTCGTCCGTCGTCAGGAGCGTCAGGACGTCACGCACTAGAACACGATCACGGTTTAGACCCACACATTCGTCCCCTCCCGGTCAAGGTGAGAAACAGCCGAGCCGAATCGTTCGGCCAGCCGCTCCCCGACCTCTTCGACTTTAATCTATTTGATGACGTTTCCGGCCAGGTTTCATATTCCCCGATGTCGAACTCTCCTCCAAGAAGTATGGGGTCTCAGGGTGGACATCGCCCGCTCCATCGGGACTCGATTGCACACTTGGAAGACTTGCTGTTGCCCACAGGCTCGTATTCGAGCGCCGGGGCTTCCTTCGACGGCTCAGACAATGCTGTTTCTGCGCCGATTGGCATTCCCGGAGACAGACATTCCTCGTTGTCCAAAGCTTCTCTGAGGTCCGTTTCGCACGTTTCAGATCAAGTTGATGGGTCCAAATTGGCCTCGGGCTCAATTGCACAAAAACCAAAGCGCGCTATCGCCTCAAAGCCGCGCGCTAAACAGTTTGCCCCGGCGCCTCAAGGGGCAGCGGCGACAACACCCACAAATCCCGTGCCCGCCGGGCAGCCTGGCGGACGTGTTCCAATAAAACCAGTTGTTCCGTCGACGTCTACAAAACCCCCGCTCGCTCCAACAGGACCTGTCGCAATGCCTGGAGGTGCTAGCGGTGCGCGAATGATGGGCATGCCTCCGGCGCGGCCGGTCAAGCAGGACGCAGGTGCAGTGCCCGGCGCAAATGGCGCGGTCCCCCCGGTGGCCCAAGCCTTGGATATGAGCTCAACAAACATGCAAACAGGTTACATCGGTGGCTATTCGCCGGATTCGCGACGGAGGAGGGTGGAGAAATTCTTGCAGAAGAGGCATAATCGTATATGGATGAAGAGGGTAAAGTACGATGTCCGTAAGAATTTTGCCGACTCACGGCTCCGTGTGAAGGGTCGATTCGTGAAGAAAGAGGATGAGGAAGTTTTGCGCGAGCTTATCGTAATGACTTTATAAGAGTGCAATGTTCGCTGCCCCTCAGAAGCACTTCTTGCGGGAAGCAAACGCACGCATAGACACAAACGCCCACGCCCACAGCTACAGCCGCCGTTGCTGCACATAAACAGATAGCATTTGACACGAAGGTCGAAGGAGGTTCCTCGATCCCTTCAAGTAGCTCTTGCAGTTGAATTCGTTACTTTTTCGTTTCCAAGATTGTTTTCTTTTCGTCATCGTAAAGGCCGGGCCAAAAGGCTCTGAATCGTGTTGGGTTCTTCCAAACTTGCTCTGCGCGAGCTACACTCGACAGCAACGCTTTGGTTCTCCCGATCCCACTTCCTTGTCGGCCATTTCGCCGATTCTATTTGGACTTCCAAGCGGCTCCTCATGGGCGTGCTTTGTCGGTTCTCATGACATCTCGGGTTCGAATTGCTGCGTCTTTCGTCTTTCGTCTTTTGTCTTTCGTCTTTCACTTTTTCTCCTCGGGCTCCATCAGTTCTTCCATCACACCTCTTGAGTTCGAAGAGTTGTGGCCAGAACCTAAATTCTGAACTTGAACCTTCACAGACATAAGGCCGTCTAGCCTCGAACCGCGCCGCTCAGGTGGACGTGTGGGGCCCCGCCGTCATCATCAGTACATCATAAACCCCGCGCTGGTTTCCCCGCAAGGAGCTACGATAACTCGGTTGGGACAAATCAAAGCAACGCTGCCGTTCCAACCTGCTTCTTCTAAATTGCAGGGGCCCAAAGACGCGGAGCGATATCAGCTCAGGAAACGCAGACTTCGGACGAAATGCCTCGAATTTGTGCGCGCTATTCATGCTTCTCGGCCGCCAGCGAAACTAAAGTGCTAATTGTGGGAAGACTCTATTAATTCCGCACAAGCAACACACGTGTGCTACCTGCCTGCTTTGTAGGCCCCTTTAGCGTATTGAGTAGGAGGGCGACGTCGGGAGATATTGTCCGGGGATTACATTGCAGGTTTCGGTTTGGGCATATTCCAGCAACAGGCGGGAACAGCTTGTGGAGAATTAGGCGCCTTTTTATTGCCCCGAAAACACTGCATGTATGGGCTCTCTTGCCGCGGAAAAATTGTATCTTCATTCGCGGCGAAGAGTTGTTTGTCAATCCAGACAAAACTGAACATTAGTTACATACTCCGTGGTTACAACAAGCTAGCTAGTTAGAGCTGGGTAGCCTTGTACACCTCTAGAGGGTGCGGAGAATCTGAATTCTGATCATGAGATTTTCTATTTGTTTCGCCGACTGTAAGGTGTGGAAAACCGAGTTCAATTACTTGGTCGCCAACTGTCTTTTTTAAATAAATGTTGTAATCAATCAATCAATCAATCAATCTTGAAATCAATAAAAACAAACGATACAGCCACTGAAAAAACAAGAACAAACGTGGCAACAACCAACCTCGGAATTCGGACTTTTTGTCATCAATGCCATCCACTGTGGTGGTGGTTTGGATTGATATTTCTCGGGTCGGACACTTTCGTACAAGCGCAAAGAACCGTGCAAGCGGACTTTTCGGAAGGCTTCTGAGATGAGATGTACCTCAACCGTGCGGCCTACTCGCCAGTTATGGTCCTCGCAACAGTCTGTCAAACTCAAGTGAAAGTACTCTGTACTCAGTACGCTGAGCTTTTGTGACACCATTTTCCCTTCCGGTTTGACCGCATTGGATTTTTTCACCGCGAAATATCATCCAAATTAATTCAACAGTAGAAATAAACCAAACAAAGAAAAACACCTTCTTCCAGCCACATCGTGTCAGAAAGTCTGAACTTGTTCTGCATTCTGACGATCGGATCGTAAACTGTCACCGGATATCATGGTTGGAGTACAGCAAGTGTCATTGTTACCGAGGCAATAGCGGTCGACTGTAAGCGATAAACTCCGGCAGCTATAGACCGGCGAGACGTTTCAGGGAACACCTGTCTCGCAGGAGTCTGTTCTAGGCAAACGGCTAAACCAATTCGCAATTTCCACGGCGTTTGTCGGTTCACGAGTGTGAAGACTTTTGAATTTTGAGAGAATCATTTTAAGCAATTGAGTGTCAAAAATCAGTCCAACTCACAAGCGGAGAAATGCGGGAGGGGGGACGCCGGCGGAATTGACTATTTTTAGTTTACCCGAGAGGGAGGGCCTTCCGTCGCTGTGGTAAAATCACACGAAGAGGAGTGTACACGGAAGTATAGCTGACTCTTACGGTGACTCTCTGTCTCCCGCTCTCTCTCTGCTGTCCATTTTCGCATCCGGAGAATATCCATTCATCCACACATCTACACACGAGACTAAGGAGCTGTATGGTTTATTGCTGGTGAGCAGCGAGTGCAAGTCGATGACACGGTATCGCGAGTCAGTAATTTAGGTAGGTTGCTCCTAGTGCACGTCGCGAGGTACTGCGTGGATAGAGTTCGTGCTATGTAAGCCGGTAGTCTTCCGCCTGTTCCGCAGAACCAGCGGAACAAATAGCCACAGTCTTATTCTTCATATGCCAACAACTCTAGCACGTCTACCCTGGGCAACGATATCATAGCAAACTGCTAATGCACAGACTACTTCTAGTATACCGGCGCACAACTTCCTATCCATTTACCGTATCCACACGTAGCCCTGCGGCTAAACGTGTAACCCCATCTTAAACACTAATAACACTTACGTAATGCTGAAGCTATGCGAAAAGCTGGTTGCTTCCAACCCCTCCAAGACCATAGCCAGGTCACCTAATCCAAACCATAATGTCAGCTCCGGCAAGGCCTAGGGGCGCGTAGCGGAGTGCTATCTCGCCCGTCGAGTGCATAGTCGCATTGAGGGAGTGGAGAGCGGTGAGGATTGGATGTGCAGCAAACCCCAAACTCCAAGTTTGCAAAAAGCGAATAGCAACAAAAGTTGAAAGCTGAAAGTTCGAGAGCAGATAGTGAAAGTGCCAGGAAACAGAACAAGATGAGAGGAGATGCAGTATTCGAGAGCGCCATTGCCGCGGAGGCATTGGACACGATGAGCAAGGAGGAGATCAAGGAGCAGGCGCACTGGATTTCGCTCAAGGCTGGCATGAAGACGTTTGCGATCACGTCTATGATCTCGATGCCAGGAACATGGGCAGCCGTCAAGTACTGGCCATGGTTTAGAAAGAGCACCAGCACTTCCAGCAGGGTCGCCACGGCTTTCATGCCTGCGGTGTTTGCCTTCGCCTTTGTTTCGGAGCAGACCGCCTCCCGGTTGGCACACCCTGAGTCGTACGAGAGGCTGAAGGACCAGAAGGAGATGACCATGAAGGAGAGCTTTCAGAACATGGTGGACGAGAACCCTACCAAGCTCCTCGCAATGGTTGGCCTTCCTTTGATCGGAGGTATCTTTTACATGAACGGCAAGAACTCGCATCTCACTTTGTCTCAACGCGTCATGCACACCCGTGTGATGGGCCAGGCTAGTATCCTGGCACTTTTGTCCGGTGTAGCTCTGTACCACTTGCTGACCGACGACGATGAGGCTTCCAAGAAGAATCAGCCACACCACAACTACAACAAGTTTCAGGAGGCAAAGTAAGGTCTTTTGCTCTTCCTTGTGAATACATGCGTAGTGGAATGTCCTGTCAATGAGCTATATAACTCACCCAAAACTGAACTCGAAAAATTCGTAAAAAAAAGCAACACAGTACTGATTTTTTAGCATCCCATTCAAGTTTGTTCTCGATGAGGATATCAAGTATTTACTTGGCACTGATGTGGGTGGAAAGCGATATCTTCATAAATTAAATTAAATGTCGATTGTTTTGTAAACAAGAAACTAAATTACAAAATGTGTATGTAGTGGTTCACAAGGACGCGAGTCGAGCGCTGCGGCGAACAAGTCTTGGGCTGTGGCGGATCATTCTGACCAGTTTTTTATGGCTCTTTGCTGCTACAGGCGAAAGCTTTGCGCGAATGCGCAGACTTCTGCGCAGAGACTGCCTCCTCACTCTGCGGCTGCTTGCTGATGAAGATGAAGTCGACGATGTGACGCTGCTCGCGCAAGAAGACGATGCCCTTGAGCGTGGCGACAGAGATGGAAGCTCCATGAGCACAGCCTTGCGGAGTGTCACGGCATGTCGGGTGGACTTTGCTGGAGATGCGCAGGTCATTCTTGTGAAGATCATCTTTATGTTTGCTGTGATGTGGAAGATGTGATGTGCTGTGCTGCTTTGTTCGACTTTGAAGGCTGTGTGTTTTGGTTTTGAGTTTGGTAATTGCCAAAATCGTACAAGTCATCGGCGTAGGAAACTGCGAAAGCCTCTTCAATCTCTTCAATATCAATTCCAATTTCGGTTCAACTTATTCAACTTGTTTCAACTCGTTCAACTTCAACTTCAGCTGACTCTGTTGTTAACTAACTAATGTCACCACGCGTTCTGCACTGAAGCTACCAAACGCAGCAACTTGATCGCCACTCCTCTCCCATCCATTCACACTTTCTCTCTCCTCACACTTTCACTACCCAAGTCCTTAACGGTAATTCTAGCGAGACCACTCTCTTCCCATGTTCAGTGAGCCACTAAATGTGGTCGTTGTGGCAACCCATAGCAAGCCATAGAAGGTCATAAAAGCCATTAGAAGCATTTAGAAGCCGGCTCTCCAGCGCGTTTTGCAAATTGCGTTCTCCAAATCTTGGTGGATTTTTCACATTCATTTTGGAATGCGAGCAATCACCAAACTCGAAAGCACCCAAACCCAAAACAAAAAGCCTTCAAAGTCGAACAAAGCAGCACGTCACATCTTCCACATCACAGCAAACATAAAGATGATCTTTACCAGAATGACCTGCGCATCTCCAGCAAAGTCCACCCGACATGTCGCGACACTCCGCAAGGCTGTGCTCATGGAGCTTCCATCTCCGTCACCACGCTCAAGGGCATCGTCTTCTTGCGCGAGCAGTGTCACATCGTCGACTTCATCTTCGTCGAAGAGCAGCCGCAAAGTGAGAAGGCAATCTCTGCGCAGAAGTCTGCGCATTCGCGCGAAGCTTTCGCCTGTAGCAGCCAAGGGCAACAAGAAGATCATTAGAATGATCCGCCACAGCCCAAGACTTGTTCGCCGCAGCGCTCGCCTCGCACATTTGTAAGATATTCAATTCACACCAATTATCACCTCTTGTAAATATTTGAAGATACACCAAATTTCAAATTCATTATGTTTTTCATTCCCAAGAGCAAAGTTTGCAAAACAAAAGACTATTCACACATTCACACTTGCTCGGTCTCATTTGCAACATTAATCTAACTGACAAAGAGCATTGAACGATAGAGACAGCTTAGACTGAGAAGCGTTCATCGAGATTTTGAGTCCAAAGTCTTCCGAGTTCAGAAAGCTGTCCAAAGGTTTCGAAACGCAGTCGCAGCGAGATATTAAAGCCAGTCTCAAAGTCCCAAACACATTTCGAGACAATTCGCTCCTGACCTGAGTTGCCGAACTCTTACGAGCTCGCTAAGTTGCATGATGTATTGTGGAAACCCGTAGCAAGTCATAGCGGCCATTGTAAGCCGGCTCTCCAGCGCGTTTTGCAAAAATGCGTTCTCCAAGTCTTGCTCAGTTTCAAGTGAATCACCCTACCTTCCGATAGGTTTGGTTTACTGCAGTCACCTCGTGGCTCCACTTAAAGAAGTGAATGGTTTTAGAATGCAAGCAATCACCAAACTCGAAAGCAGCCAAAACCCAAAACACAAAGCCTTCAAAGTCGAACAAAGCAGCACATCGCATCACAGCTATCACAGCAAACATGAAGATGATCTTCACCAGAATGACCTGCGCATCTCCAGCAAAGTCCACTCGCCATGCCGCGACACTCCGCAGGGCTGTGCTCATGGAGCTTCCATCTCTGTCGCCACGCTCAAGGGCTCCATCTTCTTGCGCGAGCAGCGTCACATCGTCGACTTCATCTTCGTCGAAGAGCAGCCGCAAAGTGAGAAGGCAATCTCTGCGCAGAAGTCTGCGCATTCGCGCAAAGCTTTCGCCTGTAGCAGCCAAGGGCAACACGAAGATCATCAGAATGATCCGCCACAGCCCAAGACTTGTTCGCCGCAGCGCTCGCCTTGCACATTTGTAAGATATTCAATTCACACCAATTATCACCTCTTGTAAATATTTGAAGATACACCAAATTTCAAATTCATTATGTTTTTCATTCCCAAGAGCAAAGTTTGCAAAACAAAAGACTATTCACACATTTCACACTTGCTCGGTCTCATTTGCAACACTATGCGACACTGTTCTGTTGTCATTAAACGATAGAGACAGCTTGGACTGAGAGGTGTTCATCGAGACTTTGAATCCAAAGTCTTCCGAGTTCAGAAAGCTGTCCAAAGTTTCCGAAACGCAGTCGCAGCGAGAAATTAATGCCAGTCTCAAAGTTCCAAAAACATTTCGAGACAATTCACTCCTGACCTGAGTTGCCGAACTCTTACGAGCTCGCTAAGTTCCATGATGTATTGTAGCAAGTCATAGCAGCCATTGTAAGCCGGCTCTCCAGCGCGTTTTGCAAAATGCGTTCTCCAAACCTTGCTCAGTTTCAAGTGAATCACCCTACCTTCCGATAGGTTTGATTTACCGCAGTCGTGACCTCATGGCTCCGCTTAAAAAAGTGAATGGTTTTAGAATGCAAGCAATCACCAAACTCGAAAGCAGCCAAAAGCCAAAACACAAAGTCTTCAAAGTCGAACAAAGCAGCACATCGCATCACAGCTATCACAGCAAACATAAAGATGATCTTCACCAGAATGACCAACGCATCTCCAGCAAAGTCCACTCGCCATGCCGCGACACTCCGCAGGGCTGTGCTCATGGAGCTTCCATCTCTGTCGCCACGCTCAAGGGCATCGTCTTCTTGCGCGAGCAGCGTCACATCGTCGACTTCATCTTCATCTTCATCAGCAAGCAGCCGCAGAGTGAGAAGGCAGTCTCTGCGCAGAAGTCTGCGCATTCGTGCAAAGCTTTCGCCTGTAGCAGCCAAGGGCAACAAGAAGATCATCAAAATGATCCGCCATAGCCCAAGACTTGTTCGCCGCAGCGCTCGCCTCGCACATTTGTAAGATATTCAATTCGCACCAATTATCACCTCTTGTAAATATTTGAAGATACACCAAATTTCAAATTCATTATGTTTTCCATTCCCAAGTGCAAAGTTTGCAAAACAAAAGACTATTCACACATTTCACACTTGCTCGGTCTCATTTGCAACACTATGCGACACTGTTCTCTTGTCATTAAACGATAGAGACAGCTTGGACTGAGAGGTGTTCATCGAGATTTTTGAGTCCAAAGTCTTCCGAGTTCAGAAAGCTGTCCAAAGTTTCCGAAACGCAGTCGCAGCGAGATATTAATGCCAGTCTCAAAGTCCCAAACACATTTCGAGACAATTCGCTCCTGACCTGAGTTGCCGAACTCTTACGAGCTCGCTAAGTTGCATGATGTATTGTGGAAACCCGTAGCAAGTCATGGTGGCCGTTGTAAGCCGGCTCTCCAGCGCGTTTTGCAAAATGCGTTCTCCAAACCTTGCTCAGTTTCAAGTGAATCACCCTACCTTCCGATAGGTTTGATTTACCGCAGTCGTGACCTCATGGCTCCACTTAAAAAAGGGAATGGTTTTAGAATGCAAGCAATCACCAAACTCGAAAGCAGCCAAAAGCCAAGACACAAAGTCTTCAAAGTCGAACAAAGCAGCACATCGCATCACAGCTATCACAGCAAACATAAAGATGATCTTCACCAGAATGACCAACGCATCTCCAGCAAAGTCCACTCGCCATGCCGCGACACTCCGCAGGGCTGTGCTCATGGAGCTTCCATCTCTGTCGCCACGCTCAAGGGCATCGTCTTCTTGCGCGAGCAGCGTCACATCGTCGACTTCATCTTCGTCGAAGAGCAGCCGCAAAGTGAGGAGGCAATCTCTGCGCAGAAGTCTGCGCATTCGCGCAAAGCTTTCTCCTGTAGCAGCCAAGAGCCATAAAAAAATGGTCAGAATGATCCGCCATAGCCCAAGACTTGTTCGCCGCAGCGCTCGCCTCGCACATTTGTAAGCTATTCAGCTCGAAATTTGTAGATCTTTGTACATAACAGAAAACAAGACGTTTTGATAAATATTACATAATGCGAATCAATTAGAAGCCGAAACAAGTGTAGCAGCAGTACAGCTCAAGCCGAAGAACGATACTTGTGAAAGGATGGACTCGAGTTGCTCCTTGACGCCATCAAGCTTCCAGTAGTTCAACTGTAAACCCTCGTCCACGCAAACGTTTGCAAAACCTTCTTTTGTGATGGTGTCATTATCATCATCTCCGTCAGCGTCATTGACCTTATTCCACAACTCAAACACGGCTTCTTCAGAGAGTTGTTGTGCGGGCTGACACGCGGCAATGAGCTGCTGGAACTCGTCCAGAGAGAGCACCCCATTTCCGTCGTCATCAAAACGCACAAAAAGGTGCATAAGCATTTTGTGGTCGATGATGAGCTTCTGGATAAATACCAAAGTAATGGACTCGAGTACCAAATCGACGTCAACCCATAGTACCGTGCCGTCTTCTTTGATGTGCTCAATCTGGCACGCTGGTTGTGCAATCTTCTCCAAGCGGTCCAGCAAAAGCTGTCGAAGCTGAACAGGCATAGTCCAGCTCCGCTTGATGACAGACTTCTTGAGAGAGGCTTCCTGCTTGCCCTTCTTCTTGCCCGACTTCTGCTTTTGGCTCGACTCTTGCCGACCTGAGACCTTCGTTCCGTCCCCATCCCCACCAAAATCCGCAAAAGCCTCTTCCAAATCATCGACTCGAAAGATCGAGCACGCTGCGTGCATTGCTGCTGCCATCGTAACATATGGATTTGCTCTAGAAAGGGAAGCAGTGACCTGCCCGGGAGTTCCGTACAAGCGACTGAGAAACTCGGTTGCCAAGTCGCTCAATACGGGAGTGTAGTAAGAGGACTGCAAGACACCACAAATGATGCCAAATGTTTCAATTCTCTTGCACTCCTTCCACGACATACGGAGTTTTTTGACCAGCCCGTAGGTGTATTCGTTCGATATCTTCTTCAGCCCGTACTTTTGGGTAAAGTAATCCATCACGATATTGCATAGCGGCTTGCGCTGCCCAGTCTTGCGCACGTCCTTGTCAAGAAGGATTTTCTTTCCATAGATCTCGCCGATAATGCTAGATGTCAGGCTCTCCGTACTAATCTCACGAACCTTTTTCTTCGGGGAGCGGAGAAATTTCTCCCAAGGATGCGATTTTTTGAGCCCTTCTTCCCCCCCAGTATTTGAGCCAGCATGGCGCTTAAACTCCAGACGAGCGATGTAGGGTTTTCCCGTGCTGTACCGCTCAAAGTTTTTGATCTGCGCGCCATGCAAAGCATCTCTATCCTTACCCGTCGTCAGGAAAGCTACCAGTCTCTCGGTAAAGTCAGCCTCACTATCTTCGCTGCCACAAACGAGGCCGTCTAAGGTCGTGCTCGTTTCCGCATCAACGCTCTGGCCTCGGCTGCGCACGAAGAGCTCACTCCCGCGAAATTCTATTGATGCGGTGGCCAGAGAGCGAAGCCCTTCGTGGGAGGAGGACTCGTCTTCCGTGGCTTGGCTTGCCGAGTCTTGAACATTGTCATGCTGGAGCGAACTCTCGTCTTGCGCAGCCTCGGCAGTTGCTTCCCCACTCTGACCCTCTGGGACGTCCGCAGCGTGAATAACAGTGTCCAAACACGCATCAAAAGCGTTCCGAACTTCGGCAGATGTCAAATCGTTCGAGCTCTCTTGGCGAAGCAGCTGGGCAAGTAGTTTGTGACGCTCTTTCACTGACATGGATTTGAAGAGCAGCCCAAGTACCTGTGCGTCCCCAGCACAGATGTTGAGCATGTTGTCACAGCTCAGCAGTTGCTGAATTACCTCGGCCCTCGTCTCTGCTTTCGCGCTTTGTATGAAAGACTGTAATATTTGCAATAGCGTTTCCTGGCCTAAATTAGAAATGAAAAAGTAGAGCTCATCGCTGTTGAGCTCGTTCACCCTCTCACTCAGCTCGAAGGAGCTAAAGCCGGCCAACGTCTTGCGTCTGCGAATCTCCGAGAGCCCTTCAAGCGAGAGGCCACCCTCTTCATCCGCGTGCATCTCCACATTCTCTTCCCCCAGAGATGCTTCGGAAATGCCTCGCATCATCGGTGGCTTTTGAAGGCCCGCAATAAAAGCTACCTGCTTCACAGCAATACTCTTGCGGCGATTTAGAAACTCTAGAGTGTCTGCGTCACTCTCGAAAGAAACGCTTCCCCGCCGGTCTGTTCTGACGGAAGATCTGCGGCGACCTCTGCCCTTTGGAGAAGTCGCCTCGGGTGCTTCGGGCGCTTCGGAATAGTCTGACATCGTGGCCAAATCTGGAGAGCCAGCTGGCGAGACTTTAGCAATTGCTCGCTCCAGTTCCCATTTGTGTTGATTATTCAGCGCCCGTAGTTTTTCTGCAAACTGCTCTTTCGTCCTTTCACTTTCCTGTCGGCTTTCTTCGATTACGCGATCGCAAAACTCTTCCATCCGCTCAAAGTGAGATGCCCAAGCTTGATCCAGATACCGCACTCGAAGGATCACTTGCTCAAAGACCTTTGCCGTTCTCGAGTCGAGCACCACATTCGAAAATCCTGCCTTTAGAAGGGCCAGGTCACTTTTCAAACCCGCAACATGCTTCCGATAATCGCGGTGCTCTTCAAGAAATTCCGCTGGCTCGAACGCAGTGCTTGCTGCCTTATCAAGATCGCGACGGGGATCTGTCATCTGTGCCTCATTTATTGCTGGAGACAACGGTGCAGCTTTGCACCACTGCCGCTCTTCACTTGGGTGCTGCCTTTCTTGTGCCTGCAGCATCTCCTTCTCATTAACAAAGTGCACTGACCTGATGACTTGTGCAGGCGTCTCTGCGGCAAGATACCGCTCTGCGCCCGGCACATTTTGCTCCTGCAATCTTTTGAAAAACTGGTCGCTGGTCGGCACCATACCATCCAAGAGAGAAATGTCAAACACTGGCGACACAGGGCTGCCATCGAGCGCTTTGAGTTTGCGCGGCCTCTTCTTCCTTTTGCTGTGCTCCTCGAGGCCATCCAGCCCTGCGTAAGGGATTCCGTTCACATCGACGCTCAAGCTCGAGCCGACCACGCCCCGAGGCCTCGGCCGAGGTCGTGGCAACGAACCAGTTGATGCAAACTGCTTTCGCATGGTTGCCGCGGCCTCGTTCGAGCGTTCGAGCTGGCCGCTCTTCAAGTCCCAGCTCGCGCCCCAGTCCGCTGCCCAACTTTTGTTGGGTTTCACTCACTTGAACTTTCACTCTTGCTTTTTCACTGACACGGACAACTCGACCAATCTAAGTTTATTGCCAAATCCATCCCTCACCTCTTTCGCTCTCTTCCTATTCTCTCCCAACACTGTCAAACTACTATTTTCGGTCAGTATCAACATCCTCAGAAGCTTAATTGTTGTTATTATCACTTTTACCAACTACTTAATACGAGTTAGGCACCAACTTTTTTTTACACACCTTAGTCCATTGCACTGCTGCGCCGTTACACTCTATAGACCTATTAGAGTAGGCGTTAGGAATGGGTTTACTGCCCGGCATAATTGGAGGATTGACACTTTTCGCGTAAGGACAGTTAGGTTACCTAACTAGTGTCCTTCGCGNATGGTCGCGTTGGAGACGTGTGGGGCCCGCGAGTTCACTGCCAGGAATTCGAGTCGGTTCAAGGCTTTGGGGGGATGGAGCAGCCATTATATGCCATGTGACTTGTCGGACCACTACTTTGCAGAATGTCATGGCACAGGCACAGATCGAAAGGACATTTCGAAGGCTTTTGGACGGCATCAATCGCACGACGATTTCGGGAGAGTTTTTCAGCATTGATCAGTTGAGATTGCCGCACGCAGATCATGCAACTCGGTTGAAAAGTATGCTCTTTGCGTAAGATTTGAAATCAATAATTTTCTTTATAATAAATTCAAGAATAGTGTTCAGGTTTGAACTTGGCGAGAACAAGTCCAAGGTTGCTGGAGTGACTACAAAGAAGTGCTGTTCGGCTGAGACCACTCCAGCAAATAGATTACAAGTCGGTCAGAAATCAAATTGGAGCGATCAAGATCTACAAAACGCTGGCAGGTGCGAACGGCGTCGTCCAACTGACTCAAGCGGGAGAGCTGACTTGCAGCTGCCAAGACGCAAGTTGTGGCTTCTGCGTGCTCATTGTGCTCGAAAAATGTTTGCGCGGCGAGCTCGAAAAGAGGGGGAGCTGCCTGCTGTCGCACAGGGCATCTGCTGAATGCGAGTGCTAGTCCGTGCAGAGCCTTTGCCTCCAGCAAAGAATCTTCCAGATGTTTTGCGTCGTTGATGGCCATATTCAGCATCTCGATAGCGCTGTCCAGGTGCCTTTCCGCGTCGCCCCCTTCCTCGCTCTCTTGATCGAATTCTGCGAGCAAAAAGTGCGCTTGCGCTACGAGTCTGCGTATGCAAGCTGCCTCCTGAGCTGCATTGGCGGCCGTGTTGATTTCAGCGGGTCTCGGGGAATCATCGCACTCCCAGCTGGCTCTGGAGGACGTACTTGAAAAGGAGCTGTAGGGCGACTGGCTCTCTTCGCTTTCGTCCGCTTTTTCCTCATCGGAATCAAGCTGTTCTCCATCAATGAGCAATTCCGGTTCGACATCGACCGACATCTTTAAAGCAGCCTGGATCTTGTCCTCCAGCGAGACCCTCACATCTGCTCGTGACCTCTCGCCCTCGCACTGGCCCCCATGCCCGTCTTCCATCGCCTTTGCCCAACCGAAAATCTCAACCAAAGCTCCTCTCACAAATACCGAATTCTCAGGCTTTTCCTTACTCTACTGCAGCAGCTTCTCCGAGCGAGTCTGATGGCTTCCCAACAGCGCAGTCCGCGTCTCAATCGCAGCGCTATAGAAACCCAGGCGCGCCGCGTTCAGAGCTCCTCCACAAGGCAAGGGCCGCCAAGAAAGTCTGACCTGTGCAACTGCTGCGCGAAGCTCTCCAACCTCGAAGCGAGTGGTGGGACAAATGAATGAATGAATGAATGAATAGATGACTGACTGCCTTGGGCGAGACCACCTTCCACAAACGACTCCCCTGACTCTCCCAACTCTCGCGGCACCGGTGGCTTTGAACGGAGCTATATATACGCGCTCTGCGAGCCTGGGATCCTGGCTTAGTCTCGAGTGGCCAGACCAACTTTCGAAAAGACTCGTTGCGTTGTGTGCTCTTACTCTGGACTAATTTCAACTGTAGGCACACAATGGTCAGCTGGTCAATGCTGGTCAACTATTCCACTGGGAGAAGGATGCTATTTGGTACTATCTCAAATCTATGCACTCGTGCGTGCCAGTGCGTACAAAGTATGCCGTCACTGTGGCCACGATCGAATCGCAACGTTCATATTTTTTCACTTTTTCACTTTACTTTCTTCGTGTTTGTATTCGTGTTTGCAAGAGCTCTTTCCTGACCGACTCACGTTCAGCAGGACAGCGACTGTCCTGTCGTAAGTTTCGTGTTCATCTAGAGGTCTTGTGCGTTATTTGTTTCTCATCCGAGTCAAGAACGCTGTTGTACGAGTTCGAGTTCGAGCGAGCTGCGTGCGTACAAACATCTTGGAAGTTTGGGAAGGGAAATTTCCTCGTCAGAGTCAATTGACTGTGAATTGAATTGGCTGTGAATCAATTCTTCTTTACTTTTACTTGCTTGCTGTATACTACGAGGAGCGCGGCAAGTGCCAGCGAGAGACTGACGAGAACTTGTTCAAACGCTGAGCTACAAACTGATCATCTTGTCGAACAAGTAAGACGAGGGCTACTCACCAGCTACCAGGGACAGTGACATGGTGCACGTGGCCGGCTCTGAAGACACTGAAGAATCTCTCAACAGGCGTTGTGCGCTGGACGCTCAAACGCTTCGGAAGCGTATGGAGGCGCGCTGACGCTTGGATACATAGACACTCTGATACTCAGGCTGCGGGAATGTGGGAAGTCTCGAGCCTGCGCGCTGAGTAACTATCAGTCCGTCCGTCGTTTTACCGGGTTGAGGTGGAGAGAGCAAAATAGTGCGCTTTGACTGCGAGTTGCAAATTCCGGAGCAGAGAAAGAGGCCGTATGCGAGTGCCGAGTCCACGCGAAGGAGAATCCTCGACACATTGGCCCGGAAGAGGTGTTTTGAACGGAGACGGTTGAGTCAAGAGATGATGCTTTGATGTTGTCGGTGGCAGGGCATCATCATGTCATCCTGTGTGAGCACCTCCTTGCGAAAGTGGAAGAGGTGATGTCTTTTCAAATGACAAAGCACTCGAATGTTCCGGAATCCAAGCTCTCGCAAGTCCTTTCGGGAAGCAAACAGCGGGAGGTTGTTTTCGAGGACAACCCGGTTCGTTTGGTGGAGCCAGAGCGCGTTGCTCCGAACACCATCTCCTAAAATAAGATGAACGCCTTGAAGGGCGACACCGCATGGCGCTCCTGTCGCACTGAGGCAGCAACTTGCTGTCCTTGTGGCTCAAACGTCGGGCGGCAGAGTGCCGCTTGCCACAAATTTTGGCGAGTTTAACGTCCATTGAGACAGATTATTTGTCGTGTCTTGGCCATCCTCCTCTCCGCTAGCTCGCTCTAGAGAAGGGAATAAACTTCCTTTGAAAACCAGCTTCTCTTTCGGAAATGCGAGCAAGTGATGGTCGACAGCTCCTCATTTCGCGGCCCTGAGAAATCAAAGAAAATTCCGACCTCTGTTATTGCAGCGGAGGACCAATCTCCTTTGAACCACTCATTCAAGTGTGGACCGCGTTTGCTGGCCCATTCCATCCAGGTCGATTCGTCCACCAGAGATTGTGATCGACAAATCTATAAAAGCGTTACCCAAGGCAAGAAGACAAGAAGGGTGGAGTGGTTCCGAGACTGAGCACCGCACCGCCGCGTCGACTTGCGCCAGGTATCGGGCGCGAGCTTAGCCTTCAATCCACGACTTGCAAAACGCAATTTTCATCACACACTCCAACAGTCTCCAACATCATCTGAATAATCTGAATTGTAAACATTTGTAAACTGCATTCTACTCTCATTATGACTGGTTCGCAATGTGAACAACATCACCACCACCAACAACATCGCAAGTCTTGGGTGGGCCTGCTCCGTTTGGCTGTGAGCGTGTACCAGCACCCTGTGCAGTTATCACTTCAAACTTCGAAATGGATGACGGAAAGCAAAGCAAAGCAAAGCAACGCGAAGAGTCAAAGCACGAGTCAAAGAAACAAATTATTTCCACACTTGCACAAAAATGAGAGCACATCACAAAAACTACTTAGCCGCGCATTTACCACCCAAGCTATTTCCACGCTAGAAAAAGAGCGACGGGACAAAACCTGCTGCCGCTGCACTGCAAGCTTCCACCACTTCCTGCTAGTCCTGTAACATTCCCCCACGCTATACGAATACTCGAGGCTCGTCGTGCAAAAACAAGACTTTGCCAGCCCCATTCGTATTATGGACGGTATAGTCAAGCGTTGTAGGTAGAAGACAAAATATGTCCTTCAGCGTCAACGTAACGTGCGATTGATTGTATTGTGCTTTCAAGGGCATCAGCTCCTTAGCGACTGTTAGAACGCCACAGGAAGTGTACGCGAGGACCCCACAGTATTCTTTAGAACTAATTAGTCAATTCGTTAGCTGAGCTCCTTCTCGCGCTGGTGCAAAAAGCGTGCTCGGCCCACTGGAACAGGAGTTGTCAGGTGCAGTCAGGTTTGAAACGAGAGGAAGTGGCGGACGAGGCGGTCAGTTTTGGCGGCAAGTGGATAAGACTGAGAGTTTGCAAAGCAGTGTGCTGCAGCTTGGCGATTGGAGCATTGAAGCATTGGAGCATTGCTGCGATTGATTGTCCCGTCTCTCGTTCATTCATTCCGCCTTTGTGTTGTGCGTTCACTGCTGTGCGTCGGGGAAACAAGCGCAAAGTGAAAAGTGAAAAGCGAGAAATTGAAAGGAATTTTCTTCCGGGAGTTATTAGAAGGAGAAGCTGAAAAGATCCCGGGATCTGCGGAAGCGTTTCGTGCGTTGGGGAAAGGATTGCAGGAGTTCGATCTTCGTTTTGTATTTCTGAAAGCCGAGGAAAGTCTCGCAAGTGAAGCCGCGAAGAAAGCGAGGCATTTTGGCATTTTGCAGGGTGAGAGATGGAGCCGTCCCCGCCGACGGACGACGACAGCTACGGGGAGCTTACCCGGCGACCTTCCTCGGTGCTGGTGCTGAGCCCCAACACACCATCGAAGAAGCGGGTGAAGCGGGACAACTCAGAGCGAAGGGTGCGATTCGCGAATGTGAACGCATTGGAGGCATGGGAGAGGCATTACGACCTCGAGGCCAGTTTGCTCAATGGAAATGGTGACGACAGCGGGGAGGAGACCGCTGTTCAGGTTCGTCGCGAGTCGAACATCCCGTTTGACTCTCAAGTCGAAGACCCAAACGAAGAGCGGGGATCCCTAGAAGGCTCGTCAGGGTCCTCTCAGTCGACTCGAAGCTCTCGCCGAGCCACCTTGGCTAGCGTAGAGAAGCGCGTTGGCAAAGGGCAGAAAATGATGTCCTATGTGATGGCTATGATTGTCATCGCGCTGTTTTGCGTGACGGGCGTCAGGCTGTCGCAGCTGGGCTTCTTTTCAGGTGACAAGGATGATCCTTGCATGCCATTGGTCTCGAACGGGACAGCAAAAGATCGCACCACTGGCGTGAAGTTCTCCATGCATGCGTATCCTCCGGGGTTGGATGACCGGTATGACTTGCTGGGTCTGGCCGGCCGCGGCGGTGTGAACTTCACCCGAAGCTGCACCACGGGGTTTTATGTGGAGCATCACATGGAGAACATCAATTTTTGGAAAAAGCTGGTCAGCTCTAGAGACTTTGAAAATCTGTACAAGGACTTCCTCGAAAAGCGCGACCTTGGCCTTCGTGTGGTGGTCCTGCACGATAGAGACGGGGATAGGCTGGTCAAGCAATGGTCAGCCGAACTTCGACCGTTCTTGTCCAAACTACATCCAGATCGCCCTGACAAGGTGGAAGAGGAGTTGGGCGAGTTCTCCTCTTGGCTCCCGGACTTCCTGGAGGAGGGCGACGTCTTGTGGATCACGTGGGATCACGAGTACACCGTTTTCTCCTTGAATGGAGCTATCATGGACTCGTGGGGTCCCCCGACCATTGGCCATGCGATCTTCGACAACGAGCTAACCAATCGCGGGACAACTCTGGTGAACCTTTTATACCGATACTTGTGAAATCGCGAGAGCTGTGAAAGCCTGCACTTGGTCGAGTTGGGGTGGTCAGGACTGCTCCCCAAAGAGCATTGCTTCGGGCAGCACTGTACATAAAATGCACGACTTTTTTTGGCGTTGATCAATGCCTCCTTTCCCCCCCTTCCATTCTTTTTGGATCTAGAGCAAAGCACCTCGGTGACTGAATTGTAATTACAACTTCGAGCAAAACTAAAAACTAATGTTACTTCCCTTGAATAGTCGAACCGCAGCGTGACAGAGCCCGTCGCGTCGCGTCACGTGATATGATATGATAAGAAGGCCGTTTTCGTTAAAGAAAAAAAGGGAGGTCACGTCACACAGTTCCAATAGGTATCGCCGTCGGGAAAAGAGACGTCTCACTGCACTCACTGGATAAGGTCTGTGTGCGCCCCAATACCCTCTGTCCTCCCCCATTAAACTGTCCAGTGTCAATACTCGAGTACTCACAGTCAGTACTCGTCCTGTGAAAAAGAGCGGTAACTTTGAGTCGCCTCACCACAGCACTTCATTCATTTTGTGAATTTTGCGAATTTTGCAAATTTTGCGGATGAGGTGTTGCGGCACGTTGCGAGATGCAAGGCCTTAATGCTGCGGCACGTTTCCGCTCGTCGCACCGCGCAACGAAGCAATCCATTACATTGACACACCCATCACCTCGTCCTCTCGTCCTGGGTTTATCTCGCAAGCCGCAATTTGCGGTGATTAAATTTTTAATAAGCTCTGAATGAATGAATGAATCCCGGATTTGACTTTTTACGTGTAAAAATGAAGCTGCAGATTTTTTTCCAAGTTCCAAAATTCCGGGTTCAAGTTCATTCGCAGTCCATCTGATACCAACTACGTCAGTTTTGGTGGCACCTGACGAGTCCGCCGCTCCCATTCCTGTATCCACAGTACATCTATTCCCCTCTAATTTATACAGTGCTTAGCTTTCGAATTATGAACTATGGTATGATATGATCAGCTGACATCACAGAGGGGTTCGTGTTTCTAGGCACATGGAGGTGCTTATGTTACGCATCCCCGCGTGACTGGCGAAGCACAAATCGTAACAACCAATCACTATCAGACCGTTAGGAGCTCGTACCACAGAGAGTAGAAGTTGGAAAACCTGCCAAAAGATACCTAGCTGGGTAGTACTAATCATAGTACTAAATTACGCAAGAGGATACCAACTCCCTCGTCGCTACGCGTAGTCTATATACCTCCATAATACCCTTGCTATCAGCCACTACTAGCACGCGGAGTAGTGCATAGTAGTGCTTTTTAGTATGGAGTTTCAGACTTTAGATTGGCCTATACGCCTGGTTAAGCATGGCTAGCTCACTTGGTAGTATCCTCAACAAAGACATATCTATATCTTATGTCTGGACTTTATTAAAAAGTATAAGCAATTGGAAAAGGGTAATTGATCATGATCATGATAAGCTTGTAGGTTATAAGAATGATACAATGATATATGATATATCGTAATGGTATAATGATACTCCGAGCTTATGAATATGTGATATAGATTATATAGATTATACAGATGTTATGATCCGCAGTACAGTGTTGGTAAGCAGGTTTGTAACCCAGCACTCGCAAGTGCGGAGCAATCGGCGCGTCCGTTCCCACGCACGCACTCAGTCTCCGACAATCAGTCAGTCAGTCAGTCAGTCAGTCAGTCGCTCGCTCGATAGGGAGGGGGACGTGTATCGCGGGAGGTGTTCAAAAGATGTTGGCAGCATATGCGCGCAAGCAGCTGCGTTCCAACGCGGGACGCTACGTGGTGTCCCGAGGGTTCGCGAGCGCGGCAGGGGATAAGTATGACGTGGTCGTGGTTGGCGCCGGGCCAGGAGGGTACGTGGCAGCGATTAAAGCTGCGCAACTGGGGTTGAAGACAGCCTGCATTGAAGGACGCGGCAAGCTCGGTGGGACGTGCTTGAATGTGGGATGCATTCCATCCAAGGCCTTGCTCGAGAGCACCCACCACTACCACGCAATGACCCACGATTTCAAGGACCATGGTCTGCTTTTGGACAATCCTCGTGTGGACCTGTCGGTGATGATGTCGAACAAGGACAAGGTGGTGGACGGCCTCACCGGCGGCATTGAAGGCCTTTTTAAGAAGAACAAGGTGGACTGGGTGAAGGGCTGGGGCAAGATCATCGGCGCAAACCAGGTCTCCGTGGAGCTTAGCGACGGGGGCAACCAGACGCTCGAATCCAAGAACATTCTCATCGCCACCGGATCTGAGCCTGCACCGCTCCCCCCTTGCCCAGTCGACAACCAGAAGCAGCGCATCGTGGACTCCACCGGCATCTTGGAGCTCAAGGAGATCCCCAAGAAGCTTATCGTAGTCGGCGGCGGTGTCATTGGCCTTGAAATGGCTTCCGTCTGGAGCCGTCTTGGATCCGAGGTCACCGTGGTTGAATTTATGGGCGGATTGTGCCCTGGCATGGACAAGGAGGTCGTCTCCGTGATGGAGCGCACTCTGAAGAAGCAAGGGCTCAAGTTCATGCTCAAGACCAAGGTCGTGGGAACCGATGTGAGCGACTCAGGAGTCAAGGTGACCGTGGAGCCTGCTGATGGTGGTGACAAGTCCTCCCTTGATGCTGATGTCGTTCTCGTTGCAACTGGCCGCCGCCCATTTACGAAGGGTCTTGGACTCGAGGAGATGGGACTCAAGACTGACAAGGCTGGCCGCGTGGAGGTCGATGACCACTTCAGGACCCAGATCCCAAGCATTTGGGCTATCGGGGATGTAATTAAGGGACCTATGCTTGCACACAAGGCTGAGGAGGAAGGAATCGCAGCGGTGGAGATGATGGCTGGCCAGCACGGACACGTCAACTACAATGCAATTCCTGGAGTCATCTACACCTCCCCAGAGGTTGCTTCTGTAGGCTACACTGAGGAGCAGCTCAAGGAGAAGGGCATCAAGTACAACAAGGGCAAGTTCAACTTTATGGCAAACAGCCGCGCTCGCGCTGTGCTGCGCACTGAGGGCTTTGTCAAGATCCTTGCTGACAAGGAGACCGACCGCATTCTTGGCGCGCACATCATTGGTGCAAACGCTGGCGAGATGATTGCTGAGGCAACCATTGGCATTGAATACGGAGCATCTTCCGAGGATCTTGCGCGTACTTGCCATGCCCATCCTTCGCTCAGTGAGGCATTCAAGGAGGCCGCTCTTGCCACCTTTGCGAAGCCAATCCACTCTTAAGTAGGACGTTTTCTTTTCCCCCCTCCTTTCCAGCGGCTTTGCCCACTACCGCCTTGAAATTTCTTTGCCGTGGCGAATCTCGGAATCAAAAAGTTCAGAAGACCATGATGAATTCTTACAAATCACCTTCAATTTACTTTTTTGTACGAACTCGCTTTAAAGAAGAAACCAAACTTTACCTCGTGTTTTTTTTTTCTCAACGCGTTGAAGAAGAGATCGGCGCTTCGATTCACCTTTTCTTTTCTTGCGAGCACATGATAGCTAGGCACTTCATTCGCAAACCTCGTACCTCACGATTCCTTTTTTGAATCTCTCCATTTCGGGAGCAGATTCCATTTAAAGACCTGTTTTTCGGACTGTTCTATTTAATATTATAAGTTTAAAAAAAGAAGTCTAGATCATGCAGAATCCAAGCAACTACAATCTACGACAAGGTGGAGTATTTTTGAATTAACTTGTGTGTATAGATTCTGCTTGGCAAGTTATCACGCCAACAAATAAGATACCACCAACGAAACACTCGGGAACAAAATGAGCCTGCATCAGCCAAAAGTCTTGCGAAAAAGGACAAGAAGACGGAAGTGGCGTGCATTTAGAGCGAACAGCTCCGAGCAAATAGAGAAGTCAAAGGCAAGAGAATTAACGAACGCGCCAGCGTCGGCCGGTCGAGCTCTTCAAGATTTCGGACTGACACCCGCGAGCGGGACACAGATTACAGCACGATAACTGATTCAGGCCCAAACCCAGCCTCTTTGAGTAGCCCACCGAAAGCTTTAGTCGTGCATGCCTCCGAGATCTTTGCATTGGTGCTCGAGTCTGGAACCTGCGTCCTTATTCTTTGTTCGGACCTTTTCCTCCTCCTTTCATCGTTCTGAGCCAACACGGGAAGCCCAGGGCTGTTGGGCCTAGACTTGCTGCCAGCCATGTGCTGCACGAAAGTGTCCGGCCCGCACACGACAATGACAGTGCCTGGCGCGGGAGGTGGCAGATGGTCTCGCAGCATGGGCACCGACACGCGGCCCACTCCCTGCTGCCACTTTTTGGGCGCGTCTCGCGTGAGCGTTCGATATATCTTCAGTCTGTCGGGGAACTCCTTGCTCAGCTTATCCAGCTCGCGCTGGTAAAACACATCAGCCGCGGTCCTGTCACTCGCGATCACGGATATCTCCACGCACTTGCGGGTGGCATCCTCCCCACTCTTACCAAAATCGTCATCTTTATCGTTCTTCGACAGACCATCGCCGCGACTGTGTTTGCGATCGCCATCCATTCCGTCGCTCAAATAGTACCTCGCAAACTGTATCGCGCTCGTCATTCCGGCACCGCCCACAACCATTCCAATCTTCTCCACTCCTCGCAGCTTTCGTTGCACATGCTCCCTGTGCACGGGCAGAGACACTTCCAGCTCGCTGCCAACGTCTGCGCATTGCAGATACCTTGGCGCGTCCCCGCTGGGGAACGGATACGTCTTCACGATGAGGTCCACGTGTCCGGCGTTCTTCGCACGGAGCGGATGTAGCGGCAAGTATGCACTTGCGATAGCTTTCCCGAGCGGGTGGGACGCGTCCACTTCTCGCGACGTTCCGCGAACTACGACAAACTCACCAGGCGCGTACGCTTCTTGCATCTCCGGCGCGGACACCCTCACCAGCCGAACGTTCTCCGAAAGCGCCCTGTTCTTCACCACTCGTCCGCGCACGAAACGAGCCGACTTTACCGCATTCACTTCCGCAACCGTCCCATCCTCCCACGCTGCTGCGGGACGATGCCCGCACCGCGCGCACCCCTCCGCAGCTGCGGGGGAATTCGTCCCAAGCGTCCCAGTCGTCCCAAGCGTCCCCGGGGCCAGCGCCAGCAAGGCTGCGGGGACGGCTACTGCAGCAGCAGCGGCCATGGCGCCCCACGGCATGGAGGCCCGCGAGGACACTTGTTGCGGCTGCGAGGACACTTTCGACGAGGACAAGGAAGAAGGAGAGGGAGAGAGAGAGGGAGAGGGGTGCGCTGAGGAGCCAATGCGCCGGGAAAACGAGCGCCAGAGAGACATCTCGCCCCGCTTTCTCTTCTTCTTGACCAAGATAAAAGATAAAGATAAAGATCCGATCGAACTCGATGCGAGGACTGCGGACGCTCGTGTGGGGCGCGAGGACGTGCGCGTGAGAGGGGCCAATGGTTGTCCCTCAGCGAGGATAGCGAGGACACTTTGTCGCTGAGCAGTAGACACAGAGAGAGGGAGAAAGTCAAATCAAAGTCAATCAATCTTGATCAATCTCAATCAATCAAAAATCAAAAGGGAAAGATTGTTGACTGACAGTGAGAGTGTACTCGCCAACGCGCAGAAACCAGCGTCGACGTCTCTCTAAGAATATCGGCAAAAAGTTGGAAGAATAAGTTGGGATTAGTGAAGAGAGGAGGACGTGTCTCAAGGAATAGCGGCTGTTGTAGTATACCACTTTGTTTGATTTGATGAAGGTGATAAGTAAACGATGGGGATCGAGGATCATGTTTTGCAGTACCGGGTACCGGTACTTACAAGAAAAGGATTCTTTGAACAAAGTGCTTCATTCACAGTCATTGAAAATAGTTTCTCTTCTTCTGTTTAGAAATTAGGTTTTTGTTTGTAGAGAAGGGAAGAAAGAAAGAACAGGTGCAAATTTTTTGTCGCAACCCCGCAGCATATCCGGCCATATAATTTCATCCTGACCAAAGAAGAAGCAGAGGCGCAGTCGAAAGGTCCAACCTTTCGCGCGTAGCAGTGTTTCGTGGCATGACAAGAGCTTTTGAACGGCGTGCAGTAGCCCTTTTGTTTTCAAGCAGAGAGGAGTAGATGCTTACTCTTCCTGAGGAACCTCAGGCACCATGATGTCGCGAACGGTCGCCTCCGCCACGCGTTCAATAACAGCAGCCATCTCGTCGGCAAGCACGTACTTGTCGGCATTTTTCTCAACGAGGTGAATCTCACCAATCCAGTCTGCAACGCCAGAGTTGTGGCCCTTGACACGGTCACCACCCTTGAAGTAGTAGGTGCACTTTTCGAAGAGTGGAGATTTCTTCGCAGGCTCAAGGTACTGTGGCACCTCGACGATGTGTCCAGTCACCTCAGCGTTTGGCAAAATGAAGCCATAGCTGCACTTGGCGCTTGGGTAGCGAGGTGGGTTAATTGGGACATCGAGCATGGTGAGAGCGAACTCAAGAAATGGGTCGACCCCCCACACTGCCTTGTGGGTTCCGGCGGTGAATCCGCCGCCGACGCGAGAGTTGACCTCAATGAGAATAGGGCCATTCTCTGTCTGCCAGCACTCAACATGGAATCCACCGCGGGTGAAGCCAAGAGCCCTGACGCAAGCTGCTGCGTATGCCTGCATCTCGTCACGCACAGAGTCTGGAACAAGGGTTGGAGCGCTGGATCCGAGCTCCTGAAAGTATGCTCCTCGAGAGATCCAGTTGTCCAACATGTTGGTGTACATGACCTCGCCATCCCACATGAGGACCTCCACATCAAACTCGTTGATACGACCATCGTAGATGGTTGGGCGGACGAGCTCCTCTGCTACGATTGGTGCCTGGGCACCGATCTTGGAGCGCTTGAGCTGCCAGTCATTCTCAAAGTCAGCAAAGATGCTCTCGACGAAGGTGCGGAGCTCGTCAAGGTTGAATGCCTTGTACACTCCTGCAGATCCCATACCAACGGTTGGCTTGACCACCATTGGGAAGCCTACTTCCTCGACAGCCTTCTCGATGTCGTCCATGCTGAAGATCTGGCATGCGCGGATGGTGGCAAGGCCAGCGTCGCTAAGAGCGCGCCTGGTGGCGTACTTGTCGCGAGCCTTCTCGTAGGCAGAGACTGGGTTTCGTGGAACCTCCAACAACTCCTGTACCTTTGCCATGATCAGCTGGGTGCTCTCATGGTAAGAGAACACGTACTGCACCTGGATTCCAAGCTCGCACATTTTGGCCACGATGTTCTCGTGTCCGTTCTCTGCGCCAACGTCCGCAAAGAAGTGCTCATCGAAGCAGTTTCCGTCGCGGGCGTCGCGAAAGTACTTGCCATCCTCCTTGCCGCTCTGGAACACCATCACCACGTGCACTCCGCTGGCGCGGAAGAAGCGCAGCTGGTCCTGGAGCACTCCGCCGAAAGCGCTGTACATGAAATCTCCACCAATGTACAGCATCTTCTTGCCGCGCAGTGCCAAAATGCGCGCCTCCTGGGCTTGCATCGTGCATGCATTCTCCTTCAGCAGCGACGCCACATCGTCCACCACCACGCTCGCCGATCCCTGTGCCTGGCTCTCAACCATTTTTCACGACTGCTTCTTCGATATCTGTTCACAGCGACCGCGAGGTGATTATATATTCTGGAGCTCCAGAGATATATACAGATTTAGATGCTTTTGCGTCTCTTGAGTTTGGGGTTTGCTGTTGCAATGGATTTGCCACCCAACTTTCAAAGGTTTCCAAGGTCTTCAATGCAGAGACTCACTCCTACGCGTTTGCTCTATCCACTATAGCGAAGCGCACCGCCGTGCCACAAATGCTAGCACTCACCAAGGTTTACTATAGTGGTCCCTGGCACTGTGCGGGGAACTGCGGCCAGGACGTAGGCGTGGCTAACTTTTACGGTAGAAGTTGGAGTTGTGCGACGGCGGAAAAGCTACGTGGCGAGAACAAGACCAGCAGTGTTTACGTACGCGTGGCTATGGTAAACGGTAGCACAAGCGATGAGAGATTGATTCTTCCTCTTCCCCGCTGCCAGTGCTTCTCGCTTCCTAAGCAAGTATGTAATATTCGGAGTAAGAGTTCTACTGGAAGGAGAGCGGTGTCTGTAAGAACAAGTTCTGACGTATCTGCCATTCGCAAGTTGCTTCTGAATTTTGAACTGCTTCTTCCTCTGATCCTATCTGCGAAAAGCATTCGCTGTCAATCATTTTTTAGAGGGATATAAACCACCGAATTATTTGCCAAGCCGCAAATGAATCGCTCTGAAATACAGTGGTGCAGTAGTCGTTCATTGTGATACAATGTGATAATGAGATAATGGATCGTTCGCTCGCTCTCTTCTCCTTTAGACAGAGTCAGCTGTGACCTCCTTCCTCCCTTCTTTTTTTCTTCTCAACTTATCACACGTGCAAACCCATCAATTTCACATTTTACATGGTTATAAGAGATTCATTCGCCCACTGAAATCGACTTTACTAACGCATTGCGCTTGGCCGCCAACCAATCAATCTCTGTTTTTCTTTCTTTTTCTTGTTTTTGTTTCTTTGCTTCTGTCCTCCCGCAACTTGTCCGAGTCAGAAGGACGGCTAACGTATCTCCACTTCTTCCTCTGAGAGGGCGGGCGCTAACAGTCGCCAGCGTAACGCGTAGCGGTGGCTGTGAGGGGCGCTGTACTGAGTACCGCACGCTCGGCCCTCACAGCATCCAACTCCCAAATCTCCCGAATCTCTCCCGAATTTACCAGTGCACGCTCCTCACAAGAACCAACGTTTTTTATCGCCAAGTAATAAGACTTAACCTGGAATGAGATTCAACGTTTGAATAACCCAACTGTTTGTTACTTTTGAATGGCGTTTCGTTCGAGTAATGCAAACATCTGAATTCTGAATTCTGGTTTCTTTGCCTTCTCAACCTCCTCTCAACAACCAACAAAGTCAGTCACGTCGGCGACTTTTCCTTCCGTCCGTATAGACCTATCTACCTCATTGATTAAAAGTCCCGGTCCACACGATCCACTTGCGAATCCAACAGCCAGCCACCCACCGCATCCACCCTCCCCGCTACTCCCATCTACCACATTGGGTAATAATCGGAGGAATTATCTGAGTCCAGCCAAGTTAGTACCGGTTGTTACGCGTTGGGGCTAGACGTCCGAGTAGGAATCCGTACACAGTGCGGTACCGAGTATGTGGCGCTAGAGTGGCGCTGAGTGAATGAATGGATCTCGCTTGATCACAAAGTGTGTTGTTTCAGCAACTTGTCTGTTGGTTCTTGTCCAAGTCGAAGAGCCAATCCTTTTCGTGACTTTTCCATTTCCTCCTCCCTCTGTAAATTAAAGTACGCGTCTCTGACGGTCTTCCCACTGCTCGTTCATGCATAAATAAAAACTAAAAAGAAATTCAGAGGTGAGAGCAAAAGAGAAAAACTTGGGCATGTAAAACTCCAATTTTGGTTTGCTAGCAACGCGCGCCAGAAAGCGGTGGACTATATTATTTTGTAAAGCATTAAGCTTATCCGTAGCTCACCTCACCGCCAAAGTCCTCGCAGAAGAAGAAGGAGCTGAGAATTGAGTCGAAAGGATTGGATAGTCTTGTCTTCTTCGATCGAGAAAGAGAAACAAAGAAAGAAAGAAAGAAGTGTATTGTGATAGGAAAACATCAGCGCTTCGGGCAATCGTCACACTTGCTTTCACTTCCGGTCCTAAGGTTTCGCGCATGAAACCTTACACGCGTCATTCGGCGCCCGGAGAGGCGTTTCTAGGACTTTTCTTTACTCCACTCTCGGACGCACCTGAGCTGCTACACTTAATGGTTAGCCACCCTTACCCCACTTGACGTGCAAGCGTCTCCTTCCACGCACGGAGAGAAAACTGCCTAAGTGTCTCAGTCGAAACGGGTAGTAGTGAAGTGGAGGATGAGTGGATGCGTGCTGGTAGTGCTGATTAGCTTGGTTTTAGCGCTGCGGGAGAGAGGTCAGCTCGAATTTCGACTGTGGAGCTGTGAGAGGTACTCTACTGAGTACTGACAGGGAGTACAGACATTTGGATTCCTTTTTTTGTGCTGTTGGATCACACAAGTCCACCGTTCTTCATTCGCAAATTCATTCCTGTTTCTTTTGTTTCTCGCGCCTCCTCTCTCTCTCTCTCTCTCTCTCTCGCAGATCTATTGCGCGCGAATCATTCATTTATCCATTCATTCATTTATTTATTTATTGGTTTTTAGGTGGTTTTTAGTTCTTTTTTATTTGTTCCGAGCAGCACCAAGTTGGCGAACATGCAAAACGAAAGGCTAGCTAGCACCGGCGCTAAGCGTCTCGCTTTTGTTCCTACCTTTTACTATAGATGCGCTGGCCCCGGAAGCAAGATTCGGAGGTGTCAAAAAAGACGGTCTTTCAATCAATCACACGATCACACGAGGCAGCGAAGAATCGAGACCGGATGCATTAGGCGTTTCAAGTAAATAAGATTAGGGGATTGTCGTGTTAACGGACCCGGTCGAAGCCGCCTTTGTCCACCCAATGCGGCACGTGACGGAATCTAAGGCACGGAGTGATAGCGCCGATTAGAGCAATTGCGTAGAAGAGAGGTACAGTAAGGTACTATTTTGAACTGAATTCTGAGCAGAGCAGACAGTTTCTGAATTACTGTTCTCCTTTTTGATTTTCAGAAGTTCTGATTTCTGAATCTGCATGTTATATATATATATTTTGTCCATGGATAAAGCTGATAAAAGAAAAAGCAGCCTCCGTGGCTGAACTGGTTTGAAGGCTCTCAACTCGCAGATCTCTGAGCCGCGAGAAGCTCACAGGACCGGGTTCAGACCACCCACTTACTCAGCGGCCAACCCTATTACCGGTGCACAGCAGCACCACCGGCCAGTTCTTTGCAATCGTGAGTATCAGTGCAACCGACAATCTCAATCATCTCGACAACTTTTCATTACTTTTGTCAAACCGCACCGCAGCAGCTTTATCTTCTCTGCATGCGTCCGTATTTCAACATGGTTGGCTCCGCAGAAGAAATGTCCCCGATGACCGTGACGCCTACAGGGCTAAAGCATTTGCGACGGACAAAATGGGCTCTCCCTCGCGCGGAAAGCGGCATCCAACCATATCCGCCCTCCCGTCTCTTCTATCACAGTCAAATTAAATACAACAGTAAATTATTCATTCTGAATTCAAACGTAGTTCACAGAACTCACTGTCAGTTTTGAATTAATGTTTTTTTTTGCGGCGTTTCGCACGCTGGAAGTGCACGTCGCTACCGATACCAACCAGCGCAGTCCGAGCAGTGGCGAGCGGCTTGGCTTGTTGGAAGCAGCGACTGAAATATCAACGAGGCAAGAAAACGTCGTCGTGCCTGTGACCGAGACAGACTTTTGCTCCTTATTGGAGACGAGCAGCACTTTTGATAAAGCTCGCGAAGCCAGTAACTTGGAAGAGTCTCACAAGCCTCGGCTCTCTCTCTAACTTATTTAAAAACCTAATCATAGGAAGACCAATTTTAGTCAGTACTCAGAGCAACCCAACGCATAAAAGGCTTCTCAGCCAACTCGTACCCAATTTTCACCGTCAATCAGAACAAACTCAGCTCATTGCTCAACTTATTGTAGTTTTCATTTCTGAAAAATAAAATTCAGAATCAGAAATTCAGAATTCAGGATTTTCAGCATTCACTGTCAGATGAAAAAAACTGACTGTGAGAACTGTGAGAAAAGAAAGTTGGCGTTTCTCAAAACGCCAGGACGGACATTTCCTCGCGCCGCCTATTGTCAGCTAGTCAGAACACTTAACGCGCTGAACGCCGTGCCCCACAGCCGCAGAATCGGCGACGCTGAGGGCGCGACATTACCGGAATCGGCGCGCGGGGCTGGAGTGGGAAAAATTCGTGCTGGGATCTCCCCCCCGCGGTCGCGCTCTTCTCTTCGAATTTTTACCGAGATTCTTTTTGGAATGTGATGGTGAATTTCATTTCAGTATCACTGATAAACAATAATGAACAATTGAATTTCGGTTCACAATAAATAAACAACGATGAACGATTGAGTTGATTTTGATAAACAGAGATGAACAATAGGACAACGAAGGTCTACGGCGTTTGAGGAGGTCCGAGATCTGGTTCCAAGACGTGCAGGTTGCCCGATGGAGCCGCAAGGTTGCCAAGAGGAGCCGCAGCCGGCGCGGGAGAAGCCCCACAGCTTGTGTACATCATCAAGAGCAGAATGTGCAGAAATGCAATATAGGCGATCGCAAAGAGAACTTCGCGGCGACGCAACAAGCCGGCGTGGAAGATCGGCAACGCGCTCTTCGCGCGCGAGACCTCCATCGAGCTGACGCCAACACTAGGCGCGCCGTGCGAAGTACCTCCACTTGAGCTGGACAAAGAGTTGGCATTCTTGCGTTTGCCCATCTCCGACACTGGCGTCGTTGGGCGCGGAGACGATTTCTGCTTGCCCGAGGCCGAAACGGAAGGCATGTCAAGAACAAATTCGGATGAGTCTTGAAGCTCCGGCTCGACGCGTTGGGACTGCGCCTGCAAGCGGCTGATCTCGGACCTCAAGTGCTCAATCTCATCACGAAGATAGCCGCACTCGCCTTGGTGCTGCTCGGACTGCTGCTGCATGACAACCGACATCGCCTCCACCTTCGAGCGAGCCTGTTGGCTCTCCATCAACAACTGATCGTGCTGCTCCTCTAAAGCTCGCTTCTCTTTCTCCAGCGCGCCGATCTTGTATTCGAGAGAGGTCATGGAGGCCTTCGCTTCAATCAAAAGACGGTCATCTGCTTGGGCCACCAACGGCTGCTGAGCTTGCAGCTCGCCATCTTCTACCTGGGTCCATGCCGCCTTAGTTGGCACCACTGGATCTTTGGGCATGCGTGGAGACTCTGCTGCTGAGACTGAAGGGCTTTGGGATACTGGCTGCTCCAAGTGCACATCAAGAAGAGACTTTTCCACCGGACTCTGCGAAGATGCCTGCTCCAACTCCAGCAGCTTGCTCCTTGCGGAAGCGAGTTGCTCCGATAAGTCTCGAAGCTGCTCATCTTTAGCCTTGATCTTCGCCTGAGATGACTTGATTGCTGCTTGTGCGCGCTTCTTGTATTTGACCAAGTCTGTTTCAGCAGCCTCAACCTTATCCTTCTCTGCAAGTGCAGCGGCAGCTTCCTCGGACGCTTTACGCAGCTCCACCTCCATTTTGTCTGCCCACTCTTGCCTCAAAGCGTTCAAACGAGCTTGCCACTCTTCAATCGTCTTCTTTAGCTCCTCGTCGTGACTGGACTTGAGCGCGTCATGCAATGACTTTGCCTTCTGCAGCGACATTCCCATCTCCTCTTTTCCGGACTTTAGGGTTTCAATTTCGGATTTCAAATACTGCTCATTTTGCTCGCGTAAGGCCAAAAGTTTCGCCTCCTGGTCCTTCATCTTTGCGTTCCACTCGCTCTCTGCGGCGCGGAGCGCGTCGTCCTTCTCCACAGACAAGCTGTTAATTTTAGACTTGAGTTCTGAAATCGTCGCTTGCAACTGGGCAGTCTCCATGTTCATCTCTGCATAGAACGCCTGCTTCTCATCTTTGAAATCTCGCTTGAGCTTCTCAATTGTGGATTCCAGCTCGGATTCAAACGCAGCGCCTCGCTTTTCCAACTCGACTTGCGCTTCCTCAAGGGACTTGAAGGTTCTCTGCTGCACAGACTCGAGCTCATTGTATTTCTGAGCAAGGGCAGCCAACTTTTCCTCGGCATCGCTTTTTGCTTGCGCCAGATCACTTAGCTCCTCCAGACGAGCAGCAAACTCGCTTCGCTCAGAAGTTGCTGCCGAAAGCGCTTCCTCCAGTTCAGCGATTCTTCCACTCTGCTTTTCGTGCTCAGCCTTGGCATTCGAGAGCTCGCCCGCGAGTTGCTCCTCGGCCTCACTTTTGGCGCGCTCAGCTTCGTTCAGCCCTTCCAAGCGAGCTTCGAGTGAGCCTCGCTCTGCCTTGATAACATCCAACTCTTCTTCCAACTCGGCAATTCTCCTTTCCTTCTCCTCGCGCTCTGCTTGGTACTTGGAGTGCTCTTGCTCCACCTCAGAGCTGGCCTGGGCAAGCTCAGCGACTTTGCCCTCGAGAGAGTCGACTTGCTCCTGCAGGCGTTGCTGAATCGCTGACGAGGCCTCCAACTCTTTCTCCTTCTCGCCCAACTCAGCCTTTAGACGGTCCATGCTCTCTCGGGCATCGTCTAGCTCGCGTTCGATGCCGGCCTTCAGAGTGTCATTTTCAGAGGCGAGACGCTCAGCAGATGCCAGAGATGCCTCCAACTCAGCAATTCTAACCATCACTTGCTCAGATGCTGCTGCGTGTGAATCTGCTGCAGAAGATTCCAAGCTCAACAAGTCTTTCTTCAGGCGCTCAGTCGATTCCTCGAGGCTCGAGACTTGGTTCGATTGCTCCTGATATTTCAATTGAGCCTCTTCCAGCTTCATCTTCAAAGCACTCGTCTCGTCCACGTGTGACGCCACGGCCGTGTCAAACTCTGCGCTGCGCTCGGCCAACGCTGCAATTTGTTGCTGCAATTCAGCCCTGAGCTTCTTGGCTTCTTCACCGGCGTCCTCGTTGACTTTGGCAAGTTGACCTTCAACGTTGCCCAAATCATCTTGAATAGTAATCAGCTTTTGTTCCAACGTGCCAATCTCCTCATCTTTGTTCGCGACGGTTTGTTTCAGGTTGTCAACCAATCTTTGCAAATCGGTAGCATCACCATCCGTTTGGCTGATCTTCTGCTCTAGTGTAGAAACACGACTGTTTGCCTCATCAAGCGCAGAACTCAGTGACTCCTTCTCAGCCAACGCAGTTTCCAGGGCCTTTTCAGCTTTCTCCAGTTCGTCTTTGACTGCCTCCATGCCATTTGCTTCGCTACTTTGCTTTGCGATCAAATCCTCGCACTTCTTCTGCGCGTCAACAACCGCGATCTTCGCTTCCCGCACTTGCTCTTTCAAGGTTTCGTTCTCCTTTCGCAGCACTTCGATGGCATCACTGTGATCGTCCTTTGCCTTCCCTGACTCGCTCTGCAATGCATCAAAGTCCTCTTTGAGTGACGCTTTTTCTCGAAGTACTTCCAGGAACTTGACTCGCATAGTCTCAAACTGCTTCTTCAAACCCGCAAGCTCCTCCTCGGAGCTAGTACTTGTTGTGCTGGAAGACTCTGCTGCCTGCGCCGCCTTCTGTGCCCGCTCACGCTCCAAGTTAAGGTCGATCTGCAATGCCGAAATCGCACTCTCCAGAGAAGCCTTCTCTTCAAGGGCTTGCTCAAGAGCCTCTTCTGCGACCTGGAGACGATGTACAGGGGAGGTCTCAAAAGCTGAGTCTGCATCGAAATTGCCATCAATGTCTACCTGCCTGACAGGTGATCCAGCCAGGGATTCCTCTCGAAGGCTCTGGATTTCTTCTTGAAGGTCGTCTATATAAACAGCTTGCTCATCCGAGGTCTGTTGCTCGTAGCGGAGCTGCATCGACAATTCTGAGTGCTTCTTCTCCAGTGAAGCAAACCTCTCATGAATTTCGTTCAGCTGGGCCACCTTGAGGTCGCTTTCCGTGTTGGCTCGGCTCAGAGCCTCCGAAAGGGTGTCGATTTGAGCTTGCAAGGCATCCTTCTCGCCGAGACTTGCGCGTAAATTTGCTTCTAAACTTGCGTAGCTATCGGATGACTCTGTGACGCCTTTTTGGAGGGCGTCAAGCTCTTTTTCAAGAACGCTCAGCTGCTCATCTTTACCTGCCAACAGCTTCTCCAGCTCGGAACGCTGCGACTGAGCATTTTCATGTGCGTCACGAAGCTTGGCCTCCAAATCCTCCACGCGAGACCGATTCTCGACCTCCGCTGATTTTGTCTTTCTGAGTTCGGTGAGGTGTTGCTCAGAGAGCCTTTCTACTCGCTGTACGAGTGTCTCCCCCTCGGAGCCGTCCCCAGCAGCTTGGGCACCTCGAGGCTTGTCTGAGCTACCTTCGGTGTCGTGATGTGCCATGTTGGCAAGCGCGGACATCAACCCACGCTCGAGCTCTTCCACCCTCACCAGAAGCGCAGAGTTTTCTGTCTTGGACTCCTCCTGCGCGGTCTGCACTTCTTCTCTTGCGTTTGCGAGCTCGGAGTTCAGAGACGCTACCTTTTGCTCTAGCTCCTCGCGCCGTTTTGTAGCATCCTCTAGCATCGCCATTTGCTTTGAATTCAGCTCGTGAGTCTGGGCAGCCTTTTCACTATCATAGGTGTCTTGCAAAGACTGGAGCTCATCTTGGCACTTCGAGAGTTCCTGCTGGAGCTGGGAATTTCTCTCTGCAAGCTCACTCAACTCGTTTTCTTTGCGAACTCGCTCCTCTTGCGAATGTCGCTCAATATCCTCGATTCGGCTTGCAAACTCGCGCTTGGACTCTTCAGCTTCCTTTTGTAGCTGCTCGGAGGTCTGAATGCCAGCCTCCAACTCCTCATTTTTGGTTCGGAGCTCTTGCACCTGTCCTTCGAGCGAATCACGTGCATCGTTAATAACTTGCAGCTCTTGCTTGAGAGTGTCCAACTCGTTCATTGCAGCCTGTGCCACTTTCAGTTCTTCCCTTAATCTCGAAACCTCAAGCTCAAACTCTGCGTTCTTGCTGCGAAGAGATCCAAGCTCGCCCTGCAGCTCATCACCGTCCTTCACAGCAGCATCAGACGCAGCACTAAGCTCGGCGCTCAACATCTTCACCTGCTTTTCGAGTTCGGCTTGGTTGAGCTTTAATGACTCAATCTCTGCTTCCTTCTCCTTGATGCTTTCCAGACCGCTCACCGTTGCCCTTTCAAGCTCTTCGGTTAGGCGAGATACTTCTTCTTGCAGCTCTCCCTGTGCGCCTTTAAGCGCTTCATAGTCCTTGACAGTCCCGGAGACATTCTTGAGCTCTTCACTTAGCTCCTTGATCGTCTTCTCAAGCTCTGTATTACTGCTTCTCAAAGACTCTATTGCCAGGCTACTTTCGGACGCGCTTGAGCTTGCCTTTTCAAGCTCTTCAGCGAGTTGAGCGTTTCGGTCTTGAAGCTCTGCATGTGCGCTCTCCAGCGTCTCGAATCCATCGGCTGACTTGGAGGCTTTCTCAAGCTCCTCGCTCAGCGCATTCACCTTTGCTTCCAAGTCCGCATTCGCCTGCCTCAGTACATCAAGCTCTGTCTCTTGCCCTAAACTCTTTTCAGAAGCCCCGGCGCTCGCATCTTTTAGCTCGCTGGAGAGCCTGATGTTCTCCTTCTCCAACTCTTCACGAGCTTTCTTCAACGCCTCGTAGCCTTCAACGGACGCCAGCGCACTCTTAAGCTCCTCACCAATCCCTCTAATTTTCTTTTCGAGGTCTGCATTGCTCTCCTTCAATATTTCGATCTCCTGACTGCTCTCTGCAGAGCTTGAGGTCATGTCCTGGAGTTGTGCCTGGAGCCCCTGATTGATTTCTTTCAGCGTCACGATCTCCCCTTCCATTTCGCCGCGGCTGTCAGCCGAAGTTGCTAGGGCAGCTTCAAGCTGTCCATTCAATTGCGTCATTTGTTCCTCCATTGCAGCCTTTTCACTCTTGAGCGCTTCGATCTCCCTGACCTGCTCACTCATCGCGGCAACCTTTTCTTCCAGGATTGCGTTGCGTTCAGCGAGAGAGCTCAAATCGGCTTCAAACCTGCTCTCGGAGGAGTCTTTGGTCGACTGTCCGGCTTCAAGTTCTTCTCGAAGCTGTTCGATCAAAGCTTCTTGATGGCTGAATCTGGCTTTTAACGCCTCTAGTTCCTGGGTCCTCTCGTTCAAAGAGCTCTCCAAATCTGTCTCTCTAGCTGACGCTGGAGATGTTGGGCTCTGAAGTGTAGACGATTCTTCGTGGATGTTCCCGCGGATGCGTTCCGAAAGGACTTTTTTCTCCTCGGACATCATTTGAACTTGCCCTTCCAAGTCGTCCACCATCTTTCGCAGTGATTCGATCTCAGAGAGATGCGCTTTGTGGCCATCCGTTTTACCAATCATGCTACCCAACTGATTCACGAAACCAAACATATCTGACCTCGATCCGCGCTCCCTATCATTGTCTCCATTGTCATCTCCTTCCTCCTCGCTTTGATCAACTTCGCCCTCCTGCTCGGCCTCGTCGGACTCCCCAGACCCTTCTTCCTCCTCCTCTTCCTCCTCTCTCAGACGCCGCTCCTCTTCTTGAACCTCCTCGAAATTCTTCACGATCATCTTGTTAAACCCAGACATGAAACCATACAGCTTCTGACCTGCAGCGCTGGCCATCTCGGCCAAATCTTCCTCTTCTTCTTCTTCTTCTTCCTCTTCTTCCTCCTCGCCGGCATCTCGGTCAATGTCATCTCCAGAGACAGCTATGTCAGTTTCAAGTGGCCCATCCTTCGAAGCCAACTTGATCGCTTCGCCGTCATTGTCATTGTCATCGCCATTGTCATCGTCATCGTCATTGTCATTGTCGCCCCATCCGTCATTGCTCCATCCGTCGTCGTTTTGATGATCTGCTTCTCCTCGATGTTCTCTTTGTTCTTCTCGTTCTTCGTCTGTGCCATTCAAGCCACTACCCGATTGTCCTTGCTCCTCCTCGTCGTCGTATTCCTCCTCAAATTCCTCGTCCACCTGCAACGTTCGGGAGAGCGTCTCTCTGCTCTCGTCCACCAGCTTGGACGTCTTGTTCTTCACCTGCTCCAACGCATTCCAGAAGCTCATCTCGCTTTCAAGCTTTCAACGTCTCGCGCACACTCCCCACGCTCCCCACACCTGGCGCGTACGCTCCCCTGTCCTCGCGGCTAGAGCTGTGAGCTATGTGTGAGCTATGTGTGAGTGTGTGAGTGTGTGACTGTGTGAGTGGAGGAAGGTTCCCGGTGTGTGAGCGCGGGCGCAGGAACGTTCCTGGCGAGTTGCTCGGGAGCGCGGCGTTGTTGTAATTGCGTCGGCGAATTGCGAAGTGTCCTCTCGGCGAATTTGATCTTTCCTTCTCCTTCTCTCTCTCTCTCTTTTCTCTCTCTCTTTGGAGAGGAAGAAAATTCGACTTTCTTGGCATTGGCTCTCCGTCGACTCCTTCGTATCGTATGTTTAAGTTAAACTGTAGGGTCGTGTATCATTACCTGTTGTGGGTGGCCGCGCGTAAGAGAGGCCGGTAGTGATCTGTTTAAGGTAAAATATAGTGGAAGGAGATGGAGGGGTCTTAGCTGGAGGGCTGGTTAGGGTTAGTAGAGGAGGGAGCGCAGGGGGTAGTGTCTGGATAGGAGATAACGGTAGTGTGACTGCGGAACGGTTTGGGATGGAAGAACATCATCCCATTTTTCCATATTTTTCCCATTTTTCATTATTTTCATCACAAATATATCATCACAAATCAGCAGGTATGAAATCACACGGACGATGCAATCGAAGATCTGGCTTTTCTTTTTTCGATCGTCGTTGTCGGTGATTGTCATGATGGATCAGCAGGGGAAGGGCAGACACATAATTGACGTACACCCCGCCGGTGATCACGATCGATGAACGCCAGATATGCTTGAGATCATATGGCAACGAGGAGCAAGAGTACGTGACCTAAACTTCTTTTGTTTTATGGCTTGATGCTGCGGAGGTAGCGCAGGGTGTGTTGAGAATAGAGCATTGTGGTCCACAAAGTGAGAGCGCCAGCCTGGTGCAGGGATCCTAATGAGACGGGGACGAACATCATGAGGGTGCTAATCCCAAGCGCGACCTGACCACAAACAGCTGCAAGCATGAACTTGTAACCGGTCTTGGCACACTGCGGAACCGCAGCCCAATTGGAAGGGCGCCGGGCCACCACCCAGATTCCAATCGTGCTGAAGAAGGTGAGGTAGGCAAGGTTGCGATGATCAAATTGCACGGTGGCCGTATTCTCGAAAATGTTTCTGTAGGCCGGTTGCAAGGTTTCGTCCCAAATCTCGGTAGGGATCAGGTTTCCGGCAAACAGAGGCCAGTCATTGTAAGCGCGACCAGCGTCGTTTCCTGCCACAAAAGCTCCAGAACAGAAGGTGATTCCAGTGAGCACAACGCCAACCATTCCCTTCCTGCGCAACTTGATGAAAGGCGAGCTGGTTGACGTGACCAAGCGGTTCGGGTTCAAAGATGTCCAGCCAGTCCACAAGAGTCCAGTGTATAGAGCGAGCGCCATGGTGAGATGCGCAGCAAGCCTGTACGGCGACACTCGTGGCTCCTTAAACTGCGACTCGGGCTCCACCAAACCGCTTTTCACCATCCACCACCCGACAAGTCCTTGACCGCCGCCCAGCAAAAACAGCCCAAACAGCTTGCTGGAGAGCCCGGGAAGCCGCTGTATGCGTTTCGTCGCGAGGAAATACACCAGCGGTACCCCAAAAACCACTCCAAGGCTTCGACCCCACATCCTGTGGAACCACTCCATGAAATAGATTTTCTTGAACTCCTCCAAGCTCATGCCCATATTCATCCTCTTGTACTCCGGAAACTGCTTATACTTTTCAAACTCTTCCGCCCACGCCTCCTCAGTTCGCGGCAGCCAATTTCCTTGAGGCCTCCAATCCACCATGGACAGCCCTGATCTCGTCAGCCTGGTCACTCCTCCCACTACTACCATTCCAAATACAGCTCCTGCTACACCCAGCAGCCACATTCCCACCGCCTTGTCTCCAACGATCGCGCCCGTGGATTTCGTCCCCACACTTGCGGCCGCAACGGACGAGAATCTGTTCCAATGTGTGGGGATTCTCGCCGATGTGCAAGATTTGGAAGCCACAACAACGCCAGGCCAACCCGACATGCGTGAGACGCCCCCGAAGCTGCTACCGGTTCTCGCCACCGCGCGTACGGTTCCCGAGAACATTCCGGTTCTCAAAGAGTGTACGCGCCGCGTACCCAGCGACCAAGAGGCGGCGACCTTGCACGCCGATCCGTTCCGCGCCCACACTGCGCGCCATGCCGGGAGCGAGCCCAGCGTCATCGCGCCCTATGATGCGTACGGGCAGACAGCGGAATCGAGTGTCAGGTACGTAAGTGTGCCCGGGGACACTTGGCTGTTACCTGCGAGGACACTTGGTGATACTGTGGGGAATGAGAGAGAGAGAGAGAGAGAGACACACTACTTGAAGGAGGGAACCACAAGCTCACCGCAAGTGAAGCTTATGGAATTGACTAGATGGTCTTAGCGAGATGCATCGTTCCTTTTGTGAGGACCCACTTTTACTCAGCGAGAACTTGTTGAGTTATGTATGGACGATTAGATTTTCCCATTTGTTCTTCGTTAATTTTAGTTTTGGTTTTCAAAATGCAAGCGATTGAAGTTTGATTGTTTCTTCAAAAGGAATCGAGATCATAAAATGCATGCGTGATGTTCATCTTCAAATTATACCGCAACAAAGGCCCGGTTCTCTAGCTAGCTAGGCTAGAGCTGGTTCTCGACTTCTCTCTTTTCTGTACTACCGAGCTCGTTAACGTTTAGCTAGCTAGCGCGGCTCTGCTCTCGGTTCTTGAGTCTCGAAACAGCAGAAACGTTCTACAGGAAGCGGCGTATTTTCGTTAGCTGAGTCTTACTCGAAATGGGTTTCGCGGGTCCGTCTTTCCAACGCTCACAATTCAACGAATACAGAGGTAGTACTGACTATATACTGACTAATCCTCGGGAGGAGCGGTTCACGAACAACAGTGATGCAAGATCTTGGAGAACTCTTCCTTTCTGTTCACGGGCAGGTCCTACCTCGTATCTACCACCCGGACTAAGGTGGCCAAAACCTCGCCATTTTCTTTTTCTTTTTCTTTTCCCTTTTCTTTTCCCTTTCTTTTTGTTTTTAATTTCTTTTCCTTTTTTCCCTCCCAAGTACCCAAGTACTTAGCGCGAATCTTTCCTTCTCCCTCCATCTACCAACCCTACCGTCCGCGGCGCGTACCCCCGGCGGAAAGTTCTCGGAACGTTCCCTTGTTCCCGGCACGCTGGGAGGAGCAGAGAGAGAGAGAGAGAGAGAGAGCAGCGAGCAGCAGGATCTGTTCACGCAGGTAGGTGGGTAGGTAGGTGGTGGAGAAAGAGAGAGAGAAAAGGGTACGCGGCGAGCCCATTTTCGAGTGTCCTCGTCCGCACACACTCAAAATCTCACACAACACCACGCTCGGCCGCGGCGTGCATCGCAGAATATTTTTTTACCTGCGGGGTTAGCTTTTGTGGTGTCCCATCAAGAGGCATCTGGTGGGGGGGAAGGACACATACTTTCCAAATATATACATATATATATATATATATATATATAACTTCGTCAGGCAGAGGGAGAGAATACAGAGGCACAGAGGCACGTACCCCGCCATCCGATATAATATATATACATCCATATATATATATATACATCCGTCTTGCTCGCAGGTGGGGAAATACATTGAGGAAAGGTGTATTTGCGAGTACCAGAATACCAGAATACCAGTACCACGAAAGTCTCCGTTGCGATTAGTAACTTGGTAGATGCTGAACATGAACGGTCTTGGCGGCGAC
Organism: Parietichytrium sp. I65-24A; assembly: GCA_012862575.1. Taxonomy (NCBI): domain Eukaryota; class Bigyra; order Thraustochytrida; family Thraustochytriidae; genus Parietichytrium; species Parietichytrium sp. I65-24A. The sequence continues at coordinate 155,601 of BLSF01000022.1, forward strand.
TACGGAGGATACTCTCCGGAAGTGGGGCAAGGCAGAGTGGACGGTCACTCGCAGCACATATACGGCGGGCACCAAGGAGGAATGGGGGACCAGCACTACGGCATGGGCAGCATGGGGTCCCTGGGCGGCCACGGTGGAATGTACGCGGTGCTGGGTATGCCCGGTGGCCACAGGATGCAAGGCGGCGGCGGCGGCGGGTTTGAGCAAGGAGGGCTCCATCACGGCGGATCGCTGCAGAACACGCCTCCGTCTGGAGCGTTGGGGTACCCTTACTTTCCGTATCAGCAGCCGCAGCAGCAGCAGCAACAACAACAACAACAACCGCAGCAGGGATTGGGCAAAGCGGAGGAACCGCAGTACAGTGAAGAGACTTTGAAGAAAATTGCAAACCGCGGCCACGTGTACGAATACAAAGGCAAAAAGCTGGAGATCCGCGACGTTTGGAAGGACAACTTGGAGGAGGAAATGAAGGTCATCAGGAAGGCTATCACAAAGTGCAACTACGTGGCGATGGACACCGAGTTTCCTGGAGTTGTGGCAAGACCATTCAACACAACTAATGACTATCAATATCAAACTTTGCGATGCAACGTGGATCTACTGAAACTGATACAGCTTGGAATCGCTCTTGCAGATGAAGAGGGGAACTTTGCTGATGGGTGCCCCTGCTGGCAGTTCCACTTTAAATTCAGCCTTGCAGATGACATGTACGCACAAGACTCGATTGACCTTCTCGTGCGAAGTGGCATCGACTTTGACTTGCATGAAAACATGGGCATTGAGGTGCAAGACTTTGGGGAAGCGCTCATGTCCTCTGGGCTCGTGCTGATGGATGAGGTCAAATGGATCTCGTTTCATGGTGGTTATGACTTTGGGTACCTCCTGAAACTCTTGACATTTACGCCATTGCCAGAGAAGGAGAAAGACTTTTTCAAATTGCTTCATACATACTTTCCTTGTGTCTACGATGTCAAACACATCATGACAAAACTGGAGGGAACAACATTCAAAGCCGGCCTAAACAGGCTAGCCGAAGAGCTTGGAGCTGAGCGTGTCGGCCCGATGCATCAAGCCGGGTCGGACTCTCTTCTGACGGCGTCCGTCTTTTTCGCTCTGCGACAAAAGTTTTTTAATAACAAATTCACGGATCACGGCCATGCTGGCATTTTGCACGGTCTTGGCGACGGAGACCCTAGCAGGATGAATCTGTAATGAGCCCAACTGTTATTGCTTTCTTCGTCTGCTTCCTCTCTGTGCAACAGCGTACATACGTAACTGAATTGGATCAAGGATTTCCTTTACAAATGATCACGTCTGAAAAGATTTCCCTTTTCTAATTTTATTTTCTTCTTTTTGCCCTCTCAGTCGAGACAAGAAAACAGAAAACAAAGGCCTAGTACGCATAGTATTTGGACGTATTTGGACTCAGGAGGGTCTCTCTCTATCGTTCTTGATCAAATAGAAAAAGAAAATCAATCAAACCTAAAAGAAGCTATTCAATCAAGCGTGAACCCTGCAAACTCTGCAAACCTTACATTTGCGGATTGCGAAGTTGACATCTCCCAAACTGGTGATCAATTGATTTTTCAACACCGGGTTTTTCATTTAACTTTCTCTAAATAAGTCTTTGAGAGGAGAGTATCGCTCCCTTTTCCAGCTAGCGCCACGAAATGCGATAGGGACACACACATTCACAAAAACAGGAACGTCTACAGCTCCTTCTCGACAAGTTTTATCTTTTCCGAAAAGAGTTGTTGGCGAGTTGGCCGCCAGATACTCCCGTAAGCTTTCACAACGTAGTATGGGAGGATGCTGGTAAATACTCCGACAAGAGCCGCCAACCAAAAGTACAGCGTTTGGCCGATGTAGGACAGAATGTACCCATTGTCGGTGGCATTGGGGCCCCAAAAATGAGGAAGGGCAACGGCGGCAAACCAAAATGCAAAAAAGCCAACGAAGGCTGCAGCCGCGTGAACAATCGTGATGACATGATAGCGCAACATGAGGGAGGTGAGAATTCCATTCAAGAGGACCACGGAGAGCAAAGTGCCTTGTGCCCACATTCCAGCAACAACTCCCTCGGACACCCATGAAGCGCTGACGATGAAGAGCGTCAGAAACGCGATTGCAGCGTGCCACCATGCAAGGCCAATTTCAATGATGTAATCACGCAGCGAGAAGGCTGGTTTTCTTGGGTCGTAAAATTCTGGGTTGCGTACCAGGTGTTCAGGGAGCATCTCTCTGTCGACAAAGGCAATCGAGAGGAGGAATGGGGAAGTCATCACGAGGTTCACAAAGGTGAGGACGTTGGTAATAATGATACTCTGTCCGGAGTAAACACTGAAGAAGCCAAAGAATACTTGGGGCATGTTGAACGCCATATTGGCAAACAGGGATGCGCGAGCCGCAGTAGAGATCCTCAATCGAGAAGTGGCACCGTGCACGAACAATAGTCGGGTCAAATCTGCAAACTTGTGAATGGCAAAATCCGCAGAATTTACAGCCTGCGAGCCTTCCTTGCCGAATACTCCCACTCCGACGTCTGCCTCGCGGATCATGCTCACATCATTCGCACCGTCTCCGATAGAGAGACAAACGACACCAAACTCGTCGCGCACCAGCTTGGTAACAACAGCCTTTTGCTTTGGAGTCATACGAGTGCAAACTGTAGTGTAGCAACGCTTCATCATTTCCACAAATAATGGGCGCAATTTGTCGTTTTCGATACAGTGCTTGAGGCACTCTCCAGAAATGATCAGGGCTTCGTCGTCCACGAGTGGGTCAGTGATCTGTTGTGATTCAAGATCACCCCCTTCTTTAAGAGACACTGGCTCTAAGTTTTCTGTAGGTGAGGAAAGTGCCCGTGACCTCTTTGGTTTGAACTTTTGTGTTTCCTTCTGCAAATATTCAAGAAGTACGTCGTCGTCTGCTTCAGTCAACGTGTGAAACTGGCTTCCGGGCTTGAACAGGCCGCAGGACGTGCAGATGCTGATCGCCGTCTCAGTCTTGTCACCGGTCAGTACAGCAACTTGGATAGAGGCCTTGACGAGATTTTGTAGCGCTTCTTCCACACCGTCAGAAAGTTTGTCTTCAACTCCAGTGCATCCAATTGGCTCTAAATAGCCTTCCAACATCTCAAAGGCAGCACCAATCTTATCATCACGGTCCTCCATCGCCACCAGAGCAGCATCATACTCCATCTTGAAGGTGCTGTACTCCCCACTCTTTACGCTGAGCCGGCAAGACGCCAGCACCAGGGTTCGAAGTCCTAGCCTGGACATCGACTCCACCTGAGAGTTCAGCTTTCTAGTGTCATGCTTGCTATCGAAGAGGTCAAACATGATGTTGTCAGCTCCCTTATAGAGCATGACGGCAGTGTCGCTACTTGGGACCTGCAACAGAATACCCATGCGCTTTCGGCTAGACGTGAACGGAAGCACCGCAAGGACCGGGTAGTTCACCACCTTGCCATTCTGCACAATGCGGAGCTTGGTTGGCGAGCGCTCTTGCAAAACCACACCAAAGTCCCTTGCTGGACCAGCTAACGCAACCTCATCCGGGGACTCACCAGAGTACTCGAAGGCAGTTTCGCCATCAATTTCCTCAGACTCTACCTCAAGTTCATTACAAGCCGCCATAATGAGAAGCATCTCAGCCAAGGCTGGGTCCTTGATGGAGTCTCTGGGCAATGCAAGGGATCCTCGTTTCTGGGACTTTCGGCCCTCAGACTCCATGGTGCGCAATGCGATTTTGGGACCGCGAAAGTCGACCTCATACATTCCTTTCGAGGTTCCGCAATGTGTAAAGCGCATTTCGTTGTCCGTGAGAGTCCCTGTTTTGTCACTGAGGATGTACTGAATCTCACCGAGCTCTTCCACCAGACTTGTCGTGTTCGGCTTTGCTGGGCGATTCAGGCCGTCACGAGAGTACATCTTTTTATCCCAATGGATGTACAATCCCCCCATCATTTTTCCAAGCTCCATGATCACGTAGAGAGACATTGGCACGAAGAATGAGCAAAGGATGAACCATGTCATGAAGGAATAAATCCAGTCGACTGCCACGGAGGATTTGTCGACGTCGTTTCCGTCCCAGTTGTAGCTGCGCCAGGACTCAGCGCCGAGATTAATGCCGAGAACAGACATGATCTCCGAGCTGGAGATCTGCAACGTAGCCATGCCAATACAGAGCACGATCTGAAAGATAAACACGACAGCCAGGCAAGTGTTGAGAGCACGTTCCAGGTGGCTAAACTTGTATGCTGGTAGCTGCTGGTTCAGGCGAAGCTTGGTAAGTGGCCCAGCCCCAACCACGACTCCCCATACTCTCACGGTGTTACGCAGCACAGCGCCGCGCAGGATAAGATTCTCTCGGACCAGCTGAATCACATTCTCGTTTGACGGCTCGCTGGAGTCCATCCGACCACTGAAGACTTCGATGTACGGATTTGGAGCATCACTTGTGATGACAGTACGTAGGTGGATGAGGTCCTCTGTCGTGGGCTGGTCGTCTTCAGCGAGATCGGGGAGGAATCCCTGAAGAGGCACTGCGCGGCGCACTTTAAGTCGAGTCTCTCCGTCGAGATTGGCAGTGTCTGCCCAGCAAATCGAGTTCCCAGCATAGTTGCCGGTGTGCTCAGTTGCCAGCACCACGATATCGGCGGAGCACACGGTATCCCTCTCCAGGGCGATGATATCTCCAACGCAGACCTGCATGCTCTTGATGACTACCTCTTTGCCAGTGTGAGGATCTAGCTTTGTGACCTTGGCGCCGTTCACCTTGCGATCAGATTTGTGACGAAGGTAGTCTTCGTAGCCCTCTTTCACGGCCGTCACTCCGAGAATAAAAGTAAGTGGCGCCACCGTAATGTAGAGCGGGAATGGAGACACGTTCGGCACGAGCTGGATGGCCGTGATGAGCAAAAAATAAGTGTTTGCCACACGCCGAAACTGCTCGTACATATTCTTGAAGATGAAGTTGTAGATGGTGTACTTGCTTGTCGTGAAGACGTTCTTTGGAAACTGCATATTTTGGACCTCATCGTTGAGAAACACGCGATGCTCGCCATCCGCTATCTGAAGTCGCCGTCCTGGGATGAATTTGTGAAAGAATCGCTTGTTCAGGAATTTTGTCGGGGGCTTGTCAGACTTGACCGGGTGCGACACGGACCATCTTGCCACGGACTTGCGGGACGACGAGTGCAAGACCTCGTCGTCGTCCACCGGCTCCACATGTGTACTCACGTCTCCCATCCCGTCTAGCACCTCGACCCGTCGTATTCGGGCGTCTTCGAAGCTCAAAACCTGGCGGACGGCGCCGGAGTCTGCTGCACAACCTAGAGCAGCGCAGCGCGTCGGGAAAGCTTGGAATGAACAAACTCTCAAGCTTGCAGCGCTCCGTGTCACGCTCGTTCAGAGAGTTGAGGGCTGATGCGACGGGCTGTGATGGATGGATCGATGGATGGATGAACCACGTTCACGCGAACTGTGTTCTATGAACGATGAGCTCCTTTCGACCTCTTCGAGTCCATCCGTGAATCAAACAATCAATCGCATCCTTTTCTCTTTCCTACTCGCAATCGCTATCTAGCTATCTCCAACTGCTACGTGTACACTTCTGACCTTCATGCGCGGATTGTGTGTGACGCCGTCTCTCATTACCTCTCATTGCTGAAGACCAGTTTTTTCCATCGTAAGACATTTAACTTTAACCTACACGTACCGCACCACGCTAGCGCAGGGCCTTTCGCGAGAGAGGGGGCCAGAGCCAGTTTTAAGCTGCTCTACTGGCCCGCTACGCGCATGGACCGCAATGGGTGGGTAGGTAGGTGTGGAAGTCGTGGAAGCGCCTCTTAAGCCTGCTGGCTCTGCTACCTGGTTACGCTCAGCCGCGAGCCTCGCGGCGGGATAGGGTTGACCGGTGATAACGCCCGCTTAAACGGTGCTACGTGCACACCGTTCGTTTGGTTTCTGGGTTTCTTGTTTCAGGCTATTTCAGACTGATCGATCGATCACCAATGATCACCATCACCATCACCACCACCATCACAATCGTGATGGCAATCAATCGCACACGCTCAGCCGACCGCTCGGGATCCGCGATGTCCTGTTGCCCTTTTGAGAAACGACTCAGAAGACTTGGGAGCGAGAGATCAGGAACGTGTGTTGCAAGTCGGGGCGCTCGTTCCTTGCCATTGTTACAATGGTTGGGTTCACGACATGCCAGACGCACACACGCACAGGCTGGATCGAGAGGGCAATCAATCAATCAATGCTGAGTTCTGAGTTCTGACAATCCTGACAAATAACTTGTGGCATTTGATGTCTCTCTGTTGTGCCCCATCGTCACAGACTGAGTGCGCGATAACTCGCACTTTCTTTTCATTTTCTCATTCATTGTTTTCAACTTCAGTTTGAATGATTGATTGATCAAGATCAAGATTGGACAGTAACGCAAGGAATCACGCGCAGTTTCAAACCTTTCCTTCTTTCACAGTCAATTCATTTCACAAGATTTCACAAGTCAACTCACTGTCAGTCGAATCAAAATCGATCATTCACAGTGAATTATTCAAGGGTCGGGCTTACTCGGTGTCTTAGGTATTACATAAGGCTTTTGAGCTACTTTGCACGATAGAACAACTGTACTGCAATTCTACTCCTCTACCTTAGATATGTATAAGTCAAAGTAGTCTTACAGTTTAGACTTTCTGGAGGTAGCAGATAATGAACGCGTGTAGCACGTGCGGCTCCTCACTACTATAATACACTACTTCGCTAGTATTCTCTTAACAGGGTGAGGTACTAGGATTATAGTAAACAATAATAATTTGCATAGGACCAAGCGCAGGTGTGCAGAGGTTGTACACATATATGATGGCGTAAGAGAGAGATAGTGGGAGGGGTGTAGTAGTGCTAGTGGAGGCGGTAGAGTGTGGTGGGTCAGATCGCACCTGTGTACAGTGAACCAAACCATACCAAACCAGAAAATTAAGCCAACGAAAATTGCTGAAATTAAATTGCCCCAACTTTACATCATTTCGGAGCAGCCTGCCACAGCACAACTAATAATAAATGTATCCTGTGTAGCACACCAAAACTACTCGCCCAAGTACTTCGAGCCAATTGTTGCCTGTGAACACTGCGAAAGAAGCAAATTCCTTGCACCTAAAGCTAGCCACCACTAACCGCTAGTAAGCGAAAGAGATCCGTTGGAAGAACATCTTTTTTCGAAGTTCAAAGTTCAAGTTGAAGAAGTCCAAGTTGAAGGCTTGTTGTTTAGACTTGATTAAAAACCTTCCGAAGTTCCCAGAGAAAAGTTCAAAGAACGGCAGAGTCAAACGTCAGGACAGTGCTGTTCCGGGGCGAAACGACCAGGTGACAAGACACATGGTCGCAAAGGGATAAGGGAGAGCCGAAATCTGTACTGACATGGTAGCCATTTCGCTGTGCGCTCAGTCAGTGACACGGAATGGCGCGGAGGCGTCAGTCGCCACTGAGTAATGAAGCATACGCGCATTGCAGGTGGCGATTTCGGCATAAGGAGCTGGTGACAGGAGAAGTAAACGAAATGCCGTTTGCAAGTCCAACAAACTCGCATCAAAGGACTAGGTTGTATTGAGAATTCGTTTGAGAGCTTTTCGTGAAGTGATGTGACCACATTAGGTTTGCCTCAAGAGTCCTGTCGCTGGACTTTGGCTGAGAGGGATTCGGTGGACAAAAATGTTTAGAGTGGCGGTGAGTTTGGCAGTCAAAATCTGTCTTTCAGTGGTCCAACGCAGTTGAAATTCTCTCAGAGGCAACGCCAACTCATACTAAACAGGTCAAATCGATCGCTTCTCACGTGCATCTAGGCAAAGACTCCCAGAATCCCGTAAAAAGTTGTACACCCTATACGTCAGCGAGTTTCAAGCAATATGCAGTTGCCAGCCACTCGCGGTTAAATGTGCTGCGAGTAACCTTCCCAATTCAGCATTGCAGGCAAGCTAGCTTCTGTTATGGTGTCGGTGTAATTGCAGATAGGTTCAAGAGTGCTGGGGACTACTCAACGAGCTAAAAAAAAAAATGGCGCACAAATTTATGTTGTTTGACAAAAGAGGCATATTGCTCTCGTGCTCGCGCAGAGGTCACGTTCTCGCGGCCGCGGAGCGCCGCAGATGGCGGCCATGCAGCCGGAAGAAGATCTTGGCGCGATGCTGTACCCCGGGAACAGCACCCGCCTCACTGAAGTTGCAAATGTGCAACTTCTTGTGGACAACGGCAGCGGCCTCGTTTTCGTATTCTTGCTTCTCTCCTTGGTGCGGCGCGTGACGACGGGCTCAAGCACTCGATATTCCAATGGCTCGCAGACATCTTCCAAGAGATATAATCTCAAGAAAGCATTCTGCACCGCTGCTATTATCAGCTTGCATTTGGGTTCCGTGGGTAAATTCTCTTTTGCATTGCAGCCTGTTCAAGACTTTCTGCATGAGGACCTGCCTCTTCCCCCGTCAATAGCTGTCATGATGTACGGGGGCCTCGCGGCGTGTTATTGCGGCGCGACAATGGGAAATGTCCTTGTGATCCACTCATCATACAAGAACTTCTTGCTTGTATCATCTGCAGATGCTATGCCTTCCAAAGTCCTGTCTAAATCATCGCGGCTGACTCATGCGATTGTTTTATTGAATTACTCGTACTACTTCATCGCGAGTGTTGTGCTGTTCAGCGTGAAGGGAAGCCCTGTGGCGACACTGTCGTGCTATTTCATTCCGTATCTGTCATGCGGAATGCTCTATTGCTTCACAATCTTCAAATACAACATGTATCTGTGGCACAAGGTGGACGTGCTTCAAGAAGTAAAAATTCGGCGCAAGATACGCAAGCTTATTCTGGCTCAATTTTTCAATTTTGCATGTGCAAACATCCCAAACCTTGTCTGTCATTGCATCGCTTTAGACAAAATTCAGGACAGACGGGCATTTGCAGTGGCGTGGCAAATGGGGACCACCATGGCGACGATTCTTGGCGTTCTGCTCGCTATTCTCAATTTGTGGCGAAGCCTGACGAGGAGGCGGCGGAGGAGAAGAGTGACAATTACGTCATCATCTGGTGTTGTCGTCGGAGCTGGGAAGGTCCGGGTCTCCAAAGTAGGTCGCGCAAAGCAGCATCATTATGGAGGCACTGATCTAGGCTCGTCTGTAGCTGGAACAAAAATGTCACACCTCGAAGACCCTTCCAATGAGAGCTAAAATTTGCTCCTCGCAAGAGACGCTTTGTCTAAATGCCCAAATGTTTGCGGTGTTTTGATCGATACGGACGGTAATTGAGAAATTGTCGTATTCTCCGGCATTCACGAAGAACCGAGCAGTATGAACTTCAACCAGCGTGAATAGCAAAATCTATCTTCCGTTCATCGCCTACTTTTACTTTCCTTGTAGCCTGCCTACTCCCTCGCCAAACTTTTCGGCCATTCTTCACCATCGTCTCCGTTCAAGCGTACTGCCTCAAAACGCTGTTACTGTTGTTGTCGTTGTTGATCAATGATGATGATGATGTTGTTGTTATTATTATTATTATTATTATTATTATTATTGTTGTTGTTGTTGTTGTTGTTGTTGTTGTTGTTGCTGTTGCTGATGTGATTGTTGTTGCCGATGTGATTGTTGTTGCCGATGTTCTTGTCATTCTCGAATTCACATGTCAGTTCCAAACAAAACCTATTTTTGGCTACGGACTTTCAAGAGTTTCCGTTCGTCCTAGAGTTGTGACTGCCAAAGTGCCAAGTGCCAAGTGCCAATGGGAACGTGCGGAAGGAACAGGCACAGAGGTAAGAGAAACAGACCGTGCGCAGTGGCAAGAAGCGTGAGAAGCAGAGAAGCAGCAGTGTTAAGTTGGCCGCAAAGTGCGCACATGCGTGCGAGCGCGCCTCGGGAATAGCCCAGAGTCGATGATTCGCGAGAAGACCCACGAGCTGCATGCCCTGGAAAAATGGCTGCAGGAAGTGCTCGTGGAGGATGTGTTCGAGCCAACTGCCACGACTGAGGCAGCACGCGCCAATCGCAGCGACTTGGAAAAAAGGAGGAAGCTCGCGCAAGTTGCCTTGGAGCCTCTGATAGATCATGTCGGCATGCATTCTTCGCAACTCGGTAAGCTCGTAGCCCAAGTCTTTGCATCTCAGGATAGAGTCGTGCAAGACGCAATCGAGGCATATGAAAAGCAAAAAAGCTCTGCCAAAACACTTGCTGAGAACATGAACGGTCTCATTGGGTTTTCGGAACGACAGCTGAGAAGGAGCAAATTCAAAGCGGAGACAGCCTCCAAACGCGCTCAAGAATATAAGGAGGATATGGACGGGCAACAAGTTAGTTTGCGATTGCTTCAGGTTGAGCATCAGCAAGTCCGGAAGAAGCTCTTTGATTGCGAAAATTTGCTCAAAGGAATTGAAGAGAGGACCGAAGACGACTTGCAGTGGAGCTCTAAAAATGACCCAAACGCAACGCTCGGAGATATCGTAGAACAGCTAGAGCTGGAGAGAAGGAGGAAGTTGAAGAGCTTGGACCAGATGGACTCGCTCTTCGATGCACTTGAGAGTGATCACCTTAATGGCCTTTCCAATCATCGCGGTGTATCCAACGTGCCAACTACGGAGGCTGGAGTGGGGACAACGGACGAGGATGTTGACGACGACGAGGCGGATGCCTTGCTAAAGCTGATCAAGTTGAGGGGCAGAGTATCGCAGGGCATTGACGGCTTGGATCCTCCGATGGTAATGCCGAAGAAATGGAGAGTTGGCTGGGACGTGCCCTACCGTGTTCGTGTCAATATGTCGAATTTTCAGCAAAACAAACGTGTTTTGACGATGACTGCATTCTTGAAGCTGGTCTATCAAATTTATTACTTTCAGCTTTGTGGCGAGGACGAAAAAGAGAGCGTGGCTCCTTCCTCTGGGTCTCCTTTAAAAGGGCGGCGTCAAGGCGGGGTCGTCAACGCGACAATTCTTCTGCCCACCGCGGCTTGCCAGTTCCTCGCTCACACGTATGGACTTAACAAGCTCTCAGATTGGCATCTGAAAGAGCTGGTGAATTCATGTGAGCACTGCACCGGCCACCCCCGTATCGCCCTGTTTTCGTATCTTCTCGGAGTGGCACCTAGCCTGAATGACGCTGGAGCCAGTAATGACTTGGAGTCAAAACAGGCACTGCAGGGACGAAAGAAACCTGCATCGAATGCCGCCAAGCTGAACCCACTACACGGACTCTTTACAAAATTTGACTTGCATGACAACCTCTGCGAGGCGCTTATACTTGAAATCATCGTGAACTTGTCTCAAGAGGGCTTCTTACAGCTTACGTCATTAAAGAGTTCCGGCGAGGAGCCCATCTTGGTGAGCAAGATCGGCGCGATTCAGGCAGTGAATAAAGTCGCCGAAGGATGGAGGATCACGACAGCAGGAGACCTGATGAGACTCATTGCGCAACTGGAAGAGCCTGGAGCCAGTGTCGACTCAAAAGCGTCTACCAAAAAGTCGAGAGCCTCCAAGAGGGATGCGTCGCTGAAGAGCCCGGTCCAAGGCGATCTGGCAGCCGATAATTTGCAATCTGACGTTTCTATTGACGCGGAAGCTAGTGTTGACTTGGATGACGTACTTTACAGCGCGGCAAGACACTTTGTACAGTATGAGGCGGGGTGGCGCAAGCGTCTTAAACTTGTCTACATAAAGCATTGCAAGCTGATGCGCTACATTCATGGCACTGTGATTGAGTGCGAAGGGCTACAAAACAGCCCAGCCGAAAAGCAGGAGCTTTTGCTGCAGCCCGCGTCAAAGCGAGGCGGCTATTTCTCTGCACTGAGTGAAGAGCGATTCCGGTCATGCTTGAAGGCAATGAATGTTAGCATTCCCAAGAGGCAGCTGACTACAATCTTTGAACAGGCATGTCAAGAGCAAGAGAAGAATTTCGAGGCAAGGAGTGAGGCCGTTTGGCTAAAAGTTACCTCAACCCGGTCCGAGGATAAATCCAGGGTGTACTACGTAAACCAGCTCAACAACCAGCGCGTCTGGGATAAGCGTCCGCTCTTTGACACCGAAGTGGAGGAGCTGATGCGGCCGGTTCCTGGTGAGGAGTTGAACATGAATAGCTTCATCTACCTCGCTTTGAAGAATAAGTGGGACACCAAGTCCAATGCCTAGAAGCCAAAACACCCCGGGCGATTTTGTGTGTTGATTGATGTGTATATTGAACGTATGTTTATTTGGTTCTGACACGGAGTCTATTTATGTTTTCTTGATTTCTAAAACTGTAAATGAGCATCCCTTCATCCTTCCATCAGGCGAGCCCACCATAAAGCATCTCCTCCATTGTCTTCTCAACTTTCTGTCATAGTCCATTCAAAGTGTCATTTCGTTGGGTTCAGGTAACCAACCATCATCGCAAAGCACATGGCATCTTTCACATGATGTCACTAAACCCCTAACACCCCTGACCCCCATCCAGAAAAGGAACAACGAACAATACCCCCAAAGAACAAAACACCGACAGTTTGTTCCTCTCCCACCGACTCTTGACTCCACCCAGCCCTCCGCCCCGAACTTTCAATACTCCCACTCCCACCCCCCACCTACTCTCTCCCCTAGCAAACCCCTTCCCAACCCCACCCACAACATCCCACATCTTCGTCCTATCACAAAATCCTACACGCGGCCTAACCGACGAGGGACATCGCCAAACACCCCGCAGAACAAGCGGGGACTCCCGCGCGTAACTGACGAAAGGGGAAAGTTGCGCGGAAGGACTGAAAGGACAGACCCTCAACATAAAAAACATAAGGAGAAACTGAACAAGAACAACAACAACAAGAAGAAGAAGAAGAAGAGAGCAGGAAGAAACGCTGGTTGCGAAAGTCGAGAGAGAGAGACAGATAGATAGATAGATAGATTGAGAGAGAGAGAGATCGCTTTGGGTTTGTTTTGTTTAGGGCAAGATGGTGGTGATCGTGGTGAAGAAAAGCGATGCGGACCAGTTCATGTTTGAAACCACGTGCGCAGAGTCCAATGACGCACTCATCAGGACGCTGGCCAAGGTGTGGAACATGAGGATCAAGGTGCGGCTGCTGGCTGGTGCGCTGGACGAACTTGCCGACTTTGGGCCGGCCAAGCCGGAAGCTGCCAAAGGCATCGATGAGATTCAGGACGCAGCGCAGGTCTCGGAAGGAGGGGCTGCACCGGAGCGCGGGCCGAACTACAACCAGGATCCCAGTGGAAATCGTACAGGAGAAGCCCCGTCGGCAAACCTTCAGCAGGTGTTGAAGAAGGTTGCGGAAGATGCGAGACAGGCAATTTCTTCACAGCAGGTAACGAAGAAAGTCGCTCTGACGGTTGAGCTCTTGGAGGAGAAGCTCGCGACCATGAGGGGCGCGGTGACAATGGCGTACCCGCAAGGGCTTCCGTCGTACGACCCAATTCGCATCGCCTTGGAGGACTCTGCGCATGACCAGGACATTTACGGAGAGCAGCGGATCGACCCAGACACGGCGGAGCTCTGGCTCGCCTCGAAGCAGTTCTCTCGGGATCAACTCGTCTCCGACCGGGTGGGTAAGAACGAGAAGACTAAAGTTATTGCCAAGCTTCAGAACCCTGGAGCTGGCGCGCCGGCTCGGGAACCTGCCGTGTCCGAGGATGAGCGCAAGCAGATGATGGCGCATTACTTTCGCAAGCAAGAGGAGATGAAGCGCTTGGCGGAAAACAATCAAGACGACTACTTGAACAGCTCTTGGGCCGACCCTGCCGCTCTCCGTCGTCAGCTCAATGGAACTGGGGACATTCGCTTTCGCTAAAGCACTCCTTCGATATTAGACCAACTCCTCGGTCCTATTCACTGTCAGTTTAATTCGGCTCACAGACTGTCCTTGCCTTCCCCTGAGGCCTCTCTAAGAGAGAGAGAGAGAGTCTGTGTCCGTCTTGGCCTTGAATGGACGCCTCCACGCAAGCCTAGCTCATGTACCTTTTTTTTTTATAAAATCGCGCCGATTCAAATATAAAATACGAATCCCTCCCACCAACTTGGAGAACTCCATCTCTTCATTTCTAATTTCTATCTTCTGCCGCCTCGAATGGGCAACCATGAGGTCCACCGCCCAGCGAGTTGTGCGTTCGTCTGCACTGTCAACCGTGGGTCCCTCGCCAGCAAGCTCCCCCAAAACCAAGGTCGCATCGATTCAGCCCAATCACGCAAACCTGCGCCTTCCGGGCCAGGTTAGGTCAGTTGGATCGATGGAAGATTTGAAGAAACGTTCACGACAATCGAGCGAAGCGATTCATCTGCGATGAGAGCTGAGAGATGAGAGATGAGAGATGATGATATAGGCATAAGATAAGAATTGACTCATCACACATACATAGAACCACCTGCAGAAGTCTCTCCTAACCCCCCACCACCCAAAACTATAGCCGTGAAATCGCGCCTTTCCCGGCCACCCAGGTGACCCTTGCTTCCATCCCCACCACCCACACACCCCACACACCCCACACCCCACAGCTGCACATACACACAAACACAAACACAATTCTGCGAATCGCACACCCGCGTACGCGACAGCCTCTCCTTACTGCTTACTGCGCTCTAGCGGCCATCTACCGGCGCGCCGTCCTCAAGACTCCCGGGGCCAAGGGTCGGCCCCATCCTTCACACCTACCCACCACACCTGGGCTCGCAGCGGGGACCCTCAGCGCCAGCTGTGGGGACTGTCAGGACTCTCAGGACTCTCAGGACTCTCAGGATCCTGCGCGAATCGGAGACGGCCGGCCACTCGCTCTCAGAGCCCCATCCGCGGTTGGCAGCGCGTCCCCGTGAGCGCATGCGCGTGCTCCAAGTCCAACTCCTCCAAGTCCAACTCCTCCAAGTCCAAGTCCTCCAAGTCCAGCTCCTCCTCCTCCGCGCATGGATCTGTCCCAGGCGCTGCGCGGCGCGCTGTCGTCATGCTCCGCCGAGCGCGCCCGCGCCGAGTCGTTCCTGCAACAAGGCGACCTCTCCGCCGCTCTCTGCGACGCCATCCTCCGCTTCCTCGCCCAGCCGCCCACAACTTCCATGTCCACAACTTCCATGTCCACAATGTCCGCGGGCGCAGGGGCGCTGTCGCTGCCGCAGGCCAAGCTGGCGGCCGTTTTGGTGCGTCGGGAGGTGTGCTGCGACGGTCGCGAGCGCGCTGCGGAGGATGCGCTGCGTCGTTTGAGCGTGGCTGCGGCGTGGCGGTGCCAGGACGTGGGGCTGCAGGCGCTGCTGGCCGACCTGTCCGCGGGCGTGTGCCGGCTGCTGCCGAACGGTCGCGCAACGCTCCGCGACGTGCTCTCCAGAGCCGCGGCATGCGGCGCCCTGGGGTTCGCGGCCAAGTGCGCGAAACGCGCCGTGAGCATCGGCCTCGCGCGCGCCGAAGACGTGGACGCGCTCGTGCGCACGTGCCTGGAGAGCGGCGGCAGGCTCGCCAGGCAGGCGGCATTCTGCATCAGGAGGCTCATGTCGCCCAACAGAAGGCCGCAGCTGCCGGACACGGTCGCGCAGTGGCGCGCCGCGCTGCTGCTCGCCTTGGAGAAGCAGCACTTGCAGGGAATTACGCAGCAGCAGCAGCAGCAGCAGCAGGGGCTGTCGCGGGATGAGCAGGACCGCGAGACGTGGGCGATGCGGTGCGAGATGCTGCGCGCGCTGCTGGAGCTTGCGGCGGTGAGGGGGAGCAGCAGCGGGTGGCACGACCATCAGTTCGACCCGCACATGCAGCTGCACCACGCGATGATGGCCACGATGCAGGAACAGGAGCACGGCGCGGCAGGGGCGTGCTGCGAGATGGGCGAGATGGGCGCGAAGAGCGCCGACCAGGAGGACTGCGGCGACGAAATGGCGCGCTGCTTTCGCGTGGCAGCAGAGACGCTCAGGGAGGCGCTGTGGATGCAGCAGCGGCAGAACGAGCACTGGCTCGAGCTTGAGGACGAGTACGACTCGGATGACGGCGAGCCGTGCGGGTCGAGCGCACTCGTTGCAGTGTCCCTGGAGGTCATGCGAGCCTCGTTTGAGGATGTCGCCGCGCGCCACGACCCCGTGCAGTCCCTCGGGGAGATGATTCCGCTCCTGACCCGCTCGTGCTACCCAACGCAGCGCCTGCGCAGCCTCTTTCAGGAGGAGCCCAACGAATTTGTCGCCTTGCACGACGATGAAAGCGAAAAAAACTTCCCCAGGCAATCCGCTGCCGACATGGTGATGGCCATCTTCGAAACGTGGCCGGATGAACTCGTAACCGCCTTTGAGAGTTCCAGACTTGACTTCGCCTCCGCAGACCACGACTTTGGCGCAGAGAGCGCCCTGTGGCTATTTGGTAGCATGTGGTGCATCATGGCCAGCGAGGGCGAGGACGGCGAGATGTTTCGCCGCGCCAAGGCCATCCTCTTCAAGTGGGTCGACGAAGGCCTCGTCAACGCCGCAGCCCTTCACAGGCCGTCTTTGGGCTCGTCCATGCTGAGCGCGCGGCTTTTGTGGCTTATATGGGCCTGTTGGGTGCCCGAGCTGGCCATCGACCGCGTCGCTGACTTTGTCCTCCAAAGCCTAAAGATATCTGCCACACAATACCGCCGCGGGGATATGTCCCATCTGGTTGTAGGCTTTTACGCCTGCAAAACGCTTGGAAGGTACATCGAGCAGAATAAACCGATGATGCCCAAGGAAAACCTGAATGCCCTGTTCGCCGACTTGCTGACTATTTTAAGCTGTAGCTCGTTGGAGACTGTTCACGTCGCACTCGAGACCATTGACACCTTTTTAACAGCCTCAGCAGACGCGCTTGTCGCGTCGCACGTCGTGCAGCTCGTCCAGCTTCTCTCCAGCTTGTGGGAAAACGGCGAAGTCAACTCCGACATCATGCATCGGGAAATCATCATGTCTGTCATGCACAAACTCTTACTTGGAAACTCGACCTCGGAAATCCTTGGGCCATACCTGAGCTCATTTGCAAATTTGTCCCCCTCGCTCCTGGCCTTCTCGCTAGACACGTTGCGCAGATCTGTGGAGGACGTCACGCGTTTACGGCAGCTTCTACGCCAACCTCTTGCCGTGCTTGGGGCTACCCTCAAAGAAAATAATGGCATGAAAGCAGCTATACTTGATTGTCTTAGAGCGTGTCTTTACTACGAAACCTGCGCCGACCCTGCCATGACCGCGCAAGACATAATCCAGATTGTCCTGATGGCACCGCTACCCGCCACTACTACATTGCAGCGCGAAACCGAGGACCGCGGTCGGAGCGAAACAGGAATGTGCAACAATGAGATTGGTAGCGAAGAGCAGGACGCTCGTAATGCTGCGGTGAGCAGGCTCATTTGCGACACATTTCAGTGCTGCCGTCTCAGCGAAAACGCTGATATCCTCGATCGCTTTGGAGCGGCCATACATCCGTACCTTGTCGCAGCGGTGCGGAGCGACGACGAGGATCTATTGTTTGAGATCTCCCTGTCCACCATTTTGCTAGGTAGCTCTCACTGGCTGAGGCTCCAACCCCACGAGGCCAAAGTATTGTGCGAGAAGTTATGTCGCACGTGTGCTGATTCTTACCAGGAACAGCGCAGGCGGTTTGGAGCGGGGTGTTTAGCTCGCCTCATTCTCGACTACCCACAAATCGGCGAATACATCGTACCGGAGCTTGGCAGCACCGCTATTGGAGTTTTGGAGCGTGCAATCGAAGCGATTCGGGACGCACACAAGAGCTCCAAAATAGGCAAGGATTTAGACCTGAGTGGGGATGAACTCTGGGGTTTTGCTCTTGACGGGGAGGATGAAACACAAACCTCTGAAGAAGCCAATCCGCTGTTTACTACTTTGGCTGACGAAGAGCTATACAACAACCGCGTGTCCATGTATGTGTCCGCAGTCGTTAGCTACCAGTGACGTCTTATTGAATAAAACTTCCTTTCTATATTTCATTTCACGATTTCTCTTTATCTGCGAGACAAGAAGGAAGTATGCTGGATCAGAGAATTGACTCGGATCGGTTTCCTTCGATCCCAGCAGCGCCAACCTAATGGTGGTAGCCATGGTTCGCCGAATTCGCCGAATGGTTCGAATATGGCGGATGCGTTGAATTCGAGTGTATGAGCTCGGTGCAACGTCCTTAGGATTCTTCGAGCAGGTGATTTACGGAGGTTGTACGCGTAACGATGACAAGCGGTCCCGCCGGAGCTTCAAAGGAAAGGGAAGCGCGTTTCGTGTCTGGATCCCAGACGGACACCACGGTGCGCCTAGGCGCGTCTTCGCGCACAACACCTACGTCAATGTGGTACACGGCATTGCGCGGCACAGGAGCGAGACGATACGTGATATTGGTCGCATCGGACCGAGCGGGGAACTGAAGACGCGTGACACTTTCCGGAAAGAATTCGACGAGAACCTGGCCCACTTTCCAGGCAAAGTTCCGGGGTCCAAAAGGCTCGATCGAAATCTCGCGGTAACCCATATGCACGCCATAGCGAATATGGTGCAAGAGCATGACGACAACACTTGGATATTCAAAGTAGTTGAGCGTACGGCCAACATTTAGTGATCCGTCGCAATTGAGGCGCTCGCGCATCCAGGTATGATCCTTGAGAAGATGCATGAGCGGGGAGAGGATTCCATTTTCAAAAGTGTGCAAGTCACCAAAGCGCCTGCGGGCCAGCGCGTTAAACCAAGCGATGCGTCCCATGGCACATGCCGAATCTCCGACATTGCCAGCAGCGGTGTCGTTTGGGCCATAGTAAATTTCACTAACCCACGTGGGCGCGTTTTGGCATTTGCCCCCGTCGATGCGGCGAAAGATTTGCTCTGCCCGGGTTGCATTGGCCACAAAAGATGCAGCTAAAAGGTTGGCATCGTAGTCGACAAAGTCTCGAAACGAGTTATTGGAAGGAAAATCCCATTGCGTCACGTAGTGGTCCTCGCTCCAAAGATGCGCGTCGACGGCGCTGCGAATTTGGCTTGCAAGCAAGCGTAAACTCTTTGCGCCCGTTGCATTACCCATGGCATCCTCCGCTGCAGCAAACTCATCGAAGAAGAGCACAAGCGCGGCATTTGTGTCCGTCGTATAGTTGGAGCGAAGAAAGACGTCGATCATGAGACTACCGGGTACACTGGCGAGTTTCAGTTCAGGATGAATCATGTCAAAGAGGAAGCGCGAGGCGTCGCGGAGCTTGGGCATGTAATCGCGGAGCCAGGCCAGATTGCCCGAAGACTTGGCATAGTTGAACGCAGCGAGGATCCAGAAAAGATTGGGTCCCGTCTGAATTTCGTCGCTAATCGCCGCGTAGACCGGCTTCATGTCGATAAAGTGGTGCGGAATCTGTCCCTTTTCGTTGATGAAGTCGCCATTTCGCTCAATGACTCGGCGAACCTGATCTTGCAAAAAGGCATCATGGCTCCACAAGAGGGCAGCCGTACCGATATAGCTGTCCGGATCGAAAAAGTTATAATTTCCGGCGTATCCGCGCTGGGGTGAAGCAATGGTGGGCGAGATGTGTGCGACCTGTTTGCCAGGGGCAATAGCGTTCGCATGGGTCATGAGCGTGCCGACCGGAGAGCCGTAGAGGGCTGTCATGTAGACGGCGAGATCTAGCAGAGGCAACTCGTGCTGAAGGCCACTGCGCAGACCGGCTCCGGCGGGAAAGTCAAAGTTGTTGGCGGCAACTCGCACGGTGTGTTTCCATGCGGTACCTTTCTTCATGGAGCTCGATGCGGAAGGCGCGCGGCGGGTCGTCCATATGTCCAGAGATGCGTCCCCTTCGGCAGGAAAGGCACTGCCCGCGAGGTGCTCGTCAAATCCCGTGCCATTCGACTTTGCGGAGGAGCGCAGGTACGTATTGGAGCGCATAGGAGCATCATCGTAGGAAAAAAGAAGATCGATCGACTTGTTGCCAACTGCATCGCGCTCTGATCCCGAGGCGCCGAGAGCATAAACACGCCGGAGAGGTGTTCGCGAGGCAAAAGAGGTAGCCGATTCAGGAGCATTGAGCATTTGGACGACCGACGCGTTGTAAAACGCATAAATGGAAGCAGGCGCAAAGTCCCAGGATCTGACGAGTGTTCCCGGGGCGTCGGCAAGGACGCTGCCGCTTGCTTCAAAAACGAACTCCTGGCTCTCAGCGCGCAAGGACAGCGTCCAGTTCTCTGCAGCAATGTTGTCACCTACATGGACCATTTGGATGCTTTTTTCCGTCGCAGTATCTTTGAGCACAACCAGAGCTTCGGCTCGACCAGGTTCGACTACTGGGCAGTCAGCAGAAGGTTCGCGGCGAAGCACAATTCCTTGGTTGGCGAGGACATTGACCCCAAAATCGGCCTTGCCGGCAAAGTCGGCTCTGATCGAAGTGATGCTCCCATTCTGCGTCTCAATGCACACGAAGCCATTCTGCAAGACGGCCTCGCCTTGCTCATTGTGCACGAGTCGAAGCCTTGTGTTGTGCAGCTCGCAAGCGGTGGTGTTTGTGCTTGCGGTGGTGTTTGTCCTTGCAACGGTCAGCACAAGACTGAAGATCGCGAGGCAAAAGACCGCGAGTCCCGCCATGGTCGAGCGCGTGGTGTATCTTTTGCCGCCGTTATCTCCCCGCGGCCGACCGGTATCGCTGAGGTTGCCAAGCAATTCCTCTTTTCCTTCCGTCCAATCTCTCTCCATCTCTCTCCCTGTCCCTATCCCTATCTCTCGCGCGCAGCAGCAGCCAATTGGATATTGCTTTGCCAGTGCCTGCGCTGGATATGCTCGAGACAGAGTTCGACACTCTCGACTCTTGTGACTCTCGTGCGGATTTTTCCTTTCCTGACAGTGTGAGCACTATCAACAATCTCAATAAGCTTAATCTCAATGAACGAACATTGATTGATTACAGCTGAATCTGATTTCACAGTCAATCAATAGTTGAACCAAAGGTAGAGCCAACACAGCTCAAGGAAGAAGAGACAAACATCATGATCCCATCATACCATTCTTATCATTCCATCATTCCATGATTTCTTGAATTAATTATTCATGATTTCAGGGCCTCGCATCAATCGAGCCTGTTTCTTTTGAGATCTTTTTTGGAGAATGTTTAGTTACTGGTAGTTAGCTTGGCGAGTAGAGGAGTCTGGAAAGTTCGGAGTCAGGCAAATTTAGTACTTTATAGGCTTTTGAGTAGCGCCAAGTCTTAGGATTGGACATACTTTTGGCCTTAGAGTATAAGGTTGCTGTTGGATTTTAGCGAAACTTTTGAACTGGTTCAGGTTTTTTATTTGTTTGGGGGGCTTCGTCGCATTCATGGCTTTGCGCGACGAATGCGACGAAGTTGAAAGAACTGGCAACTTAATTGATTTTGTGAAATTGCTTGTGAACACCTTTTTTATTTTATTGATTTGAATGAAAAAGGTCTAATCGCAGTAAGTATTGAAGTCAGGGATGAGGTACACTTCGTCGAGCTTGCCGTTGATGGAAATATGCTCGCAGTCGCCGTCCTCGTATCGCAGATCCTTGATTCTCTGCGCTTTGTAAACGTCGAGGATAAGTTCGCCTATTTGACAACATACCTCAACCAGGTCCGTCTCAAGGGCACAACTCTGAAGACGAACCTTCAGCACGTCCAGCTGTGCCGCCCCAACTGTCAGCACGTTGGAGATGAAAGCCGGGCACCAACAAGGGACCCTCTGTTGATATGGGAAACTTGATGTATTAGTCCTCGTGCACTGATGTCCACTGAATGCAATTTTTAGCTTGTTCCGTTTTGTTTTGGTTCTCTTTGAGTCGATTTGCAGTCGTGATAGACGCACGTTGGCTCGTCTTAATTAATGTAAATTTCAATTTGAAAAAAAAAAAATCGCTTTCCCATTGAGACGGTTCGTTTATTTTGGTTTCCTTTTCAATTGAGCCAATTTCTAGTTGTAATAGACATTGAAATCAGGAAGAACCCACGAATTCTCGAGCTTCTCGTTGATGGACATATGTTCGCAGTCGCCCCCACTGTAGCGCTTTCCCTGGATGCTTCGACCGCGGTACACAGCCATGCCTCCGAAACAAGATCTGACCCGAACGGGAGGGCCATCCCGGTTGTTTAGTCTTTTGCCTACTACCGCTTCGTGCGCATTCCATCTCTCTCTGTGATCGGGCGGAGCCTCCGCTCCGGCCCCGACAGTGAAGCCATTGACCATCTCATCATCCGTGAACCTTGTCGCCAAAGAATCGTACGCCCTTCCATGCTCCCCGTTATCTCTTCTTATAAATTTGCATTCTTCCGCGGTCGATTCGACGCAACTAGTAATGATTCCGTTGGCGCAAACGAGGTCCCAGTCCATAGGCATGGTGCTCGGTTGAGAGAGCATTTTGCTCAAACTAGCTAGCGTATCTTCAATGGGAATGCTCTTGAGGTCCAGGTCGACAATTAACACCAGACTTCTTTTATTTGATACTTGCGGCAAGGTGTCGAGAACATCCATGTAAAGATTGCGCAAAACAGCCATTTTGTAAAATCTTGTCGCAGAGAGGGGATAGTCTTCTTCGTGTACGGGGGGAGCTGGCATATTGGGGTCCTTTGACATCTCTTCCGCCATATTCCGCGAGATGAGATGTACATTTTCCTCTCCCCTTGCGGCCCAGCCCGCAAGCAGCTTATCTGTGCCATCCGTAGAATCATTCTCAACAATGATAAAGTAGGAGCTCTTAAACGCTTCGGAAATTCTTTCCAGCGCCTCCAGGTTCCGGAGAGTGGTTCCGGCTGAATCGCGCACGAGGGTACAAACGATAAAATCATACTCCTGGAGAACGCCATACCGAATGATCGGTCTCTCCTGTGGCTCTGTTGGTGGCTTTGTTGGTGGTTCTTGTGTTGGTGGTTCTTGTGTTGGCGCTTGTGCCGGTGTCATTCGCAATGCTGTGACGCCAACTTCTGGGCAGGCGCAACCGAGTTGCGTAGAGAGGACAACGAGCCCTATGAGTAGAATCCCGAAAAAGAGATGTCGGAGATTCAGCCGCCGCAAAGGCCCCCGAAGAACTGCATCATTCCGCGACAACACATTCAAAGACCCCGGAAGGACCGCCTGGTTTCGCGACATCCTACTTGCTTTCACGGTCTGAGAGCGTCGTCGCGCGCTGCTTTACACTGTGCTGCACTCCGGACACAACCAACTCAACACGTGTCAGCTTTGTCAGCTCGCCAGTTTCACCAGAATTCAGAATGCAGAAGAGGGAAGCCGAAGCTTGGCGGAACATCTTGATGCTAAACTAGGAGCTAGGGGGGGCCGAAATGAGTAGACAAACTACCTAGCTAGTAGCTAAACATAAACGAATACGACGTGACGGTGAGTGTGAATGGCTATATTATTAAGTAGAAGAATTCCAGCACCGGGAATAACGGAGGCGCTGACACACTAAGAGTATTTGTGTGATAGATAGGTTGTGTAACTGACAGTGCAAACGTGTGCAAACCACCCGATTCACCCAGTTCGCACGAATACTGTTTCCCCAGGGTTCCGAATTGTGCAATCGAAAGGTCGGAGGATGTTTGGCGGTTTCCGCTCAGCGACAGCCCTTCGAATCATCCTGCGTTTTTATTCTAATATGACACGGTTGTTCCCGACTCAAAACCTTCATCACATTCATCACTCACATTACCACATGCATACATATGCTTAACACGGCCATCAACCAACCACCCCTTCTCTTTCTATTAATTTCACATGGTTTGGTAAATGAAATGACCACTAAGCCACTAACCAATCTGACCAAGTTTCGAACAAGTTTGGACAGAACCGACTTTGCGGACAACAGTATTGGTGGCGCCACACGATCTTCGCATAGAGATGGCGCTCGAGACTTCAACGATTTGTAGCCTTGAAGGTATGTACAGTCTCAGCTGACCACCGACAATCGTAGTGGCCTGGAAGGTATATGTACTGTACTCAGCACCGACAATCGCTGTGGCCCTGAAGCTATGTACCCGGTACTCAGTATTATGGTACAGTACTCCACGTGGAGGCAATCTGGTCGGGTTGCCTCCACGTCAACATACTAGGCTTAGCTGAAAACACTAAAAACAGCTGAATTCTGAAAACAACGAAAAGGTTGGTGTGCGCAAGATTACTTCAATGCTGACTTTACCAGTAATAGATAGTAGCTCTCGAGACTCGAATCGATAAATTCGTTACCCTCACCCTAGCCTCAGGCTATGGGCCCATTGAAACGTGTGAACGCGGCGCACGCGAAGTGCAGCGTAAACAACCCCTTTCGGAAGGTGGGTGCCACAAAAAGTCCGACAAAAGGCTTATTTTGCCCCTTTTGAGGAAATGCCTTTTTTTGTGCATCATTTTTGAGAGAAATTAAAAGTTAATTTATTGTAAGTGCAAGCTGTGCAAGCTGTGCAAGCAACCGTAATTTATAGGACAGGTTAGTTATAGAAAACAGTAGTAATGGGTAGGTCAGAAGCATAACTAACTTTCTATTTCGAAAATTGCCATTTATTTCGCCAAATCACGTTTGCTCAAAGCCCCTTTTGAGGAAATACCCTTCCTTCTTCCAATCACTATTCCTCCGACTGGATAAACATAATCATTCATCTGAACTGACGTCTCTCTGCCGGGGATTAGCAAATGTATGATTATTTACTGCACACAAAGCACTACGACTTGGGCATACCTCCTGCGAAACGCACTGAAGCAGAATTCATGCCCGCAGGAAATTGCGGCCGGATCTCGGGTTGTCCTCCAATCGCTTCGTGTGTGTGAAAAGCTAGTATGTAGAATACCCAGACGTGCAGTACAAAAATATAAAACAGAAACGCGAGCCTTGCCCATGGCTGCTGATAAAGCGTGGCACCAACTGTCAAGCATGCTTGGTCTATAGCATCGATCGCTCGAGCTAAAGATTCATATTCCGCAATTGGGCCAAGCCTCGCAATTCTTCGCGCAAAAGCCTCTTGGCGTCTCCGGATACGAAGAGAAACCATGCCTCCGCCACCAGCTTCAACGTCCCCAAATCGAGCCACCCCAGGAGCAGATTGTGCGGCGCTGGCAGCACGGTATTCCTCAAATTGCTTTTCCGTGGTTTTGAGGCGCTGGCGCAGAGCTCCTTTCTCACTGGTAAGCTGCTCGATCTGCTTTTGTTTTGCGACCAAGTGCTCGGACAATGCGCTGAGGCGCTGCTCTAAAGCTGCCACGCCTTGGACATCGTCTCTTCGCTTGATTGTCTCCAGCTGAACATTGAGACGCGTCACTTCGGAGCGGTACTGTTCGGTGTCCTGCTGCCTCTTCCTTTCGAGCTGCTCAAGCCGCTCAGTAGCTCTCTCAAGATCCACCTTGGTGTTATCAAAGTCCTGCTGGAGCGCGTACAGTCTCTTGCGCTCTTGAGCCAAGAGCTCCTCTGATTGCCTCTGCAGCTCTTGGGCGTGAAATAGCTCTTCCTGCTCGAATTGATGGGTATCAAGAGAGTCCTGAACCTGCATGTGAGCGTCCTCCTGCATTTCTAGCCTGCGTTGCTGCGCTGCCAGCTCATTCGAGAGATCGGTATTTTGCAGCTCAAGCTCCGCAATTCGCTTCTCAGCCTCGTGCAACAAAGAGGCAAATTCCTTTCGAGTTTGCTCAGCCAGGTCTTGCGCGTGCTGCAGTTCCTGCTCGAGTTCCAGCACTCCGCTCTGGCGGCTTTCCGAAACATTCTCCAATTGCGCCTTCAGCTTGGTCACTTCGGCTTGGAGTTTGTCATGATCAGCTTGGAGCTCATCGTAATCCTCGTCAAAGTGCTCAGCATTCTCAGAGAGTTCCTTGACCTGGATCTCAAGATTGCGGCACGCGTCTTGCTTCTCCTTCAAAGCCTTCATCAGCTCACTTTCTCGCCGTTGAGTAGTCCTTTCTAGCTCTTCAATCTCCTTCTTGAGCTTTGCTTCACGGTTTGCGGAAGTTTTCTGCGATCTTGCCAAGGAATTTTGCGCATCATCGAGGTCCCGCTGCATCCGAACCAATTGCCCATCCAAAACATCCAGCTCCTTCTCCAAAGCTTCGACACGGCGCGCTTGGCGCTGCATGGCCTCCTTATTTCTTTCCTTCTCGCGAGTTCCTGTGAGCGCCGGGCTTTTTCGACCTTTGCTAGTCTGGGTTGGCGTCGAAACTGGCGATGATGGATGCCTGCCCGAGGAGCTCGAGACGGGTTCCGGTGTAACACTTGATGCGGACCGATTTGCAGGTGAAGACGTTGAAACAATGCTTTTCGTGGTGGGAGTCGATGACTTGATGTTTGCAGCCACGACTTGCACAGGTTCTGGGGTAACAGACGACGCTTCGTCTTTCTCTCTGCCACCAGCACTGAGGAGCTGTGTGGGCATTTGCCCACCTTTGTTCGCATCTGTGCTTTCGTCCTTTACATTTGACGCTTTCGCTAACAGGGAAGCAGCCTCGGCATCATTTGCAAAGTACTGCGAAACTTCGCGATCATCTTCCGTGTCTCGGTTCAGCATAGCTCCCTCATTCTTGTGTAAGCCCTCCACGGAGTCTTCGTCTCTTGCGGCGCTTTTGGGCCCTTCCTCGTCAGATTCCGTCACTTTGTCCTCCTCGTCTGCGAATTCTTTGTCTTCGTCGGTCTCGCCTTCCTCGTCAAAATCTTGCTCCGCATCTTCTTCATAATATTCATCATCGAACTCCTCTTCAGAATCACTGTCATGCCCTTTCGTCAACGGTTTCACACTTTCCGAGACAAATTTCGTTGCGCTCTGCAAGCGGTCGGTGAATTTTCTTGCTTCCCGCTTCCACCTTCCATTGTCGCTCTCTGCGATGTCTTCCACAGTTCGAGCGGCCTGACCATCAATCTTCTCAAGCAGCCTCTCTGCCCCATTTGCAAGCCCGGAGAACAGATCCATTGCGCCGGCCTCTCTTTCAGAATATAACCTTAAAAAAACCTTCAACTCGAAAGGTCCCTTAGAACCTTCGCAGCCTTCCCGCCAATTTCAAATTCTTCCTCAACAAAGCGCACGATACTCAACTTTCGCGAAGAATTTCCAGCAAAGCTTGGACTGCACTGCAAGCAATAAACACCACTCTTCAAGCCTTGTTATCTGCAACTTCCCGAGGACTCGGACAGCGTTTTTCCATCAAGACTTCCGACGCGCCACCGATTTGAAGTCCGTCAATTCGCCCTTCCTCCTGCGTCTTTCGCCGTCAGAGAGAAGCCAAAAGCTCTCCAATTCTGCACCAAAGTAACCAACTTCAAGTCTCAAGTCTCAAGTCACAACTCACAACTCACTCACAAGTTGGAGATCCTTCCAACTGCGCGAGTTCGCAAATTCTTGCTCGAGCTGCCGCCAAAGCTTCCTTATTCTTATTCTTATTCTTATTCTTATTCTGCGATGTACTTTGCGATGTGCGACCCAGTGCGCGAGTACTCTTAGTACTCTTTACTCTTTTCCGAGGACTGTGTGTAGCGATTCGATAGTGCTGCTAAGAGGAGGCGCTGGGCAGACTCTTGAGAGAGGTACTGGAAGTCAAGTAAAGTCAAGACTCAGAGCCGTTCATTTTGTTTGGAACTTGAATCATTTTAGTACGAGTTCAAGTTCAACTTCTGTTCTCCGAAAAAATAATGAACTTCGTGACTCAAGGTCGACCAACTCTATCAATTAATCAGAATTTCAGAATTCAGGAAATGTTTACAGACAAAGCATCCAGGATGGTAGTTCGAAGGTCAAGATGACATGGCAATCAAAGTAATGGAAATATAGGAAGTTTTGGAAGTTTTGGAGGTGGATTGTGAGAATGAAACAGCAAACCTCAAAGCGAGAAGTGGAGCACATAAAATAGGTTGGACCTAATTTGGTCTTGAGAATTCAGAATTCTGGTTTCATGTCTGGAAAGGTCTCGACTCTGAAAGTCTAAAGTCTTGCATTCTTGCGTTTCCGCATGGACGAGAGCGTGCACCAATTCTTAATTCTTGTTGCAGTGTACGAGGTACACGTGCGTAGCTTAGGGTTTATTCTGCACTGGTTTCGACGGCGTACTCGCGAGTGTGTTTGTTTCTAAGTGCTGTGCTCTTGGGAGACGGTGGCGAATGGACTGCGGGGCACCATGAACCTTTCAGAGCGGGTGGAGGAGCTTTGTCTCCGCGCTCGTATAAGCGGCGGAGTCCAGGTCAAAGTCGGCCTTGAGAATGCATCGTCACGGTATCGGGGCATCTTGGACGACGAACGACAGAGGGGGGTGGACGCGGAGCGAGCTCTAAGTTTGCTTCAGAAGGCGGCATTTTTAAAGTCGGACTGTGTGGAAATATATGTCATCCGAGGGGAGATACTATTGAAGCTTGGTGATATCACGGGCTCCGTCAGCTGCTTTCGAAAAGCAGTTTCCCTGCAGCCAGAGGCGACCCTCGTCAGACACAAACTAGCGGCGTGTTTGGATGCTCTAGGTTGTGTCTACTTTCGCAGCCAGCGGAATGTTCAGGCGCTTCCTTGCTTTGACGAAGCTATAAGCCATGATATGCGCGTGGGAGGGTACTTTATGCATCGTGCGCTCGTGCATCTTCGGAACAAGTCGTTGAACAAGGCACTGCAAGACTTGTCGGAGTGCATTTCTCTTGGGGACAAATCTGCCGATCTCTACGTCTTGCGCGGGAAGATTTTGTGGAAATTAGGTTTCAGCGAGCGGGCAGCAAAAGATATTACCGAGGCGAGCAAACTTGATCCTGCGCACCAGGAAGTGGAGAGATTCAGGGCACTTTTGGCTCTCGAGGCAAGTGCTGAAAACGCCTCCGCCTCGAGACTCATGCTTATGGGGGACTATGAGGGTGCGCTGGAAATCGCAAAACGGTCTCTCAAAGTCAGCCCGAACGACATCAAGCTCAATCTTGCGGCTGGGTCGGCAAGCAGGTATCTCTGTAAACTTGACCAAGCAGACAAGTTTCTTCGGAGTGCACACGAAGGAATCGAGAGTTCTCAGCAGAGCAAAGTAATGAATCCCTCCCAAGCCAGCAAGCTTATGGGCGAGGTAAACAAGGAGAAGGCGCTCGTGTTGTGTGCGAGAGCGCAAACTATTCTTGACTCGTGTGGAAATCCCGATGTAGCCATTTATCGACTCGAGGAAGCTATTCGACTTTACTCGTGCGGCGCGCGCCTATTTGTAACTAGAGGCGATGCATACCGAGCGAAAGGTATGCTTAGAGAAAGTTTGGAGGATTACAAGCTCGCCCAAGAATTGAATCCAGACGACAAAGCCATTCACACTCGAATTGCGATTATAAAGTACCTCTTTGGTCAGGCGGCGTTCAATCGACGAGATCTCGAGGGGGCTGAGGCGTTCTTTTCGGAGGCAATTCGTTTGAATCCAAGTATTGCCGAATATTACTCAAACCGGGGGCTCACTCGAGCCTCCTTGAAACGAATCCAGGATGCATTCTTGGACTTCACTGCAGCACTGAAATTGGATCCAAACAACTCGAGGGCCAAGTCTTGGCTCGCGAACCAACGAATGGCGGGGATGTCGCTCCAGGAAAGCACAAGCGTGGCAAAATTGCCTTCGCCCACAAAACATCGGGGAAAACTGCGAGGCCGACTAAAGCAGACTACATCTTTGCCCCAACTCTGAACACTATTTAAATATTCTGACAGTCAGAAGGTGAACCTCATAAAAAGAAGAGTCCGAACGAACTTGATTGAAAGACAAGAACCAAAATTGGAAATTTGCGTTCGCGCGTTCCTTTTGTTGGGACTCGCACGTTTTCTTATTTGCACCAACGCATAATAAAAGTCAC
Organism: Parietichytrium sp. I65-24A; assembly: GCA_012862575.1. Lineage (NCBI taxonomy): Eukaryota > Bigyra > Thraustochytrida > Thraustochytriidae > Parietichytrium > Parietichytrium sp. I65-24A. Next base: position 185,321 of record BLSF01000022.1, read on the forward strand.
GGAGATATTGCTCACTTGCCTTCCGAAGGTGGCTGGACAACGAGAATAAAACCCAAATGAGACACAATCGTAGCCGTTTCATTTTCTTTGGGCACCTGCTGCCCGTCTCTCATGGACACGAAAACGAAAGGAGACGGAAGAGGGGAGTTGAGCTGCGACTGAGACTCCACAAAATATCTAGCAGTTTGCAGTGGGGTGTTCATCGCGCATTTCGTGAAGCCAATGATCCGAAAAACGGTTCCTCCGCCTGAAGCAATAGGGAATACCCTCGTCTCCATGAATCCAAAACGCTTTGGAATATTAGGGAACGCCCCTATTTTGTTGGCGAGGATTCCTCTGTGTGGCGGGGAGATTCCCATGAGCTGAAGTAAGCGCTTCACCTCGACGGGAGTGAGACACAGCAATGCTTTGCCAAGAATGTTAAAGCGAGAGAACGCGTGCAGGAAGGCTCCCCCGACCTCTCCATGCTCAGCAAGGCTCTCCCGAGCCCACCTTTCAGTGTCTCTGGCTGACCATGACGACGGCTCCCCAAGAGCCGGAATTGGTGGATCTGGGATTACTTGCGCAGCGACCTGCAAATCGTTTGCAAGTTCTGTGATTGCCTCCTCCACCTTCTTCTTGACCTCCTCGGCGTGGGTATAGCGTTCAAAATCATGCTCAACCTGCGCCAGCCTAGAGTCCAGGTGGCCCTGGAGCACAGCCATGACAGCAAAGTCGGACTTGGCAGTGGCCACCGCAAGCGCTCTATTACAACTCTCTTCGTCTGAACCGAGGTGATTTCGTCTTAATAAATACTTTGCGCAATCTGGGTGGCCGCCCTCGCACGCATACTCTATCGGCGTCTTGCCCTTTATATCTGTGCTGGAGCTTCCCCCGAGCTCGACGATGAGAGCAAGGCATTCCAAGTGACCTTCTTGCGCAGCAAAGTGGAGCGGAGTTTGCCCAAATGTATTCCTGACATCCACGAGATCAGGGCACGACTCGAGTAGCCTCTTCAGCTTGACCTTTTCTCCTTTCGCGGCCGCAGCCCACGGCGTATCCCACGTGATCCAGTTCTCCAGCGATCCTTCTTTTCCTCGTCCGTTCCCCTTGGCCGCGAACACAAAGCTTTGTCTTCGCACATTCTCGCGCGTCAGCTGCCTCTGGAGGAATCGCGACTTTCGCGCTTGGAGCTGCCTCTTCTTCAGGCCGTCTTCATGCGAGTTAGCCTCGACATCTGTCCCGCCAAGTCTTTCCAGCACATCGGTCTGTGCTCTTCCATCTCCGTCCTCTATTACATCGGTCCCGGGCTCCATCCTTTGCATGCACCATCGCGTGAAAGCCGCCGCTCTCTGTCATCATTCATCATGATCTCTGCTATCATCGACATCGACATCGCCGCCCCGAGGTCGTGTGGCCGGCCCCCAGAATTACGTGCACTGCTTTTCTCTGCCGTAACGGTAACTTTTGTCGTCGAGCTAGGGCACACGGTAGAGCATCCTTAGCGGCCGCTGGGTTTTGTTGGATTTTGATTGATTTCAACTTGAGATTGATTTTGATTGTTGGTTGATTGATTGATTGTTGATTTGTATCGGTCGAAAACATCGAAATGTGTAGAAAATTTGAGAATTAGTTTTTAGAATTTCGGACTTGACTTATTTGTTTTGTTTGTTGTTTGTTGTGCTTTACAAGAAAATAGTGTTGCGGGCAAGAGCCAACAAGAAAAAATGTCGAAAGCACCGCGAACACCAGCGCGGTATAGTCTCGCGATTTGCTATCCTCGACCGCAATTGTGAGTTGACCAACACCAAGACCAAATAAACTTACATAGACAAAGAAGAAGCGGAATGGTTGTTGCGTTTGGATGTTTTGTCCAGCTGCTTGCAATTTTCCCATTCATTCATTCTTTCCCTTTCTTTCTGTGCTTTCAGTAAACAGCGATCGCTTCCTCACTCTTCCAAAACATCTGCGCTGCCGACAGTGAGTGAGGACCACCCCTCACGCGGCGAGGCAGTGTGGCCCATCTGTGCACCGGTAACGTGCGAACGGCAGTCAATTGACTGCGAAACAACACCAAAACACAACTTGACATCATCTGTCAATCCGCTCTCGTGCTTGGAGCAGCAGCGAAGTGCATCGCAGCGCGTTCAGCTGTTCAGTCGTTCAGGTCGCACTCGCCAATAGCTTGTGTTGCAGTGGACAGGCGCCATTGTCGTCAGTGTCACGCACGACCAGGAGCTCGCAGGTGTTTCTCGGCATTTGTAAGCAGCGCTGGCGGAGCGGAGAGATGGAGGAGAAGCGCCAGGAATCTGCCCGCTCGCAGAGCTCGCAGATGGGAAAGAAGGTGGTGGACGTGGCCAAAGCGCGAGAGTATATGCGCGAGAAAGCCGAGCCCATCATCACGAAGCTGGTCAAGGAGCTGGCGCTCGAGCAGCCCGACGATGTTCTGGGGTACATGATTTGGTTCGCCGAGCGAGAGCTTGGGGGCCAAGAGGAGGAAGAAGGCCCGGAGACGTCCGCTGACGAGGAGAAATTTGCCGAGCAAAAGTTTGAAACAGCCGAGCTTTCTTCGAGGGAAACTCCAAGAAATGAAGCGCGACCTGTACAGGAAGACGAGCCAGAGCATCTGAGCGAAGGAGGTCACGAAGATGAGGACCGCGATGTGGACGAGTTGAACGAGACGACGGAATACGACGACGACTATGAGCAAGACGACGACAATCAGGAGGACGAGCAGCACTCTGAGCGCGAGAGCGAAGAGGAGCAAGAGCACAAGGAGGAAGAGGAGGAAAAGGTGCAGGCGGAAGAGCACGGTTTTGTCTGCTGCATTAGCGGCACTCCGGCGGAACTCAAGGTGAGAATGCCAGGGAGCGACGAGATTGAGTACTATTCGCGCGATCTGTTTGAGGCTTTAAAAAGAAAGAACAAGATGCGCGGAGCAGTAGCGGTGGAGCTTGACGAGGAGTTCCCTGAGGAAGAGGAGATTGGCGACGCTCCCTTCCCGATCACCGAGGAAGAGCGGGAGCGTCTCGCAGACAAGAAGACGGTTGATGAAGTTGACAGTCGCCCGGTGACCCCGCCTCGCCGCGGCTTTGAAATGACTCGTCCAGGCGAGAATTACCACAACGGAGAAGGGCCTCGCATAGTTGGGGAAGTTGGGCCCGTCAAGTTTGAAGCTCGAGCTCTTGGAGAGTCAAATGCAACAGACAAGCGCGCAGCCGCGATCGAGGCCGCCGAGCGCAGAGCCAAGGAGAGCACGGATCACATTTCAGAGGAGCAGCGAGAGGAGCTCAAGTTGAAGCGAAAGAAGGACGAGCTGGTGGGTAAAATTTCTGCTCACTATGCATCGCTCGGCATGGATGCTCCAGTTGGTCTCGCAGCGGCTTCCATCGAGACGCTCCAGAAGCATTTTGCAAAGATAAGAATAAAGTCCGAGGAGAAGCGGAGCGAGCGCGTCGAGGAGGACCGCGCTCGCGGAAGCGAAGAAAAGGCCCGGGCCTTTCTCAAGCACGTGAAGACTGGCGGCGCGGAGTCGACCGAGAAGAGTGGGCTTGCCAGTTCCCAAACCCTCGCTTTCGAGCCTCGAGCTTTGGGTACTTCTGACCCTGCTCAGTCGTCTGAGGCCGACACCGCGGAGAAGCGTCGAGAGCGAGCTGCCATGGCCGCCATGCGCCGCTTCTCCAATGTGAAATAATCAGTGATGTAGTTTCTTTGAGTCTAAAGGTGTATTCAAATCTTCTCAACTCTGCACTTTTCCACCCGGATTCCGATCCACTGCTCTTGGGGCATTTCCCGCGTGCTGTTCTTCTCTTTTCCTGTTTTACATGTCAGAATTTGGAATTTGGAAGAAATTTCCCGTCGCAAAACGAATTTTTTCCCAGAGTTCATTCAGAAGTGTCAGAAATTTGTCAGAACAGAAAAGTAGCGAACCCTGTTGTTATGTTGTCGTTGTCGTTGTCGTTGTCGTGCCACAGTGCCACAGAAGAAACGTTTCGAAACGGCAGTTCTGATTACTTGGCGGTGTTCACGTTGGTTAACTTTTAGTTTATTTGGCACAGCGTCAAGTTCAAAATGACATTAGCCGTCGATGTTTCTGCCTTGCAATTTTCGCAACACATAATAAGGTGAGTCGTCACGGTTGTCCATGAATCAACGAATAAAAGATTTTGTCTTCATTCTAATCTTCCCAACTTCTGAATTCTGAATTTACAGAATTTAGAAGTTCAGAATTTTGATAATTGATAATTTATGGTTTCTTTCCTGGTATTCTGTACCGGTATGCTCTATTCGGAGGGAAAAGAAAAAGGAAAAAAGGAAAAAAAGAAAAAAAAAAGAAAAAAGGAAGAACGTGGCACAAGTCACATCAAGTCACGAGAGTCACGAGCCCACCTGCGCCCCAAACATCCCCAAACTCTCTTTTACGCTCACCTCTTTCAGTAACTCGCTGCAGATACTGCAGATCGCCAAGATCTGTGCTATGATGAATGTGAATGTGCTACAAGGACAAGTGAGTTACACGCTATAGTTCTTCCTATTCCCACCTCGCACGAGGTTGGATCAAGGAAACCGACCAGTTCTACCGAGGGTGTAGTCAGCGCTACTGCGTCGCAACTTTTTGTGTCGCTCTTTCCTACTGTTTTGAGGAAGAAGTTCTACTGAGGTGGGTAGGACGTTGTCGTTTCGCCGATACCAAGACTTCCTCGCAGCGGTCACTCTTTCCGGTAGTCTTGCAGTAGGCTGTTGCTGGCAAACCGTTGCGGAAAAAAAGTCCGCAAGGGTCCTACTGCTTGCGTCAAAAGATTACCGTAAACGCAAAGTTACCTGCCGTTCTCGAGTGTGAGATTTCCCCGGATACCCCGAGAGAGCGGGGCCAGGTCCTCCTCATTCTAGCTAGTTCTACAATTCAATATAAGAAGAGAGTGCGCTGCAACGCATCCTACTGAGCACATGTACTCGAGCCTATCATCGCCACTAGACAAGCGAGTAGAATCAGTTGGAACTGCTGTCTGACGCGCTCGGAAATGAGTGCGTGCATTGCCTCCACCTCTCTTTCAACGCTCCCTCCTCTCACAGCGAACGCACTAACTGATAACATACACAAATCCTTGCGAACCTGAGAAGGTCTCAACATGTCTCAACTCCCATTTGCCAATTCACAAGTTTGTTCCCCCTTCATCGCCTTGTGAGTGAGTTGGACCCCACTTCTCACAAAACTAAGCGGAAGTTACTCACTAAGTTATCATTCTTACCATCCTGCCAGCACCAGTATGCAGTACCTAGTCCAACACCCTCCTACCCAATCTACTAGCTATGGCTATCCGTGCTAGTGTGTGGGAAGAGTACCAAGTACAGAGTACAGCTTACTGAGTACCAGTAGAAGTTGTCCGACAAAAGAAAAGCATGAGCTAATGGCACTAGGCTTTTCTCTTAATCAATTTGTGTGACGGAGGGGAAGAAAAAAGAAGAGTTTGTCACTCACATCACTCACATCACTTGCAGTTTGTTCTTGTAAAGTAACAACAAGCAGTACGTAAACGCGGAGGAAGCCAGGTGTGGGAGGTTGTGTCCTCGAGTACCTGTGGGAGGAAAAGCTGCTGATTGGTTGGTTGGTTGGTTGGGGCGAGCGGCCCGTGTGGGAAGAAAGCGCGTGCACTGCAATCGGTCGGTCAGTGAATCAGTGAGTCAGTGAGTCAGTGAGTCAGTGAAACAGTGAAACAGTGGGTGGGTGGAACAGGAAGAGATCTGAATTTTGAATTCTGAATTCTGAATTCTGAATTCTGAATTCAAAAGTTCTGGTTGATTGGATAGGTGTGGTCTTCTTGTTGGAGAGCCCAGCTGACGGTGGAGCTGTGCGTTGTTGCACGCAAAGCTGCTCGCTTGAAAAGTGGTCGGCACGAAATACTGGAATACCGGAATATCGGAATATCGGAATACGGACGGGTTTTGGAGTTGCCCCGACTGCAAAGTTGAGACCTGAGGTGCGAAGGTCAACGGGCTTTGTTTTTATGGTCGAAAGAGCTTTGTCTGTGGCAAGCAGGTGGAATCCCGTCACGATCTGGGGGCGGAGAGCGAACCCGCAAAGATGGAACATAGCCTGGGCAAGGAGGTAGAGAGCCGGGATCCCAGCAGAACTGAGCAAAATGGGAGCTTCGAGCAGGTGAGACTTCCAGGACAGGTGGACCCCACCGAAGATGAGCCCGCCACTATCGGGGATGCGGCACTTGCTGGGCGAGTCGAGTCCGTGCAGCGCAAGTCCAGTGAAGCGGAGATCGAGATCCAACCGTCTACTGCGATGGAAGAAACAGTTAATATCGATGACATCCCTGGGCTATCGAAGCCCAGCAATGCATCTCGCGAGTCTGGGTATGCAGTAGTGTATGATGCTCATGCGGAAGACGACAGCGACCCAGCTGGAAATTTTGGTCTGATTGAGGCTACTGGCAACGCCGAAGACGGTGAGGAGGATGCAGCAGAGCCTCTTGTGAGGAAGGCAGAGCCTGCGGAGGGCACTGCTCCATTGCAGCAAAAGTTTTCGCGCAAAGTGCGACCACTCCCGCACCCACGCGCAATGCATCGCAGGGCGCGAAAGGTGAAGCGCGTAATCGACTTGTTCACCTACAGCCCCTACTTTAGCACCTGTGCACAGCTTGGACGTTTCAGGGCCTTCGTGGCGTTGTACGCATGGGTTTCGCTCTTCGTTTCGATTCCTCTCTGGGGAGAGGGTAATCAGCTTATGCGCGGTAACCACGCTTGCACCTACTCTTCAGGCGCTGTGGGGATGTTTTTCACGCATCCAACATTTTGGAACTTGCTGCTCTGCTGCCTTAAACTAAGCATCGGAGCTTATCTATGCCTCAAAAACCGGGACCCTAAGCTTCGAGTTTGGTACTCGCTCTTGGAGCACGTGGCGCTGCCAGGGACTTTAACCTACAGCATTTTCTTTTGGGGTGCGTACACCTCGCTCGAAACCCAACTCGCCAAGGGCTTGGCTTTTAACAACCATCTTGCGCTTCCCTTAATTCTTGTCCTCGAGACATGGGTAAGCAAGGCGCCTTTTCTGATCGAGCGCATCTGGCAGATCGCAATCTACCTGCTTTGGCAAGCCTTTTTTGTGTACATTTTCGAATCCGTGTCGGGCCCTGGGTGCTACTTGCTTCCGGCCCTCAACCCGGATCGCAATGTACTCTGGATTTCATATCCGGGATTGCTGATGCTCTATCTGGCGGGATTCTTTGCGTGTTACACGTTTACCCAACTTCGCGACCACGTTGCGCCATGTGGTCAAGAGGTGTTCCCTCCTCAAGCCCAAACGCAAACTCGAATTCACTGCTACTGCCCAGAGCGCGTGCTCAATTCCAAGTTGCTTGCGACACAAGGCAGCGCCACACGGCTCCCTAAATAAGGCATTCCTGCCCGCCTCCCGTGAACTGTATATATATACCATATTCGACCAATTCTTCTATTCAAATACCCTTCTTCTTCTCACGACTGATTCAAGCTTTGAAAAAGAGACTCTCTTCTCTGCGCATCGCGCCCCCTTTCACACTGAAGTTGCCGGTTTTCCATCCTACCTGCCAGTGAGATTCCGACTCGGAGAACTCGGAGAGCATGAGCCGAACGGACCATGCGGCGTCGTTCCCCATCCTGCTCGAACATTTGCATTTACTACTTTCTAAATTCTATTTTTACTGTTAGTTAGTTGCCTCTTGTGCGTCGCAATGCTCGCTACAGAATCTACAAAAGATGACTAGCATTCGCACTCCCAATGCGATCATGGGAGACGCGAGCACGCGAGTCTCTGGCCGCACGCTTGCCTCACGTCCTCGTATCGCCTCGTTACGACAGCAGCTCTGCCTTGGCAAACTGCACAGAGCGTCGTTGCTGCCGCTACGCTGTGCCTTCGTCCAGGTTCACCGCGCCTATACCATCCGCTTCGACCTGGTTTGGCCCAGTAGCGAGAGGGTTTGCCCTTAGCTCTCTTTCATTCATTCATTCTTTCTCACTCTCGCTCTTAATCTTGTTCTTGTTCTTGCTCTCGTTCTCGTTTTGGAAGAGTGGCGTTGCGCTGCAAGCGCTGGCACAGAGCTTGGGCCGCACAAGCAGCGGAGGCGATGGTGTTCGTGTACCAAGGCGCGGGGAAAAAGCAGAAAGAGGGCGAGGAAGATCCTTGCCTCGCGAGCAGACGGTGCAGGCAGCTTGCATGCGACATTCAGTGGTGTCTGTCGAGGAATGGCTACAGGCAGGACAAGTGCGAGGAGTTTGTGCAGCGATGGGAGGAATGCTGTGAAAGGGAAAAGATGAAGAAGAGGTTGAAGGCCGAGAATGCGAAGGCGCCAAAGGAGTGAAAGGTTGCTCGTGCGCCAAGGGCAGTTAGCGTGTATATATAGCACAAGTATTTCGTCCCGCCAGGTGACTGCAAGGTCTCCTTGAAAACTAGTAGTTCTTTTTTTAATTCTCTCAAAATTACTCTGATCTTTCGCTTCGGCTGCCACTGCCGGGCCTTTCTTATCTTCTACTGTCGCACCACACCTGCACGTGTGAATTTTCTTTTCCTTACTTCAGGTCATCAATGCACAGCCGTCATGCTCCTTTCTTGTGATCATGCCCTTAGCAGCCTCGATCCCTAGCCTACACTGTGGCCTCCGCCTCGGGCGTTCGCTGGCGCGCGATGGGATGGCATTCGCCACCAAACGCGTTCTTATGCGTTACTGAGAAGGTGGTTGAGAGCCTTTTCCTGGTCTCCACCAACGGCAGCAAGAGCCTCCTTGACCATATCCTCGGAAAATCCCATCTCGCAGAGCCCCTTGACAACTTCGTCGCTGGAGACCTCCACCGCGTACTGGCTTGTCCTGAGACGATTGTCGGAGCAGCAACTTGTCAGCTTGCCTTTCAAACTTCATTTCATCTTCAACACATGCACGGTCGACTTACCAAAATGTCGCGGTCTTGTCAAAGAGAGGCTAGATATTTGAAGATATAAGCATTTCCGTGAGTGCCCTCCTCAAGGTGAAATACAGCAGCAACGGTAACAACAACTCACCTTGTCCTTGAGAAACTGGGTCGCCACTTGGGCGTCTTGAGGGTCGCTAGGCTCCGGAGCCGACAAGAGTGCCTTCAACATGGATTACGAGTCAGGTGCAATCAATTCTAAGCAAGGATTCCAGCTTGCTGTTCGAGACTTACCTGCAAAGACACGAGCGCAGTCTTGATGGTAAGTGCAGGGGACCATTGATCCTTAAGAATATCCAAACAGATAGCGCCGGTTACAGAAGACACATTCGGGTGCCAAATCTTGGTCGTGAACTTCATTTTTGGAGGCTCAAACGGGTACGAGTCTGGGATAGTTATATCCACACAGAAGATGCCGCCCTCGTACACAGTTCCCGTTGGACCCTTGATCTTTCCAGCCAGCCTGTCATACTTGCCATCCTCTATGCACCTGACCGACACTCCAGTCAATTTCTGTACACCCATCACGCCTCCACTCGTTAGACACCGCCACACCATCCAATGCAAACATACTCCGCAATTAAACGGTCCCCAGGCTTGGAAACCGAACATTGCCCAAAAACTTCACGGTCCACCAAGTTCCAGGAGCGATCATCTTCCGGGATTCATCTCGCGAGCACTGCTGGCATAAACCGCATAAATGGCATAAAATGGCATAAACCAACAACGCAATCCGCTCCCTCCCTATCTCGCTCCTCCACCACTCGCATCCACACCAAACTCAAAAGTAAACGCACCTCATCCTTGGCGCACTCCGCCAGCTCCTTCACGATCCTCCTCTTGTCCGTTGGCATCTCCCCGCAGCTACTGCACGAGCTCCTCCTGCTTCTTCCTGTCCCCTACTTCTTTCTGCCCCCTTCCTCCTTCCCTCTCAGTCCGTTTCTGCTCCTCTGTTCTTGCTTAATTCTGTTCTGTCCCCGCTCTCCCATTCTCTCTCTCTACTCTCTCTTTGATTTTTGGTGATGTGTTCGCTAATGATCGCTACTTGACGTGGTACGGGCGAATGATACTCGCAGTTAGATGATTGGGTAGGTGTGGGAATACGCCGTGGGAGAGTTAGTGATCGTGGTAGAGGCAGGGTAGTGGTTTTCTGTGCTCTCTGCGCTCTAGTGGAGTGTACCAGGATGTGTATGGAGGTGATAGGACTATCACTAGGGACGCCAGTGAACTTCGTCGGGTTCCTTGTGCTCGCTAGTGTTCCCTTATCTACTTAGTAGTAGTAAATGATATGGAAGAATAATAGAACTGACTATAGTACTCCTTACTAACCCTTCATAGTAATGCTATAGAAGCGATTAAAAGACTATGCCAATACGTAACTTCATGTTGAGAGTCCAGGCGGACACGTGCTCGATTCTTGCTCGCTTGCTTTTTTGATTTGCTGGCTGGAGTCTTGAGATGTCTTGAGTTGTGATAATATGGGTTGTGATAAAAAGAGTTTCGCAACCGGCTTTCATTTTGTACGCATAGGTCCAAAAAATAGAAACCCCAAGCAGCCTCATGCACAGTGTGTTCGCTCAAGAGCCGCGGGAACTCACTGACATTCATTGTATTTCGGCTTCAAAAGCTCTGAATTCGCTGTTCAAAACTGTGCTCCGCACATTGACTAGAGCAGTTCGCCATTTCGTGCTTGCTGATAGCAAAGCTTCTTTCTTACGAACTCAGAAAGCTCTGGAGGTTCTCACGTTCCGTTCGGTTCTTGTCTCTTTCACTTCCTGTCGATTTTGGGTTCTTGGCTCTTCATCAACCTTTCATATTCCTAACCATCGCCACGCGAAACTCATAAGGGCATTCAAATTTAAACGAGGGCGACCAAAGAACCGCCCTCTCCTACTGCACGTCTACCGTTAACGCTGAGAATAGCTGATGAACAAATTAGTCCCCTCTCTCCCCCTCTCTCTCTCTCTCTCTCTCCTCTCGTCCCACCACCTACGACGGCGTACGACCCGNCTGTTCTGTCCCCGCTCTCCCATTCTCTCTCTCTCTCTACTCTCTCTTTGATTTTTGGTGATGTGTTCGCTAATGATCGCTACTTGACGTGGTACGGGCGAATGATACTCGCAGTTAGATGATTGGGTAGGTGTGGGAATACGCCGTGGGAGAGTTAGTGATCGTGGTAGAGGCAGGGTAGTGGTTTTCTGTGCTCTCTGTGCTCTAGTGGAGTGTACCAGGATGTGTATGGAGGTGATAGGACTATCGCTAGGGACACCAGTGAACTTCGTCGGGTTCCTTGTGCTCACTAGTGTTCCCTTATCTACTTAGTAGTAGTACATGATATGGAAGAATAATAGAACTGACTATAGTATTCCTTACTAACCCTTCATAGTAATGCTATAGAAGGAAATAAAAGACTATGCCAATACGTAACTTCATGTTGAGAGTCCCGGCGGACACGTGCTCGATTCTTGCTCGCTTGCTTTTTTGATTTGCTGGCTGGAGTCTTGAGATGTCTTGAGTTGTGATAATATGGGTTGTGATAAAAAGCGTTTCGCAACCGGCTTTCATTTTGTACGCATAGGTCCAAAAAATAGAAACCCCAAGCAGCCTCATGCACAGTGTGTTCGCTCAAGAGCCGCAGGAACTCACTGACATTCATTGTATTTCGGCTTCAAGAGCTCTGAATTCGCAGTTCAAAATTGTGCTCCGCACATTGACTAGAGCAGTTCGCCATTTCGTGCTTGCTGATAGCAAAGCTTCTTTCTTACGAACTCAGAAAGCTCTGGAGGTTCTCACGTTCCGTTCGGTTCTTGTCTCTTTCACTTCCTGTCGATTTTGGGTTCTTGGCTCTTCATCAACCTTTCATATTCCTAACCATCGCCACGCGAAACTCATAAGGGCATTCAAATTTAAACGAGGGCGACCAAAGAACCGCCCTCTCCTACTGCACGTCTACCGTTAACGCTGAGAATAGCTGATGAACAAATTAGTCCCCTCTCTCCCCCTCTCTCTCTCTCTCTCTCTCCTCTGTCCCCACACCTAGACGGCGTAGACCCGCAGAAACGAGTCCCCTCACAACATAACGAGGACACCCAACCGGTACTCGCGGGAGGGGGCGGCTCCCATTAGTGATGCCACTAACGGAACAAGTAGCAGCGGAGGAAGAACAGAAACAGTGACAGAAAGCAACATTTCCGCCATTTCCGCCGCGCGGAGAGAGAAAGAGTACTGACTGCGAACCGTACCGCCCGCGGTAAATAACTAATCGAGTGCGCGTACCGAGCGTCAACTGCGGGGAGGGCAATCACCAGTCACCAGTCACCAATCACCAGTAATAAATCGCCAATCACTGAAGATGACGGCACATGCGTGGGGCGTTCTTGAGCACAGGGTGCGGTCGCGGAAGAGTACTGCGGGGAAGGACTCGACCGCGGACGCGAACGACGAGCATATGGGACTGGTGCGAATGAGCTGTACGCCGTTCCTGATTGGTCGGATGCCAAAAACATCAAAGCGCCCCGATGGCTGCGACAAGGTTTTGAAGGAAACCGTCGTCTCCAGCAAGCATTGCAAGTTGTATTTGGACCTTGGCATTGGCCCGCGCAAGGCGTTCGTCGTAGACAGTAGCTCAAACGGGACCTGGCTGAATGACACGCAAATGCAACGAGGCGTCCCTGTAGAGGTCAAAGAGGGAGATGAGCTCAGCTTGGCGATAAAATCTCCAGAGGACAAGTACCATGTCTTCGTGTTCAGCTGGGCGACCATCGAGCCCAACTTGAGCGACAAGTCATCTACCAAGGCGCTGGAACGTACAAAATCGTCGCCCGAAGAGGAAGCAGGGTCTGGGGTAAATGGACCTTCAGTGGCAAATGGGACAAACGGATCGAATAGGAATGAGGATTCGAGCCCCAGCAAAGGTGGGAAGCGGGTCCGGGTGGGTTCCCATGCTAGCGACGTAACCCAGGAAAACAAGACCAAAAAGTCACGCACAAGGATCTCAACCGGGGAGGCTGGGGTAATGGCGTCCTTGGCCAGGCTACGCGAGGGTTTTGAGTTGGAAAAGAAGGAGATGCAGGCGGCCTTCAACAAGGAGATTTCAATAATGCGGCAGGAAATTGCGGACCTAAACGCAGAGGTCAAGAGGGGCAAGGAGAAACTCTCCAAAGCAAAAGTGCGAAGTGCCGCAGCTGAAGGCGAGTTTAACGCTTCTAAATTGGCGCTGGAGGGCAACGTGGCTGAGCTCAGAGAGAAGCTTCTGGCGAATGAAAAAGAGACTGCCAAACTCAAGGAACGGATTCAGCAGCAGGATCGAGACATATCTCAGCTAAAACAAGACGTGACGGAGAAAGACGAAGAGTGTCGCGCCATTACAAAGAAACTAGAGCTTGCCGAAAGCTCTTTTGAGGAGACCGTTAAGACCAAGGAGAGATTGTTGCAAGCGGACTTTCAAAATCGACTGTTTGAGGCTAACGAAACCGCCAAGGTTTGGAAAGAAAAGTTGCAAGGTGCAGGAGCGGAGGCTCTCTCCATGAGGAAATCCTCAGACTCAATTCTCAAGGGCCTTCAAGAAACCTTGCTCGCCGCCATTGCTCGAGCATCTTATAAGCTGGACTCTTCAGCAACACAGATGCATGCGCTTTGCATAACAGAGTGTCTAGAATCCGAATGTGCAAAAAACGACGACGATGACGAACACGGAGACGATATGGAGGGTCACTGCGGAGAGGGCTCAGGTGAAGCTGGATTCCAAGCAACGCAGCAGAACTTTGCAGAGAGCGAAGACGTCGAAGAGCGCATTGGAAAGAAGGGCAATAAGAAAGACCTTAAAATACCTTCTACGTTGCCGGAAATGGAGGCTACGCAGATGGACGGAGTTGAACAACATGGCGTTGGTGCGATGCGTCAACAGGAGACACAACAGAGTCAGCAGTCTAATCATCGCCGAAAGAGAGCCGAGTCGGACCAAATGGCCGGAACACAACATGAGAGCTTGCCTTCGCGCACAAGCGATGACAAAAACCGCTCGGGCTTACCGAGGCAGCCCAGCGTGGCTTCATCGACCAGCGGCGCGTTGACGCAGAGGAGCTCCGCCGCCGCACCACTAGCAAGCATGGGCCCAACCATGGATGAAGAAGAAGTGGTCGGGGAGAACCTAAACGACACGATGATGGAGGATGAGGAGAACGGGCGTGACCCGTCGCCCATTAGTGAGGGGCCTTCAAACAGTCGATTCCCTGGAGTGGTGGCCAGAGATGAGCACGAAGAGGATGGGCATCTCTTTGACCCTGACACTGCTCGCTCCAGCCGAGGCTCAGAGGACCATGTGGTGGAGGAGGTTCTTGGCGAGGAAGATTTTGTAGACCATGATATACGCGATGCGCAAGAAGGGTCCGGGGAGGAACAGGAGGAGGAGGAGGAGGAGGAGGATGACGATATCGATGACGATGACGATGATGACGAGGAATTTGAGCGCGGCAGCTACGGGTTGAGGGCTTCTGCACGCGATCCAAGCACGGCAAAGGGCAACGCACACGTGTTGGGGCGGCCAAAGCAAAGTGCAGCCGTAGGCAGTCGCCGAGTCAAAGACCTCGCGGATTCAGATTCGGAATCCGACGATGAAGTTGACGGTTGGTGAATGCGGAGGCTCCGCTCCCCTGCTTTTCTATTTTGAAGCGAATTGCAGTGCTAAATTTTCACTTCTTTTCTGAATTCTGTTGATTCACTCAGGTCCACTACAATTTGTTTATTATTCCGGCAGACTCTTTCCCGCCACGCTCTTATTACGAACAAAGTGTCTGAGGTCATTCCCACTCCTCGTCGGCAACTTCCTGTGCATCTGCATCGCGTGGGGGAGCATCGCTGGCCACCATTTGCTCTGCCAAATTCGAGTATAGCCTCTGGAAGTGCTCCGACCGTTCCTCTCCCGGCTCTCCCGGCTGTTGCTGTTGCTGTTGCTGCACTTGTTCTTGAAGCTGGTGACGAGAAGGATGGTGGGAAGTTGGATCAGCATCCCCTTCTCTTTGAACCACCACGACGTGGTCCGCGCCTTTCCCGCACAGCACGCACTCCATAAAGTACTCCTGATCGCCTTGCTCCGTCACTGCGAACCTGTAGAAATGCTCGCACACCACGTGGCCGCAGCTGACGCACACATGATCGAACGCCACCTCCTCCTCGTGCTCGCCGTCTTCCTCCGCCTGGCTGTCATCGCCCGCCACTCCATTTACTTGGACCTTCCCATGGTCCGCGGCGTCGCGTGACACTTGGCCCGCAGGCGGTGGCGGCGACCTGAGCTGCGACTTGGGCGGCAAGTTGCTCGCGCACTGCGCGCATGCGGACCAGTTCAAAAGGTATGTGCCAGCGTCGAGGCACGTGCGACCGCGAGCGGGAAGCGCCTCGCGCACGCAGCGAATGCACATTTCTAGCGTTCTGTCTCCTCCCTCGCACTTTACTTTCGCCCTTGAGCTCTTCCGGCTTGGATCCTTCGAGGCTGGCGTGTGGGCCTGGACACTGGCGTTCGAGCGAGCCAAAGCTGGCGGGCGTAGGGAGACGGGAGATGGGAGATGGGTGCGCTTGCCTTGGAGCGTTGTTGCGCAGTCCGCAGTGCGCAGTGGAGGTATCAGCGAAAGAAGTCGGAGAGTTTACGGAGCGGACTATCCTGGCGTGTGCGTCGGGCGGTGGGCGGTGGGAGGGAGCCCTGAACTCGGAATGAGGGAACGCACGTACGAAAACGAAACGAACTGGATGATGGTGAAGCGCGGCTGAGCCGCCCAGTTCATTCCTCTGCGTCGGCCAGGATGTAAATCGTTCTCCGGGATCCACATCAACCCACAGCAGTCCATGCTTTCCAATCTTGCGAAAGAAGCCTTCCCACGGTCTTCCAGCTTCTTCTCCTTCCTTTCACCACTTCCCAGCATCAAGTGCCCGGTGCCTAGTGCCATTCCACCCGGAAAGCCTTTGCCCCTTGCCCCGCAAAAGAGAACCCGATATCGTCAGCGAGTACGCGCAGCGAGGTCTCCGATCCGAGCAAAGTGGCACGCTTGCGCCAAGTTTCCGCTCTTTCTTTCAAGTTCCGCATCGACGCCGAAGAAAGTGCCGAGCTGGCCATGTCATTGTCTCATTGTCCCATTGTCCCATTGTCCCATTGTCTCATTGTCTCATTGTCTCATTGCGAAGGGTGCTTTTCGTGGCCGGATGTCCGCTTGCGCAAGTGCTGCCCAGTTCTTCTGTTGCTCTGTTGAACGGCATAGCTTGCATGGCTCCCATCATCCACTTTGTCCACGTCGCTCACACATCCTTTGCATCATTCACTTCTTCTACGTCGCTTCACGCTCTATCTATCTAGTCTCCCTACACTGGCTCTCCATTTCCCATTCGCCATTCGCCCGTGCCCAGAATCATCGCATCCCACCACGACCCGAACCCGAACCGGAACCGGAACTGGAACCCGAACCCGAACCCGAACCCGAACCCGAACCGGAACCGGAACCGGAACTGGAACTGGAACTGGAACCCAGGATGCCATCGTAGAAGAGGTTAATGTCGGTGCTATGTTCTATGGGTGGTAGTGAGGACTACCCGCAAACCGTAAGGCAAAAGGTGTGCGCGAGGTGGAGAGAGAGAGTAGCTGCGGGGAGAGCAGAGTTGGTGTGGGGTGTGTTTCGTGTTTCGTATTTCGTGTGGCGAGGTGTGGTGAGGTGTCGCGTTGCACGGCTGAAACTGACGAGTGTCGAGTGTCGAGAGGACTGAGAGGACTGAGAGGGATCAGGTGGATCACAGGAGCAGCTCTCGCGACTCTCACAGCGCGAGGAAGAGCAAGGCTTTGGCTCCTACATACATACTCGCACGCACGGACGAGCGAAACGGGGGAGAGGAGACTGGGAGGAGCATGTCGGCGACAGCGAGCAAAGAGCATGATGGCGAGGGTGAGGGTGAGCAAAAAGAAGTGCAAGTGGAAGTGGAAGAGGAAGTTGAAGAGGAGAGCAATTCTTGGTCTAGCTGGGCTAGTAGCACAATGACAGGATGGATGGGCGAAGAAGCAGAGCTGATCAGCGTGGCGGATACGTTTGTGGACGATGTTGTGGTCGTGAAAACGCCGCGGGGACCGGCGCATTTCAGTTGCCCGAGCAGTATACCACACCCGAAGATATGGCCAGACAAGCCGCTGATGGTGAGAGATTCNTGGAACCCGAACCCGAACCCGAACCGGAACCGGAACCGGAACTGGAACCCGAACCCGAACCCGAACCGGAACCGGAACTGGAACCGGAACCGGAACTGGAACCCGAACCCGAACCGGAACCGGAACCGGAACTGGAACTGGAACTGGAACCCAGGTTGCCAACGTAGAAGAGGTTAATGTCGGTGCTATGTTCTAGGGGTGGTAGTGAGGACTACTCGCAATCCGTAAGGCAAAAGGTGTGCGCGAGGTGGAGAGAGAGAGTAGCTGCGGGGAGAGCAGAGTTGGTGTGGGGTGTGTTTCGTGTTTCGTATTTCGTATTTCGTGTGGCGAGGTGTGGTGAGGTGTCGCGTTGCACGGCTGAAACTGACGAGTGTCGAGTGTCGAGAGGACTGAGAGGACTGAGAGGACTGAGAGGGATCAGGTGGATCACAGGAGCAGCTCTCGCGACTCTCACAGCGCGAGGAAGAGCAAGGCTTTGGCTCCTACATACATACTCGCACGCACGGACGAGCGAAACGGGGGAGAGGAGACTGGGAGGAGCATGTCGGCGACAGCGAGCAAAGAGCATGATGGCGAAGGTGAGCAAAAAGAAGTGCAAGTGCAAGTGCAAGTGGAAGTGGAAGAGGAAGAGGAAGTTGAAGAGGAGAGCAATTCTTGGTCTAGCTGGGCTAGTAGCACAATGACAGGATGGATGGGCGAAGAAGCAGAGCTGATCAGCGTGGCGGATACGTTTGTGGACGATGTTGTGGTCGTGAAAACGCCGCGGGGACCGGCGCATTTCAGTTGCCCGAGCAGTATACCACACCCGAAGATATGGCCGGACAAGCCGCTGATGGTGAGAGATTCCTCAGTGCACTACGGGTGGAATCCAGAGTCCGCGGCAAGACCCATACCGCTGGACGGACAGGTGCACGAATTCGAAACAGACTTGTTTAAGGGGCGAATGATCTTTCGTGTGAAAGGCCGCGAAGGCGCTGCGGCGTACTTTGAGGGTAGAAATCGGCTCTCCTCGGTTGTTATCTCTGGCAAGTTCAAGGAGGAGCTTAGCTTTGCCGATGTTCAGACTGGCCAGGAGTTTTGCAAGCAGGTCAGACGCCCATCCACCTTGATCACAACACCACTCATCCGTTTCTTCCGGTTGCTGGCGCCACTTCTACAAATCCATGTCGGCTCGCAGAGCTACTTGCTCTCGCCACTGTGCCAAACAACTCAGACTTTACACGTGTCTGACGACCCGATACAGCTTAGGCCTGCAATTGACGTCCAAGAGAACTGGGGACTCTCGGAACTCGGCGCCGAGATGTCCTCAGTACAGAGGAAAAAGTATTTCTCGAGCAAGGGGAATCTGGACAAACACATTTTTCGAACTGACAAATTTTACACGTTTGATTTTTACAATGACAAGCTCGATATGCTGGAGTTCAAGCTACACGCTCTGGGACAGCAGTTTGAGGTGCAGCGCTACTTGAAGGGCCAGCCACTACGCGTGCTCTCTCGCCTCTTTCGCACAGGAGAGCCAAAACCTCTTTATCTCTGGAATTTTGAGATTTGGCATGAAAGCGTAACGTCCTACTTCGCCACGAGATAGGCATACATAAGGCAGTCCCTTATCTTCTTGGCGTTGATGTCGACGAGGAAAAGAGCATTGTCACCATCGGAGACCGCGCTGACAGTGCCTTGTGTAGAGAGAAGGTGTCCTTCTGTATCCGTGGGGGGTCAACAAATAATGGCACACCGGCAATTGTCGTGGATGGGAGCTTTGCCTCAATCTTCTTGATAACGTTATGCCATTCAGGTTTGCGGTTTCCCTTATTTGCTGTACTTGGCTTCAGCCAGCTTTTCTTCGCGAGCTCCTCCTGGTCAAGCTCGTCGAGAAGAGACTTTAAGCCGATTGTTCGGTTGTCAGGAAGTTTTCCATCGGACGACGAGGACTGCCTTGACTGCTCCACGTTGTCACGACCAGGCATGTTCCACTTTCTGGAGGCATCGGAGCTTTGCGATGTTGGGGCGTGCGGGTTTCTCCCAGATGAGTACTTGAAACTTCCTGCTACACCGGACCCATCTTCACCAGAGCGACCTTGCTTGCCTGGGGCGCGACGCGCCAGGCTAGAACGCCTCAATATGTTGGTCTTCTCCTTCTTGAGCACGGCCATTTCGTTGCGGGCCCGCTCTTGTTCTTCAAGCGCGAGACGCTTAGCTTCCATGTCAAAGCAAGGACCGCGAAATACATAGCAGAGCTCCCCGAGCACCCTTTGCCCAAACGCCTTTGGGTCAAACGGCGATGCGTCGACACTCTGCTTCACGACCAAGTACGTAAAGTGATACATGCATTCGAAGAAAAGTAGATCGTCCACCGTGTGCTCGTAGTTGCTGCAAGTCAGAAGGACCTTGGCGTACTCCTGGGCAACCTGGGTCAGTCTCAGCTTCTGATCTTTCCTCGCCTCTAGAAACGTCTGAGGGCTCTCGAGGTCCGCTTCGATCGCGCCCTGTTCGCGCGCTTTCGCCAAGGTGTTGTTTTGACGCACGTGTTCCTTCATCACCCTGACGTACGCGTAAAAATAGTATATAGTGGAAGCGAGGAAGCTTCGCATCATCGGCCCATTGTAGAATTCATAAAACCGGAGTGGAATCTCAATCTTGTTGTTCACGCCATAATCCCCGACGAGCAGCTCGAACACGTTTTCAATCATCTCGGACATATTGAACTTTCTCTTCTCCTTCGTCTTGCTCTTGCTCGCGTTCGACGCAAACGACCCGCGGCTGCTTGCCCGCGACAGCGAGCTCATGCTTCTCATGTGCTCCATCTTTCTCGACGCGTGCCAATCTCCTGAGCCAGGTATCCAAGACCCGTCACACGAGCAGCCAGCTTCAACGTTGGCCCTGGTCGCTGCTCCACCTTTCAGTCAACGTGCGCTCTCCGCATTACCTTGCCGCGCTCCTGCTCTTCGTCAACCAACACACACTTGACGAACGGGCCTCCTTCTTACAGCCCCATCCACCAAATCCTAAGCTTTTCGACCTCTTCAGGGTTCGACTTGCACCTTTTTACATACCGGTACATACATCATCATCACATCGACCTTCACGCCGGAAACTATTATTATTTTGCTTATAAACAGATCAAGCGTCAGCAATACTTTAAGGTGAGTGAACCAGTCGATAATGATCCAATAGAAGGCAATAGCAGTCCGCCGCGGGTAGGAGTGCCTATACATAATTGTTTATAGTCTTATCTGTAGTAACATAGCAAGGGATATTAATGTACTAGATGGACCTAATCCCCTTTCCGCGCCAAGAACAAATGAGGCTCTCTTTGTTCGTCATGGATACCTCCGACAAACAGCTACCCGTGCACGAGGTCTCTCCGAAACTGAGTTTATAGCACCACAACAACCTTTTCCCCTCACAACAAGACTCCCCTCAAGCTCGAGCATATTACGTCGAGAGAATAGCCATTTTCTAGTAATCATTCCACACAGCGGGCCACGTACTAGGAGACACATGCCTGAAACATTAGCGCGCCGATAGAAACCACCAGTAGCCAAATTTGATTGGCTGAGAACGTTTGACGAGGTGAACGAGGAGGACCAAAGGAGGAAGGAGGACGAGATATGCGCGAAAGTGTGAGTTGACTGTGGGCGACTGAGCGATCGCAAGTTGCGTAAGGTGCGAAGAGGGTATCAACAACTTTGTCGGGCGACGTAAAGCTTAAAGCTTGGTGGAAAGAAGACTTGAAGACTTTGCGTGGCGCAGCTTTTGAGATCTCGTGGTAGTTAAGAGTCAGAAGCTGAGGACCGTCGAATTTTGAATTTGGCAAGAAACATGAGCGGTCTCGGAGTGCTCAAAGTGGCTTGCGAGCTTCCGCTGGCAATGGAAGACGCCGTGGAAGAAAGCGCGGCAGCGCGCAAGGGCGGTAAGAAGCGCAAGTTTCCCGGAACGGCGTTCCAGGCTCCTGATTGTAAAAAGTTTCATCGGTACATGTACGTCAAGCAGCACGGAGGAGCTGATGGGCAGGACGACTCGACGCTCTTCGTGGCGAATGTTGGCACCGCATGGTCAGAAGCAGAGACTCGTCAAGTTTTCGCCAAGTTCGGAAAAGTGGAGAAAGTGAGCCTTGGCAGCGTCAACGGATGCCGCTTCGCGCGAGTAAAGTTCGCGAACGCAAAGAGTATGCGGAATGCTCTGCAAGTTGCTGCAGGGGACTGGAAGAATAGTTCCGCAATCGACCTGGAATTCGAAGACAAAGATCCTTTTAACGAGTCGAGAAAAAGAAAGCCTATCTGGCTATCCAAGTATCACAGTGACAGACCAGGAGGTGAAGTTCTGAAGGCTGAGTCAGAAGCTTACATGGTTCGGTTTTCTGAGCTGGAGCAAGAAGAGGAAAAGCGACGCCAGGAAATGGCCAATAAACAAGATGACGATGGATTCACGCTCGTTACGTACAAGAAAGCCTCACGAGCAAAGCAAGCTGCACCCCTCGCAGCAGACACTTTGGTTGGCTCAGATGGCCAGGTACAACATATCGCCACTGTTACCGGTTCAACAAGAAATTTGCACCTGAACAAGAAGAAGAAGGAGAAATCCTTGACGGACTTTTATCGTTTTCAGACACGTGAGAGGAAGCGCGATGAGCTTGCAGATCTACGTGAAAAATTTGAGCAGGACAAAGCTCATCTGCAACGCCTCAAAGCGTCCAAGGCATTTCGCCCATTTTGATTGAGAAGTCAGCTTCAATCTTACTTTGATGCCGATAAATACAAGCAGGTCTTGCCACAGGGCCTGTGAATTCGCAAATTCTGCTCTTGCACCCACTATAAAAGAAACTCGTCGTAAACGAACTTACTGTTAATTTCCATCTGTATTTTTTGTTGTTCGCCTTCCTTTTGCCTATCTGGGTACCTGAACCCATATCGTCTTACTGGATCGCAACCTCCAACACTCTTTAAAACGGGCCGTTCACCCTGGTCATCGTCGGTGGATGGCAGGATCTCCAGCAGCAGCAAAGAAGAAGAAGAAGAAGAGCCAACAAAGACCTTATTAGAGAGTGATAATTATGATTAGAACTGTTGAGTGTGAGTGGGAATGATACTTACGACGATACGCTAGAAGGAAAATTGAGCCGTTGAAGAATGACCGTGCCACTGGCAACCGTGCCACCGTGACGGTGACAGTGAGAGCCCATGCATGTGGGAGACAGCGGCGGCGACGTCAAGGTCTCGCGAGAATTAAATTTGACTGTTGAAAAAAAGTTTACTTGCTCGAGCCCCACCGCTTCTGCGCTGACGCGGCGGAATCATTCCCGCTTCCAGTGGCGTCCGTCCGAGAGCTGAGACTGATTACATTTGGCAATTGACCGTGAATGTTTTTGGACGGCCTAAACCATCCATAACACACCGAAGAATATATCTCAATCATGAGCCTCGGAGTCTAGATTTTTGCATGACATCGCATCGCATCGCATGCCCCAGTGCCACCAGTGCCACCAGTCAATTCTTTACGTTACGTTACATTTGCAACTCTAAGAGCCTGTGCCTTTCTCTTTCTTTTCCTCTTCTGCCCCCAGCTTCAGAGGAGCAATTTTCAGTGTTCCGTGAGGGAAAAGGCTGGCAAAGTCTATGTACTGCATGTCCTGTGGGGAGGCGGAATATTACGTGCTTCGTTGCCCAATGATTTTGGGATTGAAACGAGTTGTTCCGTTCTGACTGCCTCTTTCCTCTGCGGTGCAACGGTGTGACGTAAGTCATTACTTCACATTTCATTTTATGCTGCTTTCAGCAGCAAGTAAGTAAAAGTGAAAATCAAAAAAGAATGCCAGAAACCGACAGCGACAGTGAGATCGCATCGAGGCATGCTGCGGCCAACCCCAAGCTTTGTAGCCTGAGATGCTATACTTCAACGATATTTTGAATTGCCCCACCCCGTCCCCTCCCCTCCCCGCGCCCCTCGAGAAACGCAGCAAAGATACAGGCATGAGGCTCAAAAGGCGGAGTGAATGGTTAGGAAGCGCCGCCCGCAGCGTAGTAAGCAGGACGTCACGCCCATCGGTCGTACCTGCTGGAGTACTGAAAGCTTGATAAATTGATTGATTGATTGATTGGCTTGATGACAAAGAAAACGATCATATATTTGCCCAACCAATTTGAGTTGAAACTTCTCCGCAAGAACGCGTAGTTCGTTTTTCAATAGCTGGTAGGATACGGGTCTGACGTAAACGGAACCTCTGGCGATTTGCGCATATTAAGCAATTGAAAACTTCGCGAAGAGGGGCAAAGCCGTTGCTGCGATATGAAATTTTCACAGTGCGATGGAGGTTCGGGCACTCATTGCAAAACGAGAAACAGCCCTCTCTCTCGTGAGCAGGTCTATATTTATTTGTATAGATGCTCGATGGCCTTCGGGCCGACCTTTCAAAATCGATGGACCAGACCAGACCAGAACCCGAACACCGGAACAGCACCGGAGTGTTTGGGACGTTCGATACTTGGAACAGCACCGGAGTGTTTGGGACGTTCGATACTTGTGAAGCACCCGTTGTTCACTGTTACCTCGCCGATCATTAGTTTGCAAAAATTTGGTGAGCTTTCCCGTTCGCCAAAATGAGTGACATGGGCGTCTATGGCGCACGGCTGTGCACAGCCGTGAGCAGCATCGTTCTGGTGTGCTTTTACGCCACTCAGATGTACTGGGGTCGATGCAACTTCCACCCGCTCTACGTCCAGAGTATCACTGCGATGGTGTATACTTTGAGCACCTTTGCAACAACTGGATTTTTGTCGGTGGAGTTGTGTGAGGGATCGGACATTGCTCAACGTGTGGAGCTCGGTCGCTACCTCTTCTGGATCATGACTTGCCCTGTCATCATCGCCAACCTCGTCGGCTTGCTTACCCGCCTCAGCCCTGAAGGAACCCCGCTATCCCGCACTGTTACCCTCATGTGCAAAGACATCATCATGACAGCTTTCGGGATTATTGGAGCTTTTCAGCCAGACGGTGTGATTAAGGTCATCTTCGTGACTCTGTCTTTCGTAGCGTACTTTATGCTCGGCTGGGATTTGTACAGAATCTTTCAAGAGAATCGTCACCATATGCCAGATCACATGATTCGACTCTTCATGATGATTGCCGTCTACGTCACGTTTGCATGGAACAACTTCGTCATTCTGTACGTCATCGGCTCGCCAATGTTTGGATTGATCAATGACTCCACGGATTCCATCGCGCATGCAGTTTCGGACTTGCTTGCAAAGAACATTGGTGGTTTCATCGTTTGGTATTTCCGCTTCTTTATCGTCGAACCAGAGTACCAGGCACGGCGACTGAAGACTATGACTCACGGTGGGGGCTCCATGGCGATAGTCCCGTACAGCCTCGGCAAGAAGAAAAATGGCGGACAACGCGCAAGCAGAGGGACCATCCTCGTCATCGAGCCTCGCATCGAAATTCAGCGCCTTTTCTCTTATCTTCTTCAGAGTGTAGACTACCGCGCAACTTTTGCATTTGGGGTAGATGAAGGCCGCTCCATGCTCATGCGAGAGCCGAGCGATTTCTATGCGGCCATCTTAATTTCTTATCGTGATTTTGAGATGACCCCGGGACTCCTCGAGAATTTCAAGCCCTTCGCTTCTGGAGATCCGTACTACATCCCTATCCTTGGATACTCGTTCGATTTTGGAGCGGAAGAAAATGATGACGGCCCTGGTCGTGCGTGCTGCGATGGAATCGTTAGGCATCTTCTCGACGAAAACAAGGTTGCCGAGCAGATCGAATTCTGGAGGAAGGCCACAATGCAGTGGAAGGAGGCATTCAAGGTCCAGGAGAAGCAGCGCGAGTTCCTCGTCGGCAAGCCGCATCTTACAAGGGTGATGAATGAGCCAGCCTACGACATGGAGACGGAAAGCGTGTCTTCTCGCCAGCGCCGCAACTCCCAAGCTGAATCAATTGCGAGCAACGAGGACCCCGTTCTCATGGACGTACCACGGGATCAGCCAGGCGACTATCCAAACAGCTTTAGCTTTTCTCGCCTCGAACAGGATGAGTTTGGACCTCGCCAAGCACAGCAGGTGACGTTTACCAGGTCGAACAGCAATGACCTGCAACAACCATTTCGCGACTCGCAAAGCTCCCGGGTGCGCTCCGCGGACCTTCAACAGCAAGCTAGATCCCCGCATGGGATGCGCCCCCGAACTTTCTCGGAGGAAGACTTTGCCAACAATGGGGCACAGTCTCACGAGCTCCGCAGGACAAACTCTCGTGGTCAGCCAATCGATTATCAGCCACCACAGCCTCAACGCCGTGGAAGCCAGCAGTTCAATCGTATGTAGATTCCCCAATCTAATATATAGCCAAAAATAAAGCGGAATTTCTGCTTGTGTTTCTTGTGGATGTGGAAAAGCTTATAATAATCATTCAACGCTTAAAAATTGATACGCATTGTGCGCTAGTAAAAAAAAATTGCTGGTGGGTGGGTGGGTGGGTGGATGACAAACTAAAGCCTTCCCTTCCTCATCACTTTCCAGCACCTTGCAAAACAATCTATCAGATCAACGTCCTAGCATCTTCAAGTCCCCAACCACCTCCAGCTGGAGCGCCAGGGTTTCCGATCCACTCGATCTCCAATCGCACTAAGCAAACGATTCCATCGCTGTGCGTGGCTCGCATTTCCATTTGCATCCCAGTGGGAATCGCGTGCTTCCTTGACCACAGTTCTTCCTCGGACTGTCACTTTCACAGCTTTCTTCATCGGTGGTGGACTTGATACTACCATTGCTCGCCCCGCCGTGCAAAGATTCTCATCCATTCTTCTTCCATGACCTCGGTTCTAATCCCTCTCTCTCTCTCCCTCCACATATCATGACCCAGCACCCGCCAAAAGACCCGTGTCTGCTTTTCATTTCACACCGCACCACCACCTTCCTTCCTATCCACGCCTCACAATCACTCAGCCAATACACCACTTCCGGTAAAGCCGCACCATCTTCCACACGTGCAAGGGTCCGCCACTGAGACACTGAGACACTGAGACACTGAGAGAGAGAAAGCTTGCTGTGGGGAAAGAAGCTGTGTAAACGGGACGCTCCCTCAGCAACTGCGGGGAGGAGGAGGAGGAGGAAGGAGGTTTGCAAAGAGTGGGAGAGTGGGAGAGTGGGAGAGTGGGAGGAGGATGAACTCCGGCGACGGTGGGTCACTGTACTTTCTTCCGGATGACTTGATCGGCGAGGAGGACCAGCAGGAAGAGGAGCGCTGGCAAGCGAAGGCGTCAGAGTACAATGCATTGAATGCGTTGAATGCGTTGAATGCGGACTACAATCAGTCCGCTGCGACCGCGAGACGGCGCCAGCTGGATAGAGCGATGGAAAATCACGCCAGACTGCAACCCCTTGCTGCTGAACAACGCAGCAATATGCTGCAGCAGGTGCAACGACAAGAACAAACCCAGCAGCAACCACCGTTCGGAGCAGGATTTGCGCGGCAGCAGGGAGGGCAGCAAGAGCCGCGATTACAGCAGCAATATTGGGCGCCTTGGGACGGAGTCCCAACACCGCTGCCGAGCCTGAGAGATGGGTACCAATTCGCGGATTTTGAGAGCGAGCCCTTGGCCGCGAGAGGGGCGCAACCGCTTCCGCCATCCCGGCCAAGGGTGCAGGAGAAAGCTGGCATGGGGCAGCTGTCCCCTGCAAGCTACTTGAGCACTCAGTTTCAATCGGCGCGCAACATCGTGTCGGAAGCCTTCACGAACTCTATTTTCCAACCCCAACGACGGCCACAAGCTGACAGTGTATTTCAGCCTTTTGGAGGGTTGCCGTCATTTCAAAGCGGATCGGGGGCGAGGCCAGAGCCCCGGCAGCAGAGTGATCTGCCTTCATTTTCGCAGCAAAGTCGTCCAGAGCTTGGCTCCTCGTCTGTTCGAATTGCACAGAACTCCGCTGGACCATCGATGCACGCTACGGAGGAGGCGGAACAGCAAGCTAGGTGGTATCAGCCTTCTATGAGTACTGTGATGTCAGGAGAATGGGCAAAGGCCCTGTTGAAAGGCCGTGTGGGAGACGAGAAGGGTAGCGCAAAATGCGCTCCGACAGAAAAGTCCCGCGGCCAAGGCCAACACCCTTCAAGCACGAGGGGATTTCCTCTCAAAACAAAACCTGAAAAGGCTGTATCTCCTGTCGGATTGCAGGCCCAAGGCTCGCGCAAATCTGACAAACGGAACGTGCACCAACATCAAAGAAGTCGTGCAGCAAGTCATCATGGAGTTGCTACATTACAGCCCTCTGGAACGCCACATCAGAATCGGGCACACAATAACTTTGGCCAGCATCATCAAGCTCCGCAGCTGGCTGCAGGCGGGAGCGGGTCTACCCGTATAAAGCGAGGAGGCCAAGCGACCGGTTTTGCCCGAGGTGCGCATCGAAGAAAACATTTTGGTGACGGGAAAGGGGTAACCGACGGCTCCCAATATCCTAGTTCACAGCGATCGAGAAGCACCGAAGGGCGCAAAGCAGCCCCAATGCACGAAAACCCTCCTCGTCGCGCTGACCAGGAAGAGGCTCATGAAGGCGACGAGATCTACTCTCCCCAAGACTCAGACGAACAACAGCCCCTTCCTACCAGTTTTACTACTCCTGTGCGTCGCCAAGCTGCCCGAGACCGGCGAGCACCGGAATCTGAAGATCCCGTCACGTTTTCCAATCCATGGGCTGTTCTCGATTCTGACGACGAGGCTATTGATTCTGCTTTAGAGTCTGGCGAGCAAGGAGGGGACGGAGAGGATAGCGACGATGAGGAACAGAGCGTGCACTCCAGCTCTGTGTCAGCTGAGAAGGAGGAGATGGTAGTGGAAAATAACTCTGCGATGGAGACGGCACTGAACGGTGGCCCTTCAACCTCTGGAGAGGATTTACCGAGACCGCTGAAAGGTGCCTCGAGCAAGACATCCACTTGGCACGTTGGAGACGTGTATTCGCTAAAGAAGAAAGGGAAGAGCAAGCGCAGAGATACTCCTAACCGACGTGCATCTCGCACAGCCAAGGGAAAGAAATACGAGCTTGACACTGATTTTGATTTCTTAGAACAGGAAGCTGCACCCACGACCCCTGAGCGGGATTCAAATGATACTGCCACTTCACTGATTAAAGACAAACTGCCGGACATCAGACAAGTGGAGGAAAGTGCTTTGAAAGCAGGTCTTGCTTTGAGTTCCCGCCTTGTGTTTGTAATACGCACGTCGCTCCTAGTTGCTGGTCGCTTGTTGGGGCACGTTGCCGCTATCCACAAAAAAGCTTGGGTGGGGGTTATTGCACAAAACCGATTCTGGCACACATTTGTTTGCTACGTCACATTGCAGCTTTTTTCTCCGTTCGTGCAGCTGGTACTCGCGGGCACACCTCCTTGGCCGCAGGTGTGCATATGGTTCGCATTCCTGACCCAATATCTGTGGCTGAGCAACACATCCGTCTCTCGCGAGTTTTGGAAATATTCCATTCCTGTCTTGTTCCTCTTGCGCGGGGTCTCTCAGCCTGTCTTGCTGCTCGATTTAAACGGCGGAGAGCTTCTTCTCCTCAGCTATGTGATTTTGCTCTTGGGCGACGGGCGCATCGACATGAGTTCGGAGTTGGCTCTCTTCGTTTCGGTTCAGGTTATCGTGGTTCTTGTTTCGGGCGGACTCCTCAGTATTCAGTGGCTTATCTTCGTCGGCCAACTCTGCCACCTTGAGGAAGTGGCGAGCAGCGTGGAACTCTTGTCGTGACAGCCTTACTATTGAGCTTGAACAATTGAAGAGGGACTGAAGGAAGAGAAAACGATGTTTTTAGCTCTCTCGTCAACGAGGCTAGAGCCCACTCCTCGCAGCGCCGCAGTGGGAAGTCGATGACCCTGCCAAGGGTATCGTCAAAGGGCAGTTCAAGTTAGAGGGGGAAAACCGCAGTATCGAGCGCCTCACTGACCACGACTGCTCGGGCACGACGGCCCCGGACGGCGTCTGTTCGCATCCCAAACTCGGCTCTCTTGCCAAGCTTGTACGGCATGTAGTCACCCCAATGATCATCTTGGCTGGCGTCGTGCTCGTGACGGTCACCTTCACGTCCACGGATTATCGCCTCAAGAACAGGACCTCGCGCATGCATCATCTGCGGCGTTAGTATGGGCGCTCTCTTCACCATTGTGCTTGCCTCCTATGGCCCAAGGGCGGCGGGGATGGGGTCGTTACAGCTTGCTCCGACTCGGCTCGCCCGAAGAGGTGCATCAAGAAGAAGAAGAATGAAATAGTGATCGGCGCGGGGAAGTCGTACGGCGCGCCGTTGACCATGAATTCGGTGACGAGGGGCCCAATAGAACGGAGTTGCGCGAACTTGGGGTCCGCGAAGCGCATGGGTGGGTATGTGAGGAGGCAGATAACGCTTCCACTCAGGATGGACAAAACGCCGGGCGTTTATCGGGGAAAACATCCTGCAACTTCCGGAAGTGCGGCATGTTCAAGGCAGAGCCTGCAATGATATAAAAATTATTACTCAACACTGATATTGCTATTTGCTGGTCAATATTTGGACGATCTCAGCGATTTTCTCACTCATCATTTTTAGCGGGTTCGGGAACTTAATCTTGGCAAGTGCGACGACTAAACTGAGGAATTCTGTAAAACAGAGGGCAGCGGAGCTTTTCCCCTTCTGGCTACTCGCTGCAGCCGAGGTGAATTCCAACCCTTTGTTAACGCGACTAAAAAGTTCCAGCAGCTCTCCGCGCGACAAAGGACCTTTGTTCGCAACAATCGCTTTGCGGTGGTCCAAGAGATTCCTCCAATTCGCGGAGGAAATTTGGCCGGCGGGGGAGGTTTTGGTTTGGAATTTGTCAAACAGGTATCGCAAGGACTGGATCTGCTTGCTCTTGAACAGATAAACGTCTTTGTCACAGACAACGTCACACGAGGAGACCTTTTGCAAAACGTGGGCGTCAAGGGTTTTGACCAGCTCCTCATCAACTTTTCCTTCCTGATGTCTTTCTGCGACGAAGAGAAAGGCTTCAAGAATGTGCTCAAGTTTAAGTCGATCCCCGCTTAGCGGCAAAAGACCAGCTAATTTCGGCTTCAGTTTTTTGTTGCTGAATTTCTCTGCGTCCAAGAGTTGTGTCTCTTTCAAAATGTCCAACACAGAGCCTGATATACTGTACCTCTTCATCAGCAGCGTCAAGAGATCCGCATGACGACAGAATAATTCACCCATCGGTTTTTCCAAATATTCGACTGGATTGTAGTCTTCATCATGGTCTTGATTCGCTGGGCGATAGCGTTTCGCAATCACCACAACAGTCGCTTCTAATATCTCGTATCGGCTAATCAAGTTTGGAGCTTTAGACTGGTGCTTGTGGCCCTTGAGCCCCTCCAACTCAATCAACGTCATGGAATGCCTGGAAACCACTTTTTCAGCCTGCTCGCTCGAGGGCTGGGAGCCATTTTCACTCAAGCGCTTCCACAAAAGGCTTTCCATTTCAGAAGTGAATTTGAGCCTGTACTTGTCCTTTTGTAAGCTATCTGTAACAGCGAACTGAGAAAAAATCAGCGTTTGCCAACGGGTGCGAAAATTCCGAGTTTGCTCAATAAACTCTTCCCCCTTTCCGCCTCCCATCAAATTTTTCTGTGCGTCGCTGAAATTCAAATATGGGTGGCTTGACATTTTGGAGAATTCTTGTTTCAATTCCGCCAAAGATTTAAATGATTCTGCATGCTCCGACAGCAATGGTTTCAAAAGCGGGTTTGCGATGGCCAAGCTATGGAGGAATGCCAAAAGAAACACCGAATCGTGCTCGCCCTCGGGCTCGATAGCCTCTAAGAGCTCTTCCACAGCGACCATTGGCAGACTCTCATCGAGAAACATAAAGTCATCGCGGAGATCCTCCAGAGCCGCTTGGAGGTTTTGGTCCAGGCCATTATTATTCACGCCAGTGCTTGCGGTCGAACGACCGAGATCATCGATAAAGCTTGGTTCCGAGGACAAGAAAGAAGCTCTTTTTTGCAGCCCCTGGCGGAGGCTGGGGCCGCGCTCAAGAGTTGCTTCGATTGACAGCGTGCTATTTTCTGATTTCAACTCTGTGTAAGACGGTTCTCTAAGAAAGGTAGGAGTGGACCCGCTGTTTCCGGCGCCAGCGCCAGGTACCGCAGCGGTGGTTCTTCTTTGGTTCGCTTGCACGAGCTTGACCTTGTCCATCACCTGGAGCGATTTGCACAAAGTGACAACAGCCTTTAGGTGATCTTGGTTGCATCCCTCCGTGAAAGTTTCGTCAAGCAAAATATCCTCGTCAGTTATATTCGCAGCCTCGGCACGAATATCTGCCGGAATACACTGCACCAGATCGTGAATCAGCCCAAGCTCTACTATCTTCTCCACACTCTTAGAGCCCGTCAAAAGCATCCGTTTCTCCGGCTCCGCGTCGTACAAGCTGCCAAGAACAGCTTTGAGCCAAACGAGCAAAAGGGCTTCTTCGGCACTTGATCGCTCAACAACGGCGCGCATATCTGGCACGGTAGTGAAGTGCTTCAACAGAGCTGTACATCCCTTTGAGACGTTGTAACCTAGAACATCCGCGAATTTCTGAAGCTTTTGTACAAGCGCATGTAGTTCCTGCATTTCTCCCAAGACAGAAAGAGAAGACTCTTGATTTTCCTCAAGCGCTTTGGTCTCGTTCTCCACGGTCTGGGTTTTCGCTTGATACTCGGCTTTTAGTTGATTCAGCTTGCTCACCTTGAGCTCATACCTACGTTGCTCTGCATCGAGGGACTGCTGGTGGTTTGCAAGCTCAAGATTGCCTTGATCGAGGTCATTTTGAAGTCTGCTTTTGACTCTTTCTGCCAAAAAGGTTTGCCACTGTTGAAAGTAAAACTTGAGCAAATTTTCTCCTTGCCACCATTTCGCAAACATACCCTGCATTCTTTTGGTCTGCTCTTTGCGTCCACCCACTTGAGCGTGCCATGCGTTGAAGGTCCGCCTCAAAACTCCTTGCTGCAATTTGGACACAGTCATCTCGAATTGCTCTTGGTGTTTCTTCTGCTCCGCTCGCATATTTCGGTGTCGCTCCACAAATTCTTGTCGTTGACGTTTCAACTTTTCAATTTCCGTCAGCGCTTGATTGTGCAACTGGAAATATGGAAGCTGGGTTGCATCGTCGTACACGAGGTGGTAATAGAGGGAATGCAGCTCACGCATCACGTCTTTGAGCTCACAGAATGCTGGATTTAATTGCGCCAGCATGTTGCAGCTTAGCGCGGCCATAAACTTGTTTGGAGTCGGCAGCGCTTCTGTCATGCGCAAAGCCTCAGTCAGTTTGACTTGCGCTTCCACAACTGGTGAGACGAACTTAATATCGCTGCCAGCTTCCACCTCGTCGAACCAGTCCCGCAATAGCGCGTGAAGCGCCTCTTTGCTTTTCCCATCCGTCTCCACACCGTTCTTGAAGAAAGCCAGCCGGTCTTCGGTGCTCAACTGAACCAATTTGAGTGCATTTTTAGGCTGTGCCTTGGGGCTGCGCACCACTTTCGACCCCGGCTGCCGTCCTCGCCTTCGATCTCTTGCTCGCTCCAGGTTGCTCATCCCTTGGGCCCGCGTTGAAGCATTGCCCGTCGGCTGCACCGGAGTCTACTGCTGCACCAGAGTGTGATGGTCCCTACACGAGCGTGAATCAAATATTTTGCTATTGTCTGTGAGATTTTTCAAGTTCCCGAGCCTCTTCGTTCGAAGAAGCAATGAAGACAGCTAGTAGAACGCGAAGCAAAAGCGCAAAAGGCACTGTCACCTTGAATCAATCTTCACGTACACGTGGCGGGCTTTCTCCCGGATCCAAGGTCACAAGTCAAGAATAGAATGGAGAACTTCAAACTTTGCCTTCTCCTCTATCACTCAATCGTTGATCGAAGAGTCAAAGGAATCGAGGAAACCCCAAATCGAACGCAGCTGTGCCGCCCTTCCCTTGCAAAAGGAGCACAATAACATCAATAACAATACTGACAACAACAACAACAACAACAACAACGGCGACAACGGCAGCCAAAGCATCGCTGACAAAAAGCAATGCAATGCGACTTGCAATGCAACAGAGCGCGGAACGAAACCAGGGCATAAAAAACGACTAGTTTCCTTCTCCGCAGACTCGCTCTCGGTCCGTTTCGGTCTCACCATCATCGGCCCCTTCCCCTGCCAGTCTCCACCCCAACTGTCTGGGGGCATTCGTATCTCAAAATATCACTCTCCCCCTCTGTAATACCGCCGAAATATTCTCTACCCGCCCCCGAAATACGCCTTCAAAAACGGTAACTTCTTCGCTTACTGGTAATCCTTCTATCATTCATCCATTCCTTTCCACCAAACCCAAAGCCAACGTCTAACTTTCAATTGAGGAAGAGTCTCTAGAGAAGAGACCAACTCTCAACTCTCAACTCTCAACTCACAACACTCACAACTCTCAACTCTCAACTATCGCTAATCAGCACACGTCGCGCGAGCTAGCAGTGGGTCAAGACACGGACGATACGGTGGAGCAAGCGGGTGGGTGGGCAAAGACTCCATGCGCGAGCCAGCGGGCTTGTCATAGAAGAAGTGAGTGGAAGAGATAGCTTGCACCTGTCCGTCGCTTTCGACCAAATCAGCGAGCAAAGTGAGCCAAGTGAGCCAAGTGAGCCGAGTGAGCCGAGGGAACGGCAGTCCGGCCAGTAGTCGTGCGGAAGGAGCCCGGCCCGAGAAGCATTCGCGGTAGCGACCAAGACACAGACCACAGACCACAGAGTACAGACAGTGTGGTGCAAGATGTCGGGCGAGAAGACGGAAGAGGAAGTGTCGGCAAGCGGCAAGGTGATTCTATTCGATGCCTCCAAGCGCGAGACGCACCATGCCGGAAGCGGCCTGAAGCGCCTTCACAGGCGACTGCGCAATAGCTACAAGATCGCGGTGAACAAGGACCCGCTGTCGAGGGATAAGTTGGCTGAGGCGAGCTTGGTGGTGTTTGGCGGGCCGAGGGAGAAGTTTTCCGCGGCGGAATTTGACATGCTCAAGGAGTATTTGGACAAGGGCGGCTCGGTACTTTTCATGCTTGGTGAAGGTGGCGAGGAAAAATACGGGACGAACATCAACTTTTTATTGGAGGAGTACGGAATATCGTTCAATAACGACAGTGTGGCGAGGACAGTGTACTATAAATATCTCCACCCGAAAGAAGTCTTTATTGGAAACGGCGTGCTCAATCGTGGTGTCGCGGAGGCTGCACAGCGCCTGTCGGGCAAGAAGTCAGACGGGCTCAAATCTAGCGACAAGCGCAAAAAGTCCTCTTCATCGATTTTGGCCAAACAACAGCAGCAGAAGAAAGCGCAAGGTAAAAACACAGACAAGAGCGGACTGGAGTTTGTCTACCCGTACGGAAGCTCGCTCAACGTCCAAAAGCCCGCTGTCGCCCTGCTCTCCTCTGGGCACATTGCCTACCCGCTGAACCGCCCAGTTGTTGCATGTGCGCAGAGCAAAGGTTCCCCCACCTGGGACCGAAAGGAGGGTGGAAGAATAGGAGTTGTCGGGTCCGTGGAAATGTTTTCCGATGAGTGGCTCAACAAGGAGGAGAACGAGAAGGTGTTTGATGTTTTGTTCAAGTGGCTGATCGGAGAGGGCGAGATTATTCTCGATCACGCGGACGCCGAAGACCCGGACATTAGTGATTATCACCACATCCCACACACCGAGGCTCTAGCAGAGAGACTTCGGTCGTGCTTACAAGAAGGAGAGCAGCTCCCTCGAGATTTCACCCAGCTTTTCGACGATGACATGTTCAAGTTGGACACGAACCTAATTCCTGAGACGATTGCTCTCTTCAAGCAGCTGCAAGTCAAGCACGAGCCGTTGTCCCTGATAGCTCCGCAGTTTGATGCTCCGCTGCCCTCTCTCCTACCTGCAGTATTTCCTCCGGCGATGCGTGAACCTCCGCCCCCAGCTCTGGACCAGTTTGATTTGGACGAGCACTTTGCATCGGAGAGGTTGCGTCTTGCACAACTTACAAACAAATGCACAGACGAAGATTTGGAATACTACGTCCGAGAGAGTGGGGAGATTCTTGGTGTCCTGAAGGATCTTAAAGCAGACCCTGATGACTTTAAAGGCGAGTTTGGAGCCAAGAGGATCTTGGAGCACATTATGCGCGAGCTTGTTCGGTTTAAGAATCTCAACCAGGATTTCTCTTCCGGCGTTTCAAACGAAAACAGTCAGTCCAACGCAAACTTGATGTCCGACAATCGCTTGGGGTCAGCGAAGCAGGCTGTGTTTATGAGAGGGGTACCCGAGGAAGAAAAGCAGAGCACTTTTGATGAGTCGAAAGCCGATTCTTACTTTGGGGACGAGGGTAAATTTTAATAATCTACTAACTCTTGTTTCTATCCATGTAAAATTCATGCTCTTCAAGTTGGGTCGTTCGCGAACGCTTCTCGCAAGTCGAATGGATCGCTTTTTATTGCCTCGGAGCGAGCTTTAAAAAACAAGTAGTGTTTGATTGTGCGCACATGGAGCGGACTCTGAAAAACAAATACCCAGAACTAAGCTCGAGAAGTCAATATCGCAATTTCATCCTTTCGAGGTTTTCTCATTTTCAAAGCCAAAGGTCAGAGCGAAGTAAAAAAAGCTCGCGATTCCTCATCGATGAAGAGGAGCCGCGAACAAACAGATTCATTTTTTCGTAAAGATGAAATTTCTGTTCAACGAAATGGAAAACACGAGGTAAGAAAAATCGTTTGGGACTAGACTAGCGAAACCTGCACGCGCTACGGACGTTACTCAGCGCGAATGAAACGCTCGAGCTTGGTCCCGTGTTTGTCTCAGATAGAAAACGTGTGGCGCTGCATCTTCTTGCCGAATTCCGGGAAATTAACGCGATCAAGTTTTCTCTCTAAACTCGGGCAATTTCTTTTTGCTATTCAGCATTCCCGACGCCGAAGACACTTTTTCTGTTGCAGACGAGCATCGCACCTGCTTTTCCCTCTGCACCCCCTTAGCGTTTCAGAGACCTGCAGAAAGCCGACAAGCGAAGCGGCGTTGAGAAAAGACTCCAGCGCTGAGCATTTGCACTCTCCTCTCAAACTCGCATGCTCTTCAAGCTCAGGGTTCAGCTTTCCAGTGGGTTGCAAATGTCAGGCTACCACAAGTCGGCTCGGACTGGCTGCCAGGCTCAGTGGCTCGCTGTGCCTTTGAGAGCTAAGCGGGATCTTGAAGGCTAATGATCATGATCATCACATGTGAC
This sequence comes from Parietichytrium sp. I65-24A, assembly GCA_012862575.1. NCBI lineage: Eukaryota > Bigyra > Thraustochytrida > Thraustochytriidae > Parietichytrium > Parietichytrium sp. I65-24A. The sequence continues at coordinate 221,670 of BLSF01000022.1, forward strand.
CGTGACAAGTGCCGCTCCAACGGTCATATTTACGTCAGGAGTAGCGATAAGTGCAGCGAAGCGCCACGCGCTTTTGAGCTTGTGTACAGTGCCCCGTGGTACAACTTTCAAAGTTGGACCGGGGAGGATTGCGCCAAAATGGACTCGCCAAGGCGGGTGGTCGACAAAGTGTGCATGACCATGAATGAACGAACCCATGCATTCCACGACAAGGTTTTCACTTCCTAGCCACAGCTGCAAACCAGACGAAGGAGGGTTGATGCAACTTGATCTCGATTGCACCTCCTGCCTCACTTTTCGTGCCACAACCTGCCACAAGAGAGCTGACTGACTGCATGAACACTCTTGGACTCGGCCACCGAGACTACCGCGAAAACCGGGATGGGAAGAATACGAATGCGAAGTCTAGAAACCTACTCTTATCGTGTTAGAATTCAGTGAACACAGCCAGCAAGGGTCAACTCCAGCCCGTTCCTCCCTTTCTTCCCGTGACCGCCGCGACATTCGCATGCCCGCTGCTCCAAGAGCGGTGTCTTCGACATCTTTCCATGGGGCTCGAGAAAGCGATCACCGTGAACGCTTAAGCATCAGCCACGGAGAGAGAACTCACTGCCAAGTGGACTGGGCACGCCGTGATATCAGTCCAAGGCATGGTGGTTCGACTATGATACTGAGCCTTCCGAGCTTTGTCTTCACATTATTTTCCAGATCCTTCCAACTAATTACTCCAATCCTTTTCGCTTTCATTTGACTGAAACCATTTTCTACATTTGTATTATTGGCATCGAGATATCTATAATTGACTCTGCTCCTCTCCACTATGTATTACTACTCTCCGCGACGAAAGACCTACTGGCTAGCTCTAGTAGAATTGCTTAGCCTTATTTTGAGGCTATGGTCTGAGGTAGAGAAAGGGATATGTCTGTGGTAGGGGGAGCACTTGAGAATGGAATTGTTGCTTTCTTTCTTCATTTTGGAATGGGTCTTTCCTTTTAATTCATTTCTAACTTCGTCAGAATAGACAGAACGCGCAGGCTGTTGTGTCAGAGGCACGTGGTCAGAGGGAGAGAATAGATTGGAAGACAACCGATATAGTATGATATAGAAGAACACCAGGCAACGTTGCGAAAAACGATGATCGAGCGAAACACGCTCATTTTATAGTTAAGACTATCCGCATGATAAACGACGGAACAGTCTCTCACAGCCGGTCAATCGTTCATTTTCAGTACTACGCGGACCTCACTAGTAAAGAATCATGATTTCACTAGCATCGAGAGAACTAAAGATTCCAACGCTTTCCCTCACGATCGGTTCTAACTCTAGCTAGATCCTATCGGGGATAGGAAGTTGAGCCTAGCTGCACGGTAAGTCAGGCACAAGTCGCGCGCCATTGGCATAGTCCTTTCCACTGGTATAATGGGACTACTTCCTCCTGTATGCACACTGTCAAGTTTCAACCTTTTCCCACCCAGCCCAGCTCAGTGGGGTGCACCGCTCCACTAGCTGTTACGGTAGACGCACTCCTTTTGTTATAGAAAAGACTATATCCACTCGTATCGACGGGTATTCCGCGACGTTGTCTTATTTTGTTCTCTTATTATCTTGGATTAGGAATAGAGTTTGGTCTATCTACTAAATAGCGGCATCGTAGAGCGAAGATAATAGGCTCATGGGTTATTCCTCTCTCCTAGTGGGTTGCGTAGAAGGCGCGGTGAGTTTCGCCTGGGCTACAAGTGTTCTTTCTCCCTCTCAGCGACTTGAAGTTGGTTGACGAGGAATGTGCGATGGATTCTTCGCTTCAAACAAGGTTCCATTTCTTCCCCTTCTTCCTCACAGGTCAGTTTTAATACTCCTTTCAAAAGATTCAATTAAAGCTTCCATCAAAAATGAATTTGAAAAGCTAGTCTAAAAAAGAGAAGAAGAAGAAGAAGAAACAGTTAACTTGACCATGCGTCCAAGCCGAAATATTTGCCGCCAAGTCGTGTTGGCGCTTGTAAACAGCGAGCCATGAGAGAGGGGGGAAGGGGAAGGAGGAGGGGAAGGAGTGGACTTCCCTCAGGCCAGGAGGGCTAGCGCAGGGCAGTAAGCGCAAGTAGCAACTGGCGAGAAGATCAAGCCCTCCCTTCCTTCCTTCTTCCTTTCTTACGTCTCAGTCTCTCAGAATCTGTTTGCTGAAGACAATTCTTTTTGCACTGAAACTAATTGATTGATGTGAGTTTTCAAAACTTTTTCAATTATTTGGTTTCCAGCGCATGAAGACTTACTCTCTTTTCTCTCTTTTCTCTCTATCGCGGAACACTCAGGCGAACATTCATGAGAGTTAAGACAGAGAGACAGGAGAGAGACTGTTTTCTTTTCTCTTTTCTCTTCCTCTCAGAGAAACAAACAGCAAGTTTTAGAGTGAAAAGTCACATCCGCTCAATGGACGTTCCCAACTTGTCCATTCGATAACTTCACAATTCAACCAAACCTGTATGTGACTCATACCTACCCCGATCAATTTGATCCATTCCATTGCATTCATGCAATCCTTTTTCATTCATATAAAAAAACAAAAGTTGATTTCAAGCTCAAAATTGGAATTTGGCAAACAGCTGTGAGTCCACTAAGTCCAATCAGTCCAGTGAGCTTATACATTTCTTACCTTGCCATCTCTCGCAGTTGAGGGAGGAGGGCATGTTTCACTCATCGCTACGACTCGCACGGCGGCCTACCCAACCGAGTAGCTGGGTGAGTAGTCGCTTGCAGCACACCTTTTTCACCTCTCCACTTTGTTGTTTGTTTGACACTCTAGGCACACTTGGCACAACTTGAAGACACACTTGGCATAACCGTAAGAGAGCAGTCCAGCAGGCACTATAAACATCTGTGAACTGTGAACGCGGAGTAGGTTGCAAACTCGAAACAGCATCCATCTTGCCCATATTTTGCAGTGCACCGTTGGCGTTGTTGTGCTCGTTGTAATCGTTGTGGCTGTTGTTGTTGCAAGGCATCGAGACGCGTGAAGCAAGGAGCAAGGAGCAGAGGTGGCAAGTCTTTGGCGGTTGGCGGTTGGGCTGGGTCTCCAGCAAGCAGGACAGAGCTGGGAGGCGGTGGCGGCGGTTAGATTCGGGGAAGGAAAAAAGTGCGCAAGCTCATTCGGCTTTGGCGGGAAAGGACATCGACCATGTCGAAGCCGCTTACAAACTCAGGAGGCGGCACCTCCTTGCCGCCTGTGCACCGCAAGTCAAACGCAACTGGGTCGTCGAACCTGGCAACGCAGAAAAAGAAGTTCAACAGCACGACGCTAGTGAGCTCGCCCAACACCGCTATTACAAACACTGCCGCCATGGGCTCCGCCCCTGGCGCGAGCCCGCTCTCTAGCGGGCGGCCGCTGTCCGGCCGCGGTAGAAAGCATATTATAGGCCCGCAAAGCCCGCAGGATATTGGCAAGCTAACGGTGGTGCTTGACGTGGACGAGACTCTTATTCATAGCCGCCTGACCGGGCAACAGGAGATGTTTAGGCAAGCCGAGGATAGAAAGCAAGCGGCGAACGCTCTTGATGAGTTCTGTATTACCCTGAACGACGGGGAGCTGGTTCGAGTGAACAAGCGACCTGGCCTGGACGAGTTCCTACTGGAGGCGTCCAAGCAATACGAACTGATGGCATACACAGCAGGACTTGAAGAGTATGCGAAACCTCTTCTGGACTGGCTTGACCCTCACGGAACAATTTTCCGCCACCGCTTTTATAGAGATTCGTGCGTCTTTGCAAAGGGCTACTATCTCAAAGACCTTTCCAAATTAAATCGTTCTCTGAATCGCGCGGTTTTGGTGGACAACAACGCGTTCTGCTTCCTTCCTCAGCTGGCAAACGGTATTCCAATATCCTCTTTTTACGACGACCCGACGGACACTGCGTTGTCAGTTTTGTTAACATTTCTCGATCGCATCAAGGATGAGCAAGACGTGCGTCCCTTCTTGCGAAAGAGCTTTAACCTAGAAACATTGCTCAAAGAACACAGAGCACAGATCATTGGTTAATGCTCAACCGACGGGCATTGTGTGTGTGCATAGGAAGTACTTGCGGGGATACGTCGCTGGGGCAAAGTTTTTTGATGTTTGGGTTGTATAGGATAATAACACTGCCATGAACTGCATCTGTACAAAATTGTTATTCTAAAGTTTGACGCTCTTCTCTACATTCGCGCTTCTCGGAACAGTTCCGAGCTTATTGTTTTTCAAGTATGCTACAATAAATATTTTTGTGGTCCTTTCTTCAAGTAGAATAGTTCTACGGCCTTTCTTTGTTCAACTTCTTCTCCAGCAGCCGCAACAGTCCATCGTTATTTCCGAAACATGGGATGACTCGCGAAGAAACAGAACATCTCGCGAAATGCCCTCTTGTCATGCAAGGTAATGTATTCTTCCGGCTTCTTCCCAAAAGTGTCAGCTAAAGTCGGGTTCGCCCCACAGCCTAACAGGTGGATGGCCAGTGGGTCTACGCTTTGCTCCTTTGCCGCAACATGGAGGGGAGTTTGTCCATAATAGTCGTACCCGTTAATGTTCAACGCAAGCTCTTCGAAAAAATAGTCGAGCATCTCCTTACATGCTTTAAAAGTGATCTCTCCTCGACCGCAAGACTCAACTACGACATGCACTGCAAGAGCATGAAAAACCTGGAGTGCGTCAAAGGCCAACTGTTTCTCCTGCGACAATTCCGCCATCGCCTTTGGTTCGCACTCCTCGTCTGTCGGCTTGGGCTCGTCTGGTTGGAGCTCCTGATTTAGGTGCAGAAGAAGGCGCTCTACCACCTCCAAACGAGCGAGTCGAACCGCATCGAGAAGGAGAGTGGAGGTGATGCTGACCTTTCTCAGTAACAGAGCGTCAACCACGTTTGTCGCGCCGTTAACACAGGCGAGAGACATGGCTGTCTCTCCATCCAGGTTTTCCATCACGAGCATCTCAAATGGCAATGCATCGATCAGGAATTTCGCCGTATCGCGATACAGCTTGAATCCTTTGCAATCAGGACTGCAAAACATCATAGCCAAGTGTAGTGGCGTGTTTCCCCTCTGCGAATCCGGAGCGTACCAAGGCTGCTTCTTAAGTCGCTTGCCCTCGGCCGTCATAACCGGTGGCCCGTCCGTCTCATCAAAGCACATGGAGTCTACCACGACTCTCCTTAAAGTTTGCATGTCGTGAGTCAAGGCTGCCACGTGCGGTACCTCCAAAAACCGCTTTGCGCTTGCTGTGTATCCACATACCCCGATTGGCGGTGCAAACGAAGGTAAGTCACTTCCCTCCTCAATACTTTCCATGGCAGCTCTGAACTGCAGCCAATATTCCCGAAGATCGGGCTCCAAGTCCACCATATAGTTGAGCTTTGGCCACAGCTCATCCTCCAGTAGGAAAGTAACCCCAGTCTCGAGGCCGCGAATATTCACAAGGCAACTCTCAAGCTTCTTCTCAAGGCTTGCAAGCTCCTTCGCCGCTCTCGCATTCAAGGCTGTACCGACCTTGAGCTTCTTCTCAATCTGCCGCTCCAGCTCCCCTCTCGTTTTGGCCAACTTGGCCAGCTCAAGCTGCGTCAATTCTTCCCGATTGTCTTTCGCTGCTTTTTTCGTGACCGGACCTCGCTTTGTGCCCGCACTCGCTGCCCGACCTTGGCCCTGGCTCTCCTTCTGCGGCGCATTCTTCTTGGCCTCTTTGGCACTCTTCTCCTTCCGCTCCATCCCCCGCCCCGGCTAGCAAACCATGCACGCTTGTCGTCTCCAAGGTCCAGACACCCTCTTGAAAAAACGAAACACTCGCGAGTCAAACTGGAAGACTGTCTGACGAAACGGCATCATTTACGGTATTTTGTACACCAGGTCATAGTGGCTAGAACGTTCGCTCACTCACTGATGCCATGATGTATCAAATCTATCAAATCTATCATCCTTCCAAGAGGGATCTTGTGTAAGGATAAGTGATGATGATGTTCATTGACTGTGAACGAAAGTCAAAAGTCAATTGGTTTCACTTTCGATGCACAGTCAGTTCTGCCAATTAAGTTTAGTGTGAATTCATGAATGGCAATGTGGTTGACTGGCAGGTAGGTACCGGTAGGTGGTTTGATCTCGATCAGATTGGCGTGAAAGTTTATCGAAAGTGGAAGCAACCTCGAAAGTGACAAAGTGGAACCGTTGACGCCGCGGAAAGCTTGAGCTGTCATTCGTGTCCTTTTATTGGAAAGGAAAGTTCGGCTTCTTGTAAGAGCGTTCGTTCGTTGGCTGCGTCCTCTTACAATATGCGAGATGCGTGCGATTGATGTCCATCTCCATCTCCTGTGCACAATGGATGTAGTAGTAGCGTACCGCGACGTTCGAGAACGTCACACACCTAACAGTCTCTCGCAGTCAACAGACTATGCTCGCATCAGTGCTTGCCAACCTTCGCGCGTACTCACCGTTGGGCTCTGGTAGACTTGCGCAGCGCGGGAGGTCTGCGGGAGCTGTGGAAGGGAAGCAATGCAGCTGCGGGAAGGAAGTGTGACAATAGCTGCAGCGAAGGTCTCTGAAAGTTGGAAAGGGTTCTGGTCGCGAGGGGTTTGGTCTTGAAGCGCTCGCTCTGACGGGGCTCGGGATAAGCTTGTGGACGTACGTCCTTGAAGACGCTTTCAAACGGCCGGCGCGGAGGCCCGCAGGCGAAGAAAGGTTTTGGTTGGGAAATCGCTTGCCAACCTATTTGACAGCGAGTCGAACGCCAGCGAAAAGAGACGGGAGCGGGGAAGGAAGATCAGCGAGAAAGTGTCTCTGAAAATGGTCTCGAGATCGGATCAATATGTCGCAGCGCTAGTGTGCACTCTGGCGGGAGCGTCGTTAGTGGCAAAATGGGCTCTCGAAAAGGACTTGGCTCTTGCGAAGGCGATTCGAGGCGCGATCCCACTCTCCAGGTACAGAGAGTCGTCCACTGGATTGGTGCAGGAGCCCTTGGTCGCAGCGGTAGTTCCCGAAGAGGAGACAATTTCGACTGATGTGCCAGAGGCGCAAAGTGTAGAAGGCTTCGTGCGCCATTCTCGAGCGCAACAGGATCAATTTGGATTAGTGGTTGTACATGGCGTGGCGAATGCCATTGGCGCGATGATTCCTTGCCAGTCAGTGGCACATGCAAGCACTGGCGTCCTTGCGCTGAAACGCTGGACGGAACACTTGTCCATGGTGCAAGTCAAAACAAAGAAGACGAAGCGGGAGAAGAAAAACAGACAGAAGCCCAACTGCCGCGGGCACTCGGCGCAACACAATTGTGAAGTCTGCTCGCAAGAAAAATGTGAAGAGGCAGTTGTGACGACAACGGAAAAGCGTAGGCGCTTAGTCGTGCAGACTGTCCACGCCACAGACTCACAAGTGGCCGCGCTGGAGATAGAAGGGGTGACGGTTCCTCTTTCCCCGTTTCGCTTGCTGAATCTTCCAGGTGTGCAGACAGCTGAAGAAGTTGTAGAAGAAAGCTGGTCTATTGACGGGAATTCTGGGATTCGGATTCGAGAACTTGTCGTGCCTTTTGGGTGTGAATTGTATGCTTACGGAAGGCTTTCCGAGTCGCATGGCAAATCACGTCTCGAAGCCAAAATGATTTCCCGACATGGGCCTGACAAGCTCGCCAGAGATCTGGAATTCACTGCTTCTCTGGCGAGTAATTTTCGAAAATTCGCCAAAGCTATCATTGTGTGCGCCGTAGTATCGCATATTGTTGCAAAGATCTCCAGTTACCAATAGGACTCGCTGGCCGTGATCTGGTTCTTCGACGCACTTTGTGGTCGATATCACGGTAGTACCCGTTCAACTTCACTGCCAAGCTATAGCTTTTCGAAACTTTAACCTCTCAAGCTCGCCTCTCAGCTCGGTTGCAATGATTGGAAGAACCTTGCCGTATTTTGCAAGACTTCCGCGCAGCACACTGAGCGAGCGTCAGCTGCGTTTGTTTTGCTAGACCATTTATCTTGATCAAAAAGAGTCGGTCGAAACGTAGAACTTGAAGAGAGTCATTCACCTATTTTGAGAACTAACTGTAAATCATGAAATTCTCCGGGGATGAGCCTGAAGCGAGGCGTTATCTTTTCCCCGTCAAATTGCGAATGTAGTAAAAGCCATTCAAGTGAAGAAGTGGCCTGCCAAAGTAAAAGGGATGAGGAAGGTCGGGACTTGCTTGTTGCACGTAGAGCAAAGAGGACGCTGTGAAATCCGTACGGAGTTCACGAGGAGAGGACAATGCGCTCAGAACCGGAAGAGATTACGCCACGTAGCAACCAAAGCGGAGTCTCAGTGTGCAACCTTGGGTCTCCTTAGGCAAAGACTCATCCGATGGGATTTGATGTGGCTCTGATGCGGAGTCAATGAACCAACGTAAAACGAAGCAAAGGGATGCTGCTTGCCACAGACCATCGCTGGCAGGCGCTCTTCCTTTCAAGTTGAATAGCCGACCACTCTCTGCACCCCACCTTCCGACAGGATTTGTTTACGCTGCACTTCGTCGAAGCCACTTGCACTCTCTGTGCCATCAAATCCTGCGGAACACATTTCGCATCAGGCACCATCTTTCTCCAACTATTTATAACTATTTCCAACTCTTTCCAACTCCCTCGTATCCCACGTAGCTCCGAAACCGGCTATTCAACATTAGTCTACATATGTCTTCAGTCTTGGAGTGCCAGTCTCCATCGACAAGAGCCTGCTGCACGACTCAATCTTGCTGCTGGCGTTGCACAACTTCACCCCATCTCGTTTCAATACACATCGCGGTCTGTGCGCAACTTCGGAATTCAGCACTTCTTTCCTTCTTCCTCCCGCACGAAATCTCATCGAATACTGGAGGTAACAGTTTCATAATGCAGCTCAGCTTCAGATAGCCTCTCTGGTAGGAGAGACTAGATGCCCGACTGTGGGACACCCAAGCACATTTGATCCCAATTCCGGGGGACCAGTGAGGAAGATCGCACCAATCTCGGGGCAGTCTCTCAGCCTCGCAGCCTTCGAACAGATACCGTGCACACTATTCGATTCACTTATCCAGTATAATAGCGTTTAAGCTGTCCCTCTTATTTTAGGGGAGCATAAAAAATGAGATGTACAATATGGCGGCCGTTTTCCTTATCTATTGTTTATGGTAGATAATACATATGCAACAACAGCGAACTGTGCCTGCTCTATCACGAACCGTATACACTACTAATCTCGAAACGCCATCTGTCCTTCAGCAATCTACCGCAAATCATAAGTCTCACTACCACGAGAGTTAGTGTCTGACCGTTGTTCACCTCGCATCCTACCCAATTCCGTATCACAACCCATAGTACTTGACAAGCCCATCTCTCCTATCCGCTCCTACCACCAGCTTATACTCCTACCATATCCTCTAGTTAGAGCAGAACGGAACACCTGCGAGTACCGGCACTCCTACCCGAAGACTACTGTACCGCCCTATCCCTTCCTATCCGGCCGTGGCCCAGAAGTGACGGAAGCTGGTGTGGATAAGACCCCAATAATGAGTATTCTAATGTTGCACGGGAGAAAGGGCGAGAGGAGTCCTATCGAATCCTAATGATAATCAGTAGCAGGAGGAGTCAAAATTCGACGCTCAGAAAGGGTCAAAAACAACGATGAACGAATGAAAGAAAGACTGATGGACTGTTCGATTGACGTCAATCAATCAATGAAAGAGTGAAAGAGTGAAAGAGTGAAAGAGAGAAAGAGAGAGAGAGAGGGATGGACAAGCCGCGTTCAGATTGGAATGAGCATTGATTGAATGGAACGGAAGAGTTGCGAAGAGGTGTCCATTTGAAGAGCTAAAAGGTAAATCAGGAGATTGTTTGGGAGGCAAAGGCGGTCGGCTGGATGGGAGAGAGTGCGAATGGGGAGACCGCGCTTCACAAGGCGCGTGGAGGGATGTCTGCTGTTTGTTTTGGCGGTGTTGGCAGGGGGAATAGGAGAGGCGCAAGCAATCATGCCCGCACCGAGGGTTGAGACAAACGCGGCCAAAACGTGGCTCCGAGGTGCCGACAAAGCACAAGAAGAAGAAGAAGAAGAAGTGGGTGTTCAGATTAATGGCGGAGACGAGGTGGTGTACAAGTCCTTGAACGGCTATGCTGTCGTAGAGCTTCGAAACGGAGAGCTCGCATACGCAGATCGCATTGACTCGGTCACGGGTTTTCTGCTCCCTGCAGAGAACGGTCTAGTAAGCCAAGTGGATGATCCTGCAAGGGAGCTCGGAGTGCTCCCTGGTCTGAGGCCTCAGCCCAGCAAGTACCGGACAAACGCCACTGATGACTGGGCAATTTTTCAGCGCAGAAAAGAGTCCTTCCAGGCGCACCGTCGGCGATTGCAATCAGGTAGCATCACACAAGAAGAAGACGCCCTGCAACTTGGAAGCTTGGTCCTCCTGCTGCGGTTTAGTGATCACCAGGACAGAGAGTTGCTGAGCAAAGACGACTACGAAATTTTCTTCAATCAGATGGGCGCTCACGAGACTCTTGCGCCGACAGGCTCCGTCAGAGAGTATTTTTCCAAACAGTCATATGGGCAAGTCGATATCCAAAGTACGGTCGTTGGTTGGATCGACGTCTCCGTCACGGAAGCGCAAGCTTCCGAGGGCTGCTCTGGGACCTGTGGTGCCGTGTGGGGTGGGTACTTGCACGATGCTATCAGCGAAGCCCTGAGAATTGCCGAAACCGATCTGGGAATTAACCTGGGCTCGTTTGATGATGACGGAGACGGGGAAATTGATGGTCTGACCATTATCCATTCCGGTTACGGTGCAGAGTGGTCCAACGCCGATGAGGTTGGTACTCCCTCTTCGTGGCGTATCTGGAGCCACAAGTGGGAGCTCGCGGTGCCCTATGTCAGCAACCTTACCGGCGTCGTTGGACGGCGCTATAACGTCAACACTGGGTTTTGGGGTTCCAGCGGCGTAGGTATTTGCCGAATTGGGCAAGTATGTCACGAAATGTCTCACGGTCTCTTTGGACTGCCTGATCTGTATGATAATGTGGGGAACGCCACTGCCAGTATTAATGTTTACGACATCATGTCGAATGCGTGGGGCATGGACAACACGCAGTTGTACCCTGGGTCGTTTTCGCCCTGGGTCAAGTACGAGCTGGGCTGGCTGGAGGCTGTAGAGCTCACTCGCACAGGAGACTATAGTATTCTTGCCTACCAGGGGGGTACTCGTCGAAGCTTGTACATAATTCACGACGGGTTCCCCGACAACGAATACATTTTAATTGAGAACCGGAGCCCCGATTCGAGACATGTTTTTGACTCAAAGCTTCCTGGAGGAATCATGGTCTGGCATATTGATGAATCGGTAGGGACGCGCTGGAATTATGACGAAGGTTATCCAGGGGACGGGGGCTATTGGCCAGCAAGGCATTACTTTGTTCGAATCATTCAGGCTGACAACTTGTGGCACTTGGAGCGCGACGAATACTACACTTTTGATGCTGGGGACTATTTTCGAAATGAGAGTAGCGTGCTTTCTGACACTTCAACACCATCGCTCCTCTCCTATGAAGAGAGAGTTCGCAATTCGAGTGGTCAAGGGTGTACCAAGACCGGCCACCGGCTCTCTGAATTTCGCTCATCAGAGGCTGACCCAGAAACCTGGAGCTTCCGATACGAGAGGTTATCTCGTAATAAGTGTGAAGAGCCTGACGAGATCGAAAATGGAGAGGTCACGAGAAGCGACTCGGTGTGTGTGACATCAAATGATCTTGAAACTGGGGTCGCGTTTCCAGCTGTGCCAAACCAAAGCGTCTGCATGGAGGAGTGCGGCGGAGACTGCTTCGCAGTGGTATGGAGGTCAGAGTCCTCCAGTTGTCAGATTTGGCGCGTTGAGCCGTCGCTTGGATTTCTCGAGCGAAGCTTCGCATGCATCCTCATGAGGCCTTTGCATCTCTCAGAGATCTAACGGTGTAGTTCGCATTTCACCGTCAGTTAATCACTGTATAATATACATGTTCACATACAATCATCTGTTCACTCAATTCCGGTACAGCGTGTTAATTTTCTAAGGCACTGGAGTCTCGGCAAGAGAAGGGGACTGCTGCTTGCTTGCACGTAATGTCAATCAGAATCCTTTCTCGTGGTTTGAACGCAAGAAAAACGAACTGGAAAGTAAACAAAAACAAAAAATCAATGAAACTATATTTATATATGCTTCCATGCTTGTTGTTAGAGCTTGCTCTCGTACAGTGGATTGGAGGCTTGGGTTGGAAGGCCGAGATCGGCGCGCGCTCCTGAAAACGCTGAAGACGAGGAAGCGCGAACTCTGCGAACGAAAAATGACCCAGCGACGAAAGCTACTACTGCTCCAGCCACCGACGCACCTGCGATAAATGCTACGCCGGATGAGCCTTCAGAGTTCGCACTGGAGAGTGTATTGACTTCAGCAGCTATTGCAGAACTGATTGTTACGTCCAAATTCTCAAAGTCGTACGCGCCAGAATTTCTTTGAGACCAATTTGAAGCGGTGCAAATGCGCTGCAGCATTTCAGTTCTTGTGCCCACTGTATCTCCACTGTATACGTTTTCATCAAAATGATCCAAGGCCACTTCATGCAAGCCAGCCACCAAGCCTGGCGGAAGAGCTGAGTCTCGTGAGGAAATGGCGGATGAAGCGGAACTCCAAGAATTGCTCGAATAGAGGAAAGCAAAGATAAATTTTGGCGAAGAAGCGCTGCCAATGTAGACCAGAAGATTGTCCCCTGCAGTCGACGGCGCAAAACTTCCCTCCATTGACCAAGAAGGAGAGCCATCTTCGTAGAGGATGGTTTTTCCAGCAGAGACGCCGCCAGAAGGCACGGTATAGGAAACGGTCCCTTCAGTTGAGGCGAGCTCGCTTCCAAGCCACGCATTATCGGTGACAAAAATGACTGTGCCGGCCGCGACTGGGACTGTTGTCAGCAGCGCGAAAGACCTTGGCGAATCAGAGTTCAGTCCAACTACGACAATGTCGCCTGCGGCGAGTTTGGCCGAGGATGGGGTTTCTGTCGGGAAGGGTGTTGGGACTTGGTTCGCTGCGGAAGGGTGTGACGTCGACTGTGTGGAAGGAAAGGGGGTCGGGCCGGTCGTGACGTACTCCAATGGCACGTTGCACGATTCCGCAGGTTCTTCCCAGTCGCCAGCTAAAAAGATTCGGTCTGCTAGCTCTGGAAAGTCAACGAAGGGGTTGCGGTTGTTCTGATACATTGAGCAAACTTTGCTGTTTCGAATCTGCTCCAATTTGCTGGGCGGATATTCCCTATTCCACTGCAGGAGAACATTTAGCTTGCCCATAAACTTGTTCTCTTTACCCGGGCAGTTGCTGAGCAAGAGTCGAGTTTCATTGACATCATCATCGTCTCTGTTGTAGCGAGTTGTCATGTACAGCAACGAACGGGCCACTTCGCCACGGCGATTGACTGGCGGCATGAAAAATTCGTCCTTGAGCATACCGGTATCCAGCGCGGCATCGCCAGAAGCAGGTACCGTGCATTCGGTCCCACAGATGTCAAAGTACAGGTTGCCTCTCAAATTGTTTATATCTTTCTCTGTTGCCCGGATGTGATGAAGGTCGGAGTCGTCACTTCCGGAATACTCAACTCCCTTTTTCCTTGGCCAGAGATGCTCTCGGTTCCACGTCCCCCCAGAGCCTACAACGTTATCATCCTTGTTCCAGGCAACGTCCTTGTAAAAGAGGTGGACCATATTCGTCGACTCATCACCATTGTACGCCTCCAAAATTTTGATGGCGTCGTAGGTATCGAGAACATCTCGTTCGGAGTAAGGAATGCTCTTGTGATCTTTTCGCAAGCGCACGCTCAGGGCTTCAGACAACTCCGCGCCCTTCAAGGTCATGTCCACGGATGCGTAGTAGGTTTCCACGTCGCAATCCTCTCCAGACACGATGCCAACACCTGCGGCGGCCAAGGCAAGCAAAACCTTCATCATGTCTTCCTCTTTCTCCGATTTTAAATGGACTGGAATTTGACCAAGTTTGGTGTTTGCTTGCTTGCAGCTTCACCTTTTTCCAACTCTTCTGCCAATTTTCGTCACCGATCATCGAAGGAGGTTTTCGCAATGTGATCCTTTCGCTATAGTACGAAAACGTTGCCAGGAGCGCACTCGGTCGACGAGCTGTCTATGAATAGCTACTGGTTCCTGTCTGATTTGGAGAGCCCTTCGGGCGACTTTGTGGATCCGAGCTCGAAGAAAGATCGCGTCCCATGATTTCGTTCTTGCGTGAGTTCGGTTCCCGTGGCAACAATGTGGCACAGTGTATAGAAACAAAAGAGCGAATGCTGCTCGGATCGCGTATTCTGGGGTGCACACTCTATTGACCGTCACGTTGAAGTGCAGTCGCAGTCACAGTGACAGAGACAGCGGTCCTCTTTTCATTTTCATAGTTTCCTACACTTGGAAAGGAGAGTTGCTGTTGAAACAGAAGGAGACCGAAATTTCGTTCCATTCTGGTGACATAGTCAAAGGTAAATACAGTGTGAAAATCACATGTCTGTACGTTTTGGAAGACGGCAGACTGGCCGAAAGCCGAGACCTGCGTTCCGTTCGTTTGGTGTCGACTAACGCCAAGTAGCAGGCTCTCGCCGCGAAGGGCGCTGGAAAAAGCTAGCACGCAGTTCGGGCAGTGCTGGTATGTTCGCTCAACCCGAACCTGTCCCAATGATACGATCATTCAAAGGCTGCTGCAGTGCGCCAAGGTTCCTTCAAGAGTGTGAACGACTAGACGATCGACCATGACGCAGCTCTTCTTGCACCGTGCAAGTACGCTGAGCTTGCATCCTGGCCTCTCCCAGCTCCTGTCGCCTCGTCTCGTTTCGTTTCGTCTCGCCAAATGGCAAATGGCACGGAATCGAACTGTCGAACTTTCGAACTTTCGAACTGTAACGCCTTTTCAAATAGTTTTCTCTATGCTACTTCTACGCGCTCCTGACAAAATTTCGCACACCTTTTGGTAGAAGTCACATATCAACCGCTAAGCATCATGGGCTAATCAGATCCGTATCACCGTAGCAAGTGGATAGTCACGTTAGCAGATACAATGTATGAGGTTACTATTGTAAAGCATAAGATGATGAAGAACAAAACACTGTTCTTCGGGTTCTCGCTGGAAGAACCCGTGCTCGAGGTGTGCGTTACCGATAATGATGCCTACTTTTTTCCACCATGCGCACAGGTGGACCGCGAATGATCGAACAAAAAAAAAGGAGGAACCAACCGAGCCGAGACGGTCGCCTTGTCGCACTGTTGTTACAAAGTTGTTACTTGCAGCAAACGTTGTAACGCCACGAAAAAGAAGTAAGTACTTTCTGTGTTCATCGAAACACGAACTGTTCATGGACACTTTGAAGTATGATGGTGTGGTATTGATTAACGCGTGGGTGGTGGACGAAATGAAAGGAAATGAAAGAGATAGAAAAGGGCAGGTACTAGTACTCGAGTTGTTTTCTTTTTGATTGATTTAGAACTTTATTAATAGTGAGCTGAGCCATGAGCTGGACTGTGCGTGCGAACAGCAACAGTCCGCATGACCAGCAGAGAGAGCACAGCGATAGAGAGATAGATATTCGATATAATATTCCGCCCGGCGCAGGGATCCTAAAATACGGCTACTGAGACAATTTGAAGGCCGGGCGCGCAACAACAACAACAACAACAACAACGACAACAACAACATCGACGACAACAACAACAGCAACATCGACGACAGCGGCGGCGCTCGTTCCTTGTTCGTCCGCAAGTCTACAATCTCGACAGCTCGTCCGTAGCGCTACGGACCGAGCTTGCGAGTTTGCGAGTCTAGCTTACATGTTATGTTAGTACGAGTCGGCCTTGAACATCGGGTTGGTGGAGACTGCCGCGACTGGCGGGCCTCCCGCGAGCTCCTTGTTGGATGCGGCAGCAGCCCTCCTCTTCCTCACGACGACCGCCGCCACCACGGCCACGCAGACGACTCCCACAGCTCCGCCGGCAGCCAGCGCCGCGCTGGAAACACCAGAGGTCTCTGCTTCTTCTTCGGCAGCGTCGCCGGCGGCGTACTCTGCGACGGAAGCAGTGGAGGACACGGAGAATGACATGGAGCTGAACGAGTAGGTGGACGAGTCGCTGCCAGCCCAGTTGCTCTCAGTGGCGATGGCAGAGAGCAGCGAGGCGCGCGAGCCGGAGGTGGTGCCGCCGTAGCGGTAGTTGTCCTTGTGCGAGAGGGTGAGCTCGTGCAGACCTGCGGTGAGAGACGACGGCAGAGCGGACTGCTTGGACGTGAGCGACGTGGACGCCGAGCTCCATGAAGATCCGGTGTACAGCAGCGCGAAGAGGAAGGTGGGCGACGACTCGGAGCCAGTGTACACGAGCAAGTTGTCGCCCGATGTGGATGGGATGAAGTTGCCCGATGTTGTCCAGGAGGAGGACCCGTCGGTGTACTGGAAGACCGTGCCCTTGGAGATGCCGCCGGAGGGGACGGTGTACGAGGCAGTGCCCTCCGTGCCGCTGAACGCGCTGCCGTACCATGCGTTGTCCGTGATGGAGATGACCGTGCCGGCGGCGATGTCCACGGTCGCGAGCAGGGCGACGGCCTTGGTGGAGTCCGAGTTGAACCCGACGATCGCCACGTCACCAGCAGCGAGGCTCGTTGGCGCCGCGTTGGGGTAAGGCGTTGGGTTGGCGGTGGTTGGCGCCGCGTTAGGGTAAGGGGTCGGGTTGGCGGTGGTTGGCGTGGTCACCGGGTATGGTGTCGGGCTGGTGACTGGGCTCGGGTTGGTTGACGGCATCTCGGTGATTGTGGGCGTCGGGCTGCTGGAGCAACCGGACCCAGCTGGGTCTGACCAGTCGCTGGCACCGTAGATCTGCTGGACGAGATCAGGGTAGTCAACGAAAGGGTTGCGGTTGCCCTGGAACTGGGAGCAGACGAGGTAGTTTCTGTTGCGCTCCCAGTCATCAGGAGGGTCCAGCTCGTGCCAGGTCAAGAGGGTGCTGAGCTTGCCCATCAAACCGTTGCTGTCGCTAGGGCAGTTGCTGAGTCTCAGGTTCATGGTACTCGAGTCGGACCCGTCGTAGCGGGTTGCCATGTAGAAGAGCGAGCGAGCGATGTCCCCGCGGCGGTTTGCGGGAGGCATGAAGCGGTCGCTGTCCTTGGCGGTGTCCGCAGCGGCCTCCGAGTGAGCTGGCACGGTGCAGCCACTCTCGCAAAAGTCAAAATAAAGGTTACTGCGAGCAGAGTTGACGTTCATGTCTGCTGCGCGAAGGTTGTGCAGGTCGGAAAAGTCCGCGCCCGAATCATCAATGCCGTAGCTCTTTGGCCACGTGTGCTCGCGATTCCAGGCGCCATTCACACCGTCGCCGGAGGTGTCGTCCTTGTCCCAGGGCACGTTCTTGTAGATGAGAAGGACCTTGGACGAGTCGCCTTCGTAGGCGTCCACGACCTTGAGCGCGTCCCACACATCCGTGGAGGACGAGGTGTAAGGAATCACGGTGTGTCCGTCAATGAGGTCGTGAAGAACACTGTTGAGCGAGGTACCAGTCTTAGTGAGGTCCACGCCAGAGTAGTACGTGCTGAGCGCACACGAAGCTGCGCTCTGTGCTTCGGTCTGCGCGGCGCCGGCGACGACAGCCGCGGCGGCCACCAAGAACTTGGAATGCATTTTGTTGCTTGCTGACGATTTGGTTGGAAGATTGCTGTGCGATTGCTCGCGGTGAGCTGTGCTCTTTGAGCTTTGCGAGTTTGGGGTTTGCTGTCTGGCAATTTGGATTTGCAATCTTTGATCAATCGATCAATCAATGGGATCTGAGAGGAGGAGGATGGCAAAGTGCCAGTTCTACCTCTTTGGGCTAGGCGGGCAGGCAGACAGCAAAAGGGAACGGGCGGTTCTGAAAAGTGTCAATGTGGCCAGGTCTGAGACCGGAACGGCGCAAGGTGAAAAAGGCCAGCACGCACGCACAGGTCAAACAGACGGAAGCGAAGTGCAAACGCAGCTCCTTGCCACCGGGGAAGGGGGCGGACTCGGTCGGATCCACTTCGGAGCACGGCAGGGTTGAACGTTGGGTCCGAGTTCGTGGAGGTTCCCGGCGTTGTTGTCGGCACTTTCCTAAGCTGAAAGGGGGGAAATCGCTTCTTGATTCTCCTCTTTGTGGCTTTCGCAAGCGTCCTGACAGAGACTGCCTTGGTAGCTGAACGCCGGAAAGAAAGTCTAGCTACGGAGGCGAGTGGCTGGCGGAGGAGTGAGTGAGTGAGTGAGTGAGTGAGTGAATGAGTGAGTGAGTGAGCGAGGCTGTTGGCGATTTTGCGAGTGAGACTGCTGAGAGTTGGAGATTTGCCTGTCGAGCTCCTGAAATCAGCACGACTTGTGCAAGGCCAAAGACAGAATTCGGGCCGATCGCTTGTTTGCTTGGGTGATCACTGGATCTGGCTGAGAATGAAGCAGCGGAGTACGAGTGCCTGCTTGTCCAGTTCGATCGCTTTGGAGTTATCCGAATGTGAGTACTGGTAAGCGGCGTGATGGGATGAACGCTGTGCAAAGCAGACTGCTGCGACTCGGTCGGCTGTTTTGCCAAGAGTCTCTCTTCCCTACCTGGACAAAAGGATAAGGAGCAGCAGGGGCTTGTCTGGCTTGCGATTTCACAAGGGTGAAAAGTTGGGTTGGGACACGGACACACTTCGAATTCTTCGAATACGGGATGCTGGAGTAAACACTTTTTGTAAACTTTGGCGGGTCAGGTACGACGGCGTGGAGCCAGAATTCAGCTTTTTCGGGTTTAGGCAATCTTGTTTCGCTCGACGTTGGAATTCGTCCCCCCTTTTGATAACGTATGTGGATCAGTTATCGACAGTGAATTCAGATGAGAAGAAGAATCTTGACAGTGTACGTTCTCTCCAACCCTCCCTTCTTCTTCCTCTTCTTCTTCTCCTCCAAGCTCGAACGCTGGCAGGAACGCGGTGGTAAAAGGTAAATCTGTTGTATCCGAGAGGGGGTTCTTCCCCACACCCCTTCAGCCCCCTTTCCTTTCTGCCTCTCAGACCTAGGGCAGTGAATTGCGCCAGCCGGGTTTTGCTCAAGCCGGAAACCCTTTGAATCTCTCAGTGCATCTTGAAAATCAGCACCGTGATGCCCAAGCCCAGCCAGCCTGAATCAATCCCCTGACCCCTCTGACCAAGGGAAGAGGTTTCCAATGTCAAAAACTATTTATCTATTCTTCCCTGTAAAAAGAAAACTCTGTCAAAGATATTCCTGAACCACCCCTTTGGGCTTTCTCTGGCACACTGTGGCACGCTGAGGATAAAATTGCCCAAGAAAAAGAGGCAAACCAAATTTCTCGAGTAAAATTTTACCAAAGATTCGGCTTGAGGAAAAGTATACAAGGTGACATGTATTGTTGCGTTATCCGAACGCAGGTAAAAGTGTTATACTGCGGGCTGCTCTCTGATCTCTGATCTCTGATCTCCCAAAGGCCCAAAGGGCCAGGGGCAGGATTTGAATGACAAAGAAACACAGTCGTTTGCAACGTGAAATACAATCCCCAACAACACTGTGTGTGACCCCGCTTCTGAGCATTCTAAGTATTCTAAGCGATGCGGAAAACGCCCTACTTTTCTTTGCCATCCTCTACGCTCTACCGGCAGTGAGTGCAGTACTCGTACAGTACCGGTGGCGTAGCCCTTGAGACCTACCTGCCTTTTCTTTACGTTGTCAGTGGCAATCGGTTTCGGTTGTGCATGCGGAGGGGCTCCCAAGCCACACTTTTTGTCGCCTCTGTCGCCTTTGGCCGTTTTTGTTTCTTCTCCGCAAGAAGATTGGTAAACCAGCAGTCTCAAAGATCCGAAAAGGTCCCGGGCTCTCGGCAGTCGTCCGTTGAATCACGAAGTTGACTTTGTAAATTGCGAAATCTTGTGCTCTCATGTGCTTTGTCGACTCCGTCTGTCAGTCTGTGCTTTTCCGAGCTGGACTTTTTTTCCCACGTCGTCTTCAAAAGCAAGTTTCGCACGGCTCATTCTTTCGCACAGGCGAGAAGCATGCTTCGAAAAGAAGACAGGAAGCGACGTGGCGACACTTTCACACCGTCGATTTCCATTTACACAAGTGCGGCCGGTGCTGCGTAATCAATAATCGCGGCGCAGGAGACGATCAACATACGCTGCGCTGACTCACACGGGAGAGAAGAAGAGCCCTACGGCCCACAACTTATTCTACGCAAGAGAAAAAAAATTGAAAGCGAACATTTCTTGGCAATTTGTATAATCGTGTTGTGTTATGTTATGTTTATTTGCTTCTTCTTTCACTTTTTTGCTTTGCCAAATGAGGAACTCATGAGAAAGTGTACAGCGGCTGACTGAGCGAGTGTTTGAGTGCTTCTCGTTTCCTCTCGTTTGCTCCTTGCCTGCTGTCCATCGGCGGGACGACACCTCGGCCCCATGGCTCCACACGTGGACAGTATACGTTCACGTGGCACTCACAAACTCCAAGATGTACCTGCCGGAAAGAGCGAAGCCATTGGAGAGCAGGAGGAAGAAACAAATTATTTGTTTTACTCTTTGCTTTTTGATTCTTGTGCGTTGGTGACCGTGAGCCTGAGCCTGAGCCTGAGTCTGAGAGAGCATTCTCAAAGGATAACACTCTGAAAACTCTACACTGAAAACTGGGACGGACAGCAATTTGGAGGACATCTTGGGCGTCATCTTGGTAATAAATTATGGCCGTTCCCGCTCGCACGGCCGCTGTACATGCAGATCATTTCGGTGATCCATGTGCTCTTTCCTCTCGTAATTGCACACTGTGAATTATCAAATCTTCTTGTCCTTCTTGTCCTTCTCTCCGAAGTGCCGAATTGAGAAATCAGAAATATTCAGAAAGTCAGAAATTCAGGGATCAGGTCAGAAAAGGAAAAGAAGAAAAGTTTCCTCTCCTTGGGTCAAAGTCTCCTCGAACACATGAGCACATTGGCACATCAGCCGCCGCAACAGCCAGACTGCAGTGCCAACTGAAAATGACAGCAAAATTCACACCTTTCAAAGCATTCCTCCCTCACTGTAAACATCTGAGTTCTGAATTCTGTGAACGCAGAAAAACTAACGAAATGCAGTGCAATCGTTGGCCGAGCTCAGCACAACTCTAACTCCAAAATTCGAAAAAAGAGGACTTCTGAATACTTCTGACGACGAACAAGTCACAGTGAAACAATTGCTGTGAGTGAGTGAGCAACACATCACACCTTTGGGTACGAATGGCCCAGCCACCCAGCCATACCCAGCCATACCCAGCCATACCCAGCCATACCCAGACACCCTCTCTCTCTCTCTCTCCCTCTCTCTCTCTCGTATCCCTGGCCTCTCTTCCTTCCTTCTCCTCCTCCTCTCTCTTGCTCAGCTTGCGGTACACACCTTGCGCGTTCAGGGACAATAAGTTGTCAACAATAAGAGGGAAAGAAAGAAAGCAGTGTTCCCCCCTTTTTTCCTTCTTTCTTTTCTTCCTCTTTTTTTGTTTCTTTCTTTCTTTTTCTTTTCCGTCCCTCTCGTCTGGGCGGAAGTACAGAATAGGCGTTATGAACAGCCCACTCAGTCTGAGCGAGAGAGAGGAGGGCGTCGTCTGTCGGCTTAAAAAGTTATCGACGAGGTGGGAAGGTCTCGAGACAGATTCGACAAAGCCCAGGGCCAGTAAACGAGTATTTAGCGACGGGTGGAGCGTTGGAAAATCTGGAGCAGAAACGAAGGGCAGCGACGGAGAGAAGGCGCACTCGCCCTCACACGCTCAGCGAGGAATCTAACTCGGTCTGTCCACTGGACATCACTGGACTTCGGCATTGCCTTTTGACTTACTGACTGACAAGCGGCTGGGACGGGCAACGAACGAACGAACCAACTTGACACTGAGTAAGGCTTACTCCAACGCCCTCGCGAAGATATGCGAAGATGGCGGGACCGCATTGTGCGAAAGACTGTGAAAGACAGCATCGGCCAGTGCCATCCGCACTCCCGACAAGTCCAATTTCGCTCTATCCGCCTGCCTCTTTCCCACTCTCAAGTCTCCCCTTTCCCCTCTAAGCTCCTCCTATCGCTCCAACAAACAAACAAACCAAAAGAGTCCAAAGTGCACCTCCAATGCATGGATCGCCTAGGAGCCTCGCGCATTCCTCTCTCCGTAGCCCTTGACTCGTCGACGAAGGGATGAATGAAAAGTGATAAAATAAAAGAAATCATCAAGGACATCAAGGCATGGAATGGAAAACATGGAAAAGGCATGGAGGGAGGGAGGGAGGGAAGAAAGGAAGAGACAGACAGGCACACGCCACTGGCGCGATACTGAGTGCTCCGCAGGCAATAGGCGAAAGTGTGACAGGTGCGGGAAAGAGGGATGGAAATATGGGACGACCCTCTCTCTCCCTCTGTCTCCCTCCCCCCCACTGGCGAGAGGCACGCAGAAGAAGAAGAAGAAGAAGGAGAAGAAGAAGGAGAAGAAGAGGAGAAGAAAAAGACCGCAGAGGAGCTGAGCGAGATGTCTCTCAGTGCAATCAAGCCGGACTCGAGTGAGTCACACATGTAAATGAAATTAATCAGCTTTGATTGCTAATTGAATCTTTTCATCAACACGCGATCATATGTCGTCGACTTCAATCGATCGATCAATGAACTAAAAAATCAATCCATCAAAATGTTCAATCAATCTCTAATTCTATCAACTCAGAATTCAGGAAAACCAGTGAGAAAAACGTTTACGCCTCGTATAAAAAAACAACTCTCGCCCCTCTCACACCATTCTCGGCAGCCCACTTGGTGTGAGATGATCCACCATCCAACACTATCTCCAACTTACCGGATACCATAGAAATAAAAGCGTTCCGCACTGCAGATCGCAGCGTTGCCGAGAACGGTGCAAACACGGCAGGAAAGGGGCGCAAGTTGGCAGTAATTGCACCCCCCTGGCTCCTCTTCTTGCGCCAGCTTTGCCAGCTTCTAGTACTTTTAGCTATTAGCCCCAGCGTCCCCTGCTCCACCTGCTCCTGACATTGCGCGACCGGGATTCCACATGGCACTTTGCCCCGCGCATGGTCCGATACTCGCCTAACATTCGTCTACTTTAAACAATAGTAATGCGTCAAGAACCAGAGCGGAGCGCTGGCGTGATGCTGGCGTTCATATTCGTTCGCGGCATAGTGGCATAGTTGGCATAGTGCTGGCTTTTACGAGTCGGGAGTTGCGAGTCGCGGACTTGCAGGGCGCAAGATGCCGTGAATGGTCCGTCAGTCTGGCGTTTCGGTTTGGTTGGCTGGCAGCGACGCGGCGATCCCGGACGGAAAGTTTCCTCTGTGTCGATGCACGGCGACCACTGGAGGTGTAAGCTAGTTTAAACTGTGGGATGAAGTCTTGTAGGTTGCACGGGCGACGCCGATGGGTGAGAGGTTCAGGAGGTTTTTGGCGGCCCAGGAAAAGATACAAAAGCGAACCAAACTTTTGTGTCTAGGTAAACTCTAAGATCGGTTACGATGTACCTCCGGAGAGAACGTTCCTCAACTGGATAATATTTTATATAGAGTAAACTTTAGTACAGCATCGTTGCACCAGAGAGGGATGCAAATGGCTGCGGAACGCAAATGAGCCAGGAAGGAAGGCTCCTCTGTTCCTTGCGACCCGGAACCGAGGCAAATCGGGTTCTTGAAGCGAGAACCCAAGTTGGCTTCTTGCACGGATGCAAGACACTTGGAGCTGCTCTGTCACGTATGACGACTTTCGCGACGATTGCTGCGCAGAAAGAGTTCCTTTGCCGCCGCCTCTTTCCGAAAAACAAAAACGAATGGAGATGGGTCAGCTGACGAGATTGTGAATTGTGACACGGACCAGCGGACCAGCGGGTGCGAAAAACCCAAATCGATGCGTCCCGAGTTCCTCGCATCCTGCTGCTGCTGGTGTGCGATGGCACGCGTCCGTTCCGTTTCGCGGTGCACTTTCGTGAACATCTGTGTCCCATCTCTATTTTGGCTGACACTAGGGTCTAGCTCTGTGCTAGACGAATGTAGGCTCATATGCTGACAAAAGTATGTCGACGTATGCCACGTAGAAGGAGCGTAAGGAAATCACGGCTTGCAGTGTGATTCGCAAGACATTTCCTCGCTTTTATTTCTAAAAGAACATTCAATCAACTGAACAGCGCCCTTTTATTATTTACAGCTAGTCAAAATCGGGCTCAGCTGTTTCACTGTCAAAATAGTCAAAATGCATAATTGTTTGTGTTGCAGAGAATTCATTTCAACTCGTCGCAAAGAGCTCCAGCTCTCCCGGGAGTGCGCTGACAATTGCGAGCAAGGTAGAGTAAGTTGATCTTCCTCTGAGTTGTCGCGATGACAGCAAGGAAGGAAGAAAACGAATGTCCAAGTCGGAAGTGTAAAGATTTTTAAAATTTTGATGTGACTAAATTGGGTTTTGCTAAAACGAGGATTCTCTGCTCAAAACAGGCTCCAGCCGCAGGCCGGAGAGAAGAGAGACCCCATAATTGGCTATGGAAACATTGGATAGGTCGGGGAAAGTGCGCTTAGTAACTGCTCTGGTACATCGGATTGACAATCGCCTTCGGGGAGTGGTTTTGGAACTCCTCCTCCTGCTTGCCTTTCCGCACCTTCAGCACGAAGAAGACAGCGATCGCCGCAAGAAACAACACTCCTGCTACGCTACCACCAATAATGGCGCCAAGTGCGCTGGATCCTTCCTTTTCAAACACGGAACCGGAGTCGAGATCCTCAACGACCACAGAGGCGGACGAGACTGAGGAGCACACTTGGCAGGTCTTTGGACACGCAGAGCGAACGGACGAGTACGATGAGCAGTACCTGTATAGGTCGCTGCACTCAGCTGCAGAGCCGTCCGAATAGTAGAGTCCGCTCGGAATGCTGTCCTCGCAAGATGAACCGCAGAGCCCGCATGTCAACTTGCAGTTGGCTTGAACCACGGTGCTGGTCTTGCAGTAGCCGGTCAAAGTGCTGCAAGGTGCGGCGCTTCCGTCAGACCAGGTGAGGCCCTCTTCATTGACGCACTCTTCGTCGCCGGAGGAGGTTGGCTTCGGGGTTGGCGCTGGAGCAGTGCCTCCGACAGTAAAGCTCATGTCGTCGAAGGAGTAGGTCTCCGTGTTGCTTCCGACCCAGTTCGACTCTGTGGAGATGGCAGAGATCAAGTACTCTCGGGATCCTGAGGTTGGCCCGGTGTACTTGTAGTTATCCAAGTGAGGGAGTGCAATCTCGTACACGCCCTCAGTCAGGGCGGATGGCAGAGCGGACTCGGTCGAGCCCAGAGAAGAAGACGGAGAGCTCCATGACGCGCTCGAGTACAAAAGGCCGTACAAGAAGTTTGGCGAGGTGGAAGACCCGGTCATCACGAAGATGTTGTCCCCAGAAGTAGACGGAACGAAGTTTCCAGAGATGGACCAGGAGGAGGATCCAGCTGTGTACTGGAACACCGTGCCCTTGGAGATGGTGGAAGTTGTGGTGAAAGAACTCGTGCCCTCGTTGTCATTGAGCTCGCTGCCGGTCCAGGTGTTGTCCGTCAAGGTGATAGTGGTTCCAGCCGCGATGTCCACAGTGGCCAGGAGAGCGATGGCTTTTGCGGAGTCTGAGTTGATGCCAACAATCACAACATCACCAAGAGAGAGTCCCGAAGGGTTGCTGACTGGAGAAGGGGTGCTGACTGGAGAAGGGGTAGAGGCAGATGGAAAAGGCGTTGGCAGAACACTTGGTGTGGTCGGCGTGGTCACCGGTGATGCGGTCGGCGTGGGCACCGGCGATGGAGTAGCAGTGGGAGAGCTCACCGGATTGGTGGATGGCATTTGGGTCACCGTAGGAGTTGGGCTGTTGGAGCAACCAGATCCAGCTGGGTCAGTCCAGTCGCTGGCGCCATAGATTTGCTGCACCAGCTCCGGGTAGTCCACAAACGGGTTGCGGTTGCCCTGGAACTGCGAGCAGACAAGGAAGTTCCTGTTGCGCTCCCAGTCATCAGGAGGGTCCAGCTCGTGCCAGGTCAAGAGCGTGCTGAGCTTGCCCATCATCCCAGCAGAGTCGCTTGGGCAGTTGGAAAGTTGGAGGTCTATGGTGCTCGCGTCGGTCCCGTCGTAGCGTGTCGCCATGTAAAAGAGCGATCGAGCGATGTCTCCGCGGCGGTTTGCAGGAGGCATAAAGCGGAGTGAGTCCTTGGCGGTGTCTGCAGCAGCTTCCGAGTGAGCAGGGACGGTGCAGCCAGTCTCGCAAAAGTCAAAGTAAAGGTTTCCGCGCGCAGAGTTGACATTCGAGTCTGAGGCGCGAAGGTGATGAAGGTCAGAATAGTCCGAACCGCTGTCCTCTCCGACACCGTAGCTCTTTGGCCACGTGTGCTCGCGGTTCCATGCGCCGTTGTTATTACCGTCGCCAAGGGTGTCGTCCTTGTCCCAGGGCACATTTTTGTAGATGAGAAGCACCTTGGACGAGTCGCCTTCGTAGGCGTCCACAACCTTGAGGGCATCCCACACATCAGTCGAGCTCGCAGTGTAAGGAATTCTGGTGTGTCCGTCAATGAGGTCATGCAGGACTGAGTCAAGCGCGGAGCCAGTCTTTGTGAGGTCCACGCCAGAGTAATAGGTGCTGATTTCGCATGCGGCTGCGCTCTGAGCGTTGGTCTGGCTGGCGCTGGCGACGACAGCCGCTGCGGCCAACAGGCACTTGGAGTGCATTTTAAAGTGCGCCTTAGATTAGAGGTGGGAATCACGTAGAGCGGCAAGCTTTGAAGACTCAAAAGCCTGCGAAGAGAGATTTGGGGTTTGTCGGTTTGTTTGCCCAAGCTCTCGCCAGCTACAGCTGGTCAGCTGGTCCTTGAGACCGGTCGATAGGGTTCAGGTCGGACCACTCACTAGAGAGCTGGATGGTTTAGTTTGGTTCTGTTTGGTTGCCCGCTTGTTAAATATCTTCTCGAGGACGAAGGTGTGCTCCCAATGTTGGATTGGAGAGGGGCAGTACTCGTACTGCGAGGTCGTGTTATTCAGAGTTTGCCTCAGCACAGAGTTTTCCGTCGTTAGATTCGCCAACTTGCGTGGATTCACTGCTGATTGACCAGACAAGGGCAGATCCAATTTGCGAGAGGTGGAGCTAAGAACGCAGTGGTTCTGGACTAGCAGCACTTTTCCGGCAACGATTCTGATGGTTTACTCGCCCCGTGAAAGCAGCTACCTTTCGCTTGCCTCCCGGCGTCGAGAAAGGTTTTCAACCACTGGAATTGTACAGCGTATTCCTGCTCTGCGCTCCTTCAAGCACTCGCGTGACCAGTCTTTTCAGAATCAGAAACTTCCGTTACTCGCAGCCTGTTCAACAAGCTCAGAGGTACTTGGGCACTCACAGCTCACAGCGTTTACAGCGTCCCTTTAGGTCTGTACTCTTGTCTCTCTGCTTTTGCAGTGAATCTCTGACTCGTCAATTTTGATTCTGTCTCCTGACTCTGGCCGACGCGGAAAACACAAGCCTAAAGTCGTGAGAATCTAACCAGCCGGTGCAGCCGCCCTCGGTCATGACTCCACCGATTGCCACGATCCACTCTCAAAAATTTTCAAACGGCAAACTACGAAACAAACAAACAAAGAGGGAGGGAAGGAGGGAGGGAGGGATGGAGAGAGAGAAAAGGAAGGAAAGCTCGCACGAGCACCCCGGAAAAAGGAAATATACGGATGGATAGTCGGGCAGATAGAAGAACAAAAAATGGTCTACCAGTACCACCCTCCTCCCACCCAGCACACTTTCCTTGTCTAGTTGTCGTATCGTTGCAACGCCGCATAGTGATCACTGCATAGGGTTGGGGGGGACTGCCAGACTGCCTCAGCGAGCGAGAGTGGCACGGAGGGGAAACCAGCTGCAAAAATGTAAAAAAAGTAAAATGGCGCCAAACTGAAAATGGCAGAGTCTCCACCTGCTTTTGAATGAAAAAGAAGAAGGCGCTCCATCTCCATCTCCATCTCCATCTCCATCCCCCTCTTGAGTGGCCCAGCCTGATGGAGGGATGAGGGGGAATGCGTAGTGGTGCCAGTGGTGCCAGTGGTGCCAGTGGTGCCAGTGGTGCCAGTGGCAAGTGTGTAAATCTTTCGTATCTAATGCCCCCAATGCAGTGCGAGAGTGACACGGAGGAGAGAGATGGGCTTGAAGCGCAGTTTTTTTGCTGTATTTCGGCGCCACTGCGGCAGGAGATGGAGAAGATGTGAGCATTCTGATGACTTCAAGAGAGCCTTCGTTGTGTGAGGTGATGAGAACAAGCGACGCAGTGTAACTGACTACTGTGTGGAGCTATCTCACCTATCTCACCTGTCACACAACGTCTTTTACATGGGCTCCTCCGAGTCCCCTCTCTCCCCCCTCTCCTTCTCTCCATCTATCTTTTTTTCTTGCCCTTCCAACTATCTTTTTTTCTTGTTTTGTTTTGTTTTGAAATTTGTTTTCCTTGTAATCAGAGGTTAGACTGGATTATTACAGTCAAGTGGCGGCAGTGGATGGCAGTGGTGTGCAAAAAACCCATTCATTTGTTTGATTTGTTGCAGTCACAAATTTCTGCTCGGAGCGCCACCTTTCCCAGTTCTATGCCGTGCTTTAAATAAATCTTATGCCGGGAAAGTACTAGGGTAGAAAAGCAAAGCAAAGCAAATCACACCACACCTTGGCAAGGGAAACGAGAAAGGAGTAATGAGAAAGAAATGTGAGAAATGAGAAATGGTGTGTAAGTGCAGGTGAGAGAGGAAACTTTGATTCGCATTGCTCACAGTGTTGCCTGGACGTTTAAAAGCAAAAGGGAGAGCGAGATGAAAAAACATTGGATAATTTGTTTCGTTCGTTAAAGTGTTGAATTATTCAATCAAATCAATGTTCATTGAAATGAATTTGACAGAAAAGTGAGCGCTCTGGAAGCGGAATGACTGACTGTCCGCGAGATGTGAAATCCAGCGCTGTGAAATGTCGCCCCGATCGCTGCAGCCTGGCAGTAGCATCTCCGTGCGCAAAAGGAGGTTTCCCGATGGGACGCGACGACTTTCAGCTCGGCGGGTTGGCACGCTTTTGTGCTGCTGCTGCGGAGGGACACGGGCTCCCGGAGGGAGGTATGGAATGCTTGCAATGCTTGGCGCCCAAAAGTAAGCTCAGAGTCACCAGAGTATCGAGAGCATTATCGAGGTGTCGAAAAATGTAGATGAAGGCTATGGAGCCAAGGAGCGAGGAGGTAAAGGAGGTAAAGGAGGTGATGAGACCCTGAGGACCCTGAGACCTTTGAAAGAGGTGAGTGAAACTTTGCCTGAGACTGTGAGGGGGCATGGGCGGGCAGTAGTCAAATTCACCAGCAGTGTGCCAGTGGGACGCCCCGGCTTTCCTCCACGTGCCGCGAGAGAAACCCTGAACGGGGAAGGACCGTGTAAAGGGCAAGTGCGGATTTCGACCTCCCTTAGATTGAGTCCAGCGCTCCTGCATGCTCCTGCCAACTATTTTCCAAATGCAATCCTCTAGTTCCTCTGTTTCAGCCGCTCCAGGTCAGTTGCCATCATTGACAACGCAGAACTAGGTACTCATTACCCCGTACAGTATGCACTGCACAACGCACAACGCACACCGCACACCACACACCACACCTAACTCTGCTGTGTCTGCTGACAGCGTTTAGGTAAATACTTGGATCGACGTGATTGGGCAAACCCTGGTTTTCAGCTCTCGCTCCTCGATTTCGTCTAGTCTTGAATTTCAACTTACAAGTAGGTGCCAGAGCACAGTGTTTTTGTAAGTTGCCAAGACGGCGACGGCGACGAAGAAGAATAATTTATCGAAATGAAAGGAGAAGGAGAAGGAGAAGGAGAAGGAGAAGAAGANATGGAGAAGATGTGAGCATTCTGATGACTTCAAGAGAGCCTTCGTTGTGTGAGGTGATGAGAACAAGCGACGCAGTGTTACTGACTACTGTGTGGAGCTATCTCACCTATCTCACCTATCTCACCTGTCACACAACGTCTTTTACATGGGCTCCTCCGAGTCCCCTCTCTCCCCCCTCTCCTTCTCTCCATCTATCTTTTTTTCTTGCCCTTCCAACTATCTTTTTTTCTTGTTTTGTTTTGCTTTGAAATTTGTTTTTCTTGTAATCAGAGGTTAGACTGGATTATTACAGTCAAGTGGCGGCAGTGGATGGCAGTGGTGTGCAAAAAACCCATTCATTTGTTTGATTTGTTGCAGTCACAAATTTCTGCTCGGAGCGCCACCTTTCCCAGTTCTATGCCGTGCTTTAAATAAATCTTATGCCGGGAAAGTACTAGGGTAGAAAAGCAAAGCAAAGCAAATCACACCACACCTTGGCAATGGAAACGAGAAAGGAGTAATGAGAAAGAAATGTGAGAAATGAGAAATGGTGTGTAAGTGCAGGTGAGAGAGGAAACCTTGATTCGCATTGCTCACAGTGTTGCCTGGACGTTTAAAAGCAAAAGGGAGAGCGAGATGAAAAAACATTGGATAATTTGTTTCGTTCGTGTGTTAAAAGTGTTGAATTATTCAATCAAATCAATGTTCATTGAAATGAATTTGACAGAAAAGTGAGCGCTCTGGAAGCGGAATGACTGACTGTCCGCGAGATGTGAAATCCAGCGCTGTGAAATGTCGCCCCGATCGCTGCAGCCTGGCAGTAGCATCTCCGTGCGCAAAAGGAGGTTTCCCGATGGGACGCGACGACTTTCAGCTCGGCGGGTTGGCACGCTTTTGTGCTGCTGCTGCGGAGGGACACGGGCTCCCGGAGGGAGGTATGGAATGCTTGCAATGCTTGGCGCCCAAAAGTAAGCTCAGAGTCACCAGAGTATCGAGAGCATTATCGAGGTGTCGAAAAATGTAGATGAAGGCTATGGAGCCAAGGAGCGAGGAGGTAAAGGAGGTAAAGGAGGTGATGAGACCCTGAGGACCCTGAGACCTTTGAAAGAGGTGAGTGAAACTTTGCCTGAGACTGTGAGGGGGCATGGGCGGGCAGTAGTCAAATTCACCAGCAGTGTGCCAGTGGGACGCCCCGGCTTTCCTCCACGTGCCGCGAGAGAAACCCTGAACGGGGAAGGACCGTGTAAAGGGCAAGTGCGGATTTCGACCTCCCTTAGATTGAGTCCAGCGCTCCTGCATGCTCCTGCCAACTATTTTCCAAATGCAATCCTCTAGTTCCTCTGTTTCAGCCGCTCCAGGTCAGTTGCCATCATTGACAACGCAGAACTAGGTACTCATTACCCCGTACAGTATGCACTGCACAACGCACAACGCACACCGCACACCACACACCACACCTAACTCTGCTGTGTCTGCTGACAGCGTTTAGGTAAATACTTGGATCGACGTGATTGGGCAAACCCTGGTTTTCAGCTCTCGCTCCTCGATTTCGTCTAGTCTTGAATTTCAACTTACAAGTAGGTGCCAGAGCACGGTGTTTTTGTAAGTTGCCAAGACGGCGACGGCGACGGCGACGGCGACGAAGAAGAATAATTTATCGATATGAAAGGAGAAGGAGAAGGAGAAGAAGATTAAGACCCTCCACCTCTCTCAAAGTCCTGGATCTATTCCATGGCACAAAAGCACTCGAGAGAGACACAAGCAAGCGTCTTCCAAATTTAGCAATCCAAATACCACCTGAGATGGGATAAGGTTTATATAGACATCTGTCTACCAATTTCATCCCTTTACGGTAGTACTTGAGTAACTGTAAGGTACTCGAAGCTAGTAGTTCATGCGTGCATTTTGTAAGAGGTGATCTCCTACCACCAAACCAAAAGTCGTGACACAGTCGTGACGTCAGCGCTTCCAACTTCACCATGTTATAAAAAGGAAAGTCTATTGCTGACTTACTGATTACTTTAATCGCAGCACTCGCCGTGATCACTGTTACTGTACCTTCACACACACTAGTGTCGCTGCGCATCGATCGATCTATCCTTCCCCGTGCTTACGTCATGGTCTACAGCAGGACCGTGCGCTTGCGCCATCTCCTTCCTTCTCCTTCCAAAGGGGCGTCTATTACCTCAAGTCTATTGCGATCGTTAAGGGATGTGCTATCCAGTTGGTAGGTAGCTGGGTTCTCGGCAGGAAAGTGAAGGTACGCTCATCGTTATTAAATCGAGTTGAGTTATGCGTATTCTGGTTTATGTGCGGGCGATAACGCAAGGCAATTGCGTGACGATTGTGAAACAGGTTGCACCGGTGCAAGAAATGTTCACAGACTGCAATGGTAGCAGCACTTTTCGTCATGATTTGGGCTGGCACTCGGCACTCGGCCCTTCTCGCTACCCGAGGCAGTCCTGCCAAAGGCTTCTTTACGATTCGTTGAAGAACTCGGAATAAACGAGCAGTTCTGCGGAACTTGCATCCCCATTCCTAAAACGAAGATTTCTCTGTTCCTTCGGCTTGCTCTAACTCTTCGAATGTTTAGTGTTTTTGAAGTTTTTTGAGCTTTGATGCAAAGAGACCGAGGGAGACCAGCGGCGGTACGTGACTGCAAATTACTGTACTCTAGTACCGGTACGGAGAACAGAATTCAGAACTGTACTCAGTACCTATGCATAAGTGCGTTTGCGACGAACAAAAAAAAGACGGCTCAGCTGGTCAAGCCACGCGCCCAGTGGAACTGACAAATCTCGTTGGGGTTCTACCGGTTCTACTCTTACGATCGTCATACGGACACATCTATTCTCGGAACCAAATTCTCTCAGCTAACACTGCCAACACAGCCAACCACGGATGGGTTGAAGCTTTGCGAGGCATTCACGAAAGAAAAGAAAAAAGTTTCTTGGGGGTTACCCGTTTACAAAAATGTTCGCTTGTGAGTGTTATCTTTCTTGTTTCAACGCCCTATTCATTCTCCAACGCCGTCGCATCGCGAGTGCTGTAAAAATCATCACCATCGACGACCTCCGCAACTGCCCGTTCGATGTCCCCTGCCACTTGCTCGACGGCCTCCTCAATCTCCTCATCCGTTGCAGTGACATCTTCCTCCCTGAGTTTTCCTTTAGTACCCAACATTAAAGTGGAATTCATCACGTGGAATTCATTTCAATTTTATAAAAGGCCATCGCCTATACCACCATCACCAGGGTTGGTTAGGGTTCTGGTAAAAGTCACCGCTTCTGAAATAAGACGAATAAAGGAATCTACGCGAATAAAGAAGGCTTCTCTTTTGTTTCATATTTACAGCTACTGTTTATATTTGTTAGATACACTTCGTATCGTCCACATCAATGCGGAACGCTTTTAACGAACCACTCAGCATTTACGTCACAACTTAATAACCCTTACACAATAGTCGAAATAGCCAGCTCTAGCTAGCTACTATAATATGTATTTAGATAGTAATACCATTACCGCCTAACATCGCCTTACTGGCGAGTCACAAGAGAGGCCAAAAGGGACAACCCGTCTCAAAAGGGAATAGTATCGTTTGCTAGCCTGAATTTGAAGAGTCCTCGAGTAGCTCACAGCACTGCGGTCAAAGAAAGTCGTCTCTTTTCGAAGAGTAAAAGCTCATGTTATACAGGAGTGAGATTGAGAATTGAGAAGAAGAAAGAGATACATAGATAGATAGATAGATAGATAGAGAGAGAGAGAAAGACAGACAAGTTGCGGCGCTCGTGTCATTTCAGATTGAAATATAGAAATATAGTGCGGCCATAGTAGGAGACGGATTGCCGAGAAGATGGACGTTGTACGCGAATGCCTGGCTGTGCAGACGCTGGATCAAGCCGCGATTGCCACGGTGTTTGGAGAGCAGGAAGGGCCGGAGAAGGAGCTTCTGTATGGAGATACGCCTTTGGAAAGCGCAGAGCAGATTCTGAAAGCCGTGCAGGAGAGCGCTCCAGCAGAGTTGGACCTGCAAGGCGCGGCGAATGGCTCCAAAGTCTTTGTAGATATTGGTAGCGGAAGAGGCCACGTCTGCTTTGCGATGGGCGCGTTGGGCGCATGGAAGAAATGCGTGGGCGTGGAGCTTCAAGAGGCGCACACGAAGGAGGCCAATGCGGCGCTGGAAAAGCTACGAGAGATGGAGTCGCAGGGCAAGTCGCTTCCGACGCCAGCGGACGCATTTCAGTTCGAGAGTGGCGATGCACTCGAACTCGAATCAGTTGCCATTGCACTCGCAGAAGCGGATTTGGTGTATTGTTTTGATCTAGCTTTTCCGCGCCCGTTGCGCAAACAATTTGCCAGCCTGTTTGCAAAGCACATGAAGCACGACGCACTGCTCGTTGTAATGCACATGGAGCCAGTCCCATCCACTGCGTTCGTGCAGCTCGGGGCTATGTTTAGTGTCCAAATGGAGTGGGGCGCTGCTCCAGCCAGATTGTATCGCAAAGCGGACGGCGCGTTTGAAGAGTGGGCCAAGAGACATGGCAGCCAACTTGAGGCAGCAAAATTGCCCCAGAGCCTTTGGAAGAGCGCATTCCAAAAGATAATTGAGCAAGACTTTGAGGTCGGCAATTACTTTCAGTTTGCACGAATCGAGGAAGGGAGTAACAATCTCGTGGTAGTTGCCGGGGAGGACATGGCCGAAGAGAGTAACGTTTTCGTCGTGGATCATTGCCTTTCCTTTGCCAGCCTGCAAGACGCTGATTTGGCTTTGAAATCCGTCCCAGGTCTAGCAGAGCGGCTGGAAGCCATGTGCCCTTCGTCGCCGACTGCAGACGAACAAACTGGAACAGATCAGAGTGCCCAGTCGCTTATTAGCGCTCTCAAGCCTCTTCTTGGCAGCTACACCCTTGTCACAGACCCAAGCAAACCTGATTCCAAGTCGACCATCTACTATCTCCTGGACGAACTTGGCACAAATCTTCGCCGCAAGAGAACCGGAGCAATTGCTGATTACCAATCTGGAGAGGCCAACATGCGCGTTTACCCTCTGTACTCTCTCGATTTCAATATGGCCTTCAATTTGGCTTGGCCAATTCGTTCCGTCTCCGCTGGGGAGGTACTTTTCGCTGACCACGAACAAAAATGGGACGAGCAAGGCGTGGACTCAAGCGTCCCTGCGGAAAGCTCCGACGCCACTATGCTACCGGAGATGAAGGAGTTTGCCGCTCAGACTGCACTAGACAAAATGCTTCGCGAAGGGTGAGGGAAGGCGACTAATTTGGCCAGTTGCCTGGCGAATGGCAATTGGTCGTTCTCGAACTTGATAATTTAACCATATACTTCGTCTTGACGGACTCCGGAATTATTAGAGCAAGCTCTTTCTTTCTACCTCCCACAACCATTTGGTCTTTCTGATTGTCATAGCGATTCGAACTCGCCATATTCTTTCCCTGGAGTTGAAGCAAGCAGCAACAGCGATCGAGTGGTTCCACGAGATGCGGGGAGTCCATAATCGTCGATTTTGCGGATCCCAGCGGATGGGCAGCTAGGATGTGCGCACGAGCCTGAAATTCGCTAAAATTCTTCTTTCCGTGCTTGCTCACAGTCAGTCTCCAACGCGCGGATATTCAAAAGCAGGAGCTGCACTACCATGACCAAGGTGGTTTCTCGAAGAGGCAATGGGAGCGGGCCAGGCACACTCGCTCCTTGGAGTTATACTTGGTGACAGCACAGGCTAACTCTTAAGGGAGCAGAACATCTCAAGACAGTAACACTATTCCGCGCACTTGACTGCGGCAGAGACCAAACCGAATTTTGTGCAACTTTCTCTCCCTGAAATGAAAAACTAAAAATTGGTTAACCATCGTCCATTGCAAATCCCCTCTCATGTGAAGTTTAAAAGTATCGGTACTCAGAGTCAGTATTAATTCATCGCGAAGGCGTGCGCAGCGCTCACTGCGTGTTGAAGCGTTAAGAAAAAGGGAAACACACAGCGAGCAGCTGAAAAGGGTTTGGCCATCGGCGCGTGGTGGCAATTCTTCAGCCCTCGTCAGTCAAGCGCCAAAGAGAATAAGTACACCTTTTCAGGGTGCTCTTTAAACACCTTGCCCAGACCGTTGGAGAGAATGCCACAAGCGTCAGCGGTGACCTCTTCGTTCCCGCGAAGGTCAAGAAGATCAAGGAACGAATCTCGATCCGTTCGCTGCGTGACGGCCTCGACAATGAGTCGCACAGTATCATCATTAAAGTTGTTACCAAACGCCAAGAACAGCTCAGAGAGCCGGCTCAGCCTGGAGCACAGCTGTGCGACTCCAATTTCAGTCACAGAAACGCAGTGCGTCAGATTGATCGACCTCAAGCGAGTCAGGTTGAGGCCGATGCAGTCCAAGGCTTCGTCCGTAATTGTCTGCAAGTAGCGCAGGTCCAGATGCTCTAGTTTTGTGAGGCATGTGGCGACCCCGATGACCGCGCGGTTGGTGAGGAGATGAAGATTTCGAAGGTTAAGGTTTACCAGATTCTTGCACTTGCAGACGGTGTCCAGTATAGTGTCGTCGTCGATGTTGAAGCAGTCCCACAGGTTGAGCGATGCGAGCTTGTGGAATTTGCAGCTTCCGGTGACCTCGTCGATGGCCCCCAGCGGCAGCAGCCCGTCGCGTGTGAGGCGGTGAATGGACCATAGGCTGAGGACTTGTACAGCGGGTCCGAGGTTGGTTAGCAACGGGCAGATGGAGCTGTCGGAAACCCTGTGCAGATCTTTGGCGTGAAACACGCGTAGTCTGGTGAGCTGGTTGGCGATCTGGCAGATGGAGAGGTCCGTCAGTTGACTGCAGTCGCTGAGGTTCAGGCTCTCTAGCCGAGTGCAACCACGCGCGATGGCCACCACAGCGTCGTCTGAGAGCGTAACGATGCGCTTGAGGCTGAGCGCAACGAGCTCCGTGCAACACTCTCCGATGCGCGCGATGGACTTGTTTGTGAGGTTCACGCAGCCGCTCAGGTCCAGTTTGCGGAGCCCA
Source organism: Parietichytrium sp. I65-24A (assembly GCA_012862575.1). Classification (NCBI taxonomy): domain Eukaryota; class Bigyra; order Thraustochytrida; family Thraustochytriidae; genus Parietichytrium; species Parietichytrium sp. I65-24A. Next base: position 258,503 of record BLSF01000022.1, read on the forward strand.
GGGTTGGTTTCCACGGCTAGCAGCAGCAGCGCATCGTCCAGCTGCATGCAGAAGCACATGTCCAGGTCCACCAGCCTCCCCTGCGACCTGGAGAAGACCGTTTTAAAGAACGACGCCGGCATGTCCAAGTAGCACGGCATGCTGCCCACGCCGCGCATGCCTACGGCCAGCGTGCTCGTGAGTCCGTCCTCGTACAACACGTCCCTCCACGACCGGGCCACCGCCGCGCTCGCCATCCTGTCCGGGTACACCGGCAGCCCTTCCAGCACCATGCGAAGCAGCTCTGCCGTGCCCAACACCCGCGCGGCTGCTCGCTGACCATGCTGCGCCTGATCTTGTACATGACGAGATGGCAGTTGCTGCAGTTGCTGCTGTTGCTGCTGCTGGGCAAAAATGTTCCTCCCGCTGGTGCGCGCATAAGTGCGCGGGTCCACGAGTACCGAGGAGCCTTCAACTGCTACGCACGTGCCCAGTCGTCCGGCTGGCGTGCGATAGTGAACCGTGAGCACCTTGTTCTCGTCGGGAGCAGGGTCGCCGAAGAGCCCGTTGAAGCTGGCGTCGACCACCAGCGCCTCGCCACCTTGCTGCGCTACCACCGCGCGTAGCTGTTGAGTAACAAACCGCAACAGCTCGGGCCGCCCGCGCGCATCCGGCGGCCCGTACGTCGCGCGGAGAATCTCCAGCCCAATCCTGCCCGCCCGAACCCCCAACTCAGGCCGCCACTGCGCCAATACCTATTCCACTTTCACGCAAACCACGCAAACCACGCAACCCTACCAGTCGACAGTCAACAGTCTGCAGTCAGCAGTCTGCAGTCGACAGTCAACAGTCGACAGTCGACAGTCGGCGGCGCAGAGCAAGCTCCAAGCAAGCGGAGGTCGTTGGGACTTGCGAGGGATTGAGTGACGAAGAACAAATCAGAGAGGGAGCTGCAAAAGCTACAAAACGAAAGAACGAACAACGAAATCAGAAACCAGAAACCAGAAACCAGAAACCAGAAACCAGAAACCAGAAACCAGAAACCAGAAACCAGAAACCAGAAACCAGAAACCAGAAACCAGCTTTGGAGGAAGTGGAAAGTGCTGTCTCCGACGCTGCTAGCTAGGCAAGACTGTGCAGCAGCGCTCGATTGGCAAGACATGGCAAGACATGGCAAGGCATGGCAAGACATGGCAAGACCAGAAGAAGAAGGAGAAGAAAAATGAAACACAGAGGACTTGGGGCTACGCGACAAGCGTGAGAGCGCCGGGATAGACTGCTGCTGAAGCTGCTGCGGCGCGGCGACGTGTTTACAGTGAATACAGGGCTGGCTCGAGCGTTGCACCTCTGCACCTCTGCGACTGGTGAGGATGATGGGCTTGAGCGCAGTGCATGTACTGGGCGGGGCAGGAGACGGCAGGCAACATTGTCAACATTGGCAACATTGGCAACATTGGCAGCCTTGACGCAGCCTTGAGCCGGGGAAAAAGACTCGCAAACGGCTCTGCAAAGCTAGAGAGCAAGGGCCGGTATCCCAGAAAGAGGTGGGTTTTTGGGGCTGGGACGAGCAAGAGTCGCGCGCTCGTTTGGTGCTCCTATGACTGGGGTCCTCGCCGCCATGCGCAGATTGCGTTTCATCAAGCTGCTTTGTGCTTTCGGATAGCGCGTCACAGTTAGACGCGAGCTTGGAGCAGAGGTGCCCTTCTGCTACAATGCAGGTTACAATGCAGGTTGATAGAATGTGCATGAAGACGACCTGGCGTTGATGGACGCGACAACCCGATATCCTTCGTCTGCCAAGAGCTTGTATGCTGGGTGCCGGGAACGCACATGGTGAACACAGGACAAGGCTTGGTGGTGGGCCACCTTCTCTCGTATAATATCGACCGCCACGGAGAGAAAGCTTCGCCTGTGAAGATGAATGGCAAACAGAGATGCGGGCGGGCAGAAAAACTTGGAGCAACTGTAAATTAAGGTAACTATTTATATATGAACATTTGAAATCGCTGGCACCAAAACAACAGTGGCCGCCCTTCAGGATGTGTAGAGTGGAGAAGAGGGCAGGAGCTGATGCAGCCGATCCGCTCGCATCGTGCCAAGTCAATGGCAAGATGTTCAGAAGAGGGAGCATGCTACGCCAGGTGAATAAAGATAAGAAAACGGAACAACGGTCGGGCAACCGGATACAAAGGGCGAGAGAGAGTAGTACAGAGAGGAGGGTGAGAGGACAGGGCGTGTATAAGTGGTGTGAACAAGAGCAGTGGTGCTCGCTTAGCATTTGACCCACTCCTCCTCCTCCTTGACGAATCGAAACACCATCTCGGGAAGATAGTACCACCGCAAGTCGCCATCGTCATACATTACCTTATGCTTCCTTTTGCCTGCGTTGTACTCGCAAATCGTGCCTCTATACCACTTGCCGCTCGACCACTTGAGCTCCAGCCTGCACCCGAGCAGCTTCGACCCGTGCGTGGGGTCTTTCACCTTTTGCACCAGCTTGGTCACATCCTCCTCCGGCCGTGCATTCATGTCCGCGTTCTCATCCTGCGGCATGCTCTCCACCACCTCATACTCCTCGAGGTCCTTGTCCGTCTCCATCTTCCTTCGTCCGCCGAGCTGGCCCCAACCACCCAATCAACCAACCCACGCGCCTCCCTCCTCCTGCTGCTGCTGCTGCTGCCACCGCCGTGCCAATGATGCGATGGAGGCGAGGTGGACCGCGACGCAAGGCGTTGGGTGTGCTTGTATTCTGTAGCTCCTGCGATGGTCGATTGGTCACTTGGTCACTTGGTCGATTGGTTCATTTGGTTCATTGATTCATTCGTTGTTGGTGAAACAGAACTAATGGAGCTAATGGAATCAATGGAACAAGCTTTTTCCATTTCCTTGTCTGCTTTCCCTCGACCTCGTGCTGCACTGCTTGCACTGTTTGCACTGTTTGCACTGTTTGCACTGTTAGGTTTGTCGTGATTATAGTGATTATGGTGATGGATGGGAATTAGACAAAGTCAACTTTGGCAATGTCAATGTTCTGACAGAGTTGAGGTGAACATGTTCATTGAAAAGAGGAAGAGAAAGAGTGACAGCAACGACGCGACCTTCTTATTGTTTGACTCGTGGCTCTCTTCTTTGATTGATTGATTGATTGATTGATTGATTGATGTGATCGATTGATTGATTTCATTTCGATGATTGATTTTTTGAGATAAAAAGTGTTCCATAAACTACCGCTATGTGCTTTTATAGCTTCTCTAACTGCGATTTAGAGTTGAACTACTGCTATAGATCGCTGTAGAGATAGCGTGTTCGGTCAAGTAAAAGCCTAATGGATTGCAAAAATGGCATAGGCCTTCACTGGATTTTCTGGGACGCGAGAGATGTGAACAATCTTAGGAGCCGGCGCTAAGACTCCATCAGGACGACGTAACACTTTGTTGCACTTTCTTTGCTACAGGCAACGGGACTACGTATCCTATTAATTAGCCTTACGGGAGTGTGCGGGGGAAAAACTCTCAGCTAGTGAATATTGTAGGAGGGTTTTATCAAAGAAAAGTCTGGAGAAAAGTATTTGGGAAATTGCGGAACCCATTAGTCATCAAGTCAAGTCAAATCAAAGATAATCGATCAAAGCAAAGTAAGAAAAAGTCAATCGGTTCGATCAGTTTTCAATCACAACTATACATATCTCATGAAACAAAAGAACAGGTGAGTTAAAATTCAACACTTTACTTTATCTCTCAAGTTGAAACATGACCGTATCGGACTGGAGAAATGAGATGAAACGGAAGGAACGCAGAGGCGGAGGACACGGTCGTGAGCATTGTCGGTCGCGGATGGAGATGGATGGAGACCGAGTTTCGACACCACAAGTAGTGCTAGTTCTCTTCGACTGGCGAGGTCAAAGAGATAGCTAGGATAGATCATTTTCCAACACCAACTAGCTAGCTAGAGCACGCTTCGTTGCTCTCTACATCATCAATTCATGGTCTGCGAATGAACGAGGGTGGATAAGGGAACATTGTGGCGAGACGAGGAATGAAAAAAGATCAAATGAAAACTCAGGAATAAAGAATGGATTTTTTAAGTTCTATCAATGAATGTAATTTAGTTCAGGGAAAAGAGTTTGTCAGAGCACGGAAACAAGTTCGGGGGGCATGGAAATGTCGATGCGCAATCCAGCTTTGGTTTTTACATGACCTGCGAAGCAGGCATACCAGAGATAGCAGTCTGAGAAGGGGAGACCGGTCCAGCGACTTCTTGGCCGGGCGCCCACCCTTCTGGGATCTCACCTTCCGGCTGATGGGAACGGCAAAGACCCTTTGCATGCACGAGCTTGTCACAGCCTTCACTACTGCATCTTCGGCCGCCACCGTGCGCAATGCAGAATCCCCCAGCCTTGGCTTGTTTCTTGCACTGGTAATACTTGCAAATGCGGCCACCGCCGTGCTTGGTACAAAGACCACCACCCTGCGAACCGCGAGGGCAGCCTTCAAAGGTGCAGCGCGGACCTCCTCCGTGTCTGATACAGAACGGGCTGGTCCCTGCTGCGAGCTTCGTGCAGTCCGCTGCCTCGCAACGCTTGCCACCTCCATGCTCTCTGCAGTAGCCACCCTGCAACCGCTTTCGGTCACAGCCCTCAATCATGCACTTGTAGCCACCACCGTGCTGGCGACATTTGCTACCCGACACAGCAGCGTTGTGACAATCTGGAGTGTCACACTGCTTTGCGCCACCGTGTCTACGGCAAAAGTGTGTTGCGTGAATAGCGAGGCGCTCACAGTTGGGGTATGTACAAAACTGCTTCTTTCCCCCTCCGTGACTCTTGCAAAAGCCGCCCCCCTGGTCGAGCTTTGTGCAATCCTCGACCTTACACCGGCGACCGCCTCCGTGGCCACTGCAAAACTTGCTACCGCCTGGTTTGGCCTTATTGCACCCTTCAAAGGCACACCTCTTGCCACCACCGTGCTTTGTGCAGCGGCCGCCGCCGACATCGGCCTTGTCACAGCCTTCGACACTACAGCGCTTGCCGCCGCCGTGTGCAATACATTTGCCGGAAGAACCCACCGCAATAGACTGACAATCTGGTAGTTCGCAGAAGCCGGTACCGTTGTGGACCTTACAAAGCCCGTTGTCGGATCTGGAGCGCTTGCAATTTGGAACACTGCACTTGTAAGTACCGCCATGCTGAATGCAGTGCTTGCCACCCTGGGCGAGCTTGTCGCAGCCGTCTGCAATGCATTTGTTCCCACCTCCGTGAGGACGGCAAAATTCGGTTCGACCAAGAGCGGCTCGGTCGCAACCATCGAATCTGCATCGTTTGCCGCCGCCGTGAGCGCGACATAGCTGCTGTCCGGCAGCTCCCTTGTTGCAGCCTTCAATTTTGCAACGCACTCCGCCACCGTGTTTGACGCAAAAGTCACCGTTCACCGCACCTTTGGTGCAGCCAACGCGTTTGCACCTTGGACCACCTCCGTGACGAATGCAGTAGCCACCGCCTTTGTCCAGCTTGTCACAACCTTCCTCGCGACACCTGTTGATCTGGGGCAGTTTGCGCCGTTTTGCAGGCGGTTCGTCTGCGATACCAGAAACTGCGGTCTGAAAAGGGGTTACTGACGGTTGCATGGAGGCTCTACCACCTTCTACGGTGACGGAGATGCCGGGCACGAGTTGCATCAGTTCTGATGATAAATTTGGCTTGGGCGCAGAGGCGGGCGGTGTTGTCGGAGCTGCAGCTGCCGAAGCTTGGACGCTATTCGCCACGGCAGCGGCCACTTGTTGCACCATTTGCTCTGCCTGCTGATGTGCAGGCTGTGCAGGTGCAGGTGCTGGGGTTGGAGTTTGTGTAGTTGGAATGGCTGGCTGGGCTGGCTCAGCAGGTGCAGATGCTTGTTGGTTTGCCTGTTGCAACTGCATCGCAATAAACTGAGATGCCGGGCGGCTCTCTTGAATACCTGACTGGGTTGGAGCGCGCGGCTTGGAGATCTCCGACAGCACCTGCGCCGTTCTCTTGGCACCATACTGCTTGCGCATGTTGCTCGTAAATTCTGCGACTTTGCGGCGAAGCATCTCTTCTAGCATAGCATCGTCCACTATATCGGTGCCAGGCATGGCTGGCGCGACATCCTTCTGCAATGCAGCTTTGGCTTCTTCGGCGGCGATAGCGCGCCTCTTGGTCTCCGCTGCCATGCCAACCTGGCCTCTGGGAGGTTCTTGTTGCATCTTTGTGATATGTATATTCCCAACGCAATCTCGCGGCGTCAGATCCGCCTTGCCAACTCTTGATGTGCCAAGGCCGTGTATATTCTTCTGTGCTGCTCGGATCAAGACAACAGATCACAAGTCAATCGATTCTTCGCACGAGCTCCAGCCGCCGGGGGAACTTGGACGTGGATTTCTGCGACCAAAGTATGTTCGAGGGACTGACTTTGACTCCACCTTCTCCTCGCCCAAAACACGAAATCCCGATGCGTCAACGCGGTTCTTCGCAAGGCACCTGATTCGAGCGAGCGACGCGCGCGAGACACACAGACAAACTGACTGACTCAAGTTGACAGCGCGCGGTCGAGTTGGCTTTGGGGTATTGCGGTTCTACAGGGACTTCTCGGCGTGAATATCGAGCGAGCCTCCGCGTTCACCGCGCACCGTTGTGGAACTACCTTTTCTCTCTCTCTAATCTCTCTCTCTCTGTGTGTGTGTGTTGTCGCAGAAGAGTCTCTCAGCTCGTCGTTCGTTGGGGATAGTTGGCGACCTGGTTGCTTCCTCTCCTTCTTCCCTTTCGTCACTTCCTTCTTTCTCTTCCTCCCTCTCTTTCCTGCCTTCTTTCTTTCTTTGCTTCTCCAGCTTCTTCCTCCTCCCACTCCCTCCTCTCTGGATTTTCCCCTCTCACGATTTCCGCACGGAGGTAGCTGCCGGCGGTTGATTAATGTTTGCGATAGCTGCCCGGTACACTGGACTTAGCAAGAAGCTACTCCCACTTTTTTCAGGGCAGGTCGTCCGCCCGTGGCCCGCGGATTTACCTAGTTGGAATAGGGGAATATTTAGTTGAATGTAGGGGTACAGTGAGTGGATTAAGGCACAGAGAACTTGATCGTTGGGCACGTGGTCTTGTAGCCGCCAAGTTTGAGCGTTTCATGTTTGTTGAGTGAAAAGGGAGAGGTGCGATTGATAGCGCCTTTCCTCCGCGAGGGTATGGGTTAGGGTTCATAAAGATGACAAATTTCGGACCAGGACATTCTGCTCATGCGCTGGGTCTGATGATATTCAACAATTACGTGTTGGGTGTGCAGAACTTAATCGTCACTATGGTCCTCCTGTGACCAGAAACAGGGTGTTCCGAGGCGGAAGTGTTTGTGAAATACGACAGGGCGGAAAACGGAGGAAAAAACTATCATCACGAAAACGTGTGCGAGAGAAAATGTCAAAACTGAGACGAAGCAAGTGTACAGTCCATAAGGTAGCGAGCCTAAACTATAAGAGCGGTCGCCTGCCGATTTTCGTCGATTTCTATTTTCCAGAGCGCAAAACTAAGTTTGAATTTGGTAGTCGGAACAAACTGTAGTCCTACTGTTTACCGTGAACGAGGGTGGGAGTGAGGAGTCAGATGGCGTCGCGCGAGACACGTTTCTCGACACGCGCGAGAAAAAGCTCGCGATGAAAAACGGAAATCGGACGAAATTCGCATCCACGTCGTTGAACACTTTAGCACAGTCTACCCGACTTGATAGGAGGCCCACTCGATCCGGGATTTCGTAGTTGGATTTCTCTCCACCTTGATGAGTCTTTCAAAGTCTCCTCTCACGCTCAAAACAAACTTTCCGACTCCTACTTTTTTTTTTCACCCACCAAAAGAGGGAACTAGACGACCTCACGGTTTCTACTAGTCGGAGACGGGGGAGCGCAGAAAACCAAGGCTGAAAAACGGAGTTGGCGCAAAGATCTTGTGAGACGGTTCAACTCTTTCAACTTCCCACACAGAAATCCAACAAGCCGGTTGAGCATGTGGCTTCTGAGGGGTAAACGCGTGTAGCAGAGTGGCTTCAGGGAGAAGTGCGTGAGGGCGAGTGACAAAACTTCAAACTTGACGAGAACTGACGCAGAAAAGTTGGCAGAGATGGGAAGCGTTTTCGCGCTGGTTTTCTAGCCTAGCTAGACGAATCTCGCACTGTCTGAAATTCGTTGGCTTTCTCTCCCTGTTTCATCCTGTTTCTCTAAATTCTCTCTCTCTCTCCCTCCTTCCTTCGGTCAGGCTGCAGTCTCTGGCAGAAATTCGTGCTCTCCACCAAATTTGAATCAAGATACTTGGTTGGCGTCGACTAGTGCTTCGCATAGAAAACGGGAATAGCGACGTTTTCGCAAATGTCGAAATTTTCACCGAATTGTAAACTTACGCCCGCATTCTACTTCTCGGTTGGAATTTCGCAGATGACCTGGTCCATATCACGATCGCCCCACGCGCCATCTCTATGGAGACGTCTCGCCGCCTGTCGCAGTCCGTCAGCCGATGGCGATGCGCTTAGAGTGAAGCATAGGCCTCACCGAGGAGGTTCTGACGAGCGGACCTTCGGAATGAAATTCGTCGGGCGGACCTTTCCTCATGAGGGCGAAGAGGGCGAAGAGGGCGAAGAGGCCGACAGGTTTTCGAGATGTCACTCTCTACTACACTCTTTGTTTTCGAGATGTCACTCTCTACTACACTCTTTGCTATCTAGCCTATAGCCGCTACCTTCGAGAGAGCTCTCCCTTAGACTTTTATTTTACTCTACTCCTTCTTTCTCCCCCCCACTAGTTGTTTTCAGTTGGTGCCTTCTACTTCAGCTCTTATAGCTACAGGCCCACTAGTTGGCCTCAGAACTTGTGTCAAGTGGATTGTGATGGGGACCTGGCTTTTAAGAGGAGATAAGAATACTATAGAGACCCCCTCTCCGCGACTATGGCTTATAGGGAGGCGAGGCCCGAAATTCGGACCAAGATTTTAGGAGAGAAATGTGCCAGTTGAGAGGCAAGAATTATTTTTTTCATTTCCTCACAGCTTCTTCACGAGCTCGTGAGCAGACTCAGACTCAGACGCGGTGCAACGGCAAAAGCTTCACAATCTAAGAATTCAGAATTCAGAATTCAGAACTCACGTGTTAGAACGGAATTCGCAAGTCGTGCAGAGTGTACTCAGCACTGACTACAGAGTTGCGAAATATGAATGGACTGACCATCGGGGGCTGGAAGAGCAGCGTCGTATGGTCGGATAGCGTTTTGCCTGACGCTCGACAATCCCGAGCGCAAAGACGTCCAGATGCGAATTTCCGGATTCTGCAATGATCTGTCGTCTGTGGTTCACCCCCTCCTAAGGCTACCGAGGTGGTATCTGCTTTGCTAATCCCAAGCTTAATGGCTCGATAGGAACAAAAATATCGCTGTCCGAAAATCGCGTTTACCTCTTCTACTGTTTCGGATAGCTAACTATCGCTACTGCACAAAAGCACTGTGGCTCTTTCAGCATTCTTGTTAGCTGTGCTGGGGAGTGGAGTTGGAGTTCTTCTGACGCTTGGAGGAATGTAAAAGTGTAGTAAAGGTGCAACTTGCTTCGTTTGTTGGCCGAGAGATCGCCAAGAGCACAGTCGTTTAGCCGCTGCCAGCGCAACAATTAACGCCTCGCCAGAACGTGCAAAAATGCGCAAAATGAAACATGTAAAATGAAAAATGAGTGGGTCTGAATAGTCTGAATCTACACTTGGGCCTCACATGGAATCCAGTGAAATGTATCCAAATGGATTTCGTTGGCATTCCGGTTGCCTACGTCTGTGCACTAGCCTTCACGCCATTATGCGAAAGGTTGATGGGCGTTTAAGAGCTCGTTGGTTCTCTTTTGTGAAGTTATCATTCGAGACCTAGCCTGCGGTATATGTAAATTGGTACCAAATGCTGCACCCTCCTTTACTGTTGGTGACTTCAGTTCTTTCTTTTTTTCCGCTGGACGCTTTCGAAGTTCTTCATGCACTCTTGATTTCTGATTCTTACCTTGCGTTGTGACGAAAAATCCAATTTGGCTTGTCGTCATCACAGCCTGGCCAATAAAAGAAAAAAGGTGGAGTAAGAGTTTTTCTCCCGGCGGACAATTTAATTCCCTCTTTCAGCTCAGCACTGTGTGGGAGCCAACCGGCCAAACGAAGAAATTTTCCCCCTCAACGTTGAGGGCCTCAAGACACTTTTTACTAACAATCATACCCTCTGGTTTTTGGAAAAAGTCTTTGCGAGTTGCAGTCGTTGATAGATAATGCTTATCGGATCACTAATATAAGACGCCTCAGCGATCCGACTATGAGACCCTGCGCTTCAGACTATTTCTGCATGTAGCAAAAGAGGGCCGGGAAAATGATGGTTCATTCCAGGTCGTTGTGAAAAGTTGTGAAGAAGTTATGGCCAAAGTTTCTGCTTCTCTGCTTTGTGGTTCTCATCCATCAGTGCGTTTCTCCTGTTTCTCCTGTTTTCAATCAAGTAACAGCTACTAACTTACTCGTATCGAGATATTACTTCGACATTTTCTCTCAATTGCCAAATTTTGTCATCTCACGAAGTCTGAATGTCTAAAATTTTTGCTTGTTGATTCACGTGTGTTGATTTGAGATTATTTGTAGACGAAATTCATTCCGCGCATCCAGCACCCGCTTTGCACTGTTACTCATCGCTTATCAGCTCTTTTAAGGTTCTCGTTCACCACACTGGATGTGTTGAGTGTGTTGAGGGTCTCATTTCTCATTATACGTTGTCTGATGAAAACTGATTTTGCTCACGCATTGTTCGTTCATTCTTGTGTTCATCAATCAACATGTTCAAATGAACTGAAAAGCTATAAACCTTGTTTTTGTTTCGTTCTCTTCGGAAGACCAATGCAAGGATAAGATAAAAATTCAGAAATCAGTTCTCTTTGGCAAGGAGAAACGCCGCCGAACGCCTCTGGGTGGAATGCTTGCTTGCGACCGATTCTCGCGCATTCTCGCGATGAAAATGCTTCTTTCGTCGTTTTCTTTTCAACTTTAGGAACTGGCGCAAAGGCCGTTCGACTGTTCCCGCATGCTCCCGCGGTCGCGCTAGCCTTCATGAGAATGGGGTACTGAGTACTGAGATGTACTGAGTACAGTTCCCCAGCCGGAAACAAACGCCGTCACCTCACTCTCACGGGCGAGTGCTGGAGCGGTGCGTCGTTCTCACCCCGTGCTCCCTCACACCGCGCCTCTGCGCCACTGCGGGAAATTTGTGAGGCCCTTGACAAGTGCGAATGCGAGAATGCGAGAATGTGAGAATGCGAGAATGCGAGAATGAGAGAAAAGTGTGCACATGTCAGGGAACTGGACGATGGAAAGAAGCCCATTTCGCGGCCTGCATGTATTAATATTGATCTGGGTTCTTCGGAAAGGAACCGAGATGCGCCCGGAATTTGGGTTCCCGATTGGGTACGACGCTGTGGACGATTCGCGCTTTGCACTCTTTGCACGCTTTGCACCACGAAATGATTCGAGTGTGACGCGGGCACAGAGGCCTTTTAAGCCGCCGTGTCAAAGACCCGTCCCATCGGTCTCAGATTGTACAACATGCAGCGGAGTTGGACCTGTCATGCACTTTGCTCGTATTTTCCGCGCCATGTTGCCTTGTGCAGGCAGTGCATATTCGAGTTTCAGAGAGGCAAAGACTTCAGTGGAGGAGTAGTTTCATGAAGGAGCTGTGTAAACGTCCAGGCGCCAAAACACTTGGCCATGAAATCATCTGCGCTCGCAAAGTATCGCAATGGTCGAATTAAGACTTCTCCGTGCTTCGTGGAGAGACAAGGTGTGGCTTCTTTTGAGAGCTCAAAGCCATTCCGCAGGTGGTGAAGGACAGTAAAAGGCACCACAGTTCAAACCCGAGAGCCAACTGAACGAACAACGTTTGGACAAATCCAAAGGTGCATGCATCAGGACGAGATCTGACCTCTTTGCGAAGAGCTTGCATTATCTGTTGCAACCATTTCGTGAAGAATGCACCACATCGAGAGTAAAGGAAGAGAGAAAGGATGTAAAACAAACAAATTTGTATCACCTCGTGTAGCAGTTCGCAAGTACAGCTGAAAAAATTTTCGTGAAAAGGGGGAGCTTCAGATGAGTCCTTGTGAATTTCTTCCAGAGTGCAGTTTATACCAACAGAAATGCTTGGGTGGCCGAAGTTCAAAGCCTATTCCAGCGACTCGAATCAGTCGACTCTGTCAGAGCCAAAGGAACAAGTCCATACCTTGAAAGCACTCAAGCCGTCAATCAGATACACTCTGTCACGAACATGCATTCCTCCCATCGAAGAGTATACTGGTTTAAGCCGTGGAACCAAAAAAGACATATATATTTGACCCCAGGGCAACCAAAATATTTCCTGCCGCAGACTGCTGTTCGTCGTCAGACAACGAGCTGTGATAAAGTGGATTTCTTTCGACAAACAAGGACAAGAAACGCAAACAGGTTGCGAGCTCAATTCGGGGCAATTTATTTTTTCTTCTTAAAAGTGTTAATCTGGATGGTTAGAGCCTGCAAGGCGGCTTGTGGCAAAACTCTCTCACAGCACGACTGAGAAATCGTGAACGGACATCTGCGCGAGTAACTTTGCGCTTGTGACCAAAGATGAAGAGATGGGCAGGTATAGAGACAGCAGGGTCGACGGACTGTTAGGCGTTCATGCGAAGGCTTACGTTTGATGGCTTACTACATGACCTTGAGAGCCTCGAGCTCCTTAGCAAGCACATCGTCTCCGCCATCTTTTTCGTGTTGCTTCTCCTCCTCGTCCTCTTCTTCTTCTTGATCGGAGACGAAACCCTGTTCTTCTTGCTTATCCCACGACAAGACGGCGACGCCAGAGTCCTCATCTTCATCGTCAGAATCAGCGCTGTCAGCGCCACGGCGGAATCGCTTCGTCGACATGCAAACGTGGCAGCTCTTTTCACTATGCGAGCTCGACAGGAATGCGGAAATGGATGACCTTTTCCAATGTCTGATGCGCTGCAAGATGCCGTCCGTCTGCTGCACACGATTGTGGAGGTCTGTAGCAGTGCAGTTGCCCATGTCAGCGTGCAAGTGGAGCATGGCAAGCATCAGTCTGCACCTCTCCTTTGACCACGCCACTGCCAAAAGGTCCGGGTTCGAGCGCTCTTCGTCACTGAGGTTCCACATCGTGCACGATTGACATTTGCATGCCGAGAGAATACACATTTCAATGTGCGACTCACAAAGCACTTTCTGAAAGCGAGTGTAAGGCTGCACAAAGTCGTACCCGGATGACTCGTGAAGGGCAAGCAATTTTTGAACAAAATCGTCGCGCACTTCTTCGGGCCACTCCAGGACTAGGCCAATGGACTTGTCCTTTCGAGCAAGCTTGACACACAGAAACTCAGCGATTGCGGTGAAATCCCAGTTCACTGCATCGTTTGGCGCAGGGCCTGCAAGGGTGTGCAAAGTTTTGGCCACGTCTTCAGGAGATTCCTTCAGATCCCCTAGCTTCTTCCAGAACGCTAGCTGCGGTCTTGACCGGCGCTCCTGAAGGATCTGCTTCGCTTTCTGCTTGGCCAGACCGTGCGACTTGAAGCAGCTCTGTGCCCAAGGACACTCATTGAAGAGGACTTTTGTGAGGGCGTCCCAGTCGCGCTCGCGCCGCCGATTGGTCACCAGCCGCTCTGCAATGATTTCACAAAAATCCATGTGCATCTCGAGTGTAAGAGAGCTCTTCGAGGACCCGCAGCAATCAGATGCCACAGTCTCCTGTCCAGGGGACGCGGGAATTGTGTACATGTCGTCCTCCCCACTGTCTTCGCGGCCACGTTTCTGGGTGCTCAAGCTTGGCATGGGGGAGGTGTAGGGCTGCTCCTGCTTGATCGCAAATTCCTCCTCGATCACAAACTCCTTGGCGTACAAGGTTGGCTGGCGGTCCATCCCATTGTACGCCTCAGGCTCCAGCTCACATTCATAAAGTGGAGTAGGAGGGAGACTGTAAGCGTCAGCGACGCTATAAGCTGGTGTGCTTGGGCAATGGTTCTCGGTGTAAGAAACATTGTACTCCTCTGGCTCCGGGATGAACGGGGAGTCTTCGGCTTGATATTGGTTCGCGTAGTACTGCACCGGCTCCTGTGGAACTTGGTGAACAGCGTGGTGATGCGCCTGCTCGTGCGCGCTCCTGTCCATGTAATAGCTGGTCATGCCAGTCGCAAAGGTCTGTGGGTGGTGGCTCTCTTGCTGGTGCTGCTGCTGCTGAACTTGCTCCTCGCGCTGCACAGCTTCGCTTTGCATGAACTCTAGCATTACAGCGGTGTTCGCAATGGTCGTGTCGCGGCGCACTGGCATGTAGCTTTCTGTTTCGCACCACTCCGATTGCTCGCAGCACGCGTTCTGAGCGAGATGCCCTGCCATGCTCGGGTCAAACGTGTGCCCTTTCTTCAACCTGCTCGTCTCCATCATGCTCACGGTCTCGATGAACGGATAATAGCTGTCGCCTCTCCGAAGCGATCCGCCGTCCTGTGTCATGGTTCCAAGCCCGTCCTCGGGCAGATGACACCAGAAGCTCCCTTGCCTTGTTTTCTCCGCGAGGTCTTGCTACAGTCGGTCAACTCTCTCGACGGGTCGTGCAGCGAGGTGGGTCTCCCCAGATGGCCGCTCCGTGGTCTGAGAGCACCGGCTTGCCACGCGACTCTCGACAAGTTTGGCTGCTTGCTCGCACTTGGCTTTCGTTCGCGCTATACTCAGTGCTGACTGCGGGGGTACTTGTTGCCGAGACTCTGGCTCCCTGCTTCTTGATGCTCTCTCTCACTCTCACTACATTTCACTACTCTCACTCTCACTCTCTCGCCGTCGTAAAGTCCCGTGCCCAACCCCTTTAGCGACCGCTTAGCGCGGCCATTATCTACGCCTTTTTTAAGCCAGTCGGAGCTCTCTATCCGTGACTCTACTTGCTCTTCAGCGTGCTCCAGATGGCCTGCTATGCTAGCTGCTAGTGGATTCCCGACTTGCCACGTTCTCCGTATCTGCTCCCGTAGTGCACTCGCATGCTCTGACAGAGTCTCGTAGCATCTCTCCCCGGCCACAATCGCGAACCACCATGAACCTCATCAACCGGTGACCTATGAACGAGAGTCTCGCGTCGTGAGTGCCACAAGGGCGGCTAACACCTCGCAAGGTGCGGAAATTTGTTCCAAACTTTCCAAAACCGGCAACGCTTTATAGTTAGGCAGGCAATAAAACTTACCTTCAACGCCTCCGGTCGGCAGGGAGGCCACTGAGTAGACTGAATAGACCGAGTAGAGAACGCTCGCTGTGACGAGTGCAGATCTCGCTCCTGTTTGCAAGCCTTTGCTCACTTTGCTCACTTTGCTCACAGCATCGTGCTAGTCGTGCTGACTTTTAGCATTCTGGCACAAAAATCCTTTGCGCATTTTCTAACTGTAAATTCTAATTTTCTCTTTTTCCTCTATATGTTAGGCTTTGGCATGCTTCGGCTGTTTGCTCTCTTTGTCTTGCCGTGTCTTGGCCGTGCCAGTTCCTTGCAAGCGCACACGAGCCCACACGTGGACGTGCCAACAACATCCAACAACGATGAATTGATAGTTTGCAGATGTTTGCAGCGACAGCAGTGACGGCAGCGCATGGAAACAAAGTGCGAGACTACACGCGGGCAGGCATGAACGCCCCAACTGAGTTGTTTTGAACAGCACTTATTTTCGTGACACATTCACGTTGGTTAATTCAACTGTCTTGTTCAGTCAATCATCAAATATAAAACATGAACAAATAAAGAAAGAAACAAAGAAAGAGTGAAAGAAAGCAGTTGGGCAAATTCAGAACGCAGAGCACATCGCAGAACGCAGAACGCAGAATGCAGAATTCAGAATATTCAGAATGCAAAATGTAGAATTCAAAATTCAAAATTCAAAAGCAATTTTAACTACCTGTAAACTTCTTTCTTCGAAAGGCGAAAGGCGAGAGGCGAAAGGGAAAGAAAGGCTGGGTGACTCGAGTGACTCGAGTGACCGAGTGACCGAGTGACTCGAGTGACTCGTGTCGGATGGGCAAACAATCGACCGAGTTGGAACTAGCAATCAGTACTCAGCATGCACATAACACAACTGAAACACTCACCATTGCGAGCTCTACACTCTCTGCACTTGACCAAGTCGCCGACTTCTCCGACTGCCCGTTCTTGTTCAATCAATGAATTCAAAAACCAATGTAATAAATCACTCTATACTGAGTACTTGAGCTACTAGAGTAACTATGTGTAATTTCGCGTTTTCCCATCGCCTCCCTACGCTTCGCTACCCCAGACTCTACAGCCTCGCATACCGCTCCTTACCGGCGCGCATAGAGCCCGCAAGTCCACGCACTCCTACTCGCCAGTAGTCTCTCACTAGTGGCACACACTGTAGCGGTCGCTTACATGGAGATAAGCACAAGCCAAAAGACGGATCTGTCAGACCGGTTCGGAGGGTGTTATCCCTCACCATATATACTGCTACGCAGTGCGTTGCTCAGAAGTGTGTACCCTCGATTGGGGTTGCCGGCAGCTACTAGTAGTTTCAGGTGGCACACAGATAAGGCTGGGCAGGATTAGGTGTCGGTTTAAGATAGCTTACCGGTGGGTTTGCGAAACGCGGCTGTGAGGGCTGGTTAGGACTATAGCAGTTTGACACTGGTTCGAGTAAATTATGGCCAGAGTACAAAAGGAAGTTCTTTCTTGATTTACAAGACTTAGGCATCAGAAAGGAATAGCTCGTTGTTCTATGAACGGCTATGAGGAGCGGAACGAACACAATTGATGATGATGTCCTGTCGTATCACTTGCCGACCGCACTTTCTTGCGCGTAAACGAATCACTGTGAGTATGAGTCCTACGCCAACCATCAGTTCCTGACTCAACTTGAAGTCATAAAACACCGCGAATCAGTTCGTGCTCGTGTTCATGGAGAGGGGGTGTGAAATTGCCCCCGCATCCGTTGAAGTTTCCTGTTACTAAGTATCTGCGAACTATATATACGAATGCCAGAGCGAGTCTTGACGGGCCTGAGAGACCCTGGTGTGTTGCTACTTTTCTTCAGACCAAAACGCGTCTTGTAAAGTGATTCGCTTTTTTCTGATCGTGCTAAATTGCCCCCGACCTACAGGCAGTTGACATTAGTTGTCGGTGGTCTTGTCTGGTTCACAAAACCTCGTCAGACTTCCCCCCCACGGCCCGTGGGGAGCCGTTGAGCCATGAGAAAGGTAAACTAAACTCTCAAGTGGAGGTGGGAACTCAAACTTTGACTTTTGTTCTGCCATAGCAATTGTCTTATTGCGTCGCCAGAGTCAAACCAAGGTTGACAAACTAAGCAAAGCAACACACGTATCGTCTATGATATCAGTCGTATGTGCTTTTGTGGTTGGCAAAATTGCCGCACGACAATGCTGAATGAGGAGAGCTCCATCTGATCGTCGACGCCGCGTCTCAACTCTTGGAGACGAGGTCTCACGTCGATGATGCAGCGAAACATTGCTCTTCTGGCCCTGCTGCTCTGCGCCCGCGGCCTTCATGGCCAGATTGTAGACCTGGAGACCAACGAGACTGCCTTTGAGCTGGTGTCGGCAAAGTTCAGATTCATCGGAGTGCAGGAAGGCAACTGGTTGCTGCCCGCAGTTGTCCTGAACAGCTCAGACTTTGACGCTTTTTGCAATGGCCAAGACTTGACCGAAAGATATTCAGGCAAGCTTGTCGTCGTGGACGAGAACGTTGCCGATTTACAATGTAATGGGAAATTCGGGCCTTGGGCTGAGTTTCAATTCCTGACTCACTGGTGCCAACGTTGCAGCAACTTTGTCATTCGGGTCTTCAATACTACCATACCCGGCGTCCTCGCGAACGCAAATGACGGCGACGAATTTAGGGCCATGAAACTGGCAAACCCGATCCTGAACAACTGTAACATTTTTGAAGCCAGACAGGACACGGAATACAGCCAGTGGTTTCTCGGGCAAACAGGCGAGAGGTACGTCAATTTCACTTCATCGCCCTCGTCGATCACGGGGCTCTTTGAAACACCCGGCTTCCTCGCCTTTCGGTACGTGACTGCCATGGCTTTCGTGGTCATCGTTGTGCTCGCCATTTACACAGCCTACGTTCGGTACAGGCACCAGAAACTCAATCTCATTTTTGGTCTTGTCCTCTTCCTAGCTGTGTACATTGGTTTCCCACTTGGGGGTATCGAGTTCGGTGGTTCACATTTTTCAGGACCATATTGGAGTGCAAAGGTGCACATCCTCTACAATTCCAACATGTTTGTTGCAACCATCGCTCAAAGTCTCCTCCTAGCAACACTCTTCCGCCACGTTTGCAATTCGATTCTGAGACCTACAGTGTCCTCCGTCTGGCAGACGCAAAAGCCATTTCTCCTCATGGCATTCTTCCTCCTTGTTATGGACCGGGTCATGGCCTACGTGTCAGTGTACATGCTGACCGGTGGCACACTGAAAGCATGGATGACGATCTCTTCTTTGATAACCCTTTCAATTCAGCTGATATTTACGGTGTTTCACCACTACCAAATGTCAAGGATGGTGAAAGTCCTTTCCAGAGGCATCTCTGACTTAAATTCCTCCGAACGAGGTAGAGGGTCCAATGTGAGCAAGGCCCAAGAGCAGCTTGTTTGGCGTCTCATCATTGGCATTCGCACAACCCTGGTCGCTGACGCCCTCGGAGCTGCCGCGCTCCTTTTCTACCAAAAGTCTCTGGACTATCTCCCAAGCCTATTCTTCACCCTCGTTTTATTGGCCTGGTCGAGAATTGTCGCTCTTGCATCGCAAGTCTACATGTGCCAGTACAATAAAGCGAGCTCCTCCGTCGCGCCGAGACGGAACACCGCAACCCTCCAGACACCTGCATCCGGCACGATAAGTTCGCCCTCGAAATGAGCCAAACTCAATATCTTTTAGTGATTTCCTTCGCTTGATACTGCCAAGTTTGCTGTATCTGAGCTGTTTCTCGTCCTTTCGCACGCAAATTCCGCGAGGCACAGGCACAGGCACAAACACGCACACACCACTCATCTTACTGCCACAGTCCTCAGGACCTTCCGCATATAAGCGTCCACTGGCCAGTGGAGGGGACCATTCAAAACGTGCGTGTCGTTTCTATGTCAATAAAAATAAAAACTTTCTGTTTTCGAAAAAATCTACCAAAACTTTGGGATTAGCACACTTTAGGCATCCGCCGCAGCAACCTCTTCCTCGAATATTCGTTGCACAATATCCTCATCCACGCCAAATTGCCTTCCAAGACTTTTGGCGTGATGGTTCTCGAAGGTTTTGACTTTGGTGGCCTTGTAAAAGGCTCCAAGAACTTCGTGGAGTTCATTGATGTGGTCTTCTTCATTTGTTGGCGGAACGTTCTCCCCACGCGCTAGTTGCTCTTCCGCGAGTTGTTTTCCACGTAATATGAAGGGGTGTTGCAAGAGCATCTCGGTACCAGGCCTCGTCCTTGGGTCCTTCTGCAAACACTGCTCCAAAAAATCTCCAAACTCCATACTAAATTGATCCGCGGGAAGCTTTGGCACCGGCTCCTCGTTCAAAGACGATAAGATTGCCCAATAGCCCCCTGAGGTGCTCAGAGGGTAGGTGCCCAATGCAAGAGACATGATGCTTAGCCCAAAGGACCAGATGTCGCAGTTGGAGCTGTAAGATTTACCGTTAATTCGCTCCGGGCTCATGTATATCATAGTGCCCACAAAAGTGGATGCCATGGCCTGGGTGGACTCCAGTTCTCGAACAATGCCAAAGTCTGATATTTTGACTTCGCCTCTGTGATTGATCAGTATATTTGCAGGCTTTATATCACGATGTATCTGATGACTATCGTGGATAAATCTTAGACCGCACAAGATGCGGTAGCAAATCTGCGAGAGCACATCTTCGTTTGTGCAACCCCCCATGTCTATGATGTCTTGCAAGCTTCCGCCATCCATGTATTCGACGACCATCGAAACATTGCATTGCTCTGCATTTATGAATGCGTCATGGAATGTCACAATAAATGGACAAGGCTCGTTTCCCTTTCCGCCTGTAGCTGTCGCAACGTCTATAGGCGCCATGTTCGCATACAACGCCTTCAGCTCTTTAAGCATCTGGGCCCTCTTGGTGGGGTCGTAAACTGCCATTGTCTTCACTGCTACTACGCGCATGGTCGGCTTGTGAAGCGCCTTGTATACCACGCCTCCGGCGCCCTGACCCAACGCATTCAGCATGATGAGATCTTCCTTCAAGTTGCCGCGGCCATCCACCCCTTGAATGCCAAACTCGTTTACCTCAAACTCTCCGATGGCTATCATTTCAGATGGCGGTTTTGACAATCGGTCTTGACGATCTCCAAACGGTAACGGTGTAATTTCATCCTGCGAATTTGACCCTACGCCGTCTTCCTCCCCGTCATCGCAAAGCGCCAAATTGAGCGTTGGCCGCTGACTGGGCGATCGTGAGGAACTGGAGGTTGTTGATATCAGAGTTGACGAGGAGCCGCACGTCGGAGTCGCGAAACCCGGGTCGTCGTCGATGCTGATGCTAAGCCCGAACCTGGCCTTCTGCCGTTTTTGGCTCGTGTCGCTAGCTTGGGACTGTAAGCTGTTACTTGACCCCGTTCGAAGCTCTTCTTCACCTTTATTAGAGACATTGATTGGCTGCAATTTGACACCTTGCCCGGAGGATGAGTTCGCCCTCTGCACCGGGGGCGGTGCCGCTGTCCTTCCATCACCCTTGGTCCTTCCGCTCGCGGGAATCACTTTTGGAGGCGCAGGCTTTTCTAACTTTAGATTGCTATTCTGTCGAAAAAGCGCGCTGCTGCCGCCTGAGATTGGTAACATTGGTTTGCTCTGGCTCACTCTTTGCCCGAGCCCTGGCGACTTGGGGCTGACGGCTCCATTGGAGGCGACGTTCACAAGTCGGTTCGCGAGCTCCTGCTGCAGCTGATTCTGAACTCTCGGAGGTGGCAGGTGTGGCTGTTGCTTGTTCGGCGGAGAATGTCCTGGGGGCGGTTTCGTAGGAGGTGGAGGTCGTACCCCCGGCGGAGGCAATGGCGGTCGACCCCTCCTTCGAGCCAGCGACTGGCTTGCCAGCTGACCAATGCCAGTCATCTTGCCGCCATCAACTCGCTCACGAGATGGCGCTCTCGAAGAATTCTCGTCGTTCGTCACGCGCACACTTTGTCTGATCGTCTGTGCAGTGCAATGCAATTCAATGCTTCTACTTGGTAGTGTACAACACGCCAATTGCTCAGTGAGATCCGCCACATTGCAATGTGGCCTTTCCTTCAGAATTCGGATAGCAACACATGTACTGATGGTGAGCAGCAGCGTGTTGTATTGAGCGCTCTGATAGAGTGGTCACTGCGTGGCAGGGCCACAGCCCATAAGCGCATCACAACAAACCTGGTGAAGCTCCATGTTGCTGTAAAACTAGGACAAACGCTTCGACTCGCGCGAGACCTAAACCCTATTCTGCTCAATTCTTTGCGTGCCCGCTTCATGAGCCAGTAACCACCCCTCTACTTAGCATGGGAGCCTACAAGGGATCAAAGTGGCCGTCAAATCGACGAGCAAAGTGGCGCGAGACCGTGAAGTAGGCGGTGCATTACCTGCATGGGTGATATGAGTGCGCACCACGATGACAACAAACACCAATCACCAACAGCGCGCAACCACTCGCAGTGCTCTGCGCTTGACTTTTGACTCCAATGCTGTGAGTTTTATCGCCAGGAATTCACTGTCACGTTGCTCGCAATCTCTCGCGTTCCGACTCACACTTGGGGCTACCGGATCTAGAGAGCCGTTGAGCGACTGCTACCGTGGGGCTACCAGAGCGGTAGATAGCCATCATTTTTCACAAAAAGTCAGCAATGCAGACCAACATTCGACGTCTTTTGAGAGGGCTGTGAAAGGTCAGTACGAAAGAACAGGTTGTTCACAAAGCATCTTTTGTTGCTGGGAGGAGGGAGCTCTTTTAAATTCGTTCCGCGAAATTGCGGGCTGCGACAAGTCGTGGCATTCCACCCAAATGATGCACATCGGCATGGCGGGAAATGGCGCGTTTGATACAGTGGCAGTGCCATACGCTCCGATCTGCCTTCTCTCACAGCGTGGATGGAAGACGAATACGTCGGTGTGAAGAAAATGATGGCCAGAAGATGCCAAACCAAAGCTACCATACCATTTGCCATCAGCGGGATAGCTCACCGTCGACATTTCCTCAACGGATTTGAATGGTGATGGTTACCGGTAGTGGCCCGGCATAGCGAAATCCCCGTTCGAGCAAGTCGGCATGGACACTGCTCGCCAAATCCTTCTGTTGCGCTCTGTTTACGGCTCGATCGCTGTACATAAGAGGGGCGTAGCGTTCAAGACCTGGAAATGTCCCTGCCTCTGAAAGATGCCTCCCAGGATTCAATGGATGCTTCTTAAAGCTGCTGTCTAGCGTTTTGATCAAATTCCTCACAATGTTCCGGCACTCGTGCTCATTTGCTTTGGTGCAGGTGCACTCGCTCAGGTTTGGGTTTCCGAGCGGACGAGAGAGAGACAGCAGAGATCGCTTCGTCGCGACCAAACGCAAGGCTTGCGCCAAGACAACATCAAGCGCAAGGCGCGGTGTGCTCAGGCTCCTCGTCACGTTGTCAAGGTGGTCTTCTGTGCCTGCAACGCAGTCATTGACCTGCATTGCTGTGCTTGAGCCACCCCCGATCAGAACTATAGAGTTGGTGTTTTGCACCACGGGACCTGACTCTAGTTTGGTTTCTTGCGGCGCCATAGCTCGCCGTTCCGTGGATCCGGACCGGAGCACTGGTGCGAGCGACGGAGGCGATGGGGAATTGCACGAGCACCAGCGTAGACCTTGACGGCTTCGTCGCGTCACTGGACAACGAGACTATTGCCAGCGCTTGTAAACGAACGCAAGTCTGGAAGGTGTTCTCAGAAGATTTGGAATGGGCTTCGATGAAACTCAAGGCGAAGGAAGAGCCCTTGAACATGGGGAGGAGGCCAACTTGTGAAGTCGTACTTTCCAACAAGACAACAAGTGGGATTCACGCGACATTGACATTCAATCATGCCACACAAACATGGTCGTATCGCGACCTGGGCTCATCGACCGGTAGCCTCTATTTCGTCGGACCCCTCATGGAGAACATCCAAGCGGAGGCGGAGACAGAGCTGTCATTATCATGCGCAGTCAGATTGGGCAAATGCTTTGCAACGATAGTGTCAGACCAGCTCCAACATACAATGCTCCTGGAATGCACAGAAGGACCGCTGAAGGGGCAAACGTACAGAGTGCCGACGGGCTCCAAATTATTGACCTGCGGCAAGAAGAAGGAGAATACAATACCTTTGACATCAATTTCGGATGCTTATCCAGTGGAGTTCCAGGTATATCAATACAATGGTTGGTTTGCGATCTCGGACGTTTCAGACCGCCTTTCTAAAGACGGGGTGAGGAATAGGAGCGGCATTTATTTGAACTCCAAGCAGATACGGAGACGAGAGATGAATTTCCTCTGGATGGGAGCAGAGATCTGTCTTGGGATTGAGTCTGGGCCGAAGAGCAAAAAGGAGCTCGATTTTCCAATCAAATTTGTGGTCAGATGCAAGCTGAAGTGAGACCTTAAGATTTTCAGTGTGCCGGTCGGAGCTGAGAGCGTAGTGCGGAGTCCGCCATGGCCTGGACATCATCGCAAAACCAAGGCCTACGCCTCTAGCAATATATTGTTCGCCTTTGAAGATTCCGAGCGGGCAGCTCAAGTGTGCAACATCCCTACCATCTCTATTACATTGCTTTTGTTCGACGAGGACCAATTTCCCGTTAAGCAGGAGAACAATGTCCTTTTTCCTTATGTACACCCACTTTTCTCACGATTTGTCGGAAAGCAAATGAGACCTTGCAAGTATTCAGCGGCTTTAGCGATATTTGGATCTCTTCCTGAGTACGGAGAACGGAGCAGGCAGTACTACTTGACGCTGTTATGCTCCCCGCAGCCGTCCCGTTCAACCTCAGCGGTCTCTTTGTTGTGCGCTTCTTCAACTTGCAGAAAGCTAGCCATGGTGCCCATAAAGTTGCTCATCACGTAACGAGAGTCGAAAGTCATCTCGTGCCAGTAATTGACAGCCACGGTGAGTCTCGTTTGTGTCACTCTGTGAAGCCACATTGCAGGAAGATAGAGTACCTCTCCCTTTTTGACACGGCATTCCAGCAATGCCTTCTTATATAAACCTGATGTTACTCCACCACTATTCCCTTGACCTGATTCTTCCATTTCCGCCACATCGATTGGGATCCATGGCACCTTGGGCCCATCCTCTTCCACCACAGACCAAGACCCGTCAGCCCCGAGCTCGTATCGCGCAGGCGTGAACTCGTCTTCGCCGAGGAACAGCTTGGGGTGGATCTCGGGCGGGAGGAGATGGAAAACTTTCTCCCCCTCCAGCACACAGTACAAGTTCTCGTAAAAGTCCTGGTGCATGGACGACACTGACCTCTCGTCGCCAATCCACAAGTTGACAGCGTCGAGCTCGCCAAGCACCTCACCCAGCTCCAGTTCGCGTGGAACCGTTTCCGCAACGAACTGCAGCTCATCTCCATCTCGCAGGTTATCATTTTGCGCTGATAAGTACGGCACAAACCCTTCCCTCGGCCGTTCCAGCTCTTGCAAGAACTCCTCCCACACCATCTCCACCTCTTGCGGCTTGATAAACTTCCCCCCGTCTACGGCGTCCGCCCGGCCCGTTGGCGTAACATTCACGCGCACTTTACGCCCTGCTCCACGCTCACGCAACTCGCTCCACTCGGGCCAATCCGGCTCCATCAACCCAGTCAGCACGCAAGGAAGCCTTGGAGAGGCGAACTCACGCGCGAACTTTGCCATAGAAGGCTTGTGACAGCGCCCAACGCGAGACAGGCTGCCAGACTCCTCCGCCAAAGCGAGCAGCGCTTCCTGAGCCATCTTTACGTTTACGTTTACGTTTACTTTACCGTTTCCGTTTACGTATCCGCATGCCAGTGTGTGTCTTATCCCGCGTATCCCTGTGCACGTCCCACTCTTGTCGTCTCTCTCGTCTCTCGTCTCACGTCTCACGTTTTTTTGGAAGGCGCGCAGCAGCGCCGGTTCTCGTTATCAGGGTTTGCGCTAGATAAGTTGGGCGGGTCCTTCGAGTGTGGGTTCTCAGTGTTATGGTATACAGTAGGCACCGCGAGTGGCGGCGAGCGAGTAGAGGTTAGGTGGTAGTGGTGGTAGAGGAAAAAAATAAATAAATTGATTGTGAAAGATGAAAGATGAAAGATGAAAGGTTTCGTTCTCATCATGATGATCTCATCTCGCTTTTCGTCTAAAGTCTCGCTTCTTTTTCAATGCCATTTCTTTTGTTATTTGAGCATTTCTTTCAATTGATCGATTGAACGCGAAGTGCCAAGTGCGAAGAAAAGAGCAGCACGGAGAGAGAAAGAAGTAGGTGGCAGACGGTTCAAATTTACTGCGTTCATTGCTCTTGGATGTTTGCGTGGTTAACAAGTTCACAAGTTAGCGGAGGACGAGGTGACCGCCAGGGGAAAACGATAGAGAAGGTCGTGCGGTTTGCTCGAGCACTGTCCAGAGACTGATAGCAAGGTCTTCACGTCGCAGCCTTTTACATGGTCCGTGCGCAAGTCGAATGAATATGGAACTGGAATAAATTGTTTTGCAGCTGTGGAAACCCAAATCGGTGAGCATGGTATTGTTCGAGCTATTCGTGCCCCAAGTCAGCTCTCTAGTAGCTACTCTAGAGAAGATTGTAAGTTTGCCACGCCAAGAGCTGAGCAGTGGGCGGGTGATAATCGCGAACTCCCGTGCTTCGACAGCCCGTCAATCGAGTGAACCGGCAGAACGGCCGACAACTCTACGTCTCAAATGGCAGTACACTTTCGACATCCGATCCAAGGCGCCATTGGAGAACAAGACAGCCCGTGGACAGAGGCAAGACGTATCACTCGGGAAGCTTGAATTCCATAAATTCCAACCGTTGGGCTCTTCGAACAAGAAACCGTCCCATACCATATCTCGCATTCGGCCGTCGAGGTTTGAGCGAATGAAATTACAGATGCAGCAAGGCGTGCACATAGGCACAAGGGCTGTTCGCTACGCAGAGAGCTGCTGCGGGCTAGTGGAGGTGTCTGCGAGAGGTTGAACTTAGCTGTGGACGAAGGATTCGCATGTCCGTTGACCCTCACCTGCACACGCACACGGGCAGTGGCACTACCGCCTAGCTGGACTAGAGCGCCACAACTCGGCGCAAAGCAAGCTTGCAAGTCTTGGTGGCGCAAGCGTCGACACCGTACACCGTACACCGTACACTGCACATCCTGATTCCAATTTTGGCCAGTATTCGCGATGATCGTCGCGAGTTGCAAGTTGCAAAATTGACTGACTAGCAGCGAAACTGGAACCGACAGGTTGCTGCTAGCACAACTTTAGCGTGAGCTGTGCAGTGCATTCACAACAGTCTAAAGTCGTTTGAACGCGGAAAGGCAGATGGATGCGAGGAATGAGAGGAGTCGAGACGTGTCAACGTGATCGACTATGTACCGGTATGCACGACGTTGCACAACGAGATTCGTTTGTACGTTCGATTTGCCTCTGGAAAACTCGTTCGATTCATTGCCAGGAGTTTCAAGCCAACCTTCGTCTATTCCTTGGCCACGGTAGGTCACATGTGACGCGGTTTCAGCTTGGCTTCGTGAAGGCTGTGGTAATGTGCTGCCTGATTTTATAACTCCATGAGTTCCTGTGTACTCTGCTTTCTCTGGCTTTGACTTTGTCTCTTCCACGAGCTGACCAAACCCGAAATTCACAAGTTGCCAAAGTCACTGGCAGAGATTGTGCGATCGCTTATTTCTCCCAAACCAGATTCCGTTTGTAACTCGAACTGCACTTCACTCTTTCGGAAAGACCCATCATGAGCAAAGTGGAGCCTCTCCAAGGGGCGGCGGAAGCTAAGCCTTCGAATGAAAGAGCCTTCAGCGGACTCGGAGTAGTGCCGGACCTGCAGCTGACTTGCTCGAATCTGGACCACCATGTGCCTATCAAGAAGGGTCGAAAGCAGGTTTTGTTCGGAGTTAATGCCAAATTTCAGTCTGGCCAACTATGCGCGTTGATGGGGCCCAGCGGCGCAGGGAAAACCAGCTTGCTCGGTGTCTTGAGCGCAGGAGCAAATCAGGATCTTCGGCTGAACGGCGGGCGGCTTCCGAAAAACTTTCGATTCTTGTGCTGTACGATTCCCCAAGCGGATGTCCTGTTCCCCGCGTTTAGTGCGAAGCAGACACTGATGTACTCTGCTCGGCTTCGACTTCCGCAGACTTTTTCCATGGACAAGCTGGAGCGCATGGTAGACCAGCTCATTCAGGATCTGCAGCTCGTGAAATGCAAAGACACTCCTGTCGGCGACGAAAATATTCGTGGCGTGAGTGGTGGTGAGCGCAAGCGCGTTTCCATTGGTATGGAACTCATTACAAATCCGAGCATCCTGTTTGTGGATGAACCGACAAGTGGACTCGACTCGAAAATGGCAGAAGACACGATCCAGCTCTTGAAGAATCTCACGTCTGGCACGGGTCGAATGGTGATCTGCACGATTCATCAGCCGAGCTGGTCCTTGTTCACCAAGTTTGACAAGCTCCTGCTACTGCACCAAGGCAGAGTCGTCTACCACGGCTCAACCGGGGAGAACCTCCAGGGCTATTTTGGAAGCATCGGATTGAAGACTCCAGCATTCGAAAACCCTCTCGACTTTTATATGCGTGAGCTTCAGTTGCGCGATGCTCAGGACAGCACCTTCTTCTCTCAATCATGGTCGTCGCTAGATGATGCGAAGCGCAAGACTTTGGAGATTGAAGCTGGGGGATCTTTCGATACTCCTCTCAGCGACACAAAGCTCGCCGAGCTCACCAAACACAACAGCTTCTTCCACCAGTTTGGGATATTATTCCGCCGCGAAGTCGAAGACAATGTGCTCGACAAACGCAAGTTTGTTGGTGGTATGATAATGAAAACAGTGATTGCAGTGCTCCTTGGGATCATCTTTTTTGATCAAGCGACGGATTCAGATTGCGAGAGATCGGCAAAGAAACTCCAGACGACTTCCGGTGCACTATTTTTTCTCGTACTGCGGTCGGCAATGGATACGATGATGAGGACCATGATGGAGTTCCCGCTTACCAGGCCGCTCATCGTTCGAGAGTATAAAAATGGTGCGTATGCTTTTGCACCTTACTTTTTATCGCGAGTAGTTAGCAGCAACCTTTTTGACCTCGTCGGGGCGATCTGTTACCTCCCTGCGTACTTCATGATCGGCTTCACTCCCGAGTTTGAGCCACTCATGATCTTCCTCTCAGGGGTCACCATGCTCACAATTGCGGGGTCAGCGATTGGGTTCGCAATTGGTTCGTTTGCCAAGGATATGAAAGACGCTCAAGGATACATCATGCCTGTTCTCTTGCCATTAATGATCTTTTCTGGATTCCTCATCCCGAAAGCAGAGATGCCAGTTTACCTCGCTTGGCTATACTGGCTAAGTCCCTTCCAGTACTGTCTCAGCGCTCTTTCAGTAAATCAACTCGTGTCGAGTATGCCGGACCCTGAGAGTTGTCCGGCGGTCTCGGGATATATGGAAGCTCTCGGACTTGAAGAGTCTCGATTATCAGAAGGTTTGCTTGCCCTGCTGGGTATCGATGTATTTCTCTTGCTTGTTGCGTTTCTTCGTGTTAGACGTAGTGTCTGGCAGCAATCACGAGTGTCTTAAACGATGCATTCTCTGGAAAACTTTTAATCGGTGAAAACTGAAAAGCCTAGAAATGAACTCTTCGAACCTTTTACGGCGTTCCGGGGAAGATCAAGATCTTTTCTTTTGCTGTTTTGGGACTCTCTAAAATATTCAAACTTGAAGAAATTCCTCTTTTCTATATTATACTCGCTTCGTCAAATCTCTACGAAATAAGCGGAATGCCTGTAGGTGTTCGAGCCCTATACGCGGGGTACTCGGAAGGGAAAAATCGAACGAGGGACTTTTCTTCCACTTCGATTCGCACGCTAAAAAACTTCCACGACACAAATGCGTAAGCTACGAGGCAGATTGGGTTGCACAGCAAAAGCTGTGTGCCAACGCTCCACCAGAACCATCCAAAATATGACGGATGGCGCACAACCTTGTACAAGCCAGTTGTAACCAAGCGATGCGTTTTGCTCTTCGATTCCTGGATGAGGTGCGTAAAGTTGCTCTTGGCAGTCACCATGGCCCCCGTCCTAAACCCTTGGCCGATAACAACGACGACGAAACCAGCGATCATCACGGCTGTGGCCCACGAGGACGCCTTGAGCGAAGGGACGATGAGTGCTTCAAGCCAGAACTCGGCCCAAGACACCAGCATCGCGATCTGGTACTGTACGCTTTGATCCAGCAGGAATGACTGGAACGACGCGATGGGTGCGTTGTACCGCATTGTCACCATGAACTCCGCCAGATGGTATGTGCACAGCATCACCATGTACACCGCCCACGCCACCACCGCCGTTCGCGCCTGGTACCAGATGCCCCACATCGCCAAGCACACGTGCACGCCCAGCACCATGCCCAGGCCCGCGGCCGCCACCGCCACCCTCCCAAGCCCAGCTCCGCTGCTAAACTGCACTGCGCTGGCCGCTCGTCGAGGGTCGCAAAGGCCGTCCAGCAGCTCCCAGTACGCGTCCACCGGCCGCACGCTGCCGCCCTGCAGCTCCACCACCACGTTCGTCAACCTCACGCGCTCACCGTCCTCGCCAACCTCGCGCAGCATCTTCCCAACCACCTCTCGTAAGTCCGCGGTCCGCAAGCTCCTGCTATGTCCCGGATGCTTTATCGTCTGCTCACACCCCGCACACACCACACACCACACACCAAACACCTAACACCAAACACACGCCACGGATTGCCGACCTGCTCGCCCAGCTGCGAGCTTCCAAGGCTTGGTGGAATTGGTGGAATGCAGAGAGCAAGCAAGATGATGCAAAATATGCAAGATGAGCCAGGGAAACGAAGGCATGTATATATTATATATGCATGTGTATACTGAAAGCGAGGTTGGCGCGTGGGAGAGAGACGGGATCGGGCTTTCTTCAAGGTTCTTGCTTTCAGTTGAGATGCGTGAAGCTTGTCTCTTGCGAGCCGTCGTGTGGAAATGGGATTGACTGACTCATTGATGCGGCCTTCGATTTTAGCAAGTCTTGGACATGGAAAACATGGAACTAGAGGGTCGTCTTGCTTGCCAGAATGCTCGCCTTCGGTTCGCTGATCCCCGCCGGTGCCCTTTCGCCGGGCGGTGCTCATCGTCAACTTCGGATACGCGATCCCGATGTCTCCAAATCCATAGGAACCTCAGAAGAGCAGAGCGGATGGCATTATCGTATAAAGTTGTCAAGCGCAGGCCGACCGCGGAGTTTGCGTTCTCTTCTCCCCGTTGCCAATGCAACTCGCAATACTTTACAATCCACTCCATCTCGAGCACGGGCATTGTCCGTGCGACATCGCTTCTCTCTCGCACTTCCGGAGGACCGTGCATGCAATTCCTAACGTTCGCGACCTGTGCCTTCGACCTTCGTTCTTCGACCTTCGTTCTCGAGGGATGCGTGAGGTTGCGAGTGGGTTCTGGTCTGTCTCAGTCTCATCAGAGGCTCTTCATTCGCATCCATCCGACGGGTCCCATAGGTCCCATAGGTCCCATAGGTCCCATGCCACGTGTGCCTATGAGTGCCCGAACTCCAGCTGTAGTAGAGCTGATGCCAGTATGCCAGTATGCAGAGACATTGCACAGTGACAGTGCCACTGACAGTGCACAGTGCACAGTGTTTGTTACCGGTAACGGACACCTCGAGGCACGAGGCCGAGTAGGAGTGAGCATGGTGAGGAATGTAGCTGCGTTGAGAGGAGTGCAGCGAGAGCGCGGGACAAAGGAAGCAGCGCAGAGGCGCAGGGAAGGTTTGCGTTCATGCATGCAGCCTTTCGCGTTTCGGGAAATTGGTAGTGAAGAGAAAGAAGAAAAGGCTGGAACTGGAATTCAACGACTGGCAGCGAGGTGGGAGAGGTTTGCAGGATGAGCTTGTCGCAAGAGACGAGAGCGTTCTTGAATCGCCTTGACACGCGACGTACTGCTAGCCAGCAGCAAGTCGCGCAGGTGCTTGACAGAGCCCGGGAGGCTAGAATCAAGTCTTCTGGCAGGCCTGCCCGGGCCAAGTCTCCAAATCCTGTGCAAAAGGACAAAGATGCAGCGGCGGAGAAGAGAGCGCGAGCGCAAGAATACAAGGCGCCACGGCCAAAGCCTCGCCAAATCGATGAGCGGCAAGAGGAGCGACGACCAATGCGACGACCAGCTAAGGCGATCCAGGAAGCCCTCCGTGAAGACCAGCATTCAGGACCAGCACAAGCTCCTCTCGATCGCCGGTTTCGGCGAGGCAACCCTGAACTCGAAAAGGCAAAGCTGCAGCTCACGTTTCAATTTAAAGGTGGCAAAGCGCTTCCAGACGCCGGTCTCCCTGCCGCGATGGAAGGGAACATACCATTGCACATGATTACAAAAAAGAGCGCTGGTCATCGTCCACGGAGAAACGCGGACAGCAGCACTGAGAGCGCCGGGCAAAAGCGTATTACTGAACTAGAGGCTGAGTTTGACCACGTGATGCAGCTCGTTGAGTCAAAGCGACAGGTCCTTGAGTCTGCGAGCAACCCAAGAGCAGTGGCGAATCTTCGAGCAGAGCTTAGCAGACTCATTGATGAAACGAAGACCCTCCATGAGCTTATCGAGGCTGAGAGAAAGCAGCTTTAATTATACGAGGCAATACCGGTCGAAGATTTGAAAATCACACGTATCAGCCTGGTTCTCGACACGAAGAGGTGCGTCTGTGTAAGACACTTTTCTTCAAAATTAGCTCCCCCGCGCTCTTGGAAAAATGTGTGCTAGTGAAAATTAGATGATGATGGATGTTAAAATTTTAATAATTCACAGTAAATAAATAAATAAAAAAAGCCAAAATGTTCACTTTATATTGCATCATAGTTAACTGTAAACAAGGCACCGCTGCAGACGGGACATATCAGAAATTTCAACGTGGGTGCCGTTTAGATCCATACCAGTTTCTACCCAGTGCCGCCTCAAGTCGTGCAAGGACCAGACGTTGCGCCCAAGTACCACCGGGTCTTGCATGGGATTGCCGATCACGTCAGTGAGGGAAGCACTTGCGCGACGGCTGGACTCGCGGAGCGCACTCCAGTCCATCATATAGTCTTGAGAGTATTCAAAGCGCAACTGCCTCTGCCACTCCGGCCAGGTCAAGAGCCAGGACTCAAACGCATCAGCCGAGATGGCCATCGCCTCATTCTTCGCCTTGTTGATCTCCTTGTTGGAAACCGAGATATAGCTCGGGAAGTTCATGTCAAGTGCCGAGCACGGGAGACCGAGAGCATCGCGAAGTGCGATTTCAAAGCGAAGATAAACGCACACATCGTCAACAAACTTGAGAGACTTGATCTTCTTCTCAACGTGACGATGGACCACGTCCAAGCGCATGATACCTAGCCCAAGTTGACGCAATTTCTCCCGATCTCCACGAGCTTGCGCAGCTCTCACAATCACGTTCATCTGATTGATCGCCCATATGGGCTTGTCGCTGCAAGTATCTACGCTGTCGACGATTCGCGCAATAAGCTCTGTTCGAGCAAAATCGTTGTCTACGAGGACACGAAGAACTTCGACTACTCTGCGGGCAAGGTCCCTTTGCGTGTCTTCTTTCTGAAAGTCTTTCGCTTTGATCAACTTTGAAAAGAACAGCAGCACGCTCCGCTCAGAGCCTTTGTCAATGATTGCGTCTAGGTCCAGAGACTCGGCCTTTTCGGCGGCAAACCCAGCTCTGTCAACCCAAAATGCTACAGCATCGCGTAAACTTTCAAATTTTATCTCTGCCTCCTGCCTGCGAAAGCTCTCGTGGTTGGCCCGTGACAGATGGAAACGGAGGAATGCTGGCTCCTCGTCGCGCAGCCACTCCAGTTCCGTCTCCGGGACTGAGGTGCCACCAAGATAAATATTGTGAGGTCCTCCAGCCGCTCTCTCGGGCCATTCCAACATTGCTGTGCCCAAGGAGTGCAGAGCCGAGCAGCCTTCTAGGTATACATCGCCGCCAACGGCGAACTGCTTTCCTTCGGGCAGAGCGCGAAGACTGGTGCAGTCCGTCAAATTCAAGTACGTGCCCACCATCAGTACGTTGGGCAAAGTTTCCAGCGCAGTGCACGACTTGAGCTCCAAGTTGCCGTTGAGAACGATCTCGGCTGGAAGATCAACGAGTTCAGTACAGCCATAGCAATTGAGACCGTGCCCCAAGTAGCCCCACTGCCCAATAGAAGCCAAAGCAGAGCATCTTCTCGCCAGAATAGATCCACCAACTCGCCATCCCGCCGGAATGATCGCCAGAGCTGAACACCCATCCAGGTTAACGTCGCCAGCACATGACAGCTTCCCTGGAAGATGTGTGAGCATTTCGCAGTGAGCCAGCATCAGATTGCCAGCAACCTCCACCTTGTTGCAGAGGCTTTTAAGCGAGGGGCAAATTGTTAGATCCAGATCCCCGCCAACGAAAAGCGAGGTGGAGCCGAAATTAGTAAGGCTTGAGCACCCAGACAGGTCGAGAGTGCCGCCTACGCGCAGATCGTCTGGTAAGTACTTCAATCCTCCATAGGGTATCTTCAAATTTCCCTCGAATTCGACATTCGGTGGCAAGGTGTCCAACAAGGCGCCGATTTTGCTCAAGTCCACCATCGGCTCAACAATAACCATTCTGAGAGCCCCGTTCTCTCGCCGGGCAACATATCTACAAAACTTCAAAAGCAAAGAGACAAGATCTGCTCGCGCTGCTAGGGTCCCTGAACTCAAGACTTGGCCAGATTTTCGTTTTGAATTCGATGATGCTTGGTGCTCCTCGGTCCCGGAAGTGGCCCAACTCTTGAGCATTTGGCGGAGTGCTTTGCGATCCGCCGCGGTTGTGTTGACCAGCTGGTATGTATGCGCCCGAAACCTCGTTGGCGCATCCCGTTTCACCCTCCCACGATTGCGCATGAGCTCCTGAAAGTTCATCCTATTGTTTTCGTCATACCTCTGAATCCCCATTGAAGGGATCATTGCAGACGGCATCGCTGGCGGCAGGCTGGCAATTGCTGCACGCGCGCTATGTATTCTGTTGCCGATTATAGCCGCCTGCTTTCCTGCCGTAGACTCTGCTATCTTTTCGCTCATCATTTTGCCAAACCGCGCCCGACGCTCTTGCAGGTTGCCTATCAGGCCTTCGCTGGACACCTCGTCCGCATCGCTCACGTCGCTCGTGACACTATCTTCCGCTCGCTCCCGGCCCAGCGTGCGGTTCAGCCGCCGCTCAAGCTTTCTCAGCTGCTGCTTCATCTGACTCACAAGCCTTTCCGCCACACTTTCGGAGCCACTTTCCCACTCCAAACGCCAAAAATTTCTCTCTGCTCTCTGCTCTCTGCTCTCTTTCCAGCTCAGCTTACCATAAACGCACAGCCAAACGTGTGTGCGCACTAGTCCGCCCTCGCTTACTGCTTGTGTGTGTATGTGTGTGTATGTGTGTGTTGTGTGATTGCGTATATCTATGGCTGGGCTCTTTGTACGTGTACACGTTATAAAGGGTACTCGGGGACTCAATGCGAGTAACTCAGTACTCTCTGTCTGTCTGTTCGCTCCAACAAAAGTTGAACTTTGCTCCAGAGCTATGGATCCATTACTGGAAAGTGTAGCGACGACTAGAGCGAGAGCAACAACGTGTTATGCTCTCTGTTGAATAGGTACTCAGTAGTGGAGTGGTAGCCTACTGCAAAAGGACTGGCGCACACTTTGGGTTCTCCTTTCAGGTTCTCACTCTCACTTGGGTTCTTCAGATGTCCTGTGAAGCGAGGCTGCTGGTTTTGCAGTTTCGCACGAGCCAAAATTTGGTAGAAAAGAAGCTTCAGAACGAGGTACTAGCCGGGGAGGCTGGAATGGGCAGAAATGGAGCATTTATAAAGCGGTTCGAGGGAGGCGTCGATGGGTTCTTCAACCTGCCCTTGGGTTCTTGAGTGCGCTGTGCTGGTAGAATCAAGCGAGACTTGTAGTAGTGAATGCATTAGTGAGGCTTATAAGGTGTGTGACAGTGAGCGTGTTCTTCGCAACAGGCAGACTGCTATAACGCTGCTAAGACAGATAGCGATCGTATTTGTCTGACGAAGTGGGTCTTAAGCTGACTTAATCTCTACTAATTAGCACTCGTTTATGTGAGTGAGTACCATCGTTTGGTGGCATCTCGCACACTCGATGGTCCTACCACGCCGTAGAGTCAATTACACCAGAGTGTGCGAAAAGGTGGGATGAACAATAGAACGTCCATTTGTTCGAGAATAAACGAACGTGGGAGAGAACTTGACGGATCTTGACACGTGCGAGGTCAAAAATGTGTGAAATTGGAAACTCAAGACTCACGAGTCACGGGTATGATGAGAGCTTTTCGGATCCGAGTCTGCGGAGCGCCAAAAGTTCTCGAGGGTGGGAATAGTGGGAAACACAACACTTTGTCGTGGGCTGAAAGAATAAAGTGGCTGAAAGGCACAGCTCTGTCCTCTCCGTTGGACAGCGACGACTTCTTTCGCCCACTTACATAGTCCACGTCCACCACACGAAGGTTGCTTGCATTGTGATTGCTAGCCAGTCAAAAGGCGTCAAAAGAAGAAAAAGTGCGAAGTGTGTGTCATACACAGTACTTTGGCAGTAAGCTGGGAATCAATGTCAGAACAGATTCGTTTTCGCTTTTGGCAGATTTTTGCAGAATCTGAGATGATCATCGACATCCTCGGTTCGGCAAGTTCAAGTTTGGCCATTCGAGCAAGTCTTTGGCTCGAAAGGTCCCTGTTGTTTACTTATCTGTTGGCGAGATGTGGACATGATCATGTGCAATGTGCGAGCCATGACGAGGATCACGTGTACAAAATACAAATCGCATTCATTGGCGAGTGTAGAGAATTCTTTCTTTAGACCACTACGAGCTCGCCAATCGCTCTCCACATACATAAGCCTCCGCGGCGGCCGTTCGATGAGTTTGTTGGTCGCAAGCTTCGCTATCCTCCACGCTCATTCGTACCCGTTGCTGCAAAACAACATTGTTGACTTGCCAGCATTTGCCAGCATAGAAAAAAAAAAGAGAAAAAAAGAATGCTAATCAAGAGTCCTAATGAAAGCACGTGCCAACCGCAGGTCACGTCAATGAGCTTATTCTGAGCCCACAATAATTACGAGTCGCTAGGAGTACGAAAGCTACTGCTTCTTAATCAGTGTATTGAGTAGGGCACACACCTCACAGGTGTCCGTGGTTAAGGTTTGCACTAGATAGACCGTATCGGACACACGATAGCGCCTTAGCGTTCGGTAGTGTTCAGGTTCAGCGTCTACTTGCTCTGCTATGATTTACCTTGGTTGAGGTTCACATAAACATTTCTGGCTCGTTTGAGACTTCTCTCGGCAAGTGGTAGATGTCCTTGGCACACCAATCATTGCAAATATTTGTTGACATTTCCAAAAACCACGAATTACCAGCTGTAAAAACGAATCTTAAAAAGTTAAAGAAGGAAGCTTCGTTTCAAGGTTTGCTCATTGAACAATGAAGACAACCAAGATGAGATGACTCCGAAAAAGTTAAATCAAACTCACACCGGCCACAGGACTGGTGGAGAATGTGGTGGCCCTCTTTTCGACTAACCACCACATAACCCACATCGAGAAAATAGAGGGTGTCCACCGTGTGTCCACGGCCCATTAGACAGCAGGAAGAGACACCTCACCGGCTACCGCTCAATACGCCCAATCCTTAACTGCCTATTACTCGCAGGTCTAACTACCCCTAGCAGTACCACTCGCAATACTTTCCAAGCTGATCGATTCTGTAAGTGACCTAGCTCTAGAAGAAGGAGCGTGCGGCAGTAGCCAGTGCTATACGACTCTATCAGAGCGCTTATTCAGACAACTATGACAAACTATAAGGTCAAATCGTGAGATGGTGAGAGGGAGAGAATGTGAGAGAATGTGAGAGAGGGCGAGCCGAGAGCACCACAGAGAGAGAGAGAGAGAGAGAGAGAGGAAGCAGAAAGTCGTAGAAAGTCACGACTTTCACTCACTCTGTCACTTTGTCACTCTCTCTCTTTTGGGGAAGGTGGAGTATTGCAATGCGACAAACAGCCAAACAAACAAACAAACAAACGAACGAACAAACAGTCTCACACACGGCAACCGCGTGAGGGAAGCAGCGAGCACGCCACACAGAGACAGACAGACACACTTGCGCGCATTCATTCATTCATTCATCATTCACTCACACGCCATACGCAAACTAGCAAGTCACTGTCGCCGAGTTGGAGAGTCGGAGAGTCGGAGGAGTCGCACGAGCAGAAACACAAACATAGAAACATAGACACATAGAAACATAGAGGAAGAAGAGACAGTGCCGAGGTAAAAGCGGGGTTGGCTCGCGGGATCACTGGGAGGTGCGGAAAGATAAAGATACCAGACAGAGCGGGTGGCGCATACTTTGAACTTTGATCTGATTGTACGGAGTACCAGAAGAGAGCAGGAAGAGCCGGCGCGAGCTGCAGTCTCGCTAACGCAGCTCACAGCGCGCAGCGCAGAGACCGCCAAACACGAATCACACACCGGGACTACCTCCGCGCAGGATGTCATGGAGGATATTTGCGCTCATACTGGCAGCGCAGCTGGTCGCCCTCGCGGGTGGCAGAACGAGCCTGTGGAGCTCGACGGTGAAACGGAGACAACTCGCTCAGGACGCTGAGCGGCCCTTGCGCAATAGGCGGCTTGAGGATGTAGAAAAGGACTTTATCCATGTTAACTGGGAGAAAGTTGTCAGCGTTGTTAAAGAAGCAACTTCGGCGAACGCCGCCAAGTCTTCCACCGAGGTAGATGAGTCCACCACATCTTCTCCTATATCACTGCAACTACCTGACGGAAACCAATTGGAGTGCGAGCTGCAAGCGAGCTTGCTTTTAGATCCATCCCTGGAGCTCAAAGTCGAGCAAGTGAAGGCGGCTGCTGGCATGTGCTCGGACGGGTCACGTGTGGAAATCGTGGCAAACATAGACAAGGAGGACGGCATGGCGGCAACCATCGAGCTCAACGATGGCGACTTCTATTACATTGATAGCGCATTTGAAGGAACGGGGACGTATGTAATTTACAAGCACAGCGCCGCAAAAGCCACAGCGTTGTCGGAGGAGGAAATAGCGTCGTTTTCGTGCTCGACGAGCGAGTCAGACCGAATTCTGAGTGCAGAAGAGGAGGGGAACCACGTGCATGAACACTACGATGCCGAAACGGCAGGGGAGCTGGCGGACAGAGACTTGGAAAGACAAAGGACTCTAGCTTCCGATACCACCAAGGCATACATTCTCCGGATAGCCATCACAGCAAATAAGCAATTCAGTGTTTACCATGGGAACACAAAGGCCTCGGTACTCAAAGCAATTGCCACTGCGCTAAGTCGGGTCAACGGAATCTACTCCCGCGAAATGGGGGTCTATTTTCAGCTGTTTGCAGACAGTGACAAAACCATCTGCCTAGATGACAGCTCTTGCACATATTCCTTGGCAAACGACAACGCGCTCTTGGAACAGAACGCGCAGTTCCTTACCTCTCTAGGGCTTGATTCCTCCACTTACGATATCGGGCATGCTGTATCGACCGGATCTGGTGGCGTTGCTGCCTATCCATCGCTGTGCAATGACAATGTGAAAGCTCGAGGGACGACTGGAGTGACACACCCAGACTCTGACCAGTTTTATGTAGACTACTTAAGCCATGAGCTTGGGCACCAACTGTACGGCGCCCACTCATTTCGGGATTGCGGGAATTACATCATGCCTGCTGGGGCCATTGAGCCTGGCAGCGGATCAACAATCTTGAGCTACGCCGGCCTTTGTGGCGATCGCAATCTTCAAAGCAGCTCGGATCCTTACTTCAACAGCCTCACCTTGCAGCAAATGCGAGACTTTGTCGCAGACATTGTCGCTCGCAAGTCGTCCTGTGGTACGGTGATAGATACTGGCAAAACCAGACCAAAAGTCACCACATCGTTCGACACGTGTACATTGCCCGTGGGAAACTTCTTCCAGCTCCAAGGTAGTGCAACCCAGGTGCCCTCGGGGCTCACCATGTACTACAGTTTCGACAGGGTCGACACTGGCGCCGAGACGTACACCGACATGGATGTTGGAAGGTTCAGACCGTGGAAGCCAACGGAAATGCCATTTCGCACGTTTCCTAACATGTACTACTTATCCTTCAACAAGCAAGAGGCACAAATGGATGAGCGCTTACCGAGCACAGATTCTGCAATGACGTTTCGATTTACGGGGCGCTCCATGTACTCAACATCGGAGTTCCAAAGCTCGTACAACTCCGCAAATGTAGGGGACTTTGACTACAAGGACGTTACAGTCCAATTCCAGTCACAGACCGGTCCTTTGGCGTTCAAGAACAAGGACACGTGGAGGTCCTCCTCGATTTGGCCATATTCTATCTATGAATTCGAATGGGACGTGGCCGGCACCGATTCTATCTCACCGCAAGTGAAGCTAATGATTGCAAGGAATACCATGACGCAAGTAAGCTCGTTTGATTATGAGACTACTCTCAAGGAGCTCGATTGGATCGAGATCCGGACTGTGACCAACAACGGATACGCTCGAGTTGCCATCCCTCAGATTGTGGAGAGCCAGGAGATTACGGTCAACGTTATGATTCGGTCTGTCGGAAACGATGACTGTTTTTTCTTCGATCTCCTCGACCAAATCACCCTTCGCGCCGTCACCACCCCATCCAATCCCACGCCGCGACCCACGGTGGAGCCCACTCTTAGCCCAAGCAAGGCACCAACCAGTCGCCCCACTTCAAGACCGACAATGCGGCCGACCGCGAAGCCTACCAGCCCAACTCCTGCACCCGTTGGACCAAGCTCTGCGCCAACAAACTACCCTACGGCGTATCCAAGCTCGTCGCCCACGACGCCTTCCCCGACAACGTATCCTTCTCGCTCACCGACCCCGTACCCAACACGAAGCCCGACCGATCGCCCGACTGTGTTTGGCAACACTGCTTCCCCAGGCGTTCTGACCGAAGAGCCAACCGCTAGTCCCACGGATCTGATAGATTATCCTCATATCTCTGCTGCTCCATCATTGAGCAATCTCACGGACAAGGAAAACATTGCAGCAGCAACCTCCGGTTCGTCGGAAGGTTCGGCCAGCGTGCCGGGCTCAATGATCTTGATTGGCGTGACTGCATCGGCAGCTTGTGTCATGCTCGCAGCAGGCTTCTTTGTCATGCGCAAAATCAGAGATAATCGGAACTCCAATCACGAGCTCGCTCTTCCTCGTGATTTCGGAGGACGGCCGCCTGGAAGCGATTACCGGGACGACGGGCCGCCTTTTCCACCTTTCAAAGGCGCACTGCCTCTGGACAGTCCTTCAAACAATGAGGAGTTCACAATACCATTTCCACGAAAATCCAGGAGACGGTCGAGGAGGGCAAGTTCCATCACACCAGTTGGGGAAACAGTTGAATACAGCGAGCTTCGCGAGGCGGAGGAAGACGACATCGAAATTGGTGGATACCAAGCCGAGTTCAACACCTCCTTCCGCAAGTCTCCGCCACAAGAGCCTCCAATGCGTGTCTCCCCGAGACACTATGCTTCTAGCGAGGACATGCAATCGATGGCGCCGCCACCTCCTCCCCCCTCTTCGTTCGGAGGCTTCATTGCTACCACGCTTCGAAATAGCTTCAAAAGAGCTCCTCAAACGGCACCTAATAATCCTCAAACTTACGGTTCCAGGCCCGGATTCGAACCCGCAACCGCACCAAGCACCGAGTCAAACTGGAAAGATATACAAAAGGAGAAGGAACTGGCGGAGAAAAGACGCTTGGAGGAGGAGCAAAAGAGACGCCAGGCCAAGCAGGAGGAACTTCTCGCAAGGCACAATGCAAATGTCGATTCTTCGCCGTCAGAAAACAAGAACCGCTTCTCCTTTTTCCGCAAACCTCAAGCCCCGCCGCTGCCACCAAGCCAAGTGCCCTCTGTGGCCACTCCACAGGCTTCTAAGCCAATATTTACAGCTCCGCAACGTAGCCATGCTGTACCCAAACAGAACACAGCTCCGGAAAACAAGAGGTTGTCTTTTTTTCGCAGAGCACAAGGAGCTGCGCCATCCTTTGTTCCTCGCCCAGCACCACCAGCTTCCAGATCACAGGTGCCTCCACCAGCATCGAGGTCGCACACCCCATCCCCTTCGCCTTCAACGTTTATGCGGGGCGGTCCAAGTAACTTCGGCTCAAGCCCGGGGGTTTGCTCTTCCAATCCAGCTTTTGGTTCGAGTTCCCCAACTTCCGGATCTCGAGTCGCTGCAGCTGTGAAGCGATTTGGCTCGCGGGACT
This sequence comes from Parietichytrium sp. I65-24A, assembly GCA_012862575.1. Taxonomy (NCBI): domain Eukaryota; class Bigyra; order Thraustochytrida; family Thraustochytriidae; genus Parietichytrium; species Parietichytrium sp. I65-24A. The sequence continues at coordinate 300,055 of BLSF01000022.1, forward strand.
CCTCTGAAGGTGAAGACTCTGCCAAGCCAAAGATGGTTTGGCCGCCACTTCAGAGCTCCTCGTCGTCGTCTGCCCCGCGACGTGCCCCACGGAATCCTTCGGTTGCAAACGCCTACAAGGCCGCGCTGAAGGACCAGCGATTGAGAAAATCTGGTTCCTCTTCGAATAGCGATGGAAGCGGCGGGTCGCCTTCTCGGATGCCAAAATCACCTGATGTGGATCCAAATTGGGCTCGATTCCGATGAAGTTGAACATCGTCGGTCTGGAATAGCAGCACTGTACATTCTTCTTTTTTTTTTTAACGTAGTTGTTACTTACACCTCTGAAATTATTGAACTCCGAAAACCTAGATTTTGAACTTTGAAGATTACATTTCTTTTCATGAACAAAAAGGACACAAGAAAATTTACCAGACTTGTGAGTGAATGAAATTCGTTCTCCTTCAGAGATGGGCGATACAACAACGCTTGCATGCTCTAAACTTTTCTGAGTTTATAGCTTGCTAGATGCGGTCTGCTTATGAATATCCACCATCAAGCGACCTCTATTGCCGCCGTCATGGCCAAAGAGCTTGAGGAATCCTCTTGGTGCGTTCTCGAGGCCAAGAATGATATCTTCCATGAAAGCCAACTTCCCTTCGCGAATCCAATCAGAAAGATTTTTGTAAGCCTCCTGGTATCTGTCAGCGTAATTGAGTAAAATGAAGCCTTCCATTCTTGACGAAGTGGAAATGAGGTTGAGGTATGACGAAGGGCCCGGCGGGAGGCTGGTTTCATTGTAGCCCGAGATTGCTCCGCAGCTGTCCTCGAAAAATAAGTGGTTAGCACATCGAGTGTTCCGTCCTCTTAGTCCAACCAAGCAAACCTACAGAATTGTACGTGACTTGAAGTTGATATGCTTGAGCACGTCGTTGAGGATCCATCCGCCGACGTTATCAAAAAAGACATCGACGCCCTTTGGGCACGCTTTCCGCAAATCGCTACGAAAGTTCTTTCCGTCATCCTTCTTGTAGTCGATCGCAGCATCCACTCCGACGGTGTTGAGGAGCCAGTCGCACTTGTCGGCTCCGCCTGCGATGCCAACAACTCGGCACCCGCATATGTGTTTTGCGATCTGACACGCCACACTTCCAGTGGCACCAGCGGCTGCGCTGATGAGAACAGTTTCACCCCTCTATGAAGCCGGCAACATTAGTAACAAAATCATTCTTCCAAGTCCGGCAGCACGTCTTTCCTGTCACCACTCACCTTTGGTTGCCCAATATCAAGCAGGCCGAAATAAGCTGTCAGTCCAGTCCCGCCAAGCACACTCACATGAATTCGAGGCGAATGACCGGGAATCTGCACAAGCTTCTTCAGCTTGCTCCCATCGGCAATTCCGAACTCGCTCCACCCGAGCTCGAGACCGCAGTTTACCCAGTCGCCTTGCTTGAAGTCTGCGTGGCGGGAGGCGAGCACCGTTCCAATCGACGACGCCCGCATGACCGCGTTCAGTTTCACCGGAGGAATGTAGCTCTTCTGGTCGCGCATCCATCCTCGCATCGCTGCTCGCCCCAAATCCATTGTCAGACACTCGCTCACTTGCCAACAGACAGCCATTTGCCCCACTTACCTGGGTCCAGCCCCATGTAGTCGTTGCGCACGAGCACTTGGCCGTCCTTCAAGTCATTTTCAGAGGGCTTTGGCGCCCTGTCCAACACAAGGTCCTTGCCTGGCTCCGGAACCCCCGCGGGCCTGTTGGCCAGGCGCACCACTTGCATAGTCTCCCCCATCGTCTCGCCTCGTCTCTTGTCTTATCTTGTCTCGCCGACCTTGTCTTATCTTGTCTCGCCGACCTTGTCTTTCCCCTCGCTACACGGACGTGAATCGAGACTGCAATGCCCTCCAACCCGGCTGTCTCAGGCTCAGCTGTGCTCGTAGTCAACTGCTGCTCTATCCTCTTGCTGTGATAAATAAGTTTAGCTCCTTAGCTCTGATCATTGATCGCACTTGACATGGTGGAATCATGTGGTATCCATTGTGTATCCATCCTCACGCATGGCGCAAATGGGGGCAAATGGATGCAAATGGCCTCGCGAGGCAGTAAGCTTGTACCATTCCGACAGCCTGATCTCAGAGCGAGTAGATTGTAAACTATAACCTGTTATCTATGAAATGTAAACTTTTTAACTGTGAATTGTAATTTTCGATTGGCTTGACTGTGAGAACATGTGAGAACTGTGAGTTATCTTCGCGCGCACTTTTCGTTTCGCATTTTTCTGACACAATCAGATTCGGTGGTAAGGAGCACTAGCCGAGTATTTACTGTTAGTTTCGTGCGAGAAGGAGAGAGTGGACTACTAATAAATTTGCTGGCGAGCAAAGTAGCCTCGAGTGGTATTTCCGATCCTGGGAATTTTCACTGTACCAGTACTGCCCTAAAAAAAATGGAATTTGGGATTTTCGTAGACGACTTTGAACGAAAAGTATGCAAAGTTATGTTCTATGTTCTCGTTGGCGACTCCAGAATCAGGAAAGTGTGCGAGTCTTTTCACAGCACGCCGTCATTCATTCTAATAATCCTTCCCCAACGAACAATTCAGAATCCAGGTTTCGGGTAGTGCTTGTAGTGCTGGAATTGCGTTTTGGATGAAGGTCGCCACAGAGGCAATTCTTCTAGCTTGCGCGGGTCCAGGGTAGTCCAGGGTCATTTACAAGATGGCAGTCTCATATTCAGTTGAGAGGCAAAGGCTCTCATGGAACCGGCCATGTGCATGCGGAGGTTTAGTTCCATCCATCTATCTTTCTATCTATCTACAGATTGGCTGGGAGTAAAGAGACCGCAAAGTGCTTGGTACCTTCTTTCCGAGCTCTTTCCTCTCTATAGCCTGCTTTTGGGGCGCCCTGCGCGCAAATTATAGTCGCGAATCGCACTCAACGAATGGATAGCCCAAGCAAAGTTGAGCTGCCCGAGACGCCTCGTGAGACTTATGTTTGGATGGAACTCATCCCGCAGTGATTGCTTCTCGGGCTGTCCATTGGTCATGGCCGCCCAGTCCAGCAACGACAGGCCGCGCTTTCTGGCCACGTGACGAATGCTGTCATTGAGAAGATCGATGGCGTCTGGAGGAAACCTTGCCTGAAGTGTAGTTGTATGCAATGCAATTACTGCAGGAGACCCAAAATAATTGGCCGCAATGCGCACGAGAACATCAAAGCTTTCCTCGGATCGAAAGGCCTGCTTTTCACCAAACTTGAAGCTGTGATGTTCCATCTGAAAGCGGTAATATATCCAATAATTCATGCTGATGAGAAGGATGTCGGCTTTGTGTGGCTGCTCGAGCCCTTCGAAAGTTGAATTGAGTATATACTCATATCTCTGTTCAAGAGTAAAATTCTCCCCACTATACCAAAGTGGAGATCCTCGCTCCAGAGCCGGATGCGCTACACTCTGTAAAAACTTGGCTGGGGCAGGAAGGTACGGCTTGCTTCCATAGAACGCCCTGTGCAGAACGATCTCGAAATCGTAGTGATGGAATTTCCCCAGAAAATAGAGGTCAATGTCGCTAGCAAGCTCTTCAAAGCCGTTTTCCTTTGCGGTTGAGCAGGTCACGTTCGTCCCCTCTTTGGGTAGGTGGAACTGATGACGCTTTTTGTTATCTCGCACGCACCCCAGCATTCGCTGATGAAGTCATTCGTGCAATCAAAGGTTAGAGTACCAAATACAATGAACTCGAGTCGAATTTTGAAACTTACGCCGACCACAAATGCATCCACGCTGTCTCCAAGAACAACCATTCGCTTGCCACGGATCAACTCTGCTTCGCGTGCTGTCAACTCCTTCTCCGCTATCCTTTTTATAAAGGAGTAGTCGATATCGCTCCATGACGGGAATTTGAAGTTTGGAGGTGACAAAGAGCTCTGCGAAATCTCTTCGCAAAACGAGTTACTCGCTTTCTGCGGGAGCTCCACTGGGCCATCATCCTCATCCTCCTCATCATCATCATCCTCTTCACTCTCGTCCATCTCGTCTATCTCCTCTACCTCTTCATCGCCGTCTTGGAAGCCACCCATTTCAGAATGTCTCAAGGAACTACTTGACGCAAACGTCCTGTCCTCCACACCGAATAGGTCCATCTCGCCATCGCCGTCGAGAGGGCACCAAAGAGATGCCATCCACACGCCCAAGAGACACATCATTGCGAAAATGATGCGCCATATCACCGAGTTCTTTACTTTGCCTCCCAAAATTGGGCCGTGGCCGGCAATCTGGGCTGCCAAACCCCTACACTCTGTGCTTCGACTGACGTGTTGGGGCAGCATCGACGGCCGTTTGCCTAAACTGAATCTCGCATCGGACATTTTGGCCACCACACCCGCCCTGCCAGGAGCAGACCAGATCCTGCCAACGACTTGGGCAAGCCGCCTTGGGGCAGCCTCTGTTGTCTCTTTGCACGTTCGAGGTCCTCACTCAGCACTCAGCACTCTGGGCGCTGAAGTGAAGTGCCCGGCACAGCGTTTGCACTCTGTACCCGGTTTCGCTGCCTTCTACGAGGAGCAAACAGTCCCGGTCCGTCAGCGGGGGTGGCAGCCAACCTTCTCGCTCGCGGAAATCTGAGATCGCCAAAGGATGCAATTGGTGGGGGTTGGAGCTCGTTCTCTAGTGGTGTCTGGATACTGAATCCCTTCAAGAGTCTCCAAAATCACGCGGCAACTTGCAGAAGAGCCCACGAGTACGCTAACATGTCAATTTTGGGGAAAACAAACCGTTTAAATCAACTGCAAGACTCCCAAATCCGCTGTCCACATCATCGCAGAGCGTAAAAATGCGTAAAACACAGGCTCGCTCGCAACTGACAACGGCGTTCCCACGCCATGGCTTCATGAGCTCCACTCACGGCCAGACTAGGTTTTGTCGACAGTTGTCTCAGTGTTTGACTGCGAGAAGCAGGAGAGGATGATTATGATAATCACGGTCAGCACCATTCTGATGACTCAGAGTTGGGTGGTCAATCATACCTCAAATTGACTGCGAACTCAATCGATCAGATTCAGAATTAACCAGTCAATCAATCAATCAAATTCAACGAATGAAAAGGTCTCCAATGTTTTCATTTTCACTTTCATTCAATCAATGAACATTTTCAAAACAAGTGTAGTGGCGGCAAAAGTGTACATTTTTTCATTTCGGTGATCGCTATTACGCAAATAGCGTTTTGTGTAATAGTACTCAAGAGCAGTCAATCAATCGCTACTAACTAGGCCCATGGCACGCACTTGAATGGGACCATCGGGTGAGACAAATCACACGCCATAATACCAGACTCAACGAAAACAATATGACTGGTTATAAAGAGGACACGTGGTGGGGGCCGGGTCTGGTACTAGGCAAATCGTGCTGCCACATCGAAATCTTGGGACCGAAGGCACTAGCAGGAATTCGACCCGTTGACAATCTTGATCCACTGACAATGGCATTTTGCATTTTGTAAGACAGAGACCGCGACTTGGAGTCTGCCGTACTTTCAACTGTAAAACAATAATTTCCTCTTTCCTTCTTCCTCTTGGGATCTTGCTTTGAGACACGCAATCGTTGACGAATAGATGGATGGATAGAAGGATAGTTGACGGAGAGTATTTGCTGGCAAGGTTCAATTCTCAGACATAAGTTCCGGTACACAGAAGTTATGCTCAACATGCATCCGACTCTCTATTGGCTGACCAGCCGAGACTGACAATGCGGATGGCCTGCTTTGGAGGCTGTGGCTGGCTGGCGCACGGATACTGAGAGGCAACGAACAGCTGCCGAATGGGCTTGACACTTCCAGCACCTCGGCCTCCTCGTCACTGATATCACCTCGTTCGAATTAGTTTCTTTTTTAACCAGTGCGTTGTCCATCTTGTTGTAACTTATTCTGCGGACTGAGGATTGGTGATTGGAGTGTGAAGACGAGAGAGTCACTGGGAGACCAACAGAAGAGATACTGGTGAACATTCATGGAGACAAGTTGCTCCAAAAATGGAAGAGTAAGAAGTGAAAGACGAGGCCTATCAATCTTCTTTCATTGAACAAATTCCAAAATCAAGAAAGGGCTTTGTGAAAGTGTTACTCAAGTAACAAGACAGCGGAGTCGGCCCACACACTTCAGAGTTGATCGATTGGTCCACTGGGATCGGCTTTACACGAGTCAAACTTAGCGCGCGCTACTGGAGTGCTGCATCTCCAAAAGCGTCACTATCTTCCAATCAAAACAGCAATCGAAGGCACGGTTTCGAGAGTCTCGAGCCTTAAACGCTTGCACGACCTTCCGTCAAGTGTCTGTCCGTCTATGGTACGCTGTCACTCACCCGGCAAAAAGCGCTCGCGCTCCGCACACCCAGGGCTCACAGGTAGCTTACCACGAACCGAAAAGACGTGACTGAGACGGTACTTGTCACGGTACCCAGCACGTGAACGCACCTGGAGGTAAACGACGTCTATGAAAAGTAGTCACTGCTCACGTCAACAATGGTGGGCGCTTCTTTTCCAGGTCCTTGCGATTGAATGATTCACAATCAAACTTCTCCGGGACTATCTGTCTATTGGCAGAATTGACAGTTTGGTCTCTTATGTGAGCAAAGGAGAAACACTGATTGCATTCTCGTACACGATTGCCTGCCTGCCTAGCAAGCCTTCGACCCCGTCGCGGCCTCTCGCTATTTGGCTCTCAAAATCCATCTTTCGCGTGCTTGACGCCGGCATAATTTTTTTGGCGGCGTTGATTCCGCGACATTGTGGCGCCAAGTGCCCTCAACACAAAACAAGAAGAGCTAGCAAGGGACAAACTTTTGACGAGAACGTGAAAAACCTCGCAAATCCTTAATGAAAGATTCTGGGTAATTGAAGTGCGGAGAACGATATCAAGCGATTTAAGATTGCCGACGGTAGCGTTATCTGAACAATTGTTTCGTATCACGTCCACAAGCGCACGGCAACATTTCATCTCACGTGCTCCTAAAAAGCCTGTTCACCGGAAATTATGCCGCAACTTGATGTTGCTGACCAAGTCTCTGCGTCCATGCGTGAATCTGCATGCATGGCGTGCATTGGCTGCGGGGCGCGTTGCATGCTCAGACAGCACGTACCAGCCCTTCATTTCACAACGTAGTATCACGTAGCCACACGCACTTTTCAGGGTAGCTCACCTCACCTCTCTGACGCAACGCGCAACGCAACGCAACGCAACGCAACACAACGCAATGCAGCATGAGGAAACGAAAGTTTAGTCCTCCATTCGTGAACATGCCAAAAAAAAAAAGCCTCTCCGAAGGTTTCCACGGTCCTCAGGCAAAGCGTTCTCGACCAAGATATTTCAAGATCCCTTCCTCCGTCTCCGCGTAAACACACTTGGCGGCCACACTCCAATACACGCGGCTGCGAGGCGGGATACCTGCATCTCGGACCATACGCATAATACGCATAATACGCATGCACAGTCGCGTCCCACGCGTTGCAGCTGCTCTCCCTCAACACCAAGCTGACCAAGCCGTGACTCCTGACACTCCTGACACTCCTGACACTCCTGACTCTGACGGTGGTGCTACTCTACTAGTCCTTCGACTTGGACAAGACATGAAGCTCACACTTTGTGGTCCCGCAAGACCCGCAAGCCAATACGTCAAGACGTTTACGTCTGTGCAGCAAGAGCAAGTTGTGGAGTTCCTGGTACTGACTGTGAGTGCACAGTGCTTGGTGTTTGGTGTTTGGGGGCTTGAGGCAGCGAGCGTGTAGCAAAGGCGGAAGGATAGGGCGAGGTGGAGAGGTGGACAAGTCAAGTTGAAAATGGTCGCGGAAGAGAGGTCTTTGCTGCCGGAGTCGTGGAAAGCAGGGTATGATCCGCAGCTGCAGAGGAGCTTGGACGCAGCGGACGGCGAGCAGACTGAGCGCGTGGGATGGCGAAAGTGGCTGCCGTCGAAGGAGGCCACCACGACGTTCAAGGCGGTGGTGGGAAGCGGATTCTTCGCGCTACCGTACGCCGTGAGCAAGGCTGGGTTGATCGGCGGCATCTTGATGATGACGGTGGTGTGGTTTTTCACCGTGAGGACCACCAAGCAGTTGGTTTACGCCGCCTCCTTGTACTTTGAAAGGAAGCAGAATGCAGACGAAGTGGGGTTCATCGCACTGTCTCGCATGGCGTTCCACACCAACCATGTGTTTTGGGTGGCTATCGCTCTTTTTCTCGCGCAGTTTATTGCAGTGTCTTCATTTTTGGTATTTTTGATGCAAATGATTGCGGACGTGGTTTCTCTCATCTTGTACGGTTCAGACCCGCCGCCAGCTTCCCCTTTCTTGAAAGGCATGTCATTACTCGGTTGTGTCCTTGTGCAGCTTGTTCTTGCGCTTCCGCCAAACCCCGCCTTTTTAGAAAATGTCTCGAATGTTGGGAACGTTGCTTTTGTTGCGAGTATCATCTTCCTCATCGTGCAATGCCTTCTAAACTCGCCGCCTGACTTTGGGGAGAATACTGTCATGTTTGAGAGCTTCAGCGGACTATTTGTTTGCTATGGAATTACCGCTTTCACACTGTCTTCACATGCCGAGTGCCTTTCGATCTTTAGTTCCGCGGAGAAAAGTGCTCGGGAGGGCTACCCGAGGATTGTCGAAGGCGTTATCAGTGCAGCGTCCGTTGCGTACATTGCGATAGCAGTCTTTGCCTATGCTTGCTTTGGAGCTGAAACAAAGCAAATCATCTTTCGTAATCTCTCAGAAGCTCAAGACGTCATGGGGATCCTGCTGCAGACGGCTGTGTGCCTGATGATTATGTGCAATTGCCCTCTCTCTTTGTTCCCAATTCACCAGCTCGTTGAGAATAGGCTTGGCCTGAAGCCAGCAACAAAATCTCGATTGTCGTCTTCCCAGATTATCAGCCGTTTTATTCTCGTCGGCGCGACAGGGGGGCTGGCTTATGTCTTCGGAAACAATTTTGGAGCGATTTCCACGATCGGCGGGGGGTTCATCGCATTTCTAGCCTTCGTCCTGCCTCCACTGTTAGTGACCATGATGCGGGGAGGCTTTTCATCCTTGTCTTGGCTCGAGCTTTTCATGAATGCAATCGTGGTTCTTGTCGGACTATTCGGCAGTATCCAGTCCTTGTACGAAGGGATTGATGCCATGGTAGCCGGCAAGAGCTCCCACTAATCCATCCATCTATTTTATTAATTCGAAGGTCTCTCCTTCTTGAGTGGCCGCTTCTAGCAGGTCTCGAAGTGCGCCTCCCGGTGGCAGCAACCTGCCAGCTAGACTGGAACAAACCGTATTTGTTCATCTTTATTTTTAATTGTTTTCTTTTCTTATTTAAAATAAAAGGCAAACATATGTTTTTAAGAGATGCTCGAGCGATTGTTAGTTGGAGTTGTACGTTGTCCAAAAAAAGAATCCTTTCTCTTCTTATGATTTTCGTGCGATGAAGAAAAGAAAAAAATAAGACCAGGAAAAGCTTCGAGTCTGTCATGCTTGCATATAAGTGCAAAAAGTAAAGAGCTGTATACATCAAAATGGGCCCAACTCCGCGCGCCACGGCTGTTCATATATTGTGGGGACCCATTGTGATCGAGTCAAGGTGCTGCGGGTCAAGGTTAGCATCGCCGAGTCCCTGGTCGTTGACCAAATCCGGCTTGGAGTTGAGCTCCATAACACCGCCGTCCTGCGCCTGCGCAGGCTCGGCGATGGATTCCTGCACAGAGTGGGTCAGCTCTTTCTCCTTCGCTATCCGCTGCTTCTCCTTCAGCCTTTCCCGATACCTGCGCTGCCTCTTCGCCGCCGGGCCAATGTGAATCTCGTCGCGCCTCCTCTTGGCCTCCGATATGTGCTGCCAGAACCTCGCTTTCAGGTCGGGTCTGCGCTTCATCTCCTCCATCAGAAACGCCAGCGCCTCGTTCACGTTGTCCGCCGGCAGCTTCTCGTCCTCGCTCAGGTCGAACAGGTTGCGCAGCTGCGTGCCCACCGTCTTGCGCAGCGAAGCCTTGACCTTGGGCCCGCCGCCGCCCATCAAGCTCGGAGGACGCGTCGGGACGCGTGGCTGCGGAGCGTGCGACACGCTCTCTTGGTCCGACGGCGGCGGCGGAGGGTTCGTGTTGGGCACGTCATGCTGCCCGTCGACGTCCATTTCTTTTGTTCCAACGTACAATTCGCACTCTCACGACTGATTTCACTACCCAAACAGCCAAATGCCAAAATGCCCAAACGCCAAAACGCCAAAACGCAACTGAGCTCTCTACACAGCAACTAAATAGAGTCTATCGGCTGTCTCCGGCGTGCGTCTACAGTGGTATGTCACACGCCTCTTCGCCAAGCGCAGCTCAACTAAGGATCACAACAGGATCACAACAGGACCACAATAGGATCACAACAGGACCACAAGAGGATCAAGATGGTCGCGTCCAGCGTTAGAAGTCGGTCGATCAAGTGCAAATGTGTCAGAAGCTCTGCGTCCTTTCTCAGCGTTTGCGTGAGAGAACGACACACACACAGAGAGAGAGAGAGAGAGAGAGAGAGAATGTGCGGAACGCTTGTATGTATCTTCGCAGTTGGCTCCGCGCACCTTGTGTCGCGCACAAGTCTTTGTCACTCTTGTCTCTCTTGTCTCTCTTGTGTCGCTTGTCACTCGTCGCTCACACGAGACGCCTCGTGCGGTTCTCGTCACATCGGGGTCTATATGACGGAAGGACGCACGTAACAAGGGTGTATTGATGACTGGGGTAAGTCAGTTAGAACCTTCGGTGACGTGGGTCGGAGATGGTCGGAGCGGGGAACGGCCGCCGCGTCGTAGGGGGAGCCTAGTGACTGGGGTTAGGGTTGGATGGACGTCTCACTGGAGTCTACGTGACGAGAAACGTGAGGCCATTTAACTAAAGCGGACTTGTGACACCATTTTTTCCCCTCGATTTTTCCCCCCCCAATACAGTGTAGTACTAATTCGTTTAACTAGTCTTCCATGCTTTGCGCATAGGACGCTCTAGCAAAACTAACAAAACAAACAAAACAAGCAGTGGCTTTTTTAACTAGGACAGGCTTATTATTTTTGGTGTCTAGCTAAGAGCCTTATTGCGATCGTTACGCGCTGTCAAACGCTTAAGTGCAGCGTAAACAAACCCTAAGTGGTTTTGTCGGTGAGGAACGCTTTGGGCTAGCTTATTAGGTAGCTGATAAGTCTAATAGCCATAGTGTATATGTGTATGATTGTGTCTAACTGAACTGTTAGATCAAAAGTGAGGCACTGATGCAGCGACATTCAGCAACGAAAAGCCACCCATTTGGCACATTTGGCACATCTGGCACATCTTTGTTCTCTCCTTAGTTCAGTGAACGAGAAAGGACCCTGACTGTTTTTCAATTTAGATGAAAAGTAAACAGTAAAATTTCACTTGACTTTGAATCGCAGGATGACCCAGCCGTCGCGCTGTTGTCTCGATCAGGATTCTTAGCGATCGAAAAAGTTGACGAAAGAAATAGAAGAGCAACTGGGTACAACCTTTCACGGCAAGAAGACTGAAAAGTGCGACGGGTGGTACTGTACCGCTCTAACAGCATCTACTAAAAACAGGATACGTAAGGAAAAAAAATAGCGAAGAAACCAACACAAAGATGACCGAACCCAGGTTGGATCATGGTCTCTTGGCCTCGAATCGACTGCCATAAACGATTGACTCGATGGTCAGCAGCGGTACTCACGTGTTCAGAACGTGAACTTTTGAACTTGGAGCTCGGGCTGGAAGCCGCGCTGTACTGTCTGTATTCACGATCGATCAATCGGCGCATTCTACAGACACTTATTGCTATTGCTTTCGTTTTTGCTTTTGCTTGGAATTCCTGAACACTCGTCGACCGCGAGAGGCGCTTGGCTGGGGAACATTGATTTGAGGACGATTGTGCGGGCTGCGTGCATTGGCGCTGCGGTAAGGTGCCGAGAGAGGGGAAGAGCGAAGGAGCGAAAATGGCGGTGCGACAAGGTCTTGTTGCAAAAGAAATGGTCGAAAGTCGCGCACCCTGCTTGCGCTGCGAGGATGCGATGCGGCATGGAGTTGGGGCCATTGTGGCAGGAGAACGGATCAAGCCGCAGTTTCTTGCAGCAACGCTCATGAGCGCCTACTTGATTTCAACCATGCCACAGTACACCGGCTCAGACGGGATCAAAGTATGCCTGCTGTCGCTGATTCTCTTTTGCAGTTTGCATTCCTTGGTTTTGCCGGTCACCGCAGCTATCTCGCCGCAGCTTCGCCGTCGGGTTGGGGAGTCTCCTCGGCGAGAGGGATTGTGGCGAAACTTGGTGGTTTCCTTCGTATTCGTGTCGACTTGTACGTTGGGGCTTGTTGATATTGGCACCAATGAGGTTCCCTGGTCAAGATTGATGCAATTAGATAGATCCGATGTATGCAGTGCTTGGAATGACACCCTTTCGAACTCCACATTCACTTCGGGCAATAGCTCGGCCGGTGGTTTTTGCGCTAATGCTTGGGAGGAGAGATGGCAAATTCTTCCGCGAGACTCCTTCCTGGGAAGGGTTTGGGAAATGACTGACCTCTTGACGTTGAAGAGCTTCAGATGTGACCGCTTGGTCGCTCTTGCGGCGGGCTACTCGGTGGCGGACAGTATCGATATGTACATGAGCCCGGACGGCCTAGGTCTAGAATTGGTTCTGCACCACGGAACGATCTCCATCGCTTACGGCCTCTCTGCTTACCGAGGAGTGTACGCGGGATACTTGACTACGGCGCTGTTTGCAGAGGCAAACACGGTGTTTTTGCATGGCCGGCGTCTCTGGCTGCTGGGAGGAGGTTCCAAAACTTCCAAGCCATATATGTGCATCGTAGGCTGCCTATTGCTAGGCTTTCCATTCCTCCGCCTATTGCCCCACATTTGGCTCCTGGCAAGCGTTGTGGCTGACTTTGCAAGGTTCGGAACGCTGTGGGAATTTGGCATCGCTGCAGGGGGGATGGCGGCGATAAACGTACTGAACTTGCTGCTGCTGCGAAGGGTGCTACGGGCTGATCGTGAGTTGTTGAGCAATCTAACACCCCTTCCCGCAATGGCACACAAGAAATGATATGTGTGGCTCGAATGATCCTGCCAATATATATTGTTCTTGCAACTAAACTCGGCGCACGATCGCGGTTCTTGCCCGGCAACTCACTCTTTGTCCTCGTTCAATTGAGACTATCATTGCCCATGCCTTTTTTTACTATACTTCTTTTTTTATGATAATCTTTTTCTTGCGGCTAGTTCATGGAAATTTGTGATGGTTTATACTTTCTTAAAAAGACACCTACTCAGTTCACTGAACCAAAGTGAACATTCACTGAAAGCATACATTGATGTGTACGTGAGTGGCACTCCTTAACTCCTTTGCTGCCTCCTAATTCGCGTGAAACGAACCTTTCTCTTGCCAGTGGAAAGTGTACAGGCCAATACCATCAGCTCTCCAAGATTAATAATAACAATGCAAATCAAAAAAGAACATCGAGAGGGAACTGAGCCCTCGGACCAACAACCCCCAAACGCGTTCCTTAGGCTTTCTCTTTGTTCACAGACGTTCACAGGAGAACAAGTACTAAGAAAAACGTTTCAATTTTCTGTCGCGACCGTAAGTGACACAGCCGCGTGTGCAAATGATCCCCACCAACAAAGTCTCTGGCCTCTGTGAGCTGTGAGCTGTGAGCTCTAAGTGCAGGACTCTTGAGCTCTGAGCACTTACAACAAAGGGCAACAAAATGGCATATCTCGCTCTGCTTTGCGCTCGTTATATATGTTTCGTGACTTTTGTTCGGAACACCCAGCGTACGAGCTTGTAGTAATCCCGCGGAGCGTGACGTCAGCTTCTTTCCTCACGGCTATTACCGACTAGTCCCCACGTCATCTAGCTCGCAACAAGAGCCGTTACAGCTTTGACCAGCCTGAGCCTGAGCCTGATCTGAAACCCTGCTGCCTTTGTTCCTTGTTTCCTTCTTGCTTTCTTTCTTGCTTTCTCATGTCAGTTTCCTTCTTCTTTTCCATTTTTTCCATTTTCCTCTTTCTTTCTTCTTTTTTGTTTGCTGCTTGTTGTTTGCTGTTGTCGTTCATCCGGCTGTGAGTCGACACCGATGTTAGTTAGTTTGTTCACAATCGCAGCGCGCACAAACACACACGCACACAACACTAAGGTCCAGGCGCAAGTGCCCACACTGAGTGACTGACTGAGTGACTGACTGACTGACTGAGTGCCTCGCTCCACCGAGCGATCGGGCTATCACTTGCATCGATCGATCGATCGACGCAGAAAGCGCAACCTGCACGCCCTCCTGCGCAGCGCTCTCTCTCTCGCTCTGCAAACAATATACCAAGCATACAAAGCACACCAAGCATACGGACTCACGGGAAGCTGCGCAGGACACCAGGACACCAGGATCGCAGGATCGCAAGGCTGGTCGTTGTCGTTGTCGTAGTCGTAGTCGTAGTCGGCGGCGTGGTCGGCGGCGGCTCTCTGCGCTAGGCCGCGCATCTCCAGACACACTCTCTCAATCTCTTTCTCATTCTCAATCTCATTCTCAATCTCATTCTCAGTCTCAGTCTCTCGGTTGCGCGCCGCAGCGCGAAGGCGGACGGCGTGCGCAATGCCGCGCACAGTCCTTCCTCGCGACAAGTGCGTGGACCCGTTCGCATCGCCGGGGATGCGAGCGCCGCGCCGTCTTCAGTCCCTCCGCGCGCGCGCGCCTCCCTCCGCCGGCGGATGGCTGCGAGGCTCCCCCTCCGCCAATTCCAACGCCAATTCCAACGCCAACGCCAGGGCCAGGGCCAGGGACAACGAGAGAAAGGCGTCGCGGGCGCGGGCGCGGCTGGAGGAAGCTCGGCGTCGCGCTGGGCGCGTGGTGATGGCGGCGGGCGAAGGTGAAGGTGAATGTGAAGTTGACGTGGGCATGGACATGGACGTGGACATGGAGGTTGATGGCGAAGGATGGGCGGCGGAAGCGGCGTTTGCGTGGAAGGCCGAGGCGAACGGGGATCTGGCGCTGCGCTTGGGGCAGCGCGTGGCGGTGATGTGCCGGCGCGAGGACGGATGGTGGATGGGGAAGGCTGCGGATGGGGAGATGGGATGGTTCCCAAGCACGTTTGTACGGTGCGACGCATGCGGACAGCCCATGCGCTTCCCGGTCGCTACTGTCTTCGACGCAGACGGGTCAGCCGCGTCGAATGAGCGCAAGGTATCACAAAGGACAAATGCCCGCGTTGCGGGCAGCGACAGCAGGCTCGGCAGGGCCTCGCGCGGGGCCGCCGGGATGCACGTGGATGTGGAGATGGAAGCGGAGGCGTTGGCGGAAGCGGAGGCCCTGGCCCAGCGCGAACTGTCGCCCACGCGAGATGCTAGGCGCATGGAGGCGGAGGAGAGCGCGCAGGCGCTCAGGGTGGCCCGCCAACGGAAACAGCACCAGCTGGCAGAGCAAGAGCAAGATCAGGATGATCAAGATCAAGATCAAAATCAAGATGGCCGGTCTGCCCCCCACGAGGACCAGCAGCAAGCAATGGAGCACGGAACGGAGATGGACGAGTGGGTCGGTCGGCAGGTGGAGGTGCGCTTCGGGAGCGCAGTGTCGTTTTCGGGACAAGTGGTGGCGGGCAGCGAGAAGAAAGGCGCACTTGACGTCAAGATGCACGACACTGGGGAACTCAAGCGAGGGGTGTCGCTGGACGACCTCGTGTTCGAACGCAGGCCGTCGCTGATCAGGCGCCGCTCGTCGGGCAATCTTTTCCTGGACAGTACGGTGGATAACCGTCATCATTCGGCGCACAATATTCACATCTCCGAGCCAGAGCGCCAGGAGCGCATGGTGCGCATTCTGACGGAGGAGACGTGGCACGGTAGGGCGAAGAGCTCTAAAGCCGAGAAGATCATGGCAAGAAGAGGCACGCAGTTTACCAGGTCTCAGCCAACCTTGGACCTGCGTGAGCCCCTGCCCTCCAAGTCTGTCGCTCGCGCAGAGAAGATCCGAGCGAGGAGGTGCACAAACTTCGTTGGCAGCCAATCTCCTCAAGACGCCGATGACGAGTGCAGTACTGTGTACACTGTCGATATGGACGAGGACTGGAATAGCCTGCAAGGCTATGCGGCGAGCGACATCGACGACAACGAGACCATCGGAGATGACAGCCATGGTCACCAAAACCACCATGTTGGTTTCGCTACAGAGCTGCAGAGCCAGCTCTCGGCAAACTCCGTCAGAGCCGCCAAAATTCGCGACCGGCGCCCTACCAGCGCTGCGCTCACCCAGAATTTAGAAGATGACGAGTTAGAGGATGAACAGGAAGATGACGAAGGTTCCTTCCTCCCCGAGATTCAGTTGGACACTGTCGTATATTCTGCGAGGTTAGATCGCATGCATTCCATAGAGTCCATCGTCGAATGTAATAGCGTTTTGGAAGAAGGGCAAGACCAAAGTAATGCAGAGCTCGCCTCTAGCGAGGCGGGCGAGAACAGCATCGCAGATGCTGACAAGGGATCGCGCATTCACGATGAAGCTAATAATCTAGTTACGAAGGTTTTGGGAGAAGCTTTAGCCAGGCAAACGCAGAGCCCGATATAAAAGAGTCTATGGTGTCTGTCTGTCTTTGTGTGTGCTTTTATGTGACTTGCGTTAGTACGTTCAAATTTAACCATTGTAAATCAGCCAATTTGTCTTCTTGATTATATTCCTCTCTCCATTCTTGCCAGCGGTGCTGTTATCCGTTCGAATCTTTTTTTTCAAGTTTTCTACTAGAAAAAAGGGTGCAGCCTTTTGCACTTGCCGCAAACAGCTCGTCCTTAGCTAGCCTTTCGGCTACAAGTGTACAGAATTCCATGTGCGCGAAAATTGCAAGTGAAGCCACGAAGTGCAGCGTAAAAAGAAACTATCGGAAGGTGGGGTGCGAAAATTGATGAGTTCATCCTGTGTGGAACGCAATTGAGCTTGTCCGGGAATCGACGAGTTGCACAAGAGGCTAGGGGAACTTTCTTTTTTAATTTGTTCACACGCCGCTTCTTCCTGGCATATGAATCCCTTTTTCTAGATCTACGAATAGACAAAGGCGCGAGAGAAGGAACAGCGACAGGAAACCAAATTTCCATCAAACAAGGTGGGCAGCTCTTCAACAATATTCTACACACAAGTTTACGATAAACGATTCTTCTGTTCACACCGCAAAAATTGCTGTCCGAAGATTGTGAACCTGGGGCACAATTGGGGGGTATGCAGAGAAAGCAAAGTTGTTTTCCTTCACACGAATACCTAGACTCTCTCTCTCTCTCTCTCTGCACTCATACTGCGCTACTGAACAGAGCACCCTTGTGGCAGTATTTCACGATCAAGAATCAATAAAATGCAAGGGTTCAACAACACTAAGCTTCGCTTTGCTCCACCTCGCTTCCAGCTTTGCGCTCACTATCAAGGGGTGGTGCATCATTCTGCTGGGAGAACGGTTCTGACGCCTCCGCGGCATCACTAGTGACAAAATCTTTCTGAGCATCTTTCTCGCCCTCCGAGTTTGGGTTTTTTGACTCTGTTTGCTCTTTAGATTCCTCCTCCGTTTCAGTCTTCTGTAGCCTTTTGGCGGACAACATTTCAACTATAGCGCTTTGCTTGGAGGCAAAGCTCTTCATTGCGCGAATCTTAAAATACGCTCTCTTAAGCTTCTGCTTGCGGATCTTATCGATACCCTCGATGACGTGGTCACCGAGGTTGGCTGAGCTCTGTGCCTCTGGGTTGGCAACCCAAGGCTCCAAAAGAACTTGTTTGGCCGATAGCCTCTTCTTCGGATCTACCTGCAACAGCTTCCGAATTACATCTTTGGCTCCTTCGGAGACGTTGTCCCAATATGGAGACTCAAACGCAAACTTGCCCTGCTTGATCTGCTCAAATAACTCTGACTGTGCTTCGGCGTAAAAGGGGGGATAGCCGCACAACAAAATAAAGAGAATGACGCCGAGAGCCCACGTGTCCACCTTGAGGCCATACTTTTTCTGCATCAGAATTTCTGGTGCCACATATCCTGGCGTTCCGCAAGCATCTGTTGCGACCAAACCACGTAGTCACGCTGTCTGTCAGTAAAATCTTGCCTGATGTGATGCACACAGCACATAGCACATAGCGACAAATACAGAGAAAAGCACTTACCGTCCAGTGGGGTGTCCGAATCCGCTTCTGATATGTCCTTTGCGAGCCCAAAATCCGTAAGCTTGATGTTCGCGGTGGGGTCTTTGCTCTCATAAATTAGATTTTCAGGCTTGAGGTCACGATGCACAATTTTCAAATCTTCGAGGTACGCAAGAGCTTGAGCTATCTGTTTCGTGGTAAAGGCTGCCTCGATTTCATTGTACGACTGTTTTTCCACGATGGAGTCAAAGAGCTCTCCGCCAGACACGAGCTCCAAAACAAGGTAAAAGTATTCTTGCTCGTCGAAAAATTCCAACAGGCTAACACAATTTTTGTGTGACAGCTTGCCCATGATATTGCATTCTTCTTGCAGCAAGGAAATTTCGTCGGCTGGTATTCTCGATTTGTCGATCGCCTTGATTGCTACTCTGGGCGGAATGGCGATGCCATTGCTGTTTTTCCTTCCAGTTTCCAAGAGTTCGGCCTCGTACACCGTTGCAAACGACCCTTTCCCAATGGCGTCATTAAACTGGTATATGCTGGAGATCTTGCTTGCATTCGAGTTCTTCGAGGTGCCTCCCCCCATTGCTGCGAGATGTGCCAAGACCTTGAAAGCGAACGCTCTCTCGCCCGTCTATTTGTCCCTGCCTTTGTAGCTCGTCGCTTCCCCTCCACTTGCCTCCGCTCTTTCGTTTCTGTCCTCCGATCCGTTGCGTCGCGCGGAACGACCACTCTGACACCCGACCGGCGGGGCACCACGGCACTTTGCTTCCTGCGCGACGAGCGGTCTCGACCAGCAAATCCACCTCAAGCTACAATGCTGCTTCAACGACGCGAACGAAACACTCAGCAACGCACCAGCGCGGTTGGTCAGCAGTGAAAACTCTCCGGGCAATTGCACCAAACAGTGCCAAACAACAACGACTTCAAGGCCTGCCTATTGGCGTATCTGCGCGGGGCATAGAACTCCAACACCTACACCTCCTACACTTCTCTCTCTCCCTCTCACTCTCTCTTTCTCTCTTTCTGGCTGGGCGCCTCCCACAATTAGCGACTCTGTTGCCTTTTGCCTTTTGCCTTTTGCCTTTTGCCTTTTGCCTTTTGCCTTTTGCGTTGCTCACTCGGCCGCAACACCTCTTTTGCCGCTTGGGAGGAGGGAGGAGGAGGGGAGGAAGCCCCACGCTGGATAAAATATTTAATTGGACTAACAGAGGCGTTTCCCATGCGATCGCAGTAAGCTCTTCCAACATGTGCACTACTCTCTCTCTCTCTCTCTCCCTCTCGCGAAGCAGTTGACGAGAGAGAGAGAAAGAGAGTAAGAGAGCGAATGAGTGAATGAGTAAGAGAGCGAATGAGTGAGTGAGAGAGAGAGAGAGAGAGAGGATGAGTGAATGAGTGAGTGCACGAGAGAGCTCTTTTTTGCTCGGAACGAAGACGCGATGCAGAGCGATGGCTTGAAAGTAGATTATTAGTCCATTATTGATCGCCAAGACTATGGATTCCTCTCCATCGCAACTCATAGCCTGAGTCTCAGTCTCAGGCTCAGAGCTCACCGAAACGGCAATAATTACACCGCTTTCGTCTTGGCTCGATGGAAATATTTGTGAGGCTCGATTGGCCAATACGAAGCTGACGGTGTTGGAGACCGCAGGACTTTGTAGTACTCGTGACTCACGAGACCAGAGGCTCTCGTCGCTCTCTCGCTAGCCAGCGAGAGATTGGAGCTGTTTTTCAAGCCCGCGGAGTGGAGGAATGAATGGATGTATGAATGATTACTGCCTTCCAATCCAACAGACATATGAGGTGTGGTCGAGCTCAACCTAAGGAATACAATGACAGTAGCCTTCTCATCAAACCCCCCCCCCCCCCCCCCCGCTCCGCTTGCCCACTCTCCCTTCCCCATGAAGCGACAAGCAGACTTTTGTCCAAATCGCGCAGTTCGACTGTGTTTTTGCAGCGCCGCCAAAGTATCGAAGCTTTGAATTTCCCTCGGACAAACAATGGAGTATTCAAAGTTACACGAATCCCAACGCATCTCCGCGTCCACCACTCCTTTCATGATCAGCCTACTCAGTGCCTACCTGCCAGCTCTGGGCGTAGATGCTCGCGCCGCGCCGCTCGTGTACCACCTTCCTTGAGGCATCTACTGGTCTCCTTCCATCCTTCCCGCGCGGGGCAAGCATCATGTTTTCTTTACAAACAAACAATTCATCCAAGGTCGTTTGCAAGGTTTACTTAAAGTAATTAAGTTAGCGACCTTAATTCCAAAAGCATGTAATTACGGTGCAAATGATTATTGGGCATCGAAAACACTAGTTGTGGGGAGGTTCAACACTCAAATTACATCCTTTACGCAGTATTTTAACGCGAGTTTAGTTTCTTGAGTTCTCTTTTAGAAAAAGAGACGGTTGAAACAGATCCGTTAAAAGTTCAAGGCTTACACTCAGTTCTATAAATTATCATATCCAATAGCTAGAGACTACCTGTGGCTTAGCAATAAAATGAACAATGCGATGAATAGACCGTAGGCGATGCCGCCCGCCGTGTTGAATGTACCTCAAAGAAATAAAATGTAAATAACCAAGCGACCAGCAATTTTGAGCGAAACAGGATTCGAAATGCAATTGGCATTGGAACTTGCTGTGTTGTGACGACAAAGTAATCGCCAAAGTCAGAGTCATCCCATCCCCGTGTTTGGACGGCGCTATTTCCGCTTGGAATGCATACTTTCGAGACCTTCAGTGTTCACCAGGAATTTCCCGGAGCCACTGGAAATGTGCGAGCTTGTGCGTTTTCTTTCCCGGGACAGGCTGGCCATCATTTCGAGGCACAGAAGCCACAGCTCATCTCTTTCTTGATGAACGACATCCCTCTTGCGGGACGAAGTCATGTCCCCACCCGCCTCCGCGCGAGCGAAAGGTGAGCGCCTGGTTCTAAGGTCACTACGCTGCGCGAAGGTCGAGGCATTCAGCGCTTTTGGTCTTTAGGTTTTGATTTCTTGAACTTGCACATGCATGCACCGCTTTTCTCACAGTCGGATCTCTAGGTACTAATTTCGTCCCCCCTCGCCAGAAGTCTCGGTTGGAATCAAGTGGGTTCTGGTGCAGTGTAATCGCATGTAATTGTAACTCTTTTCTACTTTGAACAAAGAATTAAAAGAAAAATAAAAATAATAATTAAAATCTACAAATACAAATTTTCGCGCACGTACACTTTTTCCAGGAAGAGCCAATGGCATGAAAAATAAAAAATGCCGTTTGCCTTTCAGACTCCGAGCCAGAAAGAATTAAAGCTTGGTAAGATTTCGCAGGCACCCCCAGACAGCGCTGGAGGATCAATCACTTCGCCCGGGCCGGAGACTTATAAAACAGCAACACTGTGCTAGACAAAACTGTGTAAAAAGGCCGCAAGCAAGCACACCAAGAGGCAAGAGGAGGATGAAGGAGAAAGTCCGGCGTGGCCCCGGTTGAAACAGCGACACCAAAGTAATTTCAATCAACAACTCTTGCGGTTCGGATTAATTATTCCGACTTGAAGAGGAGTAAGTTTGAGAATTCTTCGCCTAACCACACCGTCAATCTTGGGGGATGGATGATGGTTGATAGAAACGAGGCCCCGGCATTGTCCTGCGGGATTGGCTTGCGTGTAGGAGGAGGAACAAGCGCTCACCGACTACTCGCTGACTTGTGTGAGTCTACACAGTGGTGTGTGACCTGTGCATTTTTGTGACCAACTTTGTTCGAATCTGAGGACACTGGTGTTTTCGGGGTCTGGGAATGAATATCTGGGACAGACGTGCTCTGAGTACTGACCACTGAGTATATTGGTAAATAGAACTTGAAGCAAGGAATGCCATTCAATGACTCGGATGTAGCCGCCCGGGCGGACTCTTGACTTTTTGCAAATTCCCGAATTCCGAAACTAGCGTAAGCGTGCATTAGTCAGCGAACGAAAATCCTCCAAATACTGTGGATTTCGTTGGGTGAGCGGCTCAGTCGGGAAGAAAGCTACGCAAAGCTCCTTGCTCAAAGTTGCTCAAACAGGTCGAGCTAATAGTACTCGAGTACCTACTACATCTATTAGCTAGCTAGCTAGCTCTTCGACAACTTCGACAGGCGAGTTGACGACGGCACTGAACCTCAACCTGAGGACTCCACGGCAGGAAACCAGCTTTTGCTCCCCCGCACAACCAACCTGTCGCTGCAGAAGCAGAAACAGTGCTATGAACTGTGAGACGGCGTGAGTGCGTGAGTGGGTGAGTCAGTAGTCAGTGAGCCAAGCCGCCACTCATCTGACTGATTGGACAAAACCACAGAACACATGCACTACATATCACTACATGCACAATGGTCGCTGAGTTGAGGGGTCGCCACAAGACTTCGGGCAAGAGTAGTGTGATCTTTACTCAGGCCGATAAGGGTCCCGCTAGCCAACTTACTGACTGTCTGGTGCGTCTTTACAACGCCACTGTGTGGCGAGTGCATCGTCGCGACTGGAAGAAGGCAAGGCAGAAGTAAAAGGAGAGCATGAAACGTAAATCGTCATTCTTTGCTTGGTCTCTCTTCCTGTCTTTTTCTGGATGCACAGTCAGAACTGATTGATAAGAACAATTGTGAATTGTGAGTTCGTGAATTGTGAGTTCGTGAGGAGGACAAGGTCTGTTTTTCTTTCCGACGCAGACATCTAGGCTTCGTAGTCCATGATGCACAACAAACTTCTCCGCGTGAAAGAAGAAGGCAAGTCGACTGGAGATTTGTTTTGTTTTGGTGTGTGTTGTGTTGTGTTGCAGCTGAGTTGCACTGTATTTGCCAGGGACTTTCCCTTTCTTCGCTCTCCCCCCCTCCCTTCCGCCAGAAAGTCCCTTTTTCGAAACTTTGAGCCGATGGTACTAGTACAGTAAACAATACAATCTCGTATGACGACAAGGATTGGCGTAAGGCGTTGCAAGTTGGCGCTAAGTTACAGCGACAAGAAAGGCGGGAAACGACATGTAGAGTGGGCTAATGCAGATGATTAATGAATTGGGAGATCAAAACATCATTGTAACTTCTGTAACCTTCAAGAACAAATAGAACCTAGCTGCGAAAAATTCGAGACGGCCTTGGTGTAACTTGAACTGTGGCACGTTCCACTTCATTTACATTAATTCTCATTCTTGGCCTGTGGTCGCATGGTCACGTCATTCGTTCCAACTATTTTTAGACACGGGGTCACGGGGCACGGGAGCGGCGCTTCCAGGCAGCGCCGACTGCAGACTTCAGATAGCCACCACCACCACCACAAACTCACTATCACCTTCTTTTTATTTTAGCAAAAAATAGCCAATGCAGCAGACGTGGCCAAAATGTTTACCTTTTTTACTCAACTTGAAAATTTCTCACCGCACTGGAATCTCAGCGCTAGGACCTAAGGCCGAGCTGTAACGCAGTCGACAATTCTGCCACCGTGCGACATGTGGCCAATTTGCCTTTCTGTGTGGAGGAGGAAAGGGAAGATAGACTCAAAAATCCAAAATTTTCACCTGGAAAAGTATAACAGTAGAATGGCAGAACAGTAGAACAGGGTGGCTGTGGATGATGTTGTGGATGTTGTGATGTGGATTCGCAATTTCGCACTCACTGTCGGTGGCATCGTTATCGGAAAACGGACGATGCGTCCCTTTTGAAACTATGGTGTGAGATTTTGCTGCGATACTTGCGCGCCCGTTGTGTTCAACTACAGACGACTGGCGACATTTGTGATTTTCTTGCAGGCGAGTGAAATGAATACGGCGAGAGCGACATCTCTCCCAGGATATCTTACTCGTCAGATTTGTCAAACCGAATTCAGATCCAGAGTTCTAGAAGGAGAAGAAAGTAGGAAGAAACATCTTTGTTCGAACAACAGAGTACTTTCTGTCTTTTTTCACAGCCAGAAGTCAAAGTCATTGGACTGGTTCAGATTGTTCAGATTGTTCAGATCTCCGAAAATTCACACTCCGCCCGCTTCTTCCTGTTCTCTCCCTCCTTCTTCTTCCCGCTCATGACATGAGCCTTAACCCTGTATGGGCTCTTTCGACTGGTCGGTCATAGGGAAGGCCGGGTAGCCGCCGTACCTCTGTCTCAAAGAAATAAGCCCGCAGCACCCATGCGCTAAGCCATTAATACCATCTACAGTAGAAACATCTCAAGGCCATGTTCGCCTTTCAAATTTAGCTACCGAAAAGTGTGATCCAGTGAAAATGCGGCTCTCCTCTCAATTGCTGATGTAGCGAGAAAGTAGGGTTGATATTAATAATGCTAGCGGCTCGCCGTGATAGTCACGTTCAGAATTTCTCTCATATTTCATACTACTCGCTCTTACATTCTCCCGAGTTTAGTGATCGATATCGCCTGGGCTCTATAAAGACAATCTTATCTGTTTAACTAACCAAACCGCTCACCGTCTCAGGAATACTCGAGTCCGTATAGGCACCGTCCTAATT
The DNA here is from genome assembly GCA_012862575.1 of Parietichytrium sp. I65-24A. NCBI lineage: Eukaryota > Bigyra > Thraustochytrida > Thraustochytriidae > Parietichytrium > Parietichytrium sp. I65-24A. Next base: position 324,631 of record BLSF01000022.1, read on the forward strand.
CACAACGTTTGCAACATCTACTACTATCCTACTATAACTTGGTTATAATTCCCGCTGTTTGTGACACCTCTCTTACCCCTCCATCTAATCAATACACTAAGCATAAGGGTTTTATCCCGAGCGTTTCGGCCAGGCATCCTCTCCTTCTCCTCCTCCTCGCGCCCCTTCCCCTTTCCTATGCCTCCCAACTTTCTTGCACATCTGCTTGGCCTGCTTCCACCACGATCTTCTGCACTTAGCCCTCTTTGTAAGTCCTTTTCTTACGCAGCTCCTTCGTCAGGATCGAATTGGTCTCACGCGGAGAGCTAAAGGAGCTGCAGCTACAATAATAGGTCGCGGCTATCGTTCCGCGTAAGAAGCGAGTGGAGGGCTAGGAGACCCTTATGCAAGTCCCTTCAGGATAGAGCGACCAATGCATTGAAATGCGGTTTTCATCTTGTCACCTTCATGGGAGGGGGAAAGCTGAGTCCAACCAGTCCGTGTACGACTGCTAGCTGCGAGCTTCTCCTCTTTGCTGCGCTCTCTCACAAGAGGCGACACCTCAACAGATGGAGAGAGTGCCAAGATTATGGCTTTGTATAAGTCATAAAGTAGTGCCCCCAGCCGCTCCTGGAGAGCCAATGAAGTCATTAACCGTATTGAATAGTACTGCTACGGAGCAGCTAGAGGTGCAACTCCCTGAACTTTCGCAACTTGCAACGGGAGGAGGCTAGTTTCTTTTTATAGTTGATCTCTGCCCTTTGTTCGTAAAATTGAGAATTGTGAGTACGACTCCCTTTGCCTCTCCCTCCGTAAAGAATGTGAATTCATTTTTTCGGAGTATGATTATCATCAATCAATCAATTAATCAATCAATCAAACAAATACTTTTGTTCAATAAAAAAGGAGAGAATGGTTTTCTTTTTTCTCCGCCTCTCCCCTCTCCTCTCTGCTGCTCAATCTTCCTCTCTCTCTCTCTCTCTCTCTCACTCCAGCTTGGTCCCTCTCCCTCGCGCTCTCTCTTCGGGAACTAGCGCCGTCTAATCAATCCACTCAGGGCCATACCAAAACCGTGTAGGGCCAGTTAGCCCAGAAGTGAACTTCAGCAGAACCGAGTACGCAGTCTACAGATTTCTAGCGCCTGGCTACTGAGTACCCCACACTCTCTGACCTGTCCTCAGCGAGACAAGGAAATACACCTCCTCTCTGTCTCCCTCTCTCTCGCTCCCTCTGTTGACAAAGTTCTGAATTCCATACTCTCTCTGTGCTCTCTGTACTCTCTGTACTCTCTGTACTCTCTGTACTCTCTGTCTCACCTGAGGCCTGAGCAGAGGAAGAAGGCAAGAGAGAGAGCAGTGGGGAAAAAGCGGCGGGAAGAAGAAGAAAGAAGGGAAGGAAGAAAGGAAGGAAGGAAGAAAAGAACGGAAGAAGAAAGAAGGAAGAAGGCCCTCCTCACGACAAGCCACACTCGCGGAAGAAGGAAGGGGCCGGGGACACGCACATTATCGCACACTATCGGTTTCGCGTACGCAGCGGTAGCGTTGGGAAAGTGGAGGACCAAGCGAGGCCCGCGGGAGCTGCGGCGTGGGGGAAGCGAGTCGAGTGCCGCGTGGACGTTGACGTTGTGGCGCCAAAGTAGACGGGAGATACACAGGAGATAACAGCGGATTGGCTGTGGTGAACTGTTGGTGGCTTTTGGCAGTTGGCAGTTGGCAGTCGTCAGTTGTGAGTCGTCAGTTGACAGTGTGTTCGGCGTACATTTGCAGGAGCTCGCGGTGGAGAAGGTCGTTGAGTGAGGGCGGTTGAATGCTTTCCGGGCTGCAGCGGAGGAGAGCAAAGTCGTGGAGCGGTTGGGATTTGATCAATTTCGATAACATCTTCTTGTGGTCTGAAGAAGAGGTGATCGTTGAACCCAACGCTCCACAGGGCGGTGCCGGGACAAAGGACGATTTTTGTGTGGTCGGCCTTCTTCCCGCGTACCCCGTGCACCCTCTTTCGAAAGCAGTCTCGGACGACATTCAAGCCAAAGTGGAAATGGCGATGAGGAATCGCAAAGACCATGTGATGGAAGCGCAGTCAGACCAGAGCGTTTCTTCAGCCGGGGGGCGCAAACCGCAGACCAAGGTTCGCAGGATGCCTGTTAAGCTTATGTTTAGCACGTTTCAGTCCAAGACCAACACCCGCTCTTTGCTTGTCAAGCAAAGCGCTTTCCGCGAGAACGAATCGGTGGACCAAGACTCGGCCTTTGATCGTGATGAAGAAGAACCTATCGAGGAAGACGATGTCCTCCCTCTGCTCGAGGTTCACGGCGACGTGGAGTCTTTCGCGCTGTGTGGAGATGTCTGCTTCGTTTCCTATTACGAACTCGCGGGCGCAGAGGGGCTTGCTTCGGTCCTCGGGTCGTCGGAGTTTGTCTACAGTTCTGTTGGTGTCGTCTTTTCTGGCACATCCGGTTCTGACTCCCAGTTGTTTCACGCCACTACTTTTTTGGTGGATGGGTCCGAGGTATCCGTGGAACAAGGGGTGGAAAGCGTGTTGAACTGCTCAAGGGAGGATATTAGCGAGATTCGCAGGGACGAGAGCCGCCAAAATTTCTTTTTCGTGGATTTCAACGACCCTCGACGGGCTCTGGAAATATACAAAACGCTGCGTGGAAAGGGTAAATCTTTTGTTTCTTTCGCGCCACTTAGCACGCGCGAGTCTCGGACACATTCCAAGTTCATTCAACTTTTTGGGCTCAAGACATCCGATCTCGTCAAGTACATTCCAGAGATTCGCTCTTACAGAGCCAGCACCACAGAGCTCCCGGCTGTCTCTTCGCCCGAGATGCTACCGTTCGCGTCCCTTTCCATCAAGTCCCCCGCTCCTTCGCAACAGCAGCTGCAGTCTCAAGGTGGATCTTCGATGATGACCGGGGCGGGCTCTCGCGGGGGGGTGAACGGCGGCATTCGATCAAGCAATTCGAGTCCGGCTCCTGCCACCCATTACATGAGCGGTCTTGACGACTCGAACAGCGGGGGCAATAATAACAACAATTCCAACGGCTCCAACGGCCAACCAGCTGTTCGAGGGGTGCCGCCGCTGAACCGTGGTCCTCAAAAGAAAGCTAATACGGAATTTCAGGTCAGCGTGAATGACGTCTATTCTGGTCAGGACCGCCGCACCTCCATCATGATTCGTAACATCCCCAACAAATACACGCAAGAAATGGTTCTCAGGGAGATCGATGAGCGTTTTGCAAGAACGTACGACTTTTTCTATCTGCCCATCGATTTCCAGAACAAGTGTAATATCGGGTACGCGTTCATCAACTTTGCGAACACGCACACAATTCCCGATTTTTACCGCCATTTCAACAACAGACGATGGAACAACTTCAACAGTGGAAAAATCTGCGCAATCACTTATGCGCGAATTCAAGGCAGAGACGCTCTCATCGCACGCTTCGAGAATTCTAGCGTGATGGAGATGGACAAGGAGTGCCGCCCTGTTATTTTTGATGTCGCTAAACCGGCCATGGACACTCGCAATACCAATGGCAACATGCCTGGCTTGTTCCTGGGCACCCCGCCTGCTGCCCCTGCGGTTAACCCCCCTCCTGGTTTACAAGGCCTGAGCCCGTACTCACTTGGCGTGACCGTGGGCAATAGCTCGCAGCACCAGTCTCCTTTTGATAGCTTTGGGGACTCCAACTTTATGTCCGCTAGCCAAAATATTGGCCAGCATTTTGCTAGCTTTAGCCATTCCGGCAACGGCAACTCGGGCAGCTACTTTCAATAACGGAACCAGCCCTGTTTTTGGAAAGGCTTCCTGCAACTGTGGTCCCGCTCTGACCAAAACGCTGTATATTCAGGATCTGGGTGTTGAATTACTCACACTCACTCTTTGAGCATCTGGCCCGAACTTGGAGTGCATGTTTCTCTCTTTTTGGCTTGAAGCCGAGGGATTCATGCATTTCTCCCTCATCGCCATTGCCCTTTTTAGGGGTGAAGAATGCAAGTGAGGGTCTTGTGTGGTGATAAGAAAAAGAGGTGATATTTGGGGGGGGTGAGGAACTTTCGATGCGGGTTTTGTCGTACGGCCCAAGTCCTCTGGTCTTTCTCCTCCCTTTGTCTTTCTTTCATTTCGTCCTATATATGATGAGTTGGGCAGAGTCGATATTTCGGTGGGAGTGCCGTTTTGTTGCTCTTTGTATTCGCGCTGGTACTTTTGTTTGCCGTGCTTTTGCTATATTTGTGCAGGCCCGAAATGCCTGCTAAGCTCTCACAGCTTCCGCAGCACGTCGAGTGACGCCTTGGTCATACAAGCTGCTGCGGCTGCTATTTGCTTTCAATTTTGTTTTGGGGTTCATTTCTTTCCTACATTCGATCACTCGATCTTTTGTTCGTTCGAAGCCGGTGTCGACTTGCAGTACTCTCGTTCTGAACCGGAACGTGTCTTACATTTTCTGCAATTCCTTTTTCAGTTTCTTTTTTCCCCAAAAAAATTACTGACGATTTCCAACTATTCACTCTTTCCTCCACTCTTTTCTCTCGACACGCTGCGCGACTATCTGCACTTTTTCTCTCCCGTTCATTTGCACAAGATTACACAAATTTACACAACTTACACAAGGCACAGTTTGCACAGACACACCGATGCGTTCCGCAAACGTTTGCAACGGTTTTGTGGGCTTGCACTGTGCACCCCTAAGGTATCGCCTAATTGCGTTACACCCCTTTCTATTTCTAGGATTGGACGATTTGGTGATGATTAATTCAGATGGATGAGTATCGATCTATTCGCCGACAAAGATAAGAAAGGTCAAAAGTGGAGCAGACTGAACAGACGGCAAGCCCAATCAATGCTCTTTTAACACGCTGTCTCGCCCTGAATAAACTAGCTAGCACGAAGCGGGTGTGAATACAGAGGCACATTGCATTGCATTGCATTGCATTGCATTGCATAGAATGGATAGACAAGCAGCCGCGTTAGCAGCGTTAACCGACTGCGAAGGGCCGTAAGGAGCGCTGGGACCTCGTAGGCGCGCAACCGAAAGTTACCGAGTAGAGAAAGTAGAGAACGGAGAACAGACGTTGGCAATTGGTTTGTTGTTGGTGTGAAAATAGAAAGGAAGGCACACTCGAAACGTCGCAACGTCGCCGAGACTTGGCTGGGAAGCGCGACAGCTGTTTGAGCGATTGGAGAAAGGCCAGGGAAACGGGCAGGTGAACTTGGCGCAGGATAAAGGTCGGCGGCGACTTCGCAGGCCGGTCAAGTAGTGGAGCACCGTGACAAACGGTTTGTTGCCTCCTAGCAAGATGTTTGTCTTCCTGAGCAAGAAGATTGCCATGCCAAGCGGCAGCAAAATCCACAGCTTGGCGTGGAATTCGGCGCAGGGCTGGATCGCGTGCGGAGGAGAGAATGGCTTGCTCAAAGTCCTCAAGATGGAAACAGCTGCGGACTCGAAGGCGCGCGGAATCGCTGCACCAGTAAGTTGAACGCCGAAGAAGTTAGAGCTCTTGTGTGTATTTCTGGGCCAAAACTAATCCCTCGATGTTATCGCTACGTTTGCCGTAATCCCAGAGCAACCTGTCAATGAATCAGACCTGCGAAGGGCATCAAGGCGCAGTCGTGTGCAGCACCTGGAACGCAGTCCATCGAAAGCTGACAACCTCAGACGAGTATGGTTTGATCATCGTGTGGATGCTTCATCGCTCCGAATGGTACGAAGAAATGATCAACAACAGGAACAAGTCCGTTGTCATGTCCATGAAATGGTCTGGAGACGGCCAGCGCATCTGCATCGGGTACGCGGACGGAGCGGTCATCGTTGGTGGTGTGGACGGCAACCGCATATGGGCCAAAGAGCTCGGCATGGAGCTGACATTCGTGGAGTGGTCTCCTGATGGTCGCCATATTCTCTTTGCAAATAGGCAAAACAGGATCTTCATCTTTGACGCCAAAGGCAACAAGATTGCCAAGTTGCCCCTCTATATTTCAGCAGACGCAGACAACGACGACGTAAGGGAGGACGGTTCCGGACATGACATCATTGGGCTTCATTGGTACGACGGTACGCGCGGTCACGTTGACAGCGATGCTCCAGACTTGGCTATCGCGTTTAGAAACGGGAGGGTGCAGATCACCAAAGGACTCAATTTCAGCGGCAAAAGTGCAGCCAGTGCCTCACCAGAAAGTAAGAGTGGAGCGGATGACGACGTCGCTATTCTTCACGTTCAAGCTACCGAAGAAAACTATCCACCAGTGCTTATTGACACCGGTATGCGCCTCACCAAGATCTCTTGGAATGCCGATGGCTCGATCCTTGCTTTGGCCGGGACACAGGAGTCAACTGCGCCTTCTGGAGAAAGCCGAACACTTTGCATGGTTCAATTCTATACCCCGTTCGGACAGCATCTGCGCTCTCTGAAGGTTCCTGGCTCAACCATCTCCGCAATCACGTGGGAGGGCACTGGCCTTCGCATTGCTCTGGCTGTGGACTCGTTCATATACTTTGCAAACCTGCGCCCGGACTACCGCTGGGGATACTTTGGCAACACCGTGTGCTATGCACACGGTAAAGCTGACCGCCAGGATACCTCTGTGGTCTTTTGGGATACCCACTCCGAGGAGCGCCATGTCAAATATGTCAAGCGCCTTACTGCGATTCGAGCTGCTGGGGAGAACGCCGTCCTCGCTACTCGTGGGGAAGGCAGTTTTTTGGTTCAGGCTTCCAAGAACCAAAAGATCACGCTGAGGCAATTTTCCCTCGTTTTATGCAATGCCATCGGCAGTCCTGTGGACTCCAAAGAAATCAATATTGACCCTCTCTGCCTGGCCATGACTTCAACTCACGTCATTGTGGCAAGCGAGAATGCTATCTACATCTGGCAGTATCGCTCGCAAGGCCAAAAATCGGCCCAGCTCCAGGCAGCAGGCGCCGGGGGGTCCACGCTGCAAGCCTCCCTTCTCGACGTTACCAATACTGGCAACGCAACTAGACAAAAACAAAACCGCGAGAGAGTGTTTCACGTGGATGCGGATCCAGCTCGCTCGTGCGTGACCGGCTTGGCAGTGCTCACGAGCGAAACCCAGTCTTCTTCGAAGAAGAATGCGGAGACGAAGGCTTTGCTGTTGGAAATTCTCACCAAGGAGACAGCGGACTCTATCACTTGCATCGCCTCGTCCGATAGGTGCCTTGTCGTTGCTAGAGAGTCAGGCACAATTCAGCGGTACACCTTGCCGCACGTTGCACTTGAAGGGAAATTTGTCGTCAAGTGCAGGCCACAACAAATCGCACTCAACTCGAACAGCTCCAAGGTTTCAATCATTGACATTAACGGCCAGCTTACTGTTCTGGATATGGAGCGCCGGGTGGAGCGTAATGGACAGACGCAATTGGGCGAGCAACTTTCGTTCGAGAGGAAGGACGCATGGGACATGAAATGGGCTGACGACAACCCGGATCTCATTGCAGTGATGGAAAAGACTCGTTTGTACATCTTTAGAAATCTTGAGTCCGAAGAGCCTGTTCTCTCGTCCGGCTATCTGTGCAAACATGCGGACCTCCAAATCAAGGCCGTCATGCTTGACGAGATTGTGCAGCAACCAACTGCACCTGCTGCCGACATGATGGTTGACTTCCCCACAAAGTCCCTCAGGGATGTACGAGAGATGCTCAAAACTGTCGGCGTCCAGGACGCTTTCGAGTACATCGAGGCCCACCCACATCCTCGCCTGTGGAAGCTTCTAGCAGAGTCCGCCCTTGAGCGTCTTGAGTTCACCGTTGCAGACAAGGCCTTTGTCCGTTGCTCGGACTATTCCGGGATTCAGCTTGTCAAGAGGCTCAAAAACCTCAATGACAAAGTCAAACAGCGAGCGCAGGTCGCGGCATACTTCGAGAGGTTTGATGAAGCGGAATCGCTATACCGCGACATTGATCGCAAAGACCTTGCCATTGACCTGCGAATCATGCTCGGTGACTGGTTCAGAGTCGTCCAACTGGCGCAAACGGGAGGCGGGGCTGGGGATGATGATCTCTTGCGAACCGCTTGGAAGAAGATCGGGGAATACTACGCGTCGCGCCAGAAATGGAGCAAAGCAGTACAATACTTTGCCTCCGCAAAAGATCCAGACTCCCTTGTGGACTGCTATTACCTTCTCGAGGAGTATGCAAGCTTAGAGAAATTGGTTCGCGTGATTCCCGAAGGCTCTCCTTTACTCTATGATATTGGAAAGAAATTTCAAAGTGTGGGCATGTCCGAGAGCGCTTCAATGGCCTACCTTAAGGCAGGGGACGTCAAAGCCGCCATTGACTGCTGCGTTTTGTTAAACCACTGGGAAAGAGCAGTCCAATTAGCTCAAGAGCACGAGTTTCCGCAGATTGAAGGCCTTCTGGCAAAGTATGCTTCACACTTGCTCGAAAAGGGTGATAAGCTGCAGGCCATCGAGCTGTATCGCAAAGCTGGCAAATCGACCCAAGCGGCGACTCTGCTAGCAAACCTTGCCCAAGAGGCCGGCCGCGCGAAGGTCAATCCTCTAGGTGCAAAGAAATTGCATGTCCTGGCAGCTCTGGAAATGGAAGAGCTGAGAACTCGCGTCTTGGACACACAGCTCAAAGGCATGGGTCTGAAGGAGGAAGACGATGAGGAGCACAACATGGATGAGGAGTTTGAACTTGGCACCATGAGCCGAAAGCCAAAGACTAAGGCGGCAATGACCGTTGCGCAAACAACTGCTGCAACACTGGAGAGCTTGGTGCAGCATGACGCCGCCACCGGGGAGAATCGCTCTTTGGATAACGCCTGGCATGGTGCAGAGGGTTTTCATCTCTTTATGCTTGCCCAGCGTCAAATGTACTCGAACAGAATGCACGATGCTCTCGTCACATCTCTCCAGCTTCGAGCGTACGACGATGTTTTGGAACCACGTGACGTCTACTCGCTGATCGCACTCATCTCATACTACAACGGTGCCTGGGGCCAGTGCTCGAAGGCCTTTATCGAACTCGAAGCTCTGAAGTCGTCAAGTTGCTCGCCAGAAGAGCGCGAACAATTTACCAAACTGGCGCTATCAATATTCACTGCAAACAGACCGCAAGATCCCCCAGAAGTGGCAGAGCTCGTTGAGAAAATTAAAAAGTCCCGTGCGAGCGGTTACCCCGTCTGCATGATGTCCGGAAAGTCTGTCGACGAACGCGAGACCGGCAGAGTCTACAAGTGCCGCAGATGCTCTCGCAAAATGCTCGAAGACTATCTGCGAGGTGTCAACCATTGCCCGCTTTGCCATATGATGCTTGTCTAAACCCAGCCCCCCCCCCGTCTTCTCGCACCATCTTTCATACACTACCTTCATTTTCATATCTCGATAATATATAAGGTCTCCGGCCCACACTTTCCGTCACTTTCGTACTTCAGTCTCGCGCTGCCACCTTTCGCGGCCAGTGGCGTGCTTGGAACAAAGTGGAACCAGCCCACAATTCCTCACACTTTTGGGACTTGTGCTCCTGCAAGTTGGCCAAATTCCTTCACATGCTCGCTCAACTCGTCCCTACTTGTTCGCAGTCAATGCTATCGCCATTTGCATTCATTCTCAAATGAACATTTGCAAATCATTGGCACTTGACCTATTTGACATTCTTTGACCACTTTGCGTAGAGTGAGTAGAGAGGGTAAAGCGTTGCGCATAGCGATCAACGCGCAGTTCTCTTGTTCCGATTACCGTTGTTTCCGTTCACTCGACTCGGCGGCTACTCGCGGGGCTAACTGCCACACTAAAAGGCAACTCAGGCGACAGAGACAGAGAGAGAGAGAGAGAGCCACAGTCCATAGATGTCCATAGGCGGCGAACGTTGAGCGCCTAAGGAGAGCGGATTGGAAGCGATTTATTGTTGTTGTTGTTGTTGTTGTTGTTGTTGTTGTTTTTGTTCGAGCTGAGAGTAGCACGCCTGGCTGGCTGGCTGGTTGCGGGGAGAGGTTTGTTTAGTTGGCGTGCGCAGGAAGCGGGGACGAGTGAGCTGAAAAAGGCCGCGCAATGGCGCCTCAGGAGGAGGAGGAGAAGCATGTGGAGGGATTCTACGACCGCGAAGAGCGGATAAGGCGGTTTGGAATCGACTGCGGGGACGAGCTGCTGTGGAAAAACGGGACCTGGCAACCAGGCGGGGAGTTTTGCAAGACGTTGATGGTGAAGAACGTCGGCAGCGAGAACATCAAGGTCATGTACAAGCCGCCGCAGACGCAGTATTTTAGCATGGACTTTCCAGAGGTCAAGACTCTGAGCCCAGGGATTTCCATGCCAGTGAGGGTGACGTTTCGCCCAGTCAAACTGGAGCCATACGATGACTTTGTTGAATTCACGCTCAAAATAAAAAAACTGCAGTGGAAATTTGCCATCCCCGTAAGAGCAGGATTGTCTCAAGTCGCTGTTTCGGTGCCCGAGTATGAGGACTTTGGTTTTGTCCCGATCATGGAGACCTCAGAACGTACATTTGAGGTGGTCAACACCGGCAATGTTCCAGCGCATTATCGTTGGCAGGTGAACGCGCCATTCGCGATAGAGCCTAGCAGTGGGCAGATTGAAAAAGTACAGCGCTTCACGGCAACGTTTCGCCCCGCGGACGCATCAGTATTTGTAAGTAAAGCCCTACTTCACGTGAAGGATGTCCAAGAAAGTCCGATTCTATTCAAGCTCAGCGGAATCGGCAAATACCCGTTCATTGCTTTGAGCGAGAAACGTGTTGACTTTGGGTCGTGCCATCCTGGAAACCACGTCGATCGAGAGATCGTGCTTCGCAATCAGTCTTTTGTGCATGCAAGCTTCTCTATTAAAAGGGTGGAGTCAGACTTGTCTTCTGTCTTCTCGATCGAGCCGATGAAAGGCAGAGTGTTGCCAGGAGAGGTCTTCTCACTGCGCATTCGGTACGAGCCAAAAGTTGCAGGGCAATTTTCATGCGACCATTTCAAAATCGAAACTCCAGGTGGTAACACAGTGCAGCTCGAGTGTGCTGGAACGTGTAGCGGGCCATTGGTTGTTTGTGAACGAGGGGGTGCGGGACAAGACGAGAAATCATCGCACCAGCTCCAATTTGGGGAGTGCGCTGTGCTAGAGGACGGCAATGCAGTGGACGCTTTGAAGGTGCCAACCAGGGTGGTTTCACTTTTGAACAAGTCCAAGCTCCCAATCAAGTACCAATTCTTGTTGGACCCACAGGCCGAGTTTGAATTTGATGAGGCACACGGCGTCATTCCTGCTCTCTTAGAAAAGCAAATTACAGTTCGGTTCAAGCCACGGCTTGTGGGGAACTACTACCGGCGTGTTATCTGTGCGGTGCAGGATCGAATGCCACTGTATTTTGACTTTGTCGGTACTGCCTACGACCCAGCTCTCCCGGACAAACGGCCTCAGCCACTTCTCACTCGGCACATTGAGATGCACCGCCGTCGCGAAATACTGGGCTGGGACCGCCAGATCCCACAAAAGATTAGAGAGATCGAGTCTGACGCGTCGAACAAGTCAAGGTTGGGGAACCTGATACTTCCTGAGGACCAAATGGAGCTGTGCTGCTCCGGGAATGCTACGCTTGGAGATTTGGAGATCTGTAAGCAGGTATTTGAACGAAGCACGAGCCCGAATCGAGTCATTTCATTGGATGCCGACGAGCTTGATTTTGGCGGAGTGTCCAGGATGAAAGCATCTTCGAATAAACTCGTATTTTCAGTTACAAATAATCACAACGCGAAAGTTGTGTGCGCGTGGAAGGTATTTCATAATGGAGGTGGACTAGCGGAGCCCCCGTTCGTAATTTTTCCTGAATCTCAGGACATTTCACCCGGTCAGCGCGTGGAGTTTCGGGTCATGTTTAGGCCTTCCGTGGACAATCAGTATTATTTCGCAACTGCATCATCCTATGTGTACCTCAAGTCGAATCGCACCTTTAGACTGGTGAGCGACGATGCGTTTGTGCCACCATTCTTTTTGGGTCTGCAGCTGATGGGTCATACGTTTGCCGGAGGGGCGCAGCAGTTCCTTCCCAAAGCTGATTTTCTGACCCACTCGAGTGTTCCGACCGGAGGGCACAAGCATATGATTGAATTTCCAGTGTGTCACTTGGGCGAGATCACGCAAAATACTTGCGTGTTGCACAATTCAGGCGACACGCCAGTCAAATTTTCTTTCACCAAAGATGCAACGAGTCGGTTTGACGTGTTTCCTCGCTCAGGTTTCGTCCAAGCTGGAAATTTTCAAATCTTGATGTTCCGTTGCAAACCAAATGGATTGGGGCTGCAGCAATGCACACTTCATTGTGTTCTGAACAACTCTTCTGAAAATACTCACGATTTCAAACTCGTCTGCTTCTCCAGCTCACCTGAACTCTCGCTGATGGAGGCTGGATCAACAGATACGGGCGCGGCCGCCGACCCGAAGCGCGAAATGTTCCTCCGGCCTACTTGTGTTGGCCTCGAGTCTGTGAGGAGCTTCACAGTAAAAAACTCATCTCGGGTTCCTCTTTTGTTTGAATGGACCGTGCCGAAGCGGTTCCGGTCAATTCTGCAAGTGAGCCCTGCCAAGGGCCAGCTTCGAGGCAACGAAGCTGCAACCGTTGAGTGGAAATTTACACCCACTCAGCTCCGGAGATACGACCTAGACTGCCTGATATCAGCGACCAGCCTTGTAAGCCCTCAGGCTATAAAGTCAACTCGGCATGCGATTGAGACATCGCAAGTTTTGAATGTCCAAGGAGAAGGTACTTCCGCGTTTTTAGAGCTGAGCGAGAGTGTCTTGGATATGGGGACTATATTAGCAAATGGAGCGTCGGAAAAGACTCTCAAGCTTACCAACCACTCTGCTGCAGACGTCGCTGTCAAGTTGGATGTGGAAGGCGGTTCTGATGACGCCTCTCTGGTATTGTCTTTGAAGGAAGGGGTCGTAAGCGCTCGGTCGGAGCTGAAGATAGTTTGTACGTTCGGCGCTTCCAGATGTGGGGACTACAATTTTCAGATAAGGTGTAACTATGGCCAGAGTGCCCCAGCTACATTGGAAGGCGGCCCTGCAGTGAGTGAACAACCGAAGAACCTATTTGTTGCTTGCAATGTCTTTGGCCGGGCCAACTACCCAACCATGACAGTGGAGGACGCAAGAGCGTCTCATACGTGTTCAGCACGACTCTGGAGCGAATTTTCACTTCGAAAACTCAACGAAGCTCTAAAGAGTCCTGTGACAGATGCAGAGCGCGAATATGTCCGAGTCAATGGTGTTGTTCCATCAGACACCGAGAACGGGGTAGAGTCCAAGCTCGAGATCTGTAAATTTCGTTTTCAGCCTGTCCCTGTCGGGGCGCCAACCCTGTCAGTTGCGTTGCAGATGAAAAACGAAGGAAGTCTTCCGGTGGAATTCTCGTTCAAGTTTCCCAACGAATCCGACATCGATATCGAATCATGGGCAGAATCTAAAGAGCCGACTTCAGCCCAATTGTACCAATCATTTTTGCTGCAAGAGAAGCTGTTTATGGTGGAGCCAAGACGTGCACTGTTGGGGCCTGGTGAGGCGACGACCGTTCGCTTCTCCTATCGCCCAGTCTCATTGGAGTTTGCCGGCGATCACAAATTGGAAATTATGTTGAGTCTTTTAAACGGGAAGCAGATCCGAATATGCTTGGAGGGTGTCACCATGAACCCACAGGTGCCCGTCCCACTGCTGCATCTTTCAAGCGAAGATCATTTTCTTGAGCCAGTTCGAATCGGGATGCAGTATCCCGCCACTCAATTTGTAGAGGTATACAATCCATGCGACCACCCCCTCTCGTACGAGATTGATCCAGAGACATTCGATCGTATCTCGATGGAAAACTACGACTTTCGTATCTTCGACGTCGATGAACCGCGTGGCGTTATCCCTCCAAAGCAGTATTGTCTCGTGGGATTCAAATTTACACCAATCGAGGTGAAGAAATATTTGTGTGACGTAGACCTTACGCTCGCTTTTCCAACGGAGCCTGATGTTGAGCCGCGAGCATTGCAGTTCAGGTTGCTCGGCGAGGGCTACCAGAGCGAGGCAGAGATGCAAGCTCGCAAATCGCCCGACCAATACCCGCCCGTCAGACAGCTTCTTGGGGTCCCCGGGCAGTGCGCGTCTTTATCTGCAGACACACTCTCCTTCGGTAAGCTCGTGAACGGCACAAGCGCCACCCGCTTATTGTTTCTGCGCAATCAAACCGCAACTCGGTTGACTTTTTCCTGGGATAGTGAAAATAAGCTCGTGAGCGAGAACGCACTCAAGATCGAGCCCCAAGACGGCATGATCGATCCTGGGTCATTTGTGGTTTGCCGGCTCACGCTTCGTAACACAGGGGTCAATTACGCTGTCATCGCCAGTACGGTGTCATGCACATTTGGCCCATGGACGGCGCCAAGCGAAGGCATGTCAATGGTTGGCTCGCCCAATCGACGGTCTATCTCCCGTGCGTCTTCTATTCGCAGCTTGCAAAGCCCCAAGTCGCCATCGAGCAAGGGTCCGACTTTGGAGGCCCCGGCCATTAGCAGACAAACTCTCCACGCCAATATCAGTGGTTCATTTTTCCACGTCGAGGATTTGGAGAGTGTGAAAGAGAGCGAGCACTTGTTCGAAATTGATTATCCCGAGGAGAATGACGATAATGACGGACTGCTCGAAGGCGAGCAGGAGGGTCCTGGCCATGCCAACCAAAGTGACGTGCATGCCATGTACGAAAATGTCATGAGCGATGCCATGTCGACAAAGATGCTCGAAGAGCTTGCGGCAAAGAAAGAGCCATTGTACTTTGCAGACTTTATTCGCGGGCCAAAGCCAACTCCATCGCTAGACAGCGGCTCTGAGCGACGAAACTTGGTGTACACGCAGCAATCTCACCGAGGCCTCATCGAAAGTGTCGTAGAGAACACCGTCTTCAATCTCGTTCAAGAGGCTTCCCGCGGCGAGATCGACATCACCACGCATAGAACTGTCCTTTTCTCCAAGGAGCTCTGAAATTTTTACACATCGTAGCAACTATCATCAAACTCCGCTTTCGTGTTTTGTTTGTGCCTTCTCCCGAATTCATGACAAGTCGAGGTTCTGTATCGTTCTGTAAGATTCTAAATTCTAAAACTCCAAAATCGCCATCAAACAAGAACGCGGTGACATCATCCCATTACGCTGTTAGTCCCCCACCACAGCCACGGAGCACTACTGACAGTGAGGCCCACCGCCAGTACCAGTACCACCTCTACCACCTCCAATGAGAACATCAAAATTCAACAATGCACGTACCTTCCTCTTACCGAACGGTGTGCACCTGTCCAGTAGTACTCGATTAATTTTATGTGCTTTCCTTACTTGGGAAAAGCAAAAAAACTGAAACGATCCTATTGACTTTGTTGCTGGGACTAACACACTCACTCTGTATAAGTTGACGCTAGAGGTGCATCTGCGACGATAGGCTACGAGTAACTACTGGTAGATGGATTGAGAAGCTACGTCTTCGTTGGGGTCTCCAGGGAAATTTCGCCTTAGCCTTGACAAAAGTATCTTTGACAAGTTTAGAACCAAGAAAGTCTTGAGAGCGTTGTGGCAATCGCGAACTTGAAATGCTCTTTCTGTGCCGAAAGTAAGTACCTGTTGGTCCTGGGTCTCTGTGAAAAAATGTTTATGAAAAAAATTCAACTCCCACTCTCACTCGCTCGACGAAACGGAAGGTCAGGTCCGAACTGCAGCATTCGATTCGACTCTTCACTGAGCCCGCCTTAAAAGAAGAAAGGAGACCGTCTTGGGGACGCGTGAGCCTTGCCAAAGAGCCCGCTTTGAGCGAGTTTTTCTTGCTCGATGGAATCAATAGCGGGGCCAGACCCGCACTCTGCCGTCGCGACTTGGACGTAACCCGCCGTCGAATGCACATCGCCGCGACTCTGAAACACGTGCTCAGTACCAACTACCAAGTATCAATAAGCGGCGCGACATCAAGAATGTGAGTTTGCACAGATCTAGGATCTTTCATCTCTCGGTGCGTTTCGGAGGCGTCGCCAGTGTCGCCAGACAGAGCGACATCATGAAGACCGCCAAGACGACCAGACCAACCCGCACCGCGCGATTTGCCGATTCAACACCATCTCTGTTGCTGTTGCTGTCAGGAGATCGGACAGTCGAAATGGAAAATGAGTTGGGACGTGATGCGGATAATAAAATGGATGGATGAGGATGCTCTTGATGACTCACCGTGATGTTTTTTTCCGAGCAAACGTTCTCGACCCGGGGTGTTAGTTCACCGGCGGTCGCACTCGTACAAGTACCGGTATACACCAGTCGCTGCTGCTCCAGTTGCTCCAGTGTGAAAAAGTTGAAGTGGTTAGTCGAACGAAGAACGAAGCCTGTAATATGCGGCGCTAAGGCGGGAAGCGCCCGGGTTACGACCTTGAGTAGCACGTCCCACGAGGTGCCAGTGGAGATCAGTGGAGCGCACCCTACTCATGCCTTACTGTGGCGCTCGGTAGCAGCGCGAGCTGTGAGGAGATGTGAGGAGGGAGAGATAGGGAGAGGGAGCGTTTTAGTAGGTGGTAGATTGCCTGGTTATGCCTGGTTGCTGGTTGCCGCAGTGCTAGCTAGGCGGCAATTGGCAATTGGACATTTCAGACATTTCAGTCATTTCAGTGAGCACTTCGTAGTTGCTTGTGTGACTGGGGTCTGGACAGTCCCGAGGCGCAGCGCTGGCAATTCGTCAACTCGTTCCACTGCGCTGTGCTCCACACGGTCGGTGCACACTTTGCAACTTGCACGTCCACGTCCCGCGTGCTGCGTGTAGCACACCCGCATCCGACGCACCGCCCCGCTTTCTGCAATAGGAGTGCGGTGGGAGCAACAACAAGGGTCACTTGAGGCTCGCCTTCTCCTGCGTGCGTGCGGAAAGGTGTCGCAAAGTGGCTCGTTGATTGGGTGGGAAACAAGTCGCCTTCATATAGCAAGGCGAGAAGACAGGTCTTTGGCGAGGGATTTTCACTCGAGTAGTGCGCGTTTTTTCGTTGGCTGGGTGGGGACTGTGGCCTGGGAGACGACGTTCGTTCGCAACAGCGGAAAGAAATGGGTGAGTCAGTCCCACAAGAGGAGGAGATGGTGATGACGCTGAACGATTCGGCCTTGCCGAGTCCGGCGACGCCGAGTGAGGCCGGCTCGAGACCGGCTCTGAAAAAGGCGGATGACATAAAATTCGTCATTCAAAGCTCGAATCCCATCGGCAGAGATACCGCGGTGTACACTTTTAATGAGTATCAGATGCCCTTGGACGAGAAAGATGGCGCAAAGAAGGTGCTGAGAACTAAACTTCAGCACGCGGAGCGAGCTCTCGCTAGGTACGTCGCAAAGATTGGCGTTCTCCTTGGTCGCTCGAGCGGGCGTGACAAGGTAGCAGGCACCATACAGTATGCTTGCTTGTTCTGGCAGTCGCAACCGTTTTTCAACCTCTCAGGGATTTCGGATGGGCCTGAAGCCCCTTGGCAAAAATTGGTACGTTACCACTTTTGAATATTGTCTTTCTTCGGGATATCGACACCACTCGGTGTCTTCGCTTTTGTTTGCAGAAAAATGAAAAGACCTTTGTGTTTCTGACGCTCCCATGCATTATATTGTCATCATATATTTACAGGAGGAGTCCATGTCAAGTGCGCGAAAAGTGTTCCGACTCGGCAAGTGGGTGAAGGAATACGAGAAGGCGAGGTTTGCTTTGACTGCGCCAGACACAATGCTCAACCTGACTCGGTCCAGGTTCCAGGCCACTCTCACACGAATTCTGGCCGTGTTGATGAATGCATTTTCTTGCTTGTACTATATCTTCGACAATATCGTGTGGGCGTCTCAGACCAA
The DNA here is from genome assembly GCA_012862575.1 of Parietichytrium sp. I65-24A. NCBI lineage: Eukaryota > Bigyra > Thraustochytrida > Thraustochytriidae > Parietichytrium > Parietichytrium sp. I65-24A. Next base: position 342,454 of record BLSF01000022.1, read on the forward strand.
CCTGATCAACCGTGTCCCCACAGAAAGCACCAAGACGCTGCAGACGCTCTTGTCGACCTCGACAACCTATGAAAAGTATGTTGCCTTGCAAAAGAAGCATAAGAAAACCCTCAGTCTTCAAGCTGCAGCTGCCAAGAGAGTGAAGAGGTGGAAGGATTTAAAGAACTACTCCTCTCTTGTGCGCCTTATACTCGCCATGATTCACTCTTCCATACAGATTCGCTGTTTGCATCAAGAATGCAAGCGAATTGTGCAGCGCTATGCAGAAAGGATCCGGGTCGCAAGCGAGGAGAGCGGATGCGTCACACCTTTGTCTACTCCCTCGAGCGTCAGTTCATGTGAAAGTTCCCCAGCCTCGCCAAAGGCTGGCGTCGCTCTCCCGCCTGAGCTGCTTCGCATGGACCGATACGACTCTGTAGGAAGCGGAATCAGGATTCTTACTTGCTTGGACGTTCCCTCTCTGGAGGCAGAGCGCAAGGAGCGGCTGCAGGAAATCGACGAAGCACTGGTGGAGCAGAATCACGACCTACTGGCTGCTTCCTGCAATCTTGGTATTCTATTGAATAGACTCAACTTTCCGCTGTTTAAAACGATGCCGCTGTACCTAGTCGGGGTGCTTGGAGTCGTGTCGAACTTTTGCGGTTGCATCAAAAACTGGCCAACTTTTGTACCAAAACCAAAGAAAACGTCACTGGCCAAGTTGCGGCGGAATAGTGTCGAAGTCCTTCCATTGTCAGAGGTGAAGATGGAACCTCTCAAGAAGTGACTGTGAATTTCTAGTTATAGTTCTCTATTCTCTGTTCATTTTATTTTCGTCATAGTTGTTCTCATTCTTCTTGTAGTAGAGTAGAAAAGGGATAGTCATAACATTCTCGTGACATGATTTTTGTACATTTACTTTTAGAGTACAAATTCTGATTTGGCTGTGTTGGCCAAAACATATTTTTCTTAAAAACAGATCTTGGGTGCGGACTCAAAGAACGTTGGCTTTGCTCAGGCTGAAGCCGAAGCCCCTTCAGACCGAAATCCCTCGGGTTGAGACTTGAGCCAGGCATCGCCGAGCTTTTGCAGCATATTCAGCTTCATCCTGAGACTCATATTTTCGTTTTCCAGTGTGGACTGTCTCGACAAAGCGTTTTCAAGGCTGCACTCCGTCTCCACAAGCCTGACTTCCAAGAGCGAGGCTGCTCGTTGTTTCCGGCACGCCTCCTGCCTCGCCCGATTTCTCTGCTCCATCGTCTTTACTATGACGCGCTCAGCCTCACGGAGCTTTTGAACAACGGCGTTTTTCGACATGGCCAAGACCTGAATCCTCGCCCTAGCGTCTTCCAGCTCCGATTGCGAGGCGGCTAGTTTGCAGCGAAGGAGGTCTATTTCGACCTTTGCGTCGATACCCTCTGCGCATTTCAACTTGCCAGGAAAGTGGAACCAGGAGCGAGGCTTTGTTGGTTTGTTCACGATCGCGGGCCCACATGGGGACATGCACGACTTGCACTTGAAAGCGCACGAGTGTTGGCCCGCTCCGCACGTTTCACACGTCCACGAGAATCTTCTCGCGCTCGCAATCATCGCCTGTGTCTCGGCAAGGCGAGCGCAGCTCAAAGCCAGCGCCCTTTCACCGCTTTCGTCTAGAAACCCAAACACCATCGCCGCCACGCTCCTCGAGCGCAACGCTGCGAGCAGACCACTCTCCGGGATTCCATTCATTTGCTTGAGCCTCGAGCACTCCTTTCGCAGCATCTCCACCTCCTTCTTGAGCTTCTTGAGCTTCTCGCACGTCTTCTCAACCTCCATATGTCCCTGCTCGCACAGGGCGCACCCTGCCGCGTGCGTGGTCATTCGGGACGTTGTTTGTTGTTTGTTGTTTGTGTCGCCTGTTGAGCGTCTGCGATACTCTGCTTTCGCGCCCTTTCTCTCTTTCGTTTCGTTTCGTTTCGTTTCGTTTCTTTCGTGCTCGTTCAATTGCAATCGATATCGATATGGATTTGCTTTTGCTTTTGCTTTTGCTTTCACTTGTTTTGTTATGATTTGCACATCCACAACATCCACTGTTCTGTTTATGTTTGGCAATACTTTTCCCCACTCATCAATAGAATCCAGAGGCTCACTCACTCAGAGACACTTAATAATAATAGTAATTAGAACAACAGTAAGTTGGAGTCACTCTGAGTTACTCACAGTCAATTCAAACAACCACCAAGCGTAGTCCGACTCTACGGAAGTATTTAATTCAATAACTAGAAGAAGTTCTACTGTTCTACTACTGTTCCAAGTTCGACAAGTTGGACTACACTGCTACTATAGTACTTTGTAGCGGTACACCTCACACGCTACTCAGAGCTCTCCTGGCACTGCTAGTCGGCATACCGTGTGGAGTGATCACTCAACTTCAGTCTTATAGCTTTTCTCACTGGCACCTTATAAGGGAAGGAGGAGGAAGGAGGGAAGGGGTGACCGTCGGCGTCGTCATGTGGAACAGGTAGAGTGGCTAGCCTATTGCTGTAGCACTCTGAATGGAACGTATGTGTGTTCCAGTAGGTGTGGGTAGCAAGGCCTATAAGAAGGCATAGTCGACGCAGCTACACCCCACTACGGCCACGGCCCGTTTCAGCTGCTCGCTCTTGTTCGCCTCTACTGATTCAGCTGGGAGGTTCTAGCTAGGAGTGACAATGCTAGTGGGCACTATCCCAGTACTGCCATAGAAGTTGGAAGACTTGATGAGACAGCTTGAGACGTTGCAATCGTTGGAAAAGTTGGTTGCAACTTGCAGTCGGTTCCAAAGAACAATGAGTTTAGATTGTCCCCCGAACTAATTGGATTGGAGCAACTTCTAAGAATCATTGTAAATTCAAATGTCAGATATCAAATGTCAAACGTCAGACTCGGAAGAGCAGAGCAGAGAACGACGTCACTCACAACGTGAGAGATCTTTTTTGATAGCTCTTGATGTGGGTGGCGTCTGGGGTGTACCAAAAGAAAGGCTACCGTTCCCGATCGCCACTTCTACCTCCGCAATTCTTCCAGTTCCGGTACCAGCTACCACAGCTACCGGTGCCAGTGTTGCCAGTGTTGCCAGTGTACTCGAGTAGCGCGCAAGTAGCGGACCAGAAGCACTGGAAAGTTCCGCGTGTTTCTCGTCTTTGTCTTTGTCTTTGTCCGAGCAGCACCTCCGACGCTCGGTACATCTCGCATCTAACATCTTGCATCTAACATCTTGCATCTCGCATCTCACATCTCACACCCGTGCCACGCGCACTCCTTCGGCAGCTCTCGCAGATCTCGAAGTCCTCGACCTCCAAAGTTCAAAGTTTGTGTACTCACTGTCAGTACCGGTATCGGTACCGATTTTCCAATGACGGTAGATTGGTAACCTTCGCCTTTGCAGAGGAGAGCTTTTCGCTAAAACCTGTTTTGTGCCAGCCAAATTAGCCAAATGTCAGAGTTCAACCCACACTCGTTTCAACTTGAGACTCTGAAAATGAAGCTACGTGGAGAGGCTGAGATACCGAGACGCTGGCACTGAGCCGAGAAACTTGGCAACGCAGATCTCGGCACGCGAGACGAGGGTTACTTTTTCCACCTCGATGCTGTGGGTGCTCAGCAGGCTCAGCAGGCCAGGGCTGAGACTGGTAAGCACTGTCAAAATTGCAGTGCGAGTTCATTGGGTTCTCGCACGCGAGGTGCAGCTCACGCTTGGCGATTGAACGGGCTGGCTAGCTTTCCGCAGATGACGTGAATTTAGCGGCTTGGCACTGCGAAGCTTTGCAAAGCTTTTCCAAGCGAGGCGGACTTGTCTCAGAGTGTCGAGTGGATGGAATCCATCCTTGGCATCGATAAAAATCTTCGAGAAGGACTTTACCTTCGCTCGTAAAAATAAGTTCTCGAGCGCCGAGGACTTGTGCCGATGTGTTCAAGGTACAACGAATGCTTTTACGCAGCGCCGGGAGCAATCCTATTCTCTGAGACCGCGAGAGAGAGGGCAAGTATTTGGCTCCTTCGTATCAATGAAACACCTGTGGACTGAAGAATTTGGACCCCTCAGGTGTTTCATTTGCTCTGCAAGTTCAAAGTTTACAAGCTGTCGCTCTGGCGTCCGGCCCATTCCCAGGCGCACCGTCCACTTCGATGACTACGTTTTCGCCACACACATTGTTCAAAGCCCCAACCAAGACTCCGTGCTCATATGAGCGTTCTGGACCGCTTCTTCTTGCCCAAGTTACCAACTCGTCTTCGGCGCAGCTTTTCTTTGCCGGCTTCAAAATCTGTGAGGCATTCACCAGCCTTTCCCTTTCGGCCTTGGTAAACATGTGTTCTTTATTTCAAAAACAAAAACAAAAACAAATCGACTGCGAATTGACAAAAAAGACCATTGTTATGTTCACGTTCATTTGATTTTGAGAAATTACCTTTTAGTTCGAAACCTTCCAACAAACATCAACAAACAAAACCCTCAACCGGGTCCTACCTTACCTCTACACCTTCACCTAGTACCAAATTGCGCCCCGATTAATGAGCGGCTAAGAAGACACGAAAGGTAGTGGCAATTGTGGCAATTTCGTGTGGTGGCGTTGTGGCATTGTGGCACTGCGACTGAAGACGGTGTTTGTGGTGGTGCATTGTCACTTGGGGTTTATCATTTTACGCGACAGGGGAGTTTGTGAACGAGCAGGGTCGGCGCAATGGAAGCGGCTTTAAAACCCATCCGCAGCGAGAAGGAGGACGTGGAGGAAGGGAGCAAGTGCGGAAGACCGCGCTTGAGCGCCGGCGCGCAAAGAGGTGGGCCCAGCCGCCTCGAGGACTGTCAGGTCGCGGTCTTGCGAAAGTGCAAGAATTTTCTCGTGCTGGACAAGCCCGCGGACGTGCGCCTGGATGGCGACTTTACTGTGACGGTGGAGAAGATCGCAAAAAGACTCGTGGATGAGACAGAACAAGTCAAGCTGATCCACCAGCTTGACTTTGCAACATCAGGTGTTCTGTGCCTGGGACTCAACAGAGTTGCGGCTGGGAATGCCGGCAAACTGTTCGAAGCTCGGAAGACAAGGAAGGTGTATCTGGCGCTGGTGCGTGGATTTCTGAGAAGCCCACATCCCGCCGCAGAAAGGGCACCATCTCTGGCAAGCGCGAACGCTGGCTTTTTTCAGGGTCGAACAAAGTGCTTTCGGGCGCCGACATCGAACGAAGGCTGGGAAGAATGTGCAATACACAAAAATTTCAAGTTCTCGACTCAATTGAATGGCGTTAATGTCACAGAAAAGTGGGTTAGCCGAAGCTCGGTGATGCCAATGTCCTCCGACAGCCAAGCTCGGCGTACGTTGCAGAATCTCGTGCAGAGCTGGGCCGGACAGCAGTGGTTTGAGAAGGAGGAGTGGCTTCCATGCTATGAAGTGGAAGGGGCGATAGCAGACAAAGCAGAGAACGACTTTCGTATGGAAATAAATCAGAGTGGCCGGGAAGCAAGGACGCAAGTCATCCCTGTACAGTACGGCTTTATGAACAATGAGGCCGTCACAAAGGTAATCCTCCGACCGATTCAAGGTAGACGCCACCAGCTGAGGCTCCATTTGCTGCACCTTGGCTTCCCGATTCTTGGTGATGCAACGTATGGGTAAGTATGGAAGTGGGAACTAGTATCGTCTCGGAATCGCGCTGACGCGGACAAACTCGATAGTCCTGAGTTTTGCAGTGCAACGGGCTGCCAGGAGGATAGTTTTTTTGAATTGCAAAGCAGGATGTATTTGCATGCTCTCTCTCTTGACCTCCCCTTCGAGTCTAGTGGGATAAAATTGGTAAGTTTTACTTACACTGGGAGATTTGTCGAGTCTCTCGATTTACCGCTTACCCATGTATATAACCTATGTCGTTTAGAAACGCAAACACGAATTTGCTCCGGAAGGTGTCAAAGATATTTCTTTGGAGACGAGTGACCCCTTTCAGCTGGAATGCTTGGCTCTGGATCCCAGCTCATCGACAATCCCCCCCCAGAGCGCTGACCTTCCCGCGACTACATTTGAAACCCATGAGAACATATCTTTACCTTGAAGAAAGCGGAGCTATTTCCTTCGCTGATACTTCTTGATTTGGCTTTGGAGATGGCCCCACTTCCACGATCTAAATTCTCGCCAGAACATTTCCAGGTGAGCTGTATATCTTAGTAGTACCAAGTTTGTCCGGGTGGTAGCCCTTTCTATCCTACTCCTAACGGCCCCTAACGGCTCTCGCGTACAATAATGGCGCCTTTTGGTGTATAAAATAGGATAGGATGGGATACATCGTGTCAGAGAAGTCGGAGTCAGGGGACATGCGCAACGCGCACCCCTAAATGAAAGACAGTTCATGCTGGTCAGAGTAGCAAGCAGCGCCATCAACGATGCTGCGAGAAGTACGAGAGCTACGACGGAGACGGCCATCATCGGCAAAGCGAAGCCATGGTCAAGCTGCGGAGACTGCAGAAGACGCGCGTTGTGAGGATGGAATTGCAAGGGAATGCAAAGGTCGCTTTTGCGTAATCGGGGGCGTTGGACAGACTCTTGGTGTATTGCTTCAGGTCCTCAAGGAGAAGGGCTGGGATGCTTGTGAGAAGGATGAATTTCGTAGGATTATTAAACGGTCCCGGACGGTGCAGAGACCTCAAGAGTGGAGGTCGTCAAATCAAGAAGCCGATGAATCACAAGTCGCGAACGAAAGAGCAAGAGCAAAAGCCGACATCGCCATTAGGGCCGACAAGTCTCAAGCTGGCCAGGCCAGGCTTTTGTTGTCCGTGGATGATTCTGGCCTCTATAGCTGGGTGAGCAGAGATAAAGAGCTTTTCTTCAACCATTTTGAGCATAACGAAGAGATCACAACCAAGAGTGGGTTGCTGGCAAACGTGCAAAATCTAGTGTGGAACTCGAGGATCCACCCCGAGTCTTTGCTGCCACGCTGCTACAACTTGTCAACACCCAGTGATGTGGACACCTTTATCCAGGATTTTCGGCTAACCGCGGCAAGCTCCATCGTTCGGCTTTTTGCAGAGTGCGGAAAATTGTGCCTGGAACATATTGATGAGAGGGTATTGAGACTAGCTCTTGCCCTTTGCGAGCAGAGGGCAAATAGCTTGGAAGGGCGCATGCGTTCGCAGATCTGTGTCGACGAGCGAGATTGGCGGCTCTTGATCGATGCGAGCAGCCGGCTTGCCGAGTTGTTCGTGGTGGAGTCCAAAAATATTGATGCTGCATCAAGTGTTGCCACAAAAGCATCAAATTCTAGCTGTTGGTCGAATGAGGCGAGGGAGAAGGCGAGATATCTGGTCAAGCTCTTGGCCCATCACGACCCGCAATGGACCATGAATGGTTATTGCAACATCTGGATCGTCAAACCGGCGGACAAGAGTCGCGGGGTCGCAGTTGGTCTTTATAACGATGTGGACAAAATTGTTGCCGATGCAAAGCGCATGGGAGGTGCTCGAATTGTACAAAAGTATGTTGAAAACCCGATTCTGGGGCCACGCCATTGCAAACTGGATCTGCGGGTGTGGGTGCTCGTTTCCTGTTGGGATCCTCTGATGGTATGGGTGTACCATCCGTTCTATTGCCGAATGTCGAAGGCGCCTTATACGCTCCGGGCGGACAAGCTGAAGGACCAAAACGTGCACTTGTGCAACATGTCAATTCAACAGCACGGGCAGTACATGACGGAGCCTGAGCTCTTGGCTTACCTCGGGAAGTCCGAAGCTATGCTAAGCGGAGAGAGCGCCGCCAAACTAGTTTCCAGGATCGACTATGCTTGTTTAAATGCCATGCGTGCTGGCCAAGAGAAAATCGTACCTCGCAAGCGGTCCTTTGAGCTTTACGGCGTGGATCTCTTGGTGAATAACGATTTGGACGTGTGGCTCTTGGAGGTGAACTTGTCACCAGGCATGAAAGAGCACGATGCGCACTTTTCTCTGATGATGAAAGACATGTACCTAGGTCTTTACAACATCGTTTTTGAAGATGCGAGCAGACCCGCCGGGTGGAGACAATCCACGGAGCCTGAAGATCCCGAAGTCTTATTATCGCGATCGCCGAGGCCGTTTGTCCGGAATGCCGAAGACGACCACGGCAACGACGACGCTCAAGACGAGAGGGATTCCGTAGAAGGAGACGAAAAGCGTCACCCAGGCCGAAAAAGTAAAGGATTTAAAGAGCGCTCGAGCGGAATAAGATTTCTCCTGGAAGGACGCCAGATTGGTAAGAAAGAAGTATCGCTGATCGATTCTCGATTCATGGCGCTTCGCGCGACGAAAATCTTGGTGCGTTTTTGCACCAATTGCTCGGCTCTTTGGCCACTTGTCCGCGCGAAGCGCGATCGGGCTGCCACTTGCATCCAGTCTTGTGCTAGGGTGCGAATCGCCCGTCGGCAATTGGAGTATAACTTTGTTCAACGCTCAGCAACGAGGATTCAGAACATGTGGCGCAGAGAGGTTGCGCAGCAAATCGCCACTCAGCTGAGGCATGAACGCATCGTGCGGTCCGCAAACCTCATCTGCGCGGCCTACCGCTCCCACAAGGCGCATATTCGCCGAAAGCTTCTCAACATGTGCTGGGCAGCGTGGCGTCGGGAGATCCAGAAACACCATGCGTCAGCAACGCTCATCGTGCGAAGCTTCTTGAGCGTGCGCATGAAAAGAGAGCTTGCGGCTCGCGCGAAGAAAAGGCTTTCCGCAGTCGTCATTCAGAAAGCGGTGCGGTCATATCGCGCCCGCGCGAGGCTCCAAGCTCTTCAGGCAGAGAAAGAACGCCGACGCATCTCGCTCGGGATGCTGAGGTTGCGAGCTAGGCAAAGGCTCCGCGCAGCCAACCTCATCCGGGCGGCGTGGATGGCATTTAAGTGGGTGCGGCACCAGGCCGCTCGAAGGATCCAGGTCACCTGGCGCTGTTACCGCGAGATCATGTCCGCTGCGAGCGTGATACAGTCATGCTGGCGCCGCAACCATCATCATCGCCAGTTTCGCGCTCTTAGTCTTCGTGACCACTTTTCGCGCTGGCGCCGCTCATGCCTGTCACTTCCACAGCTTGTGGCCTTCTCCCGCGCTCATGCACAGCGCGTCTCCGCCGCCATAAAATTGCAATATTGGTTGCGCAAGCGCAATCCCGATCACATGCGCGAACTGGCAAGACAACTGCAATCCGAAGAAGAAACAGAAGTCGACTGGGAACCGGACGGAGACGAACGCCATGTGAAAGGCATTCCCGCGGGACGCTCGCACATCTCCACCAACAAATCCTCCATCCCCGACAACAACAACAACAACAACAACAACAGCAGCAGAGACAACCCGGCACACTCCGAAGCGGTCTTCTTGTACTCTGCGGCGCGCCGCACTCGCCCACAGACTGCCCGTCGCCCCGTCTCCGCAGTCCCTTGCGCTCCTCCGTCTTCCTCTAGGTCCACGTCCAACAACCCGGTCCGTTCGCGAGCGCGGTCAGCGCGGCCACGTACCGCAGGCCCGCGTGCCCGCTCCAACTCCCATTCCCATTCACAATCCCATTCGCATTCCCATTCGCGTGCGCTCCCTGGAGCCCGTGGTCGGTCGGCATCTCGTTACGCAGCGAACCGCGCCAAGCGTTTGGTGCCGAGCGCCGTCAGCGAGGAGGAGGCGCTGCTGAGCGCGAGACTGCGCCGGCACAAGCTCTCGCGTCCGTCCATGCCGCCCGTCCTGCCGCTCTAAACCCACCCAACCCAGTCTCTAACGCTCGCACCTTGCAACCTTGGAACCTTGGAACCTTGGAACCTTGGAGAGCGGGATGGGCAGCAGCATCTTCTGGTCTCGTTGCTGCTGCTGGAGATGCGCGCTGACTCTAACTCTAACTCTCACGCTCGTGCTGGCGGAACAGTCGGTTGTTCTCCGCGGACAGTGGCCTGCGCTCGCGCTGCCGCGTGGGTTTGGTGAGGAGGTCGGGGAAGATTGGCATTGGCCAGGAGCAGCGGAGATGGAGACGGAGATGGAGACGGAGACGGAGAGCGGACGGTGGGTCGCAGCAGCTGGCTGGGTGCGCGATGGAGGCAATGGTGAACGCGACGGGGAGAGCGTGGTTCGTGAATGCTCGCTGGCGGCTACGGCAGAGTACCTTGGCGTGCGGTTTGCTGAGGAAATGCCGATGGGATGCAGAGCTGTCGTTCAAGCAAAGGCGCGATGGAACCCTGCGCAAGTCAATGATGCTCCGAACGGTGACGATGCAAGCGATCGTGTTTTGAGCGGGGTTTTCCTTGCGGCAGCCACTGCGGCGCGGGGGCGACAAAGTGCGGACCAGCGTAAGAAGGGGTCTATGAAGACGAATTTGAGTGCGAACGGAGATGAGCAACAGATATTGCGCCGTAATGTATGGGAGCAGGTGGTTGTTGACGTGGACCTCTACGGGGCGGACGCAATGGCGCTGGCGTTCGCGTGCGTAGTGCGCGAATCTGATGCCGGATTCGTGCAATTCGACGACATCCAAGTGGAAATAGTTTTCCCTCGCGGCGCTGATGGCCGTCATCTCCACGAAGACGAGTTCAATAGCGTACACGATGGCGTCGATGAATACGACGACGAAGGGTCCCAGACCTGCACGGCTCTAGAGAGCAGCATATTCTCGTGGCGCGAAATGATCGTCCTGGGAGCGGACGGTGGACCGAGAGACGATGGAGGGGTGGCCCTGTGGATGGTGGCCCACGCGTCTATAGATAGAGCAGATGTGACGCTACGCTGCATGGAAGGCTGGAAGAGCTTGATGCGAGGCGCATTCAGAGCGAGCGTGTCTTTGTGGGGTGCTGGAGAACTCGAGGGGGAAGATGTGGGACTGATAAAGCGGTTTCGGGACGTCGTTGGCAAGAGAGGTGTAGTGCGCCTGAGCTTAGCAGCCAGAGGGGCTCAAGACGCCGAGAGAAGCTACCCTATTAACGCTTTAAGGAACCAAGCGTGGAGCGTGGTATCTCCTTCGGATCTTGCTTTTATCGCCGATGGGGATCTTTTCCCGTGTGGTGACTTTGTTTCGAGCATCAACACAGTCGTCAAGACATTTGGGGTCGAGCGCGTGGCCATGATTGTGCCAGCCTTTGAAGCCTCTTCGCAACGTTGCGGACGATGTTCCACGACAAAAGCGGTGCTGGGGAGACACTTTGCAAGAGGCCAGTTCACTGTTTTCAAAGGAGTTCACCAGCCGCGGGCATACGGACCAACGATGCACGAGAAGTGGCTGGCAAGTGATGCACCATACGAGGTTCCTTACACGGACCAGTTTGAGCCGTACGTAATCCTCGATCGATCCGCGAAAGACTTTGGTGTCGCATTTGACGAGCGTTTCGAAGGATTCGGCTGGAACAAGGCTTCATTCATCGCCGAGTTGCACCTTGCAGGTTTCAAGTTCGTTGTTTTGCCGTCGTGCTGGGTGGTTCATTGCCAGCATCCAAAGTCGAGCAAAAGCGTGGCGTTCTCTCAGAATCTTCACATGCGGGCCCAGAACAGGGCTTTGCGAATCCAGTGGATGTTCGACATGCATGATAAGTATGGTTCCGGAAGAGCGTGACAAGCTGTGTACGTACAAGTCGTAAATAAGGACAAGTGTTTGTGTTTCATATTTCTTGTCTTCTTGAAGTGCAGCCGGTACACGGGCCAAATCTAACTCTATCATTTATATATATATCTATATCTATCTCAAATTGCGGGCCGACTCGAAGCAAGGCTATTTCCGGTGCATAAAGTGCTGCCGTTCCATGAGGTACCTGTGCCTTGCCAAGTCATCTGAGTCAATACCTGCTCGTAGTGTTCTGGCCGTCGCGCCGCCAGCGCTGCCCTCCTGGATCAATCCGTCCTTTGTCATCACAAACTTTTGCTTGCCAGCCTTTGGCTCTTTTCTCGACACCACCTTCAAGTACCCCAATTTGGATTGGCCGATCTTGAGCAGCCTTTCAATCCTAGATGCACAGATTCAATCACGCCCATCTATTGCCGTCAATAAACTCATGAAACAATCATCCCGCCGCTGCCCGGGCGTGTGTCACCCGGCAAGACAAATTCCACACAACCCGCCACCCTTGACGACCACTGCGCCACTGCGCCAACTTCACTCTGGCGCATCAGCAACACAATGTCTTTCACCCGCGCGCACTTACTCCTCAGGCTCTTGCTGCGAAACATTCTTCCTGAACCCAGCTTTAATATCTCTGATGGCGTCCTGGCGCTCTGCGGCGGGCAGCCCTTGCGCCGTGCGCAGCATCACTTTGTACAGTCTCGTCACCGCCTTCGACGAGTGCTGCGCCAGCTCCTTGGTCGCCATATCGCTCTCTCTTCGCTCTTCGTCCCTGAGCTTTGTAAGGTCACCGCAGTCCCTGCGCCGTGAAGATAGCCAAGTTTACTGACAGTGAATTCTGAGAGACTGTCGAGGGGTGCGGGAACCTGCGCGCGGCGCGAATGAATGAAAGAATGAATGAATGAATGAATGCTCGACCGACTTAAGGGATGTTGGTGCTGGACGGCGGAAACGGGATTCGCCTTGGCAAAGTGTGGAAAGTACTCTGGCCTGTGCGCTTGAGGACCTCGTTTGCTGCTGCGTTCATGTCATTATGCATTCGTTTTGGTTTGGGTTTTGGGTTTCAATTTCGTGGACGTGCTGGCGAAGGAAAGGAAGCTTGGTTGCTGCGAACAAAGAGGGTCATCGCCGAAGGCCGACGGGAAGCGATCGATCGATCGATCAGTGCATGTTTAGGCAAGGTGTTCCGCAAAATAGGTTGTGGTGCGCAATGGAAGCCAATAGAATAAGAAGAAGCAGACGGGGGCGGTGGAGACGACTGAAAGAGGTCGCGGGCGCGTGAAAAGAGGTGTCAAAGGGCAATTAAGTGGGGTAAAAGTCTACTTGGATTCGATGAACTTCTTGACGCTGTGCATCCAGTCAACGTACTGGTCAATTTCTTTCTGGTCGGCGATCTGGACGAGGGAGCGGGCCAGCTCATTGTCCACGCCGTGGTCGTGGAGGTAGTCGAAGAAGCTCTCCTGCACGTTGTCGTCAAGCTCAGGGAAGACTGGCGAGTATGGGCTGTCAGAGGAGCCAGCGTTCTTCACGGAGATGCTCTCCAGCAGGAGGGATGGAGATCCGGACTCCTCGTTGTACTGAGCGATGGCTTCGAACACCATTTCTTTGGTACCCTTGTTGATGAAGATCTCAAAAGGGAGGTTGAGAGAGCCGTCATCGTCCTGCTCCAACTCGCGCGAGTCGAATTCGATGGCAGCGTTGCCGTTATTGAGCACGATGACGGACCCAGTGGACTCGGTCTTGTTCACCTTGAACGGCGACTCTCCAAGGAGGTCCTCGAACGTCTCCCTCTCGGTCGCGTTGGCGGACTCCTCCTCGATCTCCAGCTGCAGAAATCCGGAGAGCTTGGTGGAGCTCGAGCTAAACCTCTGCGCAAGCGCAGCGCCAGCGTTCCTCTGGGCCAGCAGGGCAACGCTTTTCTGCGACACCAGTCCGAGGCGCGAGGACGCCGTGCGAGCCACCGTCGGCGCCAGGGCCCTACCCATTCTGGAGAACATCATCTTGCTGCTCTTGAGATCTGCGCACTGCCAACAACCGACCGCACGTACTGGAATTGGGTGCTCTGCTGCTCAACTCTCCTGACTCAGTCTGTGCCCGGACCAGACGACAATCTTAGATCCCTTTTCCTGAGCTGCCTCTGCCATTGCTAAAGCTATCTTCCGTAATTATCGCATGGTGCGGAGGAGTTGCCCAATAAGCCCAATCAATAGCTTAGTTGCCTTGTAGCTTGGCGAGAACACAGCAGAACAGAACAGAGCAGAACGCCTTGCTTCTCCAAGGACTCATCTCGCGCAATGCAATGCATAGCATGCCCCATTGTCTCATTCTCTTGTCTCATGCGCGTCTCTGGAGACTCAGTGAAAGTCGATATCGATAGACGCGTCTGAAGTTACAGAAAGACTTGGATGTGTTCTTTCTCGATCGATGTTTCCGTCGTCTGAGTAGTCTGAGTGATGCGACTCACCAGGAAGATAGATGATCGACCATGAAAGTCAGTCTTTTTCTTACAACCCATACAACTCACTTTGCGCCAAGGTACAGTACCAGTACTGAGTACTGGTCTCTCAAGTAAAGTGTGCAGGGTTGTAGTAGCCAATGGCTGGCTGCGCTCTGTCGCTGCTAATCGGGTGGATCCGGAGACTATGGCAGACTGCTACGAGACGCTCGCGTGGTCCGGTGGGGAACGAAAACTGTCTGGTCCCCTAGCCCGCCCAAATTGCATTTGCAATAATTTGCGCTAATTGCAACTTACTTTAGCAGTCTCGAGCTCCCGTTGGTCGAGTTGCGCGTCTTGTGTTGAGAGAGCCCGGCCGGCATCTGGGTTCTGAGCGCAGGATTCTGGCTCATGAGAGAGAAAAAGTTCAGGTTTCAATGAATTTAGCAAGGCGAACGAATTGAACGGCAGTGTTTTTGAGTTCGAAGAATGTGCCTCTTATGGAACAGGTGTATTGCTGCGCTGTCCTCCTCGGTTGTCTTCCAAACGTACAAGCAGAGGCTTCGAATAATATATAGCTCGAGAAGTCCGGAGTGGTGGCCCTGACGCTTTTTCATTTGCCCGGTAAAGGTCCAACTTTTCTCGACATTCTGGGTAGACAGAAAGCGTTGCGGACATGGATTTTGCCGAAGTGTTATGAGGCTTTGAACAGTACAAAAGAATTAAAATCTTGGGAATTTGAAGTAGATTCACGAGAGAAAAGGATACAGCGTTTGAGTAGCGAGCTAAAGTTTCCAGACCCGGAAGGTATTGTCCGAGCCTGCGCTAATGAAGAATTTGGAGTTAGGATCGAACACGACTGCCTGCACGGCGTCATCGTGGCCGCGCATCTGAGCCAAAGGCTGGCCAGCCACTGTATCAAACATTTTAATGGATCCATCGTCGCTGGCTGCAGACAGCACTGAACCGCTCTTGTCGTATGCAACGCAATTCAAAGCATGCGAGCCGCTATCTAGGGTGAATATCTCCTTGACCATTCTGACGTCCCAAACCTTAACTATACCGTCTGCATCACATGAAGCAATGTTGTCTCCCTTAATATTCATCGCAAGGCTATTGCACGCATTATTGTGCCCAAAGAAGGTCTGAATGCAAAGGCCCGAGCGTGGATCCCACATCGAAACCGTTTTGTCTCCGGACGCGGTGCAAAGGTTACTGGAAAACGGCTGGAACATCACTGCGTTCACACTGTCCACGTGCCCCCGGATTGTCTGTCGAACACGATGGTATTCTACGTCCCACAGTTTGGCAGTGTGATCCATGGAGCAGGACGCGAAAAAGTTTCCAGTGTAGTGCCACGCAACATCCCAAACTGGCTGGGCGTGATCAGTTAGAGTAACGGTGCAAGCCGCTCGCTCAAAGTCCCACAGCTTGACAGTTCCGTCGCCGGCGCAGCTCAATAAGTGTGTTCCTTTTGGGTTGAAATCTACCCCTGAGACCCAATCGGCATGGCCCTCACCACACATGATGAGGTCTCCATTCGGAATGCTCCATAGCTTCCAGGTGTGATCGTCAGACGCGGTGGCAATAACTTGTTTGCGGGGGTGGTAGGCCAAAGCCGAGATTGCGTTCACGTGACCCTCGAACGTCTTGAGGAGTTGAAGGTTTTTGACGTTTGGAACATCGAACACTTGGTCCAAATACGGGTTGGGTGGGTCCTCGTCTGGAAGCCCAAAGCTGGCGACTGCAGGTTTCGATTTAACGCTGCTGTTCGCTTTAATTCCTGTAGAGCCGGACTTTCGCTTTGACGGCGAGCTAACTGCGGAAGAGTCGCTGAGCGTTGCGCTGCGAGACTTGGTTGTCTTACTCGCACCTCTTCCTTTGGGAACCAAGGATCCAGACATACCGGAGCCTGTGTCTGCGTTTCCGTCCTCGAGGTTCTCGAGCGACCGCACGTGAGCCTCAAGGGACTCGCTTCTAGTGGCCAACTTGTCTCTCTCGATTTTCATTAGCATCTTCTCCTTCATTGCTAATTCATACTTTTGGCGGAGCTGTGCAATTGTGGGTTCGTAGGTCTGGTAATGCTTCTTGAGGCGCTTGATCTCGCCGATGAGCTTGTTTTTCTCCTGTACTACGCGCTTGTGGTTCAGACGATGGTAGTCGCGCTCCTTTCGGAATTTGTCCCAGGTAGACTGTGCCTTCTCTGCAATGGACTTGACTCTATCCAGTTCGCCACGCAGGAATTTGACATTTTCATCAAGTTCTTGATTGCGAAGGTATATGTCTGGGACCGCGCCCACCTGCTCTTCGCTGAGCTTGCCTTTGGCTTCTAGCTCGTACCATTCCGTGTTGAAGCTGTCTAGAGTCCTCTCCATGCCCAGCTTAATTAAGAAAGAGCGGAAAAAGTCGTCGATGACTGCGGGCCGCACTACTGTGCGAGTTTCGCGAGCGTCGCCCTTGCCCCCTTTCGTGACGTTGACATCTGCTTCTTTGCCTTCGACCCTCGAGTCCGTCTCCGTCTGTCGCGCCGTTTTGATAGCTGTCCGCTGTAAACTTTTCTCTATAGAAGCAAGGGTCTCCTCTGCGCCCAGGTCGAAAGCATCATCATCTTCGTCCGAGTCAGAGGGAGGCACGTCCTCGTACTCAAAGTCCTCATCGTCCGACAGGTACTCGCACGAAACCACTTGAACGCTGTCCCCAGTCTTGTGCTCCCCCATCGTGTCCGGTGACTCTTGTTTCGGAATGAGACTCACCCCGCAGCGCGGAAGTGCGTGAGCTTGCAGACCGACCGACCAACTCGAGCGTCCTAGGTACTCGGTACACGGTACACGGTACACGATAGCTCCGACAATGAGAGTGCTCTTGCTCGTCAATCCAAGCGCTGACCTCAACAAAACGCTCGCGCAAGGAGTGCCGCCTTGACTCTTGTTGCTGATCCCCGTCTCTGAGCGTGAGTATCGTATTGCACTCTCTCGAATAGCGGACTTTGAGCGACCAAGATGCTAGGCGCGGGAAGACTTGGGAAATAAGTATTGCAGGCTATCTGTCGTCCGCTGTTTGTCAGGCCGTTCAATCCTCTTCTCCACGTCGTTCTATCGTTCATTGAAGGTGGAATAGAGCTGTGATTGACTTTGAAACTTGCGCGAAGTTTGCAGTCAGCAACGTTTTGTTTGCATTTGCTTTTGCTTTTGTTCTTTTCTCTGTTAAAATAAAATGGCATTGCATTCGGCCCGTGCCTGTCACTAACGGCATCTCGCAAACTATCCGGTAACGAACTCTTCTCTTGTTCTTCGCTCCTCCCACGCGCCAGGACGGCGTCTGACGACACGAAGATGTCTATGTTATGATACGCTTGATAGGGTAAATAGTAGTAAAGCCTTCAAAGTAAAGGCCATAGAAATGAGAGGTACGTAACGAGAGCGTCTGTGTGTCGTCGGTCGGACAATAGAAAGAATAGAAAGTCTGCTTTCTCAGCTTTCAGTGCTTTCTCAT
Source organism: Parietichytrium sp. I65-24A (assembly GCA_012862575.1). Taxonomy (NCBI): domain Eukaryota; class Bigyra; order Thraustochytrida; family Thraustochytriidae; genus Parietichytrium; species Parietichytrium sp. I65-24A. The sequence goes on from BLSF01000022.1 coordinate 359,908, forward strand.
TTCTTTTCACTGAACAGGAAGAAAACATATAAGAACGATGGATCTTGCTTCCTTTTCTTTAACTTTTCAAAGGGATTGCCAGCGCATTGACGCAATAGTTAATTCGTTTGCGTCGTTGGCACTTTTTCAGCATCCTTTCATCGGCCAGTGAGGACAGTGCGTTTACTTTTGAATTTGTGTTGGTTTCCGATCTCGATCCTTCCCAAAAAGATCGAAAAAGTCAAACAAAACTCAACAATTAACTTTAAAAGGTCTGTTTGTGGTGTCTGTGGACGATAGGGTCTACAGACGAGATTTTCTTTCACGTCTTTGTGAACTGAGTTTTGCACATTTTGGTCTGCCTGTGAATTCCAGCCCAATTCATCTCTGCCCACCCAGGGGCTGAGGTTTTCCAAGAGCTGGAGGAATGAGGAGGCACTCTGTAGGCCACACGATGATACATCAAAGCGTTCGTGACAGCGACGAGGGCAAAAGTCCACATTCCTCACTTGCAAAAGCGCCGCCAAATCTTGGCAAGGACGGGTCCAACCACAGAGCAAGAGCAGAAGAGACGAGAAGAGGAGCGAAGAGAAAAGAGAAAACCCTTCCGGTGTGGCATTGACCGTCACGGCGTGAGTACTGGTACTGACAGTGAGTACGAGCGCAGTATCGACGATGGTCGAAGCAGTCGAAGCAAACCAAAGCAATGTTCATTGAAAAGCATTGCATTCATTTCTGACATGCAAATGCACACCTTCGCACATCGCACATAGCAAACACTCAACACTCAAGGACGATCAGAATTCAGAAATCAGATTCAAACAATCTAACCTAGAACTCGTTATCTTAATTCTTCTAATTATAGCTAGTCCTCCGAGGTACCGGTTTTAGTGCCGTAGTGCCATGGTACGGTGCACTCAGCAGTACAGTAAGACCGCCTGTACCCCTGCTACCCGGTTCCTAAATCTTCCATACCATCTACCAACACCACTACGCCACTTCCATTAGGGTCGGGTCCTATCTGTCCATAGTGACTGGAATAGTACTCCTCCTATATACTTACATGTGTGCTCTATGACAAGCCATAGCCAGGGCTAACCCCTCCTGGACCTCGCATGAAGTACGGCACCTACGGCAAACATATATTTTCATGCTAAGGGGCTACTTCTTAAGCTACCACGTGCACATGTCCAGCCGCAGTGCTAATACTTTTGATAAGTACCATTACTCCCACTTGAAGTAGGAGGTGTTATGGAGGGGAGTAGCAGTGGGGGAGGGGCGAGAGAGGAGGGAGAAGGGAGGCTTCTCAAATTGTCTGGACAGTGAGAGAAGGCAAAGTTCACACTCGCAGATACCCGCTTACTCAGACACATCATTGAGTTGATTGATTGTTGATTGTTTGTTGATTGAGCGACTGTGACTTCTGATGGATTGACTGTAAATTTGGTAGAGGGAATGTGCGCAAAGCTCCCCTTGCTCAAATTGCAAACACAAATTGATTGACTGCCAGTGCTCACTGAACAAAACACATTTATACATCGACACATAGATCGTTCAACTCATTGCACTCCGTCCTCTCTCTCCTTCGCCTCTCTCCTCTCGCCTCTCTCCTCCCTCCCATTCCCTCCCCTTACTTACCCTCGCGCCGCCTACCCCCTCCTACCGCAAACATTAGCACCGAGTACACATGCACACCCGTCGCGGTTGTTAGATGTTTGACTGCCACAGTAGTCACAGTAGTCACAGTCTGCCAACTCCAATGCGAGCACTGCGAGGACTGCAACAAACAAACAAACAAACAAACAAACAAACAGAGAGAGAGAGAGAGCGGCAGAGCCACAAGCAGAAAGCAGAAAGCAGAAAGCAGAGAAGCAGTGAGAAGGAAGGGAGCTGCGGAGAGCGGTTGGCACCGCAACGCGTTCATTGGGCGGGCGACGGAGCGCGGAGGTTGTTTGCGTGCACGGTCTTTGAGTGAGCGAGGAGGAGCGGCTGCTGCTTTGCCTGCGTTTGGAGTGGGTCGGTTGATTGATTGATTGATTGATTGGTTGATTGGTTGATTGGTTGGTTGGTTGTCCGGGTGCGTGGAACGGGGTGGAGCGGTCAAAATGCGGCGATCCAAGGGAAATGGCGTCAACCGCGTCGAGATACAGGAGCGCCGCGTGGTGGGCGTGGAAGACATGGTGCTGCTGCCGAGGATTGAGAACGACGCCATCGTGCAGAACCTCCAGCAGAGGTTCTCGGCCAAGCAGATCTACACGTACATCGGACCGGTGCTGATCGCGTGCAACCCTTTCGAGTGGCTGCGGCTGTACGAGCCTTACCACGTCAAGCAGCACGAGAACGGCGTGCGTGCAGACTTGGAGCCGCATATCTTTGCAGTCGCAGAGTCTGCCTTCAGGACAATGCTCTCCGAAGAGGAGAAACAATGTATCATCATTTCAGGGGAATCCGGCGCTGGCAAGACTGAGGCTGCCAAGCAGATCATGAACTACATCGCAGCGATCAGTGGCAACGGCGGGAATGACAGAGCCGTGCAGGAAGTCAAGGACATCGTACTTGACTCAAACCCGGCGCTGGAGGCATTTGGGAATGCGATGACGCTCAGAAACAACAACTCCAGTCGCTTCGGAAAGTACTTTGAGCTGCGGTTCGACCTAGCTGGAGGCGGCACTCCGCGCGGTGGCTACGTAACCAACTACTTGCTGGAAAAAAGCCGCATTGTCAAGCCAGGCCCCGGAGAGCGCTCGTTCCACATCTTTTACCAGCTCCTCGCTGGCGCGCCAAGGGAGCTACAGGGCAGCCTGGCGCTCTCGGGTCGCCCCGAGGACTACAACATGCTCCGCATGTCGGGTGTGAGCGAGATCAACAACTCTGGCGGTCGCGTGAATGATGCCAAGGAGTTCAAGGAGACCTGCCATTCTTTGCAAACCATCAACATCTTTCCAGAAGACCAGCACGAGTTTTTTCTCATCGTGTCGATCGTCTTGCACATGAGCAACATCGATTTCCACGCCGTCAATATTGACGGCGCTGAAGGCTGCCAAGTATCCAACGAAAGCGCTGTGCGCACAGCTGCTGGCCTCTTGGAGGTAGACCCTGGCGCTCTTGCCTACGCGATGACTTACCGTACCCTGACCACAATGGCGCCAGGAGGGCGCGTGGAAACGTACCAGGTGCCGCAAAACCCCACCCAGGCACGCGCCAGCAGAGATGCGCTGGCAAAAGATCTTTACGCGCGACTCTTCGACCTGTTGGTGCAAAACGTCAATAGCTCCCTCAAGAGCTGCGGGAGCAACACTCGAGCCTCCATTCGCCGCGAAGTGCGTCAGATTGGAGAAGATGATGGCCTCTCTATTGGGGTTCTCGATATTTATGGATTTGAGATTTTCGAGGAGAATCACTTTGAGCAGTTCTGCATCAACTACGTCAACGAAAAGCTACAGCAGATCTTCATTGAGCTTACGCTCAAGTCGGAGCAGGAGGATTACGCTGCCGAAGGCATCGCTTGGACGCCGATTCCGTTCTTCGATAACAAGGTGGTGTGCGAGCTCATCGAGTCCAAGAGACCTCCTGGTGTGTTTGCCATCCTGGATGACACATGCCGCACTGCGCATGCGCTTGGAAGTGCAGATGGTAAATTTCTGGATCAGCTCACGTCTTTGCAGAGCAAGCATCAACACTACTCCAAGTTCAGGGCAGGGTTTACCATCCTCCACTATGCTGGAAGCGTGAGCTACTCTGTCGAGGGCTTTATCGAAGCAAACAAAGACGTTCTCGGTCAGGATTTGCAGCTCCTGGTCAAGTCCTCCGCGAACGCGTTTCTTCAAAGCCTATATCCCGAGGAGGTGGACTTGGACCAGCGCCGTCAGCCTACCACAGCAGGTTTCAAGATCAAGCAGCAGTGCGGCGAGCTCGTGTACGCTCTGCTAGACTGCAACCCTCATTATGTTCGCTGCATCAAGTCAAACGATCAAAAGTCTGCCGGCATGTTTGACGTGCAGCGCGTCACTCACCAGGTTCGCTATCTCGGGTTGCTGGAGAACGTCAAAGTGCGCCGCGCTGGGTTTGCTCTCCGCATGGAGTTTCATCGCTTTATCCACCGCTTCAAGGTGCTTGGGGCCGGCAAGATCGACCCTCGCGTGTTTGCCACCGGCTCTGACTACGACATCGCGTACGCCATCCTGGACTGTGCCGCGTACTCGCTCAAATCGCTACAACAACCAGGCGAAGCGCAGCTCGGTCGCACCAAGGTTTTTATTAAAAGCCCAGAGACCTTTGCCGAGCTTCAAGAGTTGCGCAAGGAACTGGTGAGCGTGCAAGTGATCAAAATCCAAAACCTCTGGAGGCGCTTTGCCAATCGAAGGGATCTTGTGGATCTCCGCGTGGAGATGTCTGACCTCTTTAACGAGCGCGGAAAGGAGTCCACACCAGTGGATCTCTTGCGGCCATACTTTGCGTTCTACATCAAAGATAAGGAGCTCATGGAATCCATCTCTAGGATGTTGGAGCTTTACCAGCTGGAAGAAATCAAGAAAGAGAAGATCGAATACACTGAGGTCTTGAAGAAAATGAATAGCCAAGGCATGCTTGAACCAGTGGTATTTGTTCTCACCGACCAAGCGATGTACATTGCAGTCTACGAGATGCTCCCTATGCCAAAACTGAAGCCAGGCCAAGACCCAAGAATGCTCAACCAGAGGCCTCAGTTCAGACTCAGTCTGCGCAGAAGAACCCTGTTGCGATACGTGGAGACAATTCTACTTTCCCTCGAAGCCGACGATCTCATGTGCATCATGCTCCAGCCTCAGGGCAAAGAGATGCCAGATAAATCAAACTGGGTGGACAAGAAGAAGATCAAGCGATGCATGGCAACCCAGCAACCGTTTTCCTTCTTTGGAAAGAGCAAACACCAGTGCCATTACACTGGCGGTGTGTTTGTCAAGGAGGAGATGACCAAGATTCCGCTCCCAGACAAGGGCTTTTACCAGCCGGTCGAAGTGCACGTTTCTGTTCCAGGGACAGTGTCAACCGAGATGCGGGAAGACATTATTCTGCAAACCGAGAAAAAAGCTGAGGTTTGCGCCATGCTGCGTAATTTGGTTACGATGGCCAAAGGTGGTGGTAACCAACTCGCAAACAAGTTCGACAAGGACGCCATGATGAAGCAAATGGCCCCGATGGGTGGCACCCCAATGTGTCGCGCACTCTATGACTACAGGGCCACGCAAAGCGACGAGCTCACGATTCGAGAGGGCGACAAAATCGAGCTGCTTGACAGCTCTCACGCAGACTGGTGGTTAGGTACAGTAAATGGCCAAACTGGCGTGTTCCCGGCCAACTACGTCGAAAAACTTGCAGCGACTGGCGCGCAAAAGCCAAAGCGAGCAAATCCTCGTAGATACATGCTCGAGATCCAGTTCACCAACCAGTGGATAGTGCGACAAGCAACCGTCCCAACTCTTTCAAACACGATACGTGGAGGAATCGAGTTCCGCCGCAATGAGGGCGTCCGGGAACCTGTCTTGCACAAGCAGCAAAATAGGTACTTTATGGAGGTTCCGCTTGGTGTCGCAGGCCGCAAGTTGCGCCAGATTCAAGCAAACCAAGCTGAGAGAGCAGCCCGTCGAGAAACGGAGCGTGCGCGTTTGATGGAAATGCGCAGAGAAAATGCCGCAAAGCGTGATGCTCAGAGGCGTGCCGATCGCGACAAGCGTCTCGACGCAAAGAAGGCGAAGCGCAAGGAAGAGAAAGCCAAGCGCGAGAAGGAACAAGAAGCCCTCAACTTTGGCGCCAAGAACGCTCTGAAGGGTGGTGCATCATTCAAAGACCGTATTGCACAGCAGAACCAAGCCGCCGCAAATGGCAGATCTGGTGGCGGTTCCGGCGTGACGGTCCCTGCATGGGTCACTGCTCGGCAAAATGGATCAGGTGCTTCGGCCATCAAGAAGTTTGATCGAAGATCATTCCAGCGCCCCGCAGCTTCACGACCAGTTTCGGCTGCTCCAATGAAGGAGAAGTGGGAGTCTTACCGCGACGACGACAGCGGTGACATCTACTACTTTAACCCTAAGTCGGGCGAGAGCTCGTGGACCAAGCCCCGTAACGCCGACATCATTGACAAGACTAGATTGTAAATCTGTTGTGATTTGTGTTCCCATTTATTCTATTTTACAGTCGTCTTAACTCCAACAAATTCAATTTCACATCAGCATTTACAGTTCATTAGTTTCACAAAGTCATAGCCCCGTTTATTCTATTGTAGAGTCGTAACTCAAACAAATTCAGATTATCATCGGCATTTAGTTGGTTTCACAAAGTCACAGCCCCATTCCCCATTTATTCTATTTTACAGTCGTAACTCAAACAAATTCAGCATTTCAAAGCTTTAAAGATTCTAAGAGCACATTTCACACTCACGAAAACTTTTGGCAGGCATTAATTAAGGAATTCCCCGGCGTGAAAAAAAAAAATGGAGATCTATACCCCGGCTCTCTCGGTGCAATTCCATGCCTGCGTGTTGCTTCCAGAGAGAGAACTCTGAAACGTCAGAGTGAGCAACGATACGTGTTGAGCATTGGCACGGGAAGTAGGTACTCTCAAGCCTCAATGCAAGAGCGGCAACAAAATCATAAACTCGGCACAAGATCAAAAGCAGAAAGAGCAGTCAATTGCTCAGTGCGACACTCGCAAAGAATAATATTTTTAGAAAAAAAGTTTACGACGACTCCTCAGCGACAGCGTCAAAGTTTTCAACAAGGTCAGGGATCTGATCATCGTCATCACCTCCAGCAGCAGCACCTGCGGACGCTCCCGCAGACGCCTGAGCTTGTTGCATCATAGCCTGGAGCTGAGCAAGGTCCAATCCAGTGGGCATTCCACCAACCTCGCTAGCCTGCTTGGTTTCATTGCTTCCCGAAATCACATAGGTGTTGGCGCCGATGTTAGCCTGGAGCTTGACGCCAGCATTGAACACCTTCACGGTGTCGTCCTCCATGAACATCTGCACCTCGGAGATGCTTCCGATGTGGTTCACTCCGAGCTTCTTCATGGCGTTCATGATCTTCTTGTCATCGTTCGCGTTCGACTTCCTCACAGCCTTTCCGCGCGTCCTGGTGCCTCCCACCCTGGCGGCCTGTGCGTGCATTTTCAAACTCCGTCAGTCTCCATCTTCCATCTTCCACATTCCACCAGACCACATTCCACCAAACCACCAAACCACCCGCGCAACCCACATTGCCCAAATCACAGATCCCAGCCAATCCACGGTCGCATCCCTCTCCAACTCGAACTGCAAAACCCAGCCAAAACCACTTACTCCTGCGCCGAATTTGTTCTTAAGGCGCTCGCGCGCAGCTTGGATCTCCGCCTCGCCCATTGTGCGTTGGCTGTGTATGAATGAATGAATGAATGAATGAGTGAGTGAGTGAACGACCTCGCCGCGACGAACGTCCCGTCTCTCCTTCCTTCCTTCTTTCTATTCCTCTCTCTCTCTCTCTCTATGTCTCTCTCTTTTTCAGTCAAAGTCATTCACTCATTCGTTCACAGTCATTCACTCACTCACTCACTCAATCACTCAATCACTTAGTCTCTCTCTCTCTCTCTGTCTCTGTGAGTCTCTACATCTCTCTATATATCTATCTCTCTCTCTATATATCTCTCTCTCTCTCACTCTATGCAAATGCAGCTACGCCCGCTGGCTTACTAGTTTACTGGAGCGGGGGCTTAGCTATCTTTCCGCTTCTCGCGTATCCCACCACCTATCCATCGAATCCTGGGTGGGGAGGCCGCCGCACCGGACCAGGGGTTTGTAGTTTGTGGGATGGGGAGGGGTAGTGGGGTGCGGAGAGGTGGCGCGGAGGAAGAGGAACTGGAGTGGCTAGTGCGACGCCTGCGAGTGGGCGTGATCCTCGAATCACGCCTGGGTGGCGGTGAGGACTTGGTGAAATGTAACGGCGAAAGGGGCGGAGACCTAACCCAGGGTAGGGTTGGGGAAACCCTGACCTGGGGAACGCTTTCGTCGTAGGCATTTTGGAATCAATCAATTTATTTTCGGACCTTTTGGAACCTCGCGAGGTGAAAGGAGAAGAAAAAGAAGACCTTGGGAAAGTGAAAAAGATCAATTGAAATTCATCGGCGAGGCAGGTTATTGCATTTTATTGTTTGTTTGGCCAAACTCGCCGTTCCAGTCCTGAGGCATCAAGGACAACACTGAGGTGAACGAACACATTCGCGGATTCCGTTTGACACGTTCCTGAGGGGAAATTAGACTATCTCAAGTACACAAGTGCACAAGTGCGAGTTGTAGAACCCGGATGAAGTGCTGATGATCAACCTGTGCGAGACGAAGTGCGCCGCTTTGAATCCTGTCTCCATCCTTCCAACCGAGCGCTCGCTCTGTTTGCGAGACTTCATGGAACTGGCCGTTATTATTGTGCTCGGCCCAGGCGGCATCGCGCACAGGCGTCGAGCCTGAAAGGGAACCCAATAAGGAGATGAGAACGGGGGCGTTCTCGATGCACGTTGCAGGCACCGCTCTGAATCCTTGAACGCAGGTGTCTTTGGGTTCCGACACCTCTATTCCACGACCCACGAATTTCGGACCATTGCAAGCAAGGAGAAGCGGATGCTTTGGTAGGCAAACGCATTCGTTCGGAAAGGTCTTCACGTGGAAGGATTTCACAGTTCACAGTTCGGAGTTCATAGTCAGTTCCATGGTGAAATAAGAATGAGCCAAAATCCAAAGACAGCTTTCCATTCACATTTAGAAGTTCTCTTTTGCCCGATGGGTGAAGCTGGGTGCGAGGATATTCGCGTTTTGGTGTTCACAGTTTGCAGAATTCAGAATTTCAGAAGTCAGAATCTATGAACAAACAAAAGCTCAAGACGAAAGCAAGTTCAAGTCAAAAGTAATTTACATCTGGCGCTCGTTATTCTGGTTACTTACTGGGTAGTACTTCACTGTCAGTACCAGGACTTGGTGTTTGGTCACGTCGCCTCGTAGAAGGTGACACTCTTCTTGTATTAGAAGGACTACTCCGTTTATAATTCCACTAACCACTAACCATTAATCAGTAATCACTGATCAGTAACCACTAGCTAGTCTAACGTTCGGATTTGTGCCCGAGAAGAGTGGTGTCATAGCAGGGTGTTATAGGAACGCCTAAGCGTCGGGAGGGTGCGTGCTCTGCTCTGTTGCTTTATTTGTGTTCGCTAAGAAAGGCGCACTAGTAGTATTCCGTAGTGCTGTGAAGGAAGAAGATCTTTGCGATTGTTTTCGATGGATTTGATCGATTGTTTGTTGGATTGATTGATTGATGTAGTGTTCGAAGTCAGCGAAGCTCGCACTTGGAAGAGAGTGCCATCTGTCAGAATCAATTATCAATCAATGATCACTCGTCATTGCTCGTTTATTATTATCACTTTCATTGTTCATGTTCATTTCTCAATGAGCAATCAGCTCTGTCAAAGCAAATGTTCACGCAGTTCGTGCATGTTCATGCCTTCGACACCTTCCACTGTGCGTGCAAGCTGGATACAATTCTCCGATGGACCAAGTTAGCACAAGTACAATTAGTACAATACGTACGGTACTTCTTCATCGCGAGCTAACTGAGCTAATCCAAGACCCGACCGGAAGGACAAGATAAGAAAGAGTACAATCTAAACTATAAACTACATTCTCGGCAGTCGAGGACACAGAGCAGAGCGAGGAGTGAGAGCGAAGAGCGAAGAGCGAAGAAGGATCGAGGCGGAAAGTTGCAGAGTTTGAAGATCTCGGAGAGCAGCGGGAAAATGGCCTCGGGTTTCGCAACAAAGTTTACACAGTTCGTGGACGGGTCGCCGACCCCGTTCCACTGCGTGGCTCAGACTGTCAAGCGTCTGGAGGCGTCCGGGTACGTGAGGCTCCACGAGGACACTCTGTGGGGCAAGAGCGTGCAGCGCGGGGGCAAGTATTACTACACTCGCAACGCAAGCACGATCGTGGCTTTCGCCGTGGGAGGCAAATTTGAGGCCGGAAACGCGTTCAAGGTCGTCGGCGCACACACCGACAGCCCCGCATTGAAACTCAAGCCGCGCTCCAAGAGGTCCTCGCACGGATACCTCCAGGTTGGCGCAGAGTGCTACGGAGGCGGTTTGTGGCACACCTGGTTTGATCGCGATCTCGGCATTGCTGGACGTGCCATCCTCCGCTCTGGAGAAAAATTTGAGCAAAAATTGGTGCACATCAAGAAGCCCATCTTGAGGGTTCCAACCCTTTGCATCCACCTCCAGTCCGGGGATGAGCGTGCAAGCTTCAAGGTAAACAAAGAAGACCATCTGACACCCATCCTTGGCTTGATCAACGAAAACCTCAACAAGGTTGAAGGCGTCGATGAGCGCCACACCCCAGAGCTCTTGACCGCCCTTGCAGAGGACATGTCTTGCGATGCCAAGGATATTGTGGACCTTGAACTCACCCTTTGCGATACCCAGCCTGCCTCTGTTGGTGGATCCAACGAAGACTTTATCTTTAGCCCTCGCCTCGACAACCAAATGCACTGCTTTACTTCCATCGAAGCGCTCGTGGACTACACTGACGCACCAAACGCTTTGGAGTCCGACGAGGACATCTCGGTCGTCGTCTTGTTCGATCACGAGGAGTGCGGTTCCCAGAGCAATGTTGGTGCAGGCTCGCCAATCATGCGTGACGCAGTTGTGCGAATTTCCGGCTGCTTCCAAGAGTCTGCTAACGACGAACTGTTCAAGGTGAGCTTGGCCAAGTCCGTTCTCTTCAGCGCTGACGGTGCACATGCTGTCCATCCCAACTACGCCAGCAAACACGAGAAGGAGCACGCGCCAAAGATGGGGGCTGGCACCGTCATCAAGACCAACGACAATCAGAGGTACGCAACAAACGCTGTTACTGGTTTCTTGGTTCGCGAACTTGCTCGCCGCAACAACCTGCCAATTCAGGAGTTTGTTGTTCGCAACGATTGCCCATGCGGAACCACTATCGGTCCAATCATCGCTGCCAACACGGGTATCCGCACCGTGGACATTGGCGTTCCGCAATTGTCTATGCACTCAATCCGCGAGACCTGCTCCGTTCAAGATCTGTACACCAACTATCAGCTCCTCAATGCATTCTTCAAACAGGTGCGCGAGGTTGATCTGGCCCTTTCCGTGCTTTAAGTCCAAAAAGCCTTCTAATCGTCCAAAAAGCAAGTCGATCTTCTTCGAACCCTCATACATGCCTTCCTTACTTCAAAAGTCAAGTGTCTTTTCAAATCTTTCATCTGAACAGAATACAAAACAGACCCCTAGTGCACCATCCCTTCACTGGATTGGGTTGATCCTTACCACATTTTACTTTACGCAATGTTCATCTCGATTGAGTGTTCAGGACATGTAATAAAAAACATTGTTACTAGAGCGCATGACCGTTACAAGTAATAGGAATCGTTAGGAGAATCCATAGCGGGCGAATGGCTTTCGGGATACTTGGTCAACCTCGAAATTGAATGAGCAGAGTTTGCAGAACAGAACAAGATTCACTGTCAGAACGTACAAGGCGTGGACTGCCACAAGACACTCGCAGAGTCACCAAAGCAAAGCACCCATTGGCGAGCCCTTTGACAGGCTTTGTCCAGTGTGCTCATTGCGAAAAAGGTATAGTATCGACCAATTGATTGCAAAGGTGCAGGAGACGCGGACGGGAGCCAGGAATGAGCGGCAGAAAAGGCAGTCTCCCCTCATCGGACGAGGAGGAGGAAGCAAAGGATGAAGTGGAGGAGGAGAAACCGAGGCCGGGGAAGAACAAAGGTTCCAAGAAGAAGAAAAAGAAGGGCTCATCTACGAGGAGTGTGAAGAAGAAGGAGAGCGAATCGGAGAATGAGAGCTCGAACGAGGAGGGCGAGGCCGACGAGGAGAATTCTAACCGAGAAAATCGTAAAACACTCATGGGAAGGCTGTGGAATAGGTCGCCGTCGCCGAAGCCACGGTCCAGTTCGAAAAAGCCAGGTAAGAGGAATTCAGCCACAAGCTTTGCTAGGTCCAAGAGTCAGTCGCTGGAGTCGGACGAAGAAGACAGTGGAGAGGAGGATGATCTCGAAAAGCAAAAGAGTAAAAAAAACCTTGTCAAAACCAAGAGCGCAAAAGCCGAGGAGGAGGACCGGCCGCCAGTTCAACGATCTCCTTTCGCCACGAGACACTTGATCTTTCTAGCTTTGACGGGTCTTCAAGCGCTCACATGGATGATCGGATTGGAGGCGCTCTGTCTTGTGGAGAACGCATGCACGCTTGAGCGTTTGCCTCAAGAAGGTCGCCTCAACCTGCTGACGTATACAAATCCCAGAGTGCCTCGGAATGGGCCCCAACTTTTGTGGTTCTCGGTGGCCGTGGTCCTGAGTGTTTTGCCTGTGTCCGTGTATCTTTTCTCCTCGGAGGTGCGTGTGAAAGCACGGGTGGCGAGTCTGCTCCTTATACTCGGCTCTGCGTTTCTCTTCGTTTTATCGATGTACTTCTTCGCACAAGTTTCCTCGGCCGAAACTTATGTATCTTACGAGTCCAACCCGTCAGCACAGTTCAGCTTTGACTCACAAGAAGAAGCAGAAGCGGCGGCACAATCATCTGCATCAAGGTTTGGGGCGTTGTTTCTTTGTGGGGCAATCTTGATGATTGTGACATCCGTTTTTGCATGCCTGACGTCCCAGGTATTTCCTTTAAGTCTCCATCGCGATATCAAGTTTATGTTGCTCCCGGGATCTGACCGTTCCGAGAGCGTAGACCTCGCCAACGCAATTTCCCAGCAGCTTCACAATGCGACAGATGAGGGAAGCAGCTCAATGTCGAGGTCCTCCAAGTCTCGGAAGAAGCGCTCTTCGAGTACGAAGCGCTTAAAGAAACTGTCAGACTCACTCTCATCCTCCACCTCGTTCTTGAAGGAGCCTGCTGTGGACGATACTGACGAAGACCTTTGAGTCTCTATAATTCGGACCATTGAAGCTCGCAAGATCTATCTGATTCCACTGGACTGCCGGCGCTGAGGACAGGAATTAATTCTTTCATATTCGGCTTGCTCCTTTTCTTTCAGCTCCCTAATGAATGAGTCTTGTCAGGGTTATCCCTGCAAGAATACTCGAAAGCATCAGGACCAGATCATCTCGCCGCACATCCGCTGAGGACCATGAAGGCTGCACTTCCAATCTTTCCCCCCCAAAAAAACATCCTGTACGACTTGCTCGAAAAACATGGCTCCATACATTTCAGTAGCGCTCTCGTGAGCTTATTTATGATGAAACGCAATGTAATTAAATCTGTCACAGCAAACTCGAAGAATCCGTTCCCGGTTAGAACGCAAACAGGTTACGAGTTCGGGTTCTGAACGTTGCTTCGAGCCCTCTCGTCTCTGCTCGCGCGATAAATCGATTATCATTTCTCACGCATCGCTGGTTTCCCTCGCGAGAGCGTGCGATTGCACGCAAGCTGCTCGACTCCATCGAAATCATTCCGCTAGAAACACAGAGATCTAGCTCATGATCCGGCAAAAGTATTATCTCGAGCTCCGCTTGACTATCTGTGAGTCGCTCAACATATCGCGAGGCAGACATCCAACAACTTCGAATTCTCTCGCCACTCTAGTCATCTCTTCTCCATCCAACTTGCATTAGACACAACTGAATCTCCAAGTCTCCTAAAGTTGCACCACCTTCTCTACTCGTATCATCTTCTACAAGACAACGCGTCAGCTGCGAGATACCATCTCTTATGGCCCATCTATACTACGGTAGAATCTGCCAGATTAGGAATTAAGAGTGCTGGGGATTTGGGAAGATCACTCCATGAAGCATCTTCGTCAAACAAGATCAAACAAGCAAAACAAGCCTCATTTGTCAGTCAGGGAGACGATCGCGAGAGCCAGCCTAGCGTAGTCTATCATGTCTATCATATCCATCGCAGTAGCTTTTCGATCGGAAACGCGAACGGGATCTGTGAGAAATCGTGTAACAGCACAACGGCTGTTAAGTTATGGCAGTGATGAGCGTATCCGAGCCGGTCTTGAAATGAACCAACACCGAATTGAAGCAGACCCAAAATCCCATCGTGAAATTGGCAACTAACTTATTACTTACATCTATCTTTCACCTCTTTCCATCCACTTTGTTAATGGGTTTCCGGACCATCCTAGGTCGCACACCGCACTGCAGCAAGTGGCCAATGAATTCAATCAATCGCCAGCAGCGTCGGAAGAGTCGGAAGCCTACTACTGCACAGTACCACTGGTGCTGAGTACTCACGGTGACTTGCGCAACTGCGAAGAGTTGCGAGAACTGATGAGAACTGCGAGCGCCTCGGAGGGAGAGAGGGAGCTTCACTCGTTGCACTTGCCAACGTCAGCGAACTTGGCACAGGCGAATCTGTCACTCACTGAATTCTGGCCGCGTTCGCCCTGTTCAGGGATGTTCAGGGGAAAAAATGGCTGCGAGTTTCAACTTCTAGTGTGGCAGCAGCATCGGACGATGAGAGAGGGATAGTTGACCCAGTGGCAAAGTGGCACTCGTTCTTCCCTGAGCCCTCAGGGAGCCTGAGCATCCACCTTTCCAATGTTTCAGGATGTTGAGAGTCGGAGCGATCGAACGGTCAATTCGACAAGTGTTGGTTCTCTGACAGAAAAAGCACTGACTGTTCTTACAGTGCTATCGAAACGCGCGGTTGAAAACAAATCAACGACCGCGAAAGCAAAAGCGTGATCGCAAATGTCAGGTACTAGTACAAGCACAGCTTACCGCGCAGAACATTACCTTCTTACTTGGCCTAAGTCGTTGTTCGCGAGAGACTTTGGCATCTGAAATCGAGTACGTGTCAAGGCCATGAATAGTGCGAATGCCTTCACTGTCGAGTCAAAGTATTTTAAAACAGAATCATTCAGAACAGAGTTCGGAGAACGCTCTCAACGCTCTCAGCTGTGAAACAGGCACTCGCTTTGTTGAGAAATTGTTGAGTTGTTGAGAGGATCTCGGAGCGAGAAGATTTAGATTGTCCTGAAGCGTTTCATTCTTTCCCGCATCCGTAGGAGCGAGGCACTCGAGGCACTAGCGAGTCTGAGAGAGCAAGTGGCAACCGTTCCTTCCGAGATAGCTAGAACTTCGATGATGTGCATGATGTGTGCCCAACCAAGCGCATCTAAGAGCAGACTGAAAGGTCATTACTATTGCGTCCAAGTCAAGCCAACTTGCTGCCATGTCAGCATACCGCAATCCATTCAAGGAAATTTGTGCACTTGTGCGGAAGAGGAAGCAACGCTCGTCAACGTCAACGTTCCGGGACGGTCATGGTGTCCAATGATGTCCAATGCGCCAAAGTTATTTATTTACACTGTGAAACGTTTTACTTTCGCCTGTTTTGTGGCTGGCACGGCAGGACAGGGACAGTACCAGTACCAATACCTACCAGCAAGTCACTTATTTTCGAAATCCTAAATTATTTTTCTATACAACAACTTGCGCCGCCAACATCCGCCAACAGCAACAGCGAAAGCGTATCACTGTCCGTACTGTCCGTACGAGCAAAAGCTGTGAGGGCCTCCAAATGCCTCCAAGACGGCAAGATGCAGAAGAAGGAAAACCCTGCCAGTGTGCACCCAACTACTTGCATCATAGCGTTCATCTATTTTGGGCTTGTAGGCTCTTGAGACTCTTGATAGAGTGGCGCCATTCATGGAGTTGCCGAAGCCTGTAAATTTGAAAAGCTTGGCATCTCTTTTGCGCCACATTTTCTTCGTTTCAATCAATCAATCAATCAATTGAAAATTGAAACCACCCCAAAGAAATAAACGCGACGTCAATCTCACGACGAGACTCGAACAGGTCACTCACTGACTCGGAAATGAAAAAGAGCAGGAAAAAACCACTGGAAAAAACGACAAGTTTTTGTAGTTTTGTGGTTTGTTTTGTGCTGGGGCCGAGGGTGTGCCTGGACTGAGCGGTAGTCAGTGGACTGGACATTTTTGGACCACAGTTTCATTACCATTGCAGGAGTCGCAGCAGGCACAGATAGGCACAGTTTGCTTGTGCTGAATGTCTCAAAGTGTGAGTTAGCCTCTGGCATCTCTGGCGGTGTGGCAGTCTGTCATTCCAACTATACTGTAACTTTGGAGGCAGGGCGGTGTCCTCGCGCACACTACGGGAATCTCAAAGGCAGGCCAGTTCGAGGCAAGTGCGGCGGATAGGGTGGGTAACAAAGGGATTTTGCTGTGGCCAGGTTGAGTTCGTTCGGTGAATGGCAGAAAGTAGTCGCTTGTGGCACAGAGAAAATGAGCAGCGCGGAGAGGGAATGTGAGGCGAGGGAATACGTTGAGCAGACCACTGGCACGCGTCTGAAGGGCGAGTCGCTTGCCGATGACATCAAGAATGGCGTTCTCTTGTGCAAGATGATGAACAGGCTGGTTCCGGGATCCGTCAAAACTATTAACAGGAGCGGACCGACGTTCAGATATTTGGAGAACATTCACGCCTTCCTCGCAGCCGCCCGGGCGGCCGGGGTGCACGAGGACGAGCTCTTCTCGACCGTTGATCTCTCTGAAGAAAGGGATATCGACCTCGTCGTGGACTGCATCCTCGCAGTGAAGCGTGAATGCGGCCCCCCACGTCGATCCAGTAGGTTCTCTTGGCGCCGAAGCCGGCCTCGCCACGCCTCGGATATTCGGGAGGATTCCAGTTGCCCATCGCGAATGACCCAAGGCAGCTATGGGCACATGATGCTTGCGCCAGTTTCGGAGCGCCTCAACGAAACCAATCGGGGCAAATTTGGGTACCACGGGAACCCTGACGCTTCTTACAATAAATGGAATGCTGGAAGCTATGGCTACATGTCTGCAGGAAACAAATACCCAATGTCGGAGGCAAATCGGGCCGAGTATGCTAAGCGATACCATCCAATGAGGAGATCGAAGCGCTTCTCCAAGCGATTATCAAGACTCTTTGGCTTTTCGCCGGCAGCCCCTCCGCCAGAGGAAGAGGCTGCTGAAGCCGAAGCTGAGGAGGAAGCCGAAGCCGGCGGAGGAGAGGACGATGCTGGTGCTCAAGACCCTGGCGAAGAACAGGCAGGCGTGCTTGCGTCTATCCAAGCAAAATTCCTCCTGACCTTTCAGAACGTCAAGAGTCAGGTCTCACAGACGGTGGAATCGATCAAGAGTGGTTTCGTCGACAGCAAAGCTCGCGTCGAGGAGAATATTCAGAAACTACAGGATGACGTGCAAGCAAAGGTCGAGCAGACCCGCGAAGGCTTTCAGCAACGCGTGAGCGAGACAAGGCATGAAATCGAGGAGAAGGAAGCGGAGCTTGCAAGCCGAGTGGAGCGAGCAAGATCAGAGACAAATGCTAAGATTGGCACATTCACGGATGATGTGCGAAGCCGCGCCGATGAAGCGCGCGGAAGAGTGCTCAGTAAGGCGGAGGAGGCGAAGGAGCAAGTCGAGCAAGCGCGTTCCGCTGCCCGCGAGCGACTGGAGAGCACTCGCGCAAACTTGCAGGAAACATTTGAGAGCACAAGAGCAAACGCTCTCGACCGATATGAAACATCCAAAGGCAACTTGCAAGAGTCCATTGCGAATGCAAAGGCCAGTGCACAGGAGCGTTTCTACAATGCCAAAGTCGGTGCGCAAGAGTCTATCGACGGTGTCAAGTCAAATATTCAGGAGAAGGTCGCCCAGCTTCAAGAGCGTTTGGAAGAAGCCAAAATTGCAGCCCAGGAAAAATTGGACCAGATTCTTCAGGAGCTTCGTGATAGGATCGATATGCTTCGTGAGAACGCCCAGATGAAGCAAGGCCAAGTCCAGGATGCCATTAAGCAGACTCGTGAAGATATGCAAGCGCGAATCGCAGAGGTCCAGCAGCGCATGGAGGCCACAACAACGGATTTGCGCTCCAAGATGCAAGCAGCCCTTCCATCGAGATCAAGCGCCATCGCTGAATAACTTGGACCTCGTTAAAAATTCCTTTGCACAACCCATCTCACATTGAAATATAGTAAAGGCGCCACACACGTGGAATGTAGAGTAGTAACACAAATTTTCACCCTCTTCCCGTATTTTTTACACACTAACCCGGGGCTAAAGCATTCTGCATTCTGCGCAGGCAAAAATTGGGCTCCCGGTAGGCTGTTTGCTTTTTTTTTTCATCAAATGAACAGAACAGACTGAACAAAACCAGGAAACCCAAATTTTGACTCACAGCGTCTCACAGCCCAGGAAAATTTTTGAAACAACTTCTCCCCGAAATAGTCATATTGCTCCAAAGTCGAAAGATAGTAACCAAGTGGCTCCCATATGGTCAAATGGTTATGATATCGCGCTTTCACCGCGGGGTTCCGGGTTCGATTCCCGGTATGGGAAGTTTCTTTTTCGGCTTTTTGTGAGATTTTTTCCCGAACATGCCTTCCTGAGGCTTATACACACTGTCTACAGGTTCGTAATGTACAGCTAGTCCCATATGGTCAAATGGTTATGATATCGCGCTTTCACCGCGGGGTTCCGGGTTCGATTCCCGGTATGGGAATTTCTTTTGGATTTTGATTTTTTTCTTTTTCTTTTCCATTTTCTTTTGCTTTCCTTCAAAATGAACATGTTGGCAAATTAACTCTACTTTGTTAATTAAATACCGCGAAGCGACAGTCGTTTTTTGCCAAGTTCGATGTTTTCATCCCACCTTCCGAACCTTCCGATAGGATTTGTTTACGCTGTCACTTCGTGTGCGATGTTTTAGTAACGACTAAAATCCAACGTGATGCTACATTTCCATTTCCAGAGCTGTGACTAAGGCATGCCAAACTCTGTATAGTAGCAAAATGCATCGAAATCAACCAAGTGGTTTCTATCCCATATGGTCAAATGGTTATGATATCGCGCTTTCACCGCGGGGTTCCGGGTTCGATTCCCGGTATGGGAAGTTCCTTTTGCAATTTTGTGCTTTTGATTAATAATGCTTTCTCTTTTGGAACCGGACCCAGGAAGGAAAGGTCACCACTTGCCAAAAAAAGAATGGCACGTCAAAGAAATGCACAAGCTCACATCGCAAGGTGGGCAATTCTTTTGCTCGTTGTGGTTAAATTTACGATTTCCTGCATAATTAACCCTAACAACTACTGGGTTTTATTTACTACAGTGCCATACTGGACAAAATGCCAGCAACAGCAAAATCGTCCCAAATCATTAGAATTTAGAAGATTAGAAGGATTTAGCCAAACTTTTCTGTCCTTTCTTCATCTTCATCATCACCAAGATGTGGCGACAGTCCACCAGAGGCTCGAGTGTCAACATGTATCAGCCAACGCACAGAGCCAGTCACCGGAAGCTCATCACCATGGAATGGCAATGACTCTCGAGCGTGGTGCGCTCGGCCCGAGTCTCTCGAGTACATTCGCAAGAAAACGAGACCACACTCTGACATGTCACACAGATCAGAGCCACACTCCAGGACTGGCGGTCGAGCACTGACTTCGGCGGAAGATATTAAAGTGGTAGAAGTTGCTCTTCACAGTCAAAGGTCTTGAGGTCCCCACAGTCGTTTGATTGACAGGTGACACTCGAGCCAAGTGCTCCATCTTCGCGAGTTCGAAACACTGTTACGCTACGATACTCGAATTTCGAAAACTTTTGAAGTGCACAATCCATCCCACACCCGCCGTATTCCCGCGATTAGTGTGGCCAATCCTCCTCCCGTTCCCCAAAAGATCCATCTTTTTTCTCTAAAGCGATTGAATCGATGCTCTCCAAGCTCCCGAGCTGACATCACACAGCTCGGTTCCCTGGAGTCCTTCATTTTTCAACAACAAAACCTGCGTTCGACAAACCCAGGATGATCAGCCCAGCGCCGAAATATCTCTACACATGCTTGCCTCTCATCCTTTCTTCCTTTCTTCCTTTCAGCTTGCAACTTGCGACTTGAAGCTAACTTGACAAGCGCACATCTGGATCTGGATCTGGATCTGGATCCACTCGGTTCATCCGATGACTCACATGTCAATGCTTTTCCCATTGACCAACTATGCAAACCGAAACCACTGCGACTTCTTCGTCGACGAATGCTTTCATTCATTTAAAAACAAACCATTTCACAGTCAACCAAAAACAAAACAAACCCACATCGACTTCCCAATGAACACCTACGCTTCCTACCACTTTGCTATCCATCTGCCTACCATTCCCTCCCGCCAACCCATCCGCAATAAATTCGACACCACGTGCAAAGCGTCTGCGCGTCTTGCGTCATTCAATACTTCCTTTCCCTACCTGCCTCTACCCTTACGTCGCCCGCGTCATTTCCCGCAATTCAAGGCCCAGTCAATACTCTCACTGTAAGGCAAACATACTGTAAACCATACAAATCTACGTGGAGCCGCCCAAGGTGGGAGACACTGTGGCACTGCTAACACTGCCAGCAAGTTAGTGCAAGTCAAAGGTCCTAGCAACGTTTGGTAACATATTCGGTAGCGGGGCCAGCGAGTACACGAAAACAACAAGAAGCGCGTCCCTCTCTCTCTCTCTCTGTGTCTTTCTGTCTCTCTGAGGAGCAAGGGAGAAAGCAAGACGCGCGGAAAGAAGTAGGGAGTGAAAGTGTCCTCGCGTACGCGTGGTGCGCGCACGTGCGCAGATCGTTGCCGAAGAAACTGAAAGGAAGAAACAAACAAACAAAAGAAAGGAGCAAAGAGGCACGTGTGGAAGAAGCGTGAGGTGGTGAAAGTTTCTAGAGAGCTATTTTCTCTCCTTGAAGCTTTAATCTTGAACTTTGAAGAATTAATCTTGGACTTTGAAGGTTGAAGGTAGAAGGTTGAAACTCGCTCCTGCAATTTGACTGTGAGGAGTGGTGGAGAATGGGTATAAAGAGCAGGAGCGGGAACGGGTCGAGCGGCGGGACGAGCAGCAGCAGGAAACGTAAATCGTCAGCAAAGTATGAAAAGTCAGATATCGCCAGGCAGCTTCGGGTGCTGCTTCTGCAATGCAACCTGAAACAGCACACGACGGGAGTCCTGCTGGTGGGTTGTGTGCTCATCTTTCTGAACATTTTGTATTTCGTGCCCCGCGGAGGACAGAGGATGCGCGTCACTGTAGATGTCGGTGCAGAAGGAGCGGATGCGCTGGGTGCGCAGAGTTTCAAGACCGCGGCACAAGACGAGCTTGGGCCCCTTGAAAGGGTTCTTGCAGACGTTAAGGGATTTGGCGAAGCAGTGAAAAACGAAGCCAGCCTGCTCAAAAGAAGCGGGCTCAAGGCGTTTGAGATCCCCCTGAAAGCGGCTAAGCTGGCCCCCGTGATGGCGCAAATCTCAAAGTACGAGATACAGGTGAACAAAGGCTGGAACGTTTCATATCCAAAAATTCTTCCCCTGGGACAGCTAGGTTATGTGAAGCGTGATTTGCCTGTATATCGCGACGGCTTCCAAAGACTTGATATTACCGTTCTGCAAAGGCCAAAGTCCGGTTTGTATAGCTTAGAACAACTCAAGGGCTCGACTTATTCGAGCATCCTTTGCCTCTCCTTCAACACCGATCACTGCTTTGACCCAAAAGAGCATTATGCTATAGACGGGAAAATCAATCGCATCCAAAACCTCCGTGATACGCTCTGGAGCAAACACAAATTTTGCAAGACTATGTCGGACGCCACGAAAGGCCTCACCGACCCTGACTTGCTTTCATTCACATTTCCGTGCTGGGTGATGCCCAACGGCTATGACAGAATGATCAAGTTTTCGCGGGAAAATGACTTGCAAACATGGATCGCAAAGCCCCGAAGTCTTGGAGCGGGAATGGGCATTTACATCGTAAACGACTTTGAGAGTTTGGAGCGCGAGCGCTCCTCTTCCAACGTCATCCAGAGTTATTTGGAGAATCCGCATCTTGTGGAGAAAGTTGGCCTCGACGGCCTTGTGCACAAATACAAATGGGACGCTCGGACATACGTTCTGGTGACCTCTGTGACACCTCTTCGAGCCTATGTGTTCAACCGCGGCCTTGTGCGCATTTCGACCAGTCCGTACAGCAAAGACTGCAAAACGAATGTCACAGCTTGTCTCACGAACACTAGCTTAAACAAAAAGGTGGAGGGGGCGCAACTCAAAGACATCACTTGGTCGTTCCACAAGATGAAGGAGTACTTGGCCAAGCAAGGCGAAGACCCGTGGGAGGAGGTGTTCTTGCGCTTGCAGAGGGCAATTGGCATGACGCTCTTGTCGGGTGAAAGCACTTTGCTCAAATCTTTCACTCCGAATGGGTACCGTTGCAAAAATTGCTATCAACTTCTTGGTGTCGATGTGCTTTTCGACGATGCGTTGCATCCAAAGGTCGTGGAAATCAACGGGGAGCCGAATCTGAAAACTACATCAAACGGGAAGACGCATTACGACTTCACCAAAAAGTACATGGCTCGAGACTTGACGGCCTTGGTATACCACTCGGAGAGCCAGAGCGCAAAGGTGACGCAGCGATTGCAGCAGTGGGCTAAGATTGTGGCCAAGAACATGAAATCGGAAGGTAAAAAGGCGCCACAGTCTGTCCCGATTGGTGAAGACCACCTGGAGTTCATTTTGAATACTTTTAGGGAGTTCTCGAAGCTAGGTGGATTTAAGCCAGTGTATCCACATGATAAACTCGCAGAGCCGCATGGAAGGTTTCTACGCTTTTTGAGAGACAGGGAGGCTAAAGGCGATTCAAAAACAGCGGACGATTTGCTGGTCCATGCGGACGGCAGACGGTATAGGTTACATCAAATCATCACTACCCTCCTCAACAGCAAGGCTTTAGCGCTGGGCTCTGGATTGTCGGACGCTGCCCTTCCTGATATTGATCTGTCCGGTACTGACTCTGAGGATGAGGAAGCGGACTCTGACGAGCCCAGCACTCCTCGGGTGAAGTCGCCAAAGTCTTCTTCTACCAAACGCTCTTCTTCATCATCGAGCGCCAGCTCCGACGAAGAAGATATATTTTAGTGTTTTTTTTCAATTGAATAAATTAAATTTCCTGGAATGAACGAACACCATTGAATCCGTCTCCTAAACACGCTCATGTGTCACTCATGTGTGGCGCTGCGACCGTGTTCAATGCTCTTCCAAACGCACACAGATAATCAATGATTCTCTTGCATTGACATTTTGCATTTTCACAGTCAATACTACACAAGTCACACTCTCTCGTTTTTTCAAATTGGGCTGCATCGGGAAAGAGACAGACACACAAATAGACACACACACACACAGAGAGAGAGAGAGAGAGAGAGAGAGAGTTTGATCATTGACGCTGGCGCATAGTGTTGGCGGCCGATCTTGGATCTTGGTGGTCTTGAGCCGACTATGTAAGCGCAGCAAACGAGCTGAATTGGAAAGTCAGAGGTCAAAAAGAAGGAGACGCACCCAAGCTCAGCGAGTTTCAGGAGATCCCGTGTGGCGCTCGTCCGCTGAACAAGAGATATCAATACACCCGCTCTTCGTGGCCAAGTTGGGCAGCGCCTCACGTCTTTGGCGTGACGAACTTGCAGAGTGCGATGGACTCGGAAGACGCCGTGGGCTCGGGGTGGGAGGCGCTCTTGAAGTCAGACACAGAGTGGGATGCCGCGATCATGAGCAACTTGACTGCAGAAGCGCTGGAGGTGCTGGGATTGCCACGAACTAAAGAAGGGTCTCGATCTGTAAACTGCGTTCATGGCGAAGCGCGAGGTGGAATGAACGCAGCTCGAAATCCGCAAGTTCTCGTGCGGGGCAATCGCAAGGTGCGGCTGGTGTTCTCCGCGGCATTTGTGAAGAGTGATTGCAAATCTGACGTGGGGGATGCGATCGGCGTACACGACATGGCTGAAGCTGGAGCTGGAGCCGGGGCAGTGCGAGGCATTGGCGTGGCGCAAATTATGCAGCCGTGGGTGCTCGACGATGAAGCGTTCAAAGAGTCTGCGATACTGAATGGTGTGACAGGTGATTCTCGGTCACAGGCGCCGCCGATGCGATCCGCAAAAGCAGCGCTACGGTGGAGCTGCGGCGCACAGACTGCTGGTTTAATTGGTTGGCGACATGACTTTTCCGAGGTGGACTGGGATGCGGCGTTTCAAAGCCACGGTGAAGAAAGATGGAATGTGTTCGGCTGTGATGAATGGCGCAAACTGTTGAAAAATGTCGCGAATGGTAGTTGTGGTTTGGGAAATTATATTATCAACAAGTTGTTCCCGGAGGCACTCAGGGTCAGTGCCTCTACAAATGTGGCGATTTTGAAGGACTTTGAAAATACGCGCGAGTTGATCTTTGAAGCGGTCGCGAAGAGCTCGCTCCCACTTTTGCAAGCCCATCAAGTTGAGCTTGCCTTGGACGGCCTTCATTACGCGCAAGACCCGCATCAAGATATGGGGTCCGCCCTTGAGCTCGCCATTGGACAAGCATATCATGCTGCTCGTCTTCAAAGCCAAACATGAAGAAGCGCAGCTAGAGAAAATTCTCCTTAGAGCTCAAGGCCGATCCTCCGCGGGCTCCTCGTCGTCAGATTCGGAGTCTGCGCTGTTCGTAGCGCTAACCTGTGCCGCTTTGCCGTCCTTTTTGGAGGCACGCGCTTGAGCACTTCGCTCACGGCGTCTCTCGTTACGCTTCTTTTTGCGATTAGATTCGAACCCTCCCGATTCGCTCAAAAGCTCGCGCAGGAAGGGATCCACCTTTTGATTGCATGCCTCAAGCAGCTCCACAAGGTCCTTGGCGATTGGGGTAAGATTTCTTGTGAAGAAGGAGAACGCCGTGCCCTTTTCCATGCTACGGCCGGTTCTACCAATTCGGTGGGCATAGGTCTTCAGCGATGGGGGGAAGTCGTAGTTGATCACGTATGGGAGGCCCTTGATGTCAATTCCTCGCCCGGCGACGTCCGTGGCCACCAAAATGCGGACTTTTCCTGCTTTGAATTCTTTGAGCGCCTTTTCACGGGAAGTTTGATCCATGCTTCCGTGAAGCGTGGCGCACCCTGGCAGCTTCTGCCTGATTCGTAGAAATGTGTCCACAAAATTCACTGTCTTGATTTTCGTGCAGAAAATTAAAATGGCGCTAGCCACGCGCTTTCCCTCGGCTTTGTCTGTTTCTCGCACCTTTTCGATCAACCGGATCAACTTGCGTGGTTTCTTGTGTTCCGCACATACGTGTACAATCTGTGTAATATTAGGGTTCACTGCGTCGGCGAATGACCGCCCACCTAAGCCACGCTCGATTTCTCTTTCCTTTTTACCTTCCGAATCAGTTTGCGCCACAATTTCCTGGACTTGCCGGGGTTCATCGGCCGCCAAACCGGCTCTTGTCTGAAATGACTTTCCATCATTCATCATTCTCACTGTCGCAGGCCTGTTGCGCAGTAGCCCGAGTTGATCTACTACCGCTCGCAACTTGTCAGGAAACGTCGCTGAGAAAAGCACGTTTTGAGTGCGAAGAACACCATCTGGCCCAGTCAAGTACTTGGCAACTTCGCGAATCTGCGGTTCAAAACCAAGGTCTAGCATACGATCACACTCGTCGAGGACCAGCATGCTAGTCGCTGAGATGGACACATCTTTGGCGCTGAGCAAATCAAGGGCGCGGCCAGGGGTAGCCACCAGGATTCCAAACTGCCCAGAGCGCATGGCTTCTTCAATCTTCTCCAGCTGAGTTTTCCTATCCTTGCCGCCGTATGCCACACCGCATCGCACATGAAAGGGCCGCTGCATCTTGGTCGCAACGGAGTGGATCTGCACTGCAAGTTCACGGGTCGGCGCCAAGACAAGGACCTTCGGAGACGTTGTCGAGTTGCTGCCTACGTCGTCCCGCTTTGCCTTCTTACTTGGTGGGCTCAAATCGGAAATCTTCCTCTGGCCAAGGTACAGCTCCAAGGCAGGCAAGAGGAACGCTAGCGTTTTGCCCGACCCCGTTGGTGCAATCCCCAGCATATCTCTGCCTGCGGCCGCCAGAGGCCAGCAATGCATCTGGATTGGCGTTGGCGTTTCCAGCTTGAGAACCTTGAAAAACTGCTCGTAGCACAGCCCCAGCCGCGGATCGGACACGGTTGCCGCAGGCTCCTCTACCGTATCATCCTCCACGTCATCTCGGTCTTTCGCAAGCCCGTCTTCACCGACGCGCTCATCTTTGGACTCGGGCTCATCTCCATTCCGAGGCTCCTCTTGAGCGGCGCCCACTCTTGTCTGCACAGCACCGTCTTCGCTGGCCTGACTGCTCGCCGAAGCAGCGCGGGTGCGTTTCCGAGAGGACTTGTTCTTCCCCATCCCCGCCAAGTATGCCCAAGTATCCCGCCCTCCCTATATTCCACACAAACACAAACAAACACAAACACAGACACAAACACAAGTATGCGCTGGCTTCTCTGAGAGTGCTCTGCGCGAATGTTGGTGTGCGTTGCTCCTCTGTGGACCGTGACTGACGCTCTTCCCAGCGCTGGAGAGTCTGGAGAGTGCTCAAGTTGGGCCAAGGTGAATTTGCCAATGGTTGGTGGAGTGGGTGTAATCATGTGTACTGAGTAATCGCTGCTCTGTTAGTAGTTTACTCAGTTTACTCTCTCTCTCTCTCTCTGTATCTCTCTGTCTTGTCTACATTGATGTTACGTTTTGGCATCGTCGTGCGAGTTGAAGTTGAAGTTGAACTTTGGAAACGTTGATGGAGATGATGGAACGATGGAAACAGGACGTGTTTGCGTCTGAACGGAGGATTGACTCGGTTGGTGGGTC
This sequence comes from Parietichytrium sp. I65-24A, assembly GCA_012862575.1. NCBI lineage: Eukaryota > Bigyra > Thraustochytrida > Thraustochytriidae > Parietichytrium > Parietichytrium sp. I65-24A. Next base: position 386,586 of record BLSF01000022.1, read on the forward strand.
GCAAGTGGTGGAGGTGAGTGGAAAGAGAGATGTTTTTATTGTGATAAGCACACTAGCTGTGGGGAGAGGAGAAGACGGACTACGGTTTTTGGAGGTTCCCTTCAAACCCTCGAGTCTCGTTTCCGACTGGTCAGATTGACGGCATCGGAGAGCGATAATTGTGTTTGGTTGCGAAGTGCAGCCAGATTAATGTTAACATCCAGCGTCACTAGCGACTACTGCTTGCACTGGAGAAATCGACGGAAATGGGACTTGACGAGGGCGACTCCACGACGAGCTTGCCCAACTTGGATTTGGACTTCTTTTTACGGCCCAAAGAGACCACTCTGCTGAGGCGATTCGACATTGTCTTCCTTAGACGGGTCGAAGCCCGTGAGGAACCCTCGGACTTGAGAGTTTCGGTCTGCGTTCGTCTTATGCTCGGGCGCGACAAGCTCACCCGGAAACTGCGACGTTTGCTTGCGCGCTTCTCGCTTGGCTCCTCCGCTGGGTTTTCTGGCGCGCCTGTACCCGTGAGAGCCGAGACCTTGCTCGCAAACTGGTGTGCAGAGGTCTTGGCATCCTCTTCTTCCATGAACCAGGACAAAAATTGTCGGAGATATGCCTCGAAGCCTGTCACGGGCGTCTCAGTGGGATCCGCCTCTTGCTCTGCGTGGTCTTTCCCAGCTTCGGCTGTTCCATCCTCATTAAAGCCGTGCTCAGCAAGGTAGTTCTCGAGCCGTTTTTTGATGTCTTCATACAAGACCGGCTTCGATCGCACGCGGTCTTCCCACTCGCTTCCATCGAACGACACGAGACGTTTCTGCAAGTTGTTGTTAAATTCCAGGGGCAGCTGGCCTTTGCTCAGAGCGTTCATGACGAAAGGTGGAAGAAATTTGAGCTTGAGATCGAGGGACTGCAGCTGGTCGAAAATCACGGACCCGTCCGGTTGGATCTCAATGTAATAGGCTCCCTCGATATCAATCCTGGTATACTTTTTGGTGGCCTCTGGGACGCTGAAGTCGTCGTGCGCGAAATCTTCCGGCAGACTTTTGAACGTAATTGCCATGGCAGAACGATCGGTCATGTCATATCCCTTGCCGTGAATGACGCACTCGCGACTAGATATCGGAACCAGAGCGGGCATCCCAATGCGAATCCTCGTAAATCGGGAGAACGCCGTCTCCTCAAGGAGGGTGTCGTGCGATTCCATGAGTCCACGAGGGAACCATTTGGGCATCAAGTCGGTTTCCGCGAAGAGTGAGCACAAAGAGATGAATGTGTGCGTGAGTGGTTTTCCGGGAATAGGTTTAATTATCTTCCTCGCCTTGGTCATGACAAACGGGGTCCCCGGGGGCTGCTTGAAGTGAATCGTAATTCCTTTCTTGGTGCTCGCGAATGTCCACCCATCGTCACTCTTGAGTTCTTTGAGCAGCTTGTTCACCAGATTCACGTCCTCACGCACCTTTTCAAGCACTTTCTTCCTGCTCTCCAGGGGCTCTTTCAGCGTGCGAGAGCTTTTGGCAAGCTTCTCCAGCTCGTCAGCCAGCCTTTCGCATTCGAACACCTTGTCCTTAGCCACTGCGTCGTCGAACGCTTCCAGCACTTTGATCTCCGCCATTTTTCCCCCTTTCGCTCCCCGAGACAAACACTATAAGCACTCCAAACGCTGCGCTACTCGATACCGGACGCCGGTCTCTGCCCTCTGTTCTCTGCTCTCTACACTCTACACTCTGCACTCTGCACTCTGCACTCTGCACTATACTCTGTGCGCCTCGCGGCCACCGTTCCACTTTCGTCAACTGCTCTCCTTCGACTCATTCTCTTCTTTCACTTTCACTTTCGGTGCATAATAAATCTATCAATCAATCTCTTATCAGTCTCTAAGTCTCATCTATCTATCAGTACTCGAAAAAGCTGGCACACACCTTTACCATGCAAACACCGTAGTGACTCGCTAATGGCCGTAGAGGCTGGTGGTAGAGGGTGATAGCGGCTGATAGCACGCAGGTACGGTGCTGAGGTATTGCACTATTAGGTACTATTGCTACGATATGAATGTGAGTGAGAGTGCTATTGAGAGTGCTTATTCACTAATCGAGCTACTACTAGCAATAGTGGTATTCTTGGGAGTAAAGAGAAGCAGTACTGGTACTGTGAGTGCGAGTACCTTCCAGGTCGAGCTATGTTTTGGACTGATTTTTAATTTGAGAGAAACCCTGGAGAAGAATGGCTTTTGTGATACATCAGTAGGTTGTGATCGGGTTGAACGTGGAATGTGATTGAAATTAACTGAAAGCCAGCACTCGGCTCTTCCGAAATTATAGACTAACAGTGAATTCATTTTGCACATTTTACAAAAGGCTTTGGACCTGGTCACGGTGCTACCCAGCCGTGAGTTTGACAGTGAGTCTCGACACTCTCGATACACCGATACATATCGAGACAGCGTCAGACTCAGGAGGCCAGCGTTGCAACGCATTTCATTCATTCACTTCAGTCAGTCACAGTCAACTTTACCAGTAAGAAGAGGGGTAAGCCACGAGCCTCGTACGAGGGGGGCCTTCGAGAGCGCAGTGTGGACTCGAACGACGATCTTTCACGACTCTTCGCACAATCACCGTATTATCACCGTATCACCGTGACCGATCTGCAGCGCTGCGGCTGCGTGTGAAACGCGATTTCCGCCATCGCACATCCGCACCATCCACCGTGCTGGCCGTGCTCACCACCGTGCTGATGAACATGAATGTTCACGGGCACTGGCAGCAAACTGCAGCAACAGCGCGCATTTCATTTCACCACCCTGTGCAAACTGTGGCCAACACCCTTCCAAGGTCAAAGTAGTCAAAGTATTGGATAATTTCCGAACCCGTCGCTAGCAGTGCGGGAGCTCGTACTTTTAAGACGTGAGTGGGTTACTATAGGGTTTCTCAACGGCTCGCTAAGTCCGAATTCGGGTGTACGTACTTCTAATGATTGCGAGCTAGTGCGTCACAGCGATGTGGGCAAGCCCTCAAATTTGCGATGCTAGAGTATTAAAGATCGAATTGCTGAAATTCATAGTTAAGACTTGGATTTGCGGGTCGCATAGTATCACGCTGGTGTAGTCTCTATTAGGTAGCTTGACTAGTAGTGCTGGTTGGGTATGCTTATGAGGGACTCGGAAGAAATGTGCGAGATTTTAAAAAAATAGTCGGGTTGTATTTTGTAAACTTTGGAACAGATTATTTTATAGATTTACAGATCGGATTGATGCCTACATGGTATTTTTCAATATGGCAAATTGCTTCTACCATCTGCCATGGTCAATCTTCTGATCATATTGTGGGTTCGAGGCATACATTGCACTCTCTGAAACGCCGGAGCTACCGACTTGGCCATTCTTGCGCTTCTGCTTGACGATGTAAGCTGCGAGCACAGCTGCACCAAGTATTCCACCACCCACACCTGCAGCAATGGCAGCAGTGCTTGAGGAACCGCTGTCAGACTCGCTCGAGTCCGTGTCGTTAAGGCCAGGAGTGTATGGGGCAAGGGTCTCCGACGTACATGCAGTTGCGCAAATGTAGGTGTATGTGCCAGTACTGCCCCAGTCGCCAAGGCATGCCACGTTCTCGAAATCGCAGCAAGGAAGGTACTCTCCAGTCGTGTATACGTCGTCGCCCTCAGCTGTACATGATTCCCGTACACCGCAAGAGGTCATGCAGCGATATGACATGACCGACGAGCCGTCGTAATAGTCAAGGCAAGATTCGAGTCCAGAGCAGCAAGCGATCGGAGACCCAGAAGAGTAGACGTCTCCGTTCTCTGGAGTACAAGTGGTTTCGCCGCCGTCGTTGTCATCATCATCATCACCAGTATCGCCTCCACCGTTGCCGCCGCCATCGTACGCAGCGACTGGGGGCTGATCAGGATTTCCCTTGCAAGCGCCACGACCATCTACGAGAGGACCATACTGGTAAATGTAGCGACGGTCATGCTTGGAATTCACAGAGCAAGCCTGCCCGTTGATAGTGAACTGGGCGTTGTCTGCAACCCCAAAGCGATTGAAAAAGATAAACTCGCTAAACTCGACGGTCAAGGCATTCAGAGCGGAGCTTGTTGGGGCTGAAAAGCTGACAGTGTGGGAATCAACCTTGGCACCACTCTCTTCGACTGGAATCGCCGCGGAGTAGCCTTGCTTGTGTGTGTAACCTGAACCTGCCGCAATGTATCTCATTGCGTAGCTTGCACCAGTGCGGTCGTTGGTAATCGTACCGGTACCTTGGCTCGCGGCCCAGATCTGCAGGCGTCGAAGCGGCTTGCTGCATGTGATGCCGCCGTTGTACTTGGTTTGACCGCTTGCCTCGCAGAAACCACTTCCGAGCAAATGGGTCTGCACAGATGACGCAACCCCCCTGATACCAGCTCCCAAAGAGTCATCCATCGTAGTGAACATTGGGCTTGTTGTGTCACCGTCGCTAAGACCAAATCTGATCCAAATGTCTCCTGTTACCCCAGAAAAGTCAGAATTGATAATCACGTATTCTGGAGCGCACAGACCGCCGGTGCTGGCCACGTCGCAGTGCTGATTACTGCAGACCATTCCGCTCGTTGCCCTTCCGAAGAACTTGTTATTTTCAATCACGAAGGCTCCGAGACCGCCAGGCCCAGCGACTCCAGCAACCCCGGTCGTTGGAAAGTTCGCCAAGTCGGTGTAATAACCATAGGTACTATCTTTCAAGTGTGAGGTATGGCCATCGGCGAAGTTCTTGGTTGTCTTCCAGTAAAGATTGTGGTTGTTGTTCACCGAGTAGTGGCGCAGGTACTGCACATCCCCGAGGTCATACTGGCCAACAAAGAGACTGTTCCAGTCGACGCTATCAGCGATGATACCAATTTGGCCATTGTCAGAGCCATCTGCCTTGAAAGGCTCGCACGAGCATGGGGCAAGAGGATCGTCCTTGCAAGCAGAAAGATCAGTGACTAGGCCGTTGGTAGAGACGGAGCGGGACACTTGGCGCGGAAAGTTGCTGTCAGCATAAAAGTTGAAGCGCATGTTATTGTGTCCTACGTTTCCGGAGTACGTCCCAAACGGCTGGTTCCGAGTGCAGACTTGACCCAAGGCATTGCCTTTGCCATAGCCAAAGGCCGTCACGTGAGTGAAGAAGGCGTGGTTGTTGTTCACCATTCGGTTGTTGATGAAGTTGTTCGTCACAGAGAGAATCCAGATTCCAGATTGCTGAAGGTCATCACCCTGCTCATTGTCGGTTCCTCCAATTTTGCATGCTGTGCGAGATGCGCCATTGCTGTGGCAGATGTCGACGTTTTCACGAAAAGTGTTGTCCAACTCATTCCCATCTTCAACGTAGATTCCAGCACCGCGAACCGTGTAAAGAACGTTACGCTCTAGGTTGGTGTTGTGCGATCCATGCACAACTAATCCACGCTGGTAGCTGTCCTCAACCGCATTGCCTTTGAACAGGCAGCTCGGGCAGCTCTCCTTCAGGTGGAAATGCATGCAATATTTTCCAAGGGTGCCTTGTTGGCCGCATTTCTCAACGCGAGTGTAGCTCACCTCCATGTACCCACCTGGGCTGTGCGAGACAGTGTGGAGACCAATTCTGTTCGAGCCGGACAGAGTGAAGTCATCACCAGTAATAAGGACGTTGCGGCTGAGATTGATCACCTCTGCCTGAATCTTTCTATCTGGAACGCCAAGAAAGATTTGGTTTGTCGCTGCACTGAGGGTTACGGTGTTACCATTGACTGCAGTCAAAGTAAACACTTCTGGACCCTGGTACTCTGCATCAGGCCCTTCGTAGACTCTCTGGGTTGGGGCGATGACAATGCGATCGCCTACTGCCCAACCTCCAGTGGCGACGTTGTCCGTGAGAGTCAGGGTGTTGGCTCCCTGCGCTGCGGTTTGAGAGAGGAGGCTCCAAGTCCGAGACTTGGCGGACCCTTTAACGATAGCAATCGGGTTTTTGGAAGAATCAGAAGCATATGTGCCAAAAGCACGAATGCCGAGCATGTCATGAGTCGCCCCGTTATTCTTGATGTAAAGCGTCTGGGAGAAGCCGGCAGCTGTGCTCTGGTCTAGGTTGAAGTACCCATTATCTTCGACCACCAAAAATCCGGTGCGCAGAGTGAAAGAGGCTTCCACAAACTGACTTCCCCACTCGAGTTTTCCACGAACGAGCAGAGATTTGAGATCCACGTTCTCGTCGATGATGACATGCGCGCCAGCAGGAATGACACAGTCACTATCCGTCGTGCAGCCATTGGCTGCCTTCCACTCGCTGAATTTGGACGCACCTGCAGGAATAGTAGCAAGGGTGCGACGGAGTCGGTCGACTGGAGACTCTGTAAATTCTGGCACTTGAGGAGGTGGCACATAGTTGCGAGCAAGGTGTGCCTGATGAACTTTGCAGTCGTTGTAGCGAGATGGGCTATCTACGCGGCATTTGGCGTCAAGGCCATTGACTGTAACACGAGGCACGTTGACAGTGCTCGCTGGACGGTCGTGCACAAACCAGCTTGCAGGGACTGTGTGAAACACTAGAGTCTCGCTGTTGGAAGCGAAAGTTACCTCCGCAGAGACGCGGAAGACGTCTCCGTGGATGTAGTGCTTGAAGAAGATGGGAAACTCTGCAGCTTCACCCTTCTCCATGAACACAGGTCCAGCAGCTAGAGGGCTGTCGAGGTAGCAGTCCTCCTCGCTCATAACCTCTCCTCGTCCGCTGCAGTGCAGCGCAAACTGGTAGGAGCCAGAAGCAGGTGCGACAAAGCGGGTGTCGTGAGTGCTTGTTGCGACGAAAGTTCCTTCCTGAAAATCGTTGTGATTGTGAACAGCAGGGTTTGCAACAGGCCACTCCAGGTCGTTGCGAATGCGAGCGTATTCGGTGTCTGTGGCTCCCTCGCGAGTAATGAGCAAAGCGATTCCGTGGTCTTCAACGGAGGCAAGGACCTCATCGATTTGAGAGGCCTCGCTCTCGGAGAGCACGGTGGGGCAACGTGCTACCAACTCGAGGTGGTGAGCGCGAAGAAGGGTACAGGCCTCGCCGTTCAGCTGGATCTTTGTTTCTTCAGGAGAACTGGAAAATCCAGTTCCCACAACTACAACCTCGTCCGTAAAGGTGTCGTGGACGACGCTGGTGATGGAAGGTCTCACAAGGATCATGTGCGCCTCGTCTTCAGAGGCGGACTTGGTGCCGTTGCAGTGGTAAGAGTGAAAATCGTGGAGATCAACCTTTCCATGAGCGCCGGTGCGGGTAATGTGCCCATCCATGATAACCTCTACAGGATGCGTACCAGCGACAGCCCCGCCAGGAACGCGGACGTGAAATTGGTGGACATTGGATCGCTTGAACATCCATGGATGGTCCTGGTTCGTCTCGGCGGCGCGGAATGGTGTACTGTGGTCGTCGATGTTGATCGCGTTCAGGCCGCCAACCTTCATCCGAATCTGAGAGTTCGCATGGCGAACCAAAGACCAGTGTGAGTCGTGCACGCTGGAGAGGTGAACAGTGTCTCCAGCAACGAGCTCAAGGCTGTCCTCGATAAGAGCAAATGCATTGTGCTCCTCGGTGGCATGCACGAAGCAATCTGAGCATGTCACGTTCTGCCCCTCCCCGTTGATAATGTACACTGGATAAGATCCAGGAACAAGTACAGGAGCGTGACAAGACACCCAGGTGCCATCTGCTCCAGTCGTGGTCACGTCCACAGGGCATTCTGTGCTGCCAATAAATACCTTGCTCCTCTGCAACCCGGATCCCAAAACGCGGAGGATGTGATGGCCATTGCTTCCGAAGTGGCTTGGGTACAGCCCATTCACGTTCGTGCCTTCAGCTGACGCAGGGCTGAGAGCAGCGGCCCCGATGAGCAGGGACGCAGCTAGCTTGGAGATCATTTTCCTCCGTTGTTTATCGAGAATTCTTTCAACTCTCGATACTCTACCTGCAAGTTTGCGGTCTGCTCTCAATTGCCAGACATCGATCGGCACATCAAAGCACGTCACACTCCAAACAACATACAAAGCCACCCTCCCTACCCGTTTCCATACGCAGCCTTACTCCAGACGCTCCTTACGTCCCCCTCCCCCCCCAATCCATCCTGATCACAGTACTGGAAATACTGCAATGACATGGGCTTTACTAGTTCGAAGGAGTTCGGCCTCATTGTGCAAACATCGAGCTCGGTCGTTTCGAAAGCTTTTTTCTATACACATATATGGATACAAGGAAGGCAGGGCGGGTGATGTTGCGTGTGTCAAAAATTGGGTCCGAAGCTTTCGGAAAGTGCGCAATGGAGGTTGTAGCCCTGCAGCGCGGGGATATTTTATACGGGTACGAATTCAAAGGCAAGACGCCATTCAGAATAATTAATTCATTTTTGAAATATCAAATAGAACGAGCTGAAAGAGGGAGAGGGGTGGAATGAATGTGCAACGGCGCTTTTTTGGTTTTTCTTAGAATAAGCTTAGCTCCTTCTGAATAGCGGCAAACAAAGAATTTCATGGATTTTGTTCTTAATTATGCTGGCACGGAACTTGCGCAAAACGCCTGAGAGAGAGAGAGAGAGAGAGAGAGAGAGCTCATAATCCAATGGGGTTAGCCCTCGCTTTACTTGCAATCTCGCTGTGCTTGCGTCCATAGTATGCCCCTGACTTGTCTTCTGTCGCTACTAGCTGGGCAGAGCTCTGTACTACAAACGCCAAAAGCACGCACGCCACAATCAGCACGGGTGCCAGAGGATATGCATTCATTTCGATGTTGCACAATGCGTGCAACTTGAACCCCAGCTACCACTCCCGTACCGTACTTGGCACCCGTTAGCGATCCAACGCTGTGCTCCACTTCTTCGCATGACAACACCAAATGTGGTGTGCGCTATGCAAAGTCTGATGTAAGCTTATTCCCCAAGATGATAAAGACATCCGGGACGCCAGACCTGTTTTGAAAAGCCACGAGCCGTCCATAGAAGGCCTGATCCACATTCCTGCAACTCGGATTATTTTAATTTACTGATATATACTGTATAAAGCGATAACAGCAAGCTCTTCTTGATGGTCCAATCCAGTGGCGCCGGTCTTAGTAAGCTTCGAGTTGAGTTAGTTGGGTGTGCCAACCGCGCTCACGATGAGAGAGCAAGCTGGCGCACTTTCCCCCCTTTCCAGGTTGGGCTGAAAGTCCAGGATTCTGCATTCACTCTCAGACCGCTATCTGTGCGCCTAGTAAGTCATAAGACACCTCCGATGCTTCAAAGCCATTGTTCACGCATTCAGTGTTTTGGTTGTGTCAGTTCCTATTCCCAGCTCCTCGGAAGTGCACTTGCTTGCTCCAACAATTTCTTTATCTTCCTTGCTCTAGAGCTAGCAAATCCACGGGCGCACACCCTCGTGCAGGGTGTGTGCTTCCATAGTACTTGATAATGCACAGGTAGGACTCGTACACACGGGAATTTTGGGCTCATTTTCGGTAATATGGACTGTTAGGGATAAGGATAGTGGTTGTATAAGAACCTGAGATTTTGGATGGATTTGGGAGAAATGAGCGCGCGTTCACTTTCGGATTTATAATTCTAGTGCAATTTTATTTGTTTTTTAAAACCTTCAGAGAGTGTGATCATTTGAAGCCAGTTGAGCAAGTCAGACAAGTGAAAGAAAGATCGATAGAAAAACGATGATTTTGGCAGTGAGTTTTCATAGTCATACATAGCTTGCCTGTGGCTTCGTCGGCGGTGAGATAGCGCTGGTGAACGTGTTTGGGAGAGGCGAAAAGTGGTGCTGTGCCACTTTTCAAGCAAACCTTGGCTTAGACGCCGGTGTGCTTGGTTTTGAGATGCTCAATTCATTGACACCTTCGGACTATCGTGCTCGTTGCTCCTCGCTGCTTGGCCGTGTGTTTTTATGAGTTTATTATGCTTATTTCTCTCATATTTCATCAGCGGCAGAGGGATTTCAAACATGCTTGATGGGCTGAAAAGTGACGATCCTTGGTACTGCGCCACTTTGGCGATCCAGGTCTGACCGCGCACGTGTTAGTATTTTTTTGTGCCGGTCGAGTGGAGTAGTCTTTGGTGATAAATGATTGAAGATCGAATAAAGACGGCGCGGCTTGGAACAGTCAAATGATGCCTGCGCCCATGCCACGGATGGATTGACGCTAAAGAGCCCGCGCTGCTTTTGGTTCGAGGGTTCCCATTGCTCGTTCCCATGTGCATTGCACATTGCACATTGTTGCTTCCATGGTTCCTTTCGATCACGATCAAATTCCAGTTCGATGAGCTGGAACAACGAGAACAACGAGAACAATGAGAACAAAACGACGTTCGGAAGAACTGGAAGAACTGGAAGAACCCACCCACATGTCATTGATCATCACTAGTTGTATTCTCTTTGCCTCGCAAACAATCGAATGTAAACTTCGAGCCCAACTAATTTCTGAAAACGACTTTACTTGTGAGAACCCAACATCACTCACGTGGGATCTGTGGAAATGGTCCTATAATATAACACAACACTTCTTACTGCCTAAGTACTACTTCACACACTATCTGCTAGCTAGGCGCCCAACGGAAATCGCAAACTTGGACTTTTTAGTTCAGCGCAAGGTTGCGTCTGGCTCTTTCCCAGATAGCGATAACTATAACAGGGGATTAACATAGAAGGTGCGAGAACGGACTAATACGCAAATTAGGTTGGGAGGAGGAGCACGATAAGTCTCACTTGAATTTCAACCGACTCGAGAAAAGGGCGAAAAATTTATTGCGAATCTTTCTTTACAGAGTGATGTTCTGTTCAGTGAATGAATCACAGTCAATTCAAAAGATTCATTCAAAAGAACAAAAAAACAAAAATGTATTCTTCTCACTATCAACCAATGGTTCTTGGATTGTGAATTCACATGCCATTTAACTGAAAGATATCAACTGATGGGCTCTCGGAGCTGACAGTAGTTGTGACCTGAATGGACCCGTCTGGTTCGCCCTTTCATTCATTTGTCCGATAGTCTTGACTTGGCACACTTCCGCTCCAGGCAAAAGAAGCGGGAATGGGCAGCTGTCCATTTCATTTCGATCTCGCTATTTTCCTTCCCTCTTTGGCGTTAAAACGGAACCGGGAACTCCTGTGAGAACCCGCTGCGTGAATGTGAAAGCGCTAAATGGCGGAGAAATTGATTTTTCACTTGCTAATGTTTTGTAAACCATAGTCTGCAAAATAACGTGGAGAGCTTTGCGTCATGTCATCAAGTCTTTTAAATGACAACGAAACTAGGAAATGTTCAAGTTGTGAAACGTATGCCTCCAAAGGGACCGTGCCAGCTGTTGCATTGACCATTATCCTACACTCGACTCTTTCAATCATCAATCAAGAGCTTTTTCAAAGTCCCGGCACTTCTATGTCTTGGTGCTGAGTACGGAGCACAGTGAAACGTTTGGTTTTCTTGTCCCATCTCTGATCGCTAATCGCTTAACTTACGAGGAACGCGAACCAACGCGAACCAATCCGAGAACATCCGGGAATGCACAAGCGAAGGGCCAGTCAGTCCCACCATCGTAACAGAAAATTAATTGAATTCATGTGCACAAGTGACTGGTTCCGTATTCATCTTGCAGAACAGAAGAAGAAGCCCCCGAGTTATAATTCAGATAGAAATCCACTGCTGCAACATGCTGCAACGCTTGTGATCCAAACGAATAGAATCTTTCAACATCCAACATCAATCAATAATGAATGAATGAATAAAAATGAAGGAGAACTTTCCCACCTTCCCGTCCATACTCCAACTCAGAACAAACTACTACTGCACTCTCGTCTCTTCAGGGCCTCTGGCTTACCAACTCTTAACGCCTCGATTCTTAAGGTTAGCGATGGTGAACTGTAGCAAACCGGTCCAAGACTTTGCGAGCTGCGCTGAACTCTGCTCCCTCAAGCAAAAAGGATCAACTTTTTCATTTTTTTTTAATTTTGAGAACATTTGGGCAATGTTCAGTGTAAAAATGAACAAGCTCGAATAAACATATCTATCTTTCTATCTTTCTATTTCGATTGATTGTGTAAATTTAAAATCCGTCCAACTCGGCAGTTTACCACCGCGCGGCAAGATGGAGTCAAGGCGGAAGAAAGAAAGAAAGAAAGAAAGGAAGGAAGGAAGGCGAGAATCAATTTCCTCGAGCGCTTCAGCTGGCGATGCTGTTTGATAATTGTGCCCAAAAGTTCAGCAGCGAGACAGCGTGCCGTTGGCTTGTGCTAGATGAATCGTGATGATCGTGATGATCATTATTGAGATAGTTCACTAGTTCACTAGTTCACTGCCCAGTCGATCGCGTGGTTGCTGGTTGTGCTGGTGTTGATGAGGCTTGCGAGATGCCACGCATTCGCCCACGCCGCTCACAACCACTGCAGCCCGCACGGAGCTCCTGTTCCGTGAGAGAGATGGGAGATGGGAAGGGTGGGAGCTTCCTTCCTTGGCTTCCAGCATCTCAACGCTGTTCCGCGACACGAAGTAGCAAAGAAAACCTGGAATTTAGAGAGAAGGTGGGGAATTAACTGAATTCGTTCTGTAAACCAATGAGCTTTTTACCCTGATGTGTGGTAACGATGAAACTTGGCTCTTGACTCTTGGCGCATGGCAGCCGCTGACTGTTGCCCTCCAAGCGCGTAAGGTTGTCTCTCTCTCTGTGTGCGTGTGTGATTAGATTTCGGGATGTGTTTCATGCCAAGCTGCCCCGTGCTACGCGCTAGTAAATTTTCTGAATCGTGAAGAGAGTCATAGTGTCATGATTTGCATTGCATTGCTTTCTCTCTCTCTCTCTCTCTTTCTTTCTTTCTTTCTTTCTTTCTTTCTTTCAACGACGCTCAGCGCAGAGCACGAGATCGTGACAGCCAGGTGTATCCCTGACCCATCACACAGTTGTCCGGAGCTCAAGTTGTCTTTGTGCAGTCGCTGGCAACGACTCTTTATAAGCTCTGCATTCTATTCTACGGCGCTGGGGCTCACCTCTTTGTACGTTGGGCTGACTGTGAAAACCCTTGGAGACTCGAGAGACTAACCGCAGTGCACATAGGGGGCGTCCTAGCGACGGCTCTGGAGAGATGTTGTCCACAGTTAAAAGCCTAAAAGTCTAAAAGCCTGAAGGGCCAGATGGACCTGATGGACCGAGCTGCAAGCAAGCCCGAAACTCTGGACGTTGTCCTGTGATCGTTCACAACTGCTTTGGCCACAGAAAGCGACCAGCGGTGATTAGAGCGCAAGAGCGTTTGATTGGCTGACTCAGTTGGCACTTCCAGCACTAAAAGCGTCGTTGGGTCTCTACGCGTGATACCGAGACACCCAATTTCGCTGCGAGCTCTGCTGTTGCTGGATCAGCCGATTCACATTCCAACCAGACGCAGAGACAATTACATATCTCGCGCGGACAAGCGCCACAGTCGAGAGAGCCCACTTCCGCTTGGGCATTTGACCATCCATCCGTTCGCGCGTGTGTATGTGTGCGTGACTTGGCCAACCAACTCCAAGGCGCCAACTCTACCTCGCTCCTTATCTCGGCCTAAATCCCGTCGACTAGGACGACTTTACATCCGTAAACGAGGCCTAGCTGCTGGTTTACACATTCTTGGAATTGACGACGCGAAGGCGGTCAGTTTTGGGATTCGTTTCGGGACTCCACATTCATTCGTCCTTTGTCCTTTGTCCTGAGAAAAAGGTAATCAAGATTGAGAACGCGAAGGCAGCGAGACGGCGGCCTGTGTGTATGCATACAGGGCTTGTGAAGTACCGGTACTCAGTTCAGAGGGCGGTGAGCCCATTGGACAGGACCAGAACTGGAGAGAAGCAACAAGGAAATTAGTAGATTTAACGAAGGCGAGCAGTTGGCCTGCAGAGGCAGCCAATTAGCTAATGGAGGAGAACGAGACGAGCAAACACAATAGCATCTTCGATTCTCCAAACTCAGAACCGAGAGGGGAGTTGTCAGGGAATAACAGAGTTGTCAGAGTGGTTGCCCAACATCTTGGTCCGGCCACCGAGAGTGAGTTCAATCCGCCTTCATCTTTGGAAGACTCGGGCCTGCGTTCGAGTAGTGCATCAAAACAAGGAACGAGAAATTTGCAAAGTGCGTCAGAAAGCAGCGCGAGCTCGCGAACTATGACGTGGAGACACGGCCAGCACGCGGTCGATAGCCGCCGAAATGCCTTGCAGAGGATAGAGAGTGCGAGACGTAAAAGATTTTTTAATGCCGACGAAGTAGACTTCATCATCGACGCATTTGGCTCGGAGCAAACCGCGCAGCCACACTCTCTTGCAGATTTCACGCTTCTGAATATCAGTGGCCGATCGCTCATCGATAGCTCCGACGCTTATCCGAACTCCAGCCCGGCCGCGCACAACTCTCCACCACCACCGCAACCACACCAGCCCCAACACTTCTCGTTTTCACACGAGCAGCCGCATCTTCATTTTGAAAGGTCCCAGCACACGCGAGCCAGCGATGCGTCACTTCACCACCCTTTTGAGTTGCAAGGCGAGGAATTGCGCATCAAAACAGAAGCCTCGGAGCCGCAAACCAGCTTTAAAAACAACGAAAGCCCGCCAGACCGCAAGTCCGATCGCAAAAGACTTTTTTCTTTTCTCGGAGGGAGTGGAAACAGCTCTGGAAGTAGTAGCAGCAGCGGGAGGTCATCCCGAAGCCTCTGCTTTCCAGGACGCGGCAGCGGCAGAAGCACACAGCTCACTGCGTCACCAAAACTCCACAACCTGCGCGACGAGAGTCAGGACGCATACCACCAGGAGCACCAACACCAGCAATGGGTTCCACCGCTCATAATCCCTTCTCTTTCTTCCAGCAGCCAAAACACCGGATTTCCATCCAAGCGACCAGATACCGCTTCTGCGCAGATGCATGGCGGGAGCGACTCCGGCTTGGTGAGCGAGCGTAAACGGAAGAGTGGCGAATTCTTCAGAAGCCTTTCTGGACGCAGCTTGCTGCGCATGGGCAGCTCCAGCGACCGAACCTTCTCTAAAAAGAGGAGGAGCGAGCCCTTAAAGCTGGAATCATCCGACTTTGAAGCCCTGCAAGGGCAGGAGCAATACTCGTCATTTCCGCAAACAGGCTTTCATCATGGCGCATCTAGCAGCAGCAGCACCGCCACTGAAGCCACCGCAAAGTCTGCCACATCTGCGGCAGTCGGCCGTAGTCCTTTTCACATGAGCGAATTTATCCCCTTTCTCAAGCGCAACAAAAAACCTTGGGAACAGGACGAGGAAAAGCTCATCCTTCATGTAGTATACTATTTCGTGGAGAAGGACCTCCGTACCATCTCCCGTATCGTGCAAAAGTGCGATGTGAACCGAAGCGCTCGAGCCATCGACAAAAAGCTCAAGCGCATTCTCCTCTTTGAAAAGTGGAACCTCCGCGTACAGTCCGACATCCAATCGGCCATCCAGCGCATGTATCGCGAGACCGACCTCGCGTTGAACCCTGATCAGTTCGCCAAGCTGGAGGCTGTGAAGCGCGAATTCAACGCGGCCAACTATCCTGCCTTGGAGACCTTCAAAGAGTGAGCCTGCAGCTGTGCATTACATAGAAATTGCCCCAAATCTGTCCAATAGTATGAATACAAGCCATTGAACCAAAAACCCAAGTTAGAACCTGTCTTTTTTTTCGACTCTTCCAAGCTCAGTTTCTCTCGCAAACCACTAGTAAATTGATTTCAGATATCATTTGTTGATCAATCAATTTGAAAGATTATGAGATTGTCACATTCGGAAAGCCAAGTGAAGTAAATATATAATGTAAGAAGAGATCGCAAGAGAAGTAAGATTGATAAGAAGCATAAGAAACAGGGGGGAAAAAAAGGGCTCCAAAAGCGTTCCGCTTTGCTTTTCATTCCGTTCACCAACTCAGGCGGTGTCCTCGAGTACCCCGCGCCGCTACCACCATCACTAACACGCACTAACCTCCATTCCCATTGTCCACGCACGCGCCGCTGCGAGTATACCCATCCACCATTGGTACGCGGACCAATCACTCCTCTCTTGGAAGCATCCTTTTAAGCTAATCCCTTTTCAGAGTTCAGTTTCCACTCATCAAAGTGCGTTTGCACGACGCGTTCGAAGGATTATTAAGGACTGAAAGATGCCGTCCGAGCCCACATTCCTTCCCGCGCCCGCGCGCCGTTCCGGGAACACATCCGCACACGTAATCGCGAGTCTGTCGCGACGTTTCGCGCGGGAGGATCCTCTTCTACTTTTGCATCCCCAGCTCTCCGACGCAGATTCACACGGAGACGTGCCGCCCGCGCTCCGCCAGCAAGGCCATCATCTCATCGACGTCGCCAACTTGGCTAGCTTGGCGAACGCGGGCGGAAATGCCGGTGGGAATGTCGCGAATGCGAATGCAAATGCAAGTGCCAATGCCAATGCCATGGCGGCGGAACGGCGCGCGAACAAAGAGGAGCAGGACTGGCTGGAAGAAGGCGAAGGGCTCTTGGACGCGGGAGAGTACTCGGAGGAGGACGATCTGATCAGGCTGGAGCTGGGCAAACTGCTGACGCATGAAGGTTTCTTCGCGCACAGAGGACCGCTGCTTCCGCCAGGTGCAAGACTTGCCGCGCAGCAATCTCTCAGGTCCAAGAGCAAGGCGCGGTCCAGAGCGAACAAATCAGCCAAATCCAAATCAAAATCCAAATCAAAGGCCAAAGTCAAAGTCAAGACGGGCTCCAAGAAGAAGGCAAAGGCCAAAACGGAACGCGAGAATGGGAAGAAGGGCAAACGCAAACTGTCGCGCGAGAATGCCCCTGACGGCAGCAATGAAAGTAATGATAGCAATGACAGCAACGACAATGACAATGAGAATGACAACGACGACGAGAAGGACGGCGAGGACAACGTCGTGCCCGCCGAGATGGCCGCCGAAGATGGAGACGGAGGAGGTCCGAAAAAGTCTACGAAAGGAAAATCTGTCTCGAAAACGAAGAACGCGAACGGGAAGCGCAAAAGGGGCAAGGGAGATGGCAGTGGGGCAGGACCTCCGAAGCGACAGCGGAAGGAGAGGTCCGGGCCAGCAGTCACGGAATCCTTGCCAGCGCTGGTCGCCAAGACTCGAGAAGTCGTAGACATGTGGCGCGGTAAGCGAGAAGAGAAAGGTTTGGACGCGACGCCGATGATGGTCACGCAGTTGAACCCTGTGGAAGTGGCGCTGCGTCAAATGTTCGCCAAGATTGAAAGTCCAATGAGTGAAGAAGACGCCGCGGTGATTGCTGCAGGGCTTGGCCAAGTGCTGCACAGGTTTGAGAGCGTGCAAGATATCCAGTTGCACATGGACAACTCCAATCGGGGCGAGCAAGTGCGCGAACTTCAAAAGGACACGAGAAAGTGCGTTGAACAGCTCAAAACATTCGTCGGAGAACGGCTCGAGGAGTGCTCTAAAACTTCACACTATTCGGCGCAAACGTGGATGAGGGCGCTCTCTCAAATGGAGGCCTCTGCCGACGAAGAAACCTTGGATCGTTTGTATTTTCACGAGCATTCCGAGGACGACGAGGAGGAGGGGGGCGAGTCAGAACAACAAGACGTGTCATGGGACGATGTGTTGGCCAAATTGCGGGAGTTGCAAGAGGACAGCTCCACTGAGAAGAAGAATTGTTACGCATTGTGTATAGGGTACGCATTTCGCCGGGCCACAGAAAGCGGTTTGTTTCTGTGGAGTCGCGATGGTATTACGAATTTGCAGTCACATGCCTCTTCTCTTAAACGGTTGTCGACCAGGACCGCTGGGAAAGCTGCCATCGAGAAAAAGATTTTCGGACAGAGTAAGACTGCAGTCCGCGACAGTTGGCGAGATGTAGTGGCGTTAACAAAGCATTGGCCTGACGAGCAAATGGATGCTGGTGAGCTGCTTTGTTTGGCAGGCATGGAAGGTGCTCAAAAACGAGCAAATAAGGTTAAGAAGAAGGCAACTATGAAGAAGAAAGAGTCTGCAAAGAAGGAAGTGAAGCGCGATGTGAAAGTGAAGAAAAACGCAGAGAAGAAACTTGTAAAGAAAGACTCCAAAAAAGGAAAGCCGACCTCAAGTGTGAAGGCAGAAGATAAGGAGAAGAGCAGCGAAACTTTGGTGGGTGGCATAGAGGCGCTTAAGAGCCACGTCTTCGAGAGAGTCAAATTTGATTCCGATGACTTTAATGAAATTTCGGACGAGCAGGAGGTGAGTGAAGACGAGTAGACAGGTAGGCGAGCATTTTTGCTTTGGGGGGTGAATGACGAATACATCGATTCGAGATCATCCCGGTGTTATCTATTGTGAATGTGAAAATTAGTTTTCCTCGCTTTGATTTTTTGAAAAGGTCGTTGGCTTAGCTATTCACCAAAAAACGCATGCCCTTTTTCCAACAATGGGTGGTGGTGCATAAGAGCAAGCTGCGAGTAAGAAGCACATCCAATGCGCGAAGTGGCAAAGCATGCAGGTCAAAAGCCTCAACTTTCAAAAGGGAACCGATGAGAAAGAAAAAAAAAAAAAAAGAAGAGAAGACAACTTCGGAAACAAAACTAAAGGAAATATGTTTGCACGTTATCTCTCAAATTTAGCAAGTCAACATGCAAGCACCTCCTGCCTCCTTGATCTTCTTCTCTGCCTTCTTAGAGAAGAACTTTGCCTTCACTACAAGTGGAATCTTTGGCATGAGTCCGCTTCCGAGAACCTTGAAGTATCCGTCTATTCAAACAAAACAAACACACGC
This sequence comes from Parietichytrium sp. I65-24A, assembly GCA_012862575.1. Classification (NCBI taxonomy): domain Eukaryota; class Bigyra; order Thraustochytrida; family Thraustochytriidae; genus Parietichytrium; species Parietichytrium sp. I65-24A. The sequence goes on from BLSF01000022.1 coordinate 405,286, forward strand.
AAGTCAGCGAAAGCCATACTCCTTCTCGCGAGCAAAATGCCGATGCCGCAACTTACGGTTGGTAACATCAATAACAGGTGCGTTCTTTCCGCTCTGGTCCTTCTTTGCGTCTTCGAGCATGTCCTTTGGAATGAGGGTCCAGAGTTTCTCGACAGGGATGGTTGGGCAAAAGTACTTGTTCTTGGTCAAGTGGAAATGGCGCATACCAACCTTACCGAAGTATCCTGTTCATCACCAAGTTTACGCGCACGTCATGAATTGCATCGCATCACATCTTCTCGTCAGTCGCTGATCTCTTTCCAATCAACCTCCCATCTCACCCCCCTTTGCGAGCATCCAGACACGCAAGAGACAACTTCGCTCCACGCATGTGCACAACAACTGCTCCACGTCGCAGCAAACGATCAAACGCAGGCAGCCCCCAATGCACTCTCGCATTCTCCCAATCTCCCATTCACATCCGCAATACTTACCAGGATGGAACTTGTCCATGAGGATCCTGTGATGATGCTGACCACCAGCATTACCGCGACCACCAGGGTGCTTGCGGTGCTTGCCCACACGGCCGTGACCAGCGGACACGTGGCCCCTGAGTTTCCTGTTCTTTGAAAACCGCGATGGCATCTTCCCGTTCCCGTGTCTGTGTCTGCGTCTCCGTCTCCACCGACTTGTCTGCCTTTCCCAGTGACTGTGTTCACCACTCAACCAACTCTTTATCGAGCACAACTCCTACGCGCCGATTTTTGACCAAGTACGCGAATCTTCCACCCTCGAATTCACGCTCTGTGCACTCCTGCGGCCAATCGGTGCAGATTACGAGTTACCTGCGGTCGAGGGGTCGTCTGCCCGCCCGGCCGTAGGCGAGATTTATGGCCACCAGGCTTGGGTAAGAGTTGGGGGTAAGAGGCGGTGGAGGGAGTAAGGTGCAGTAGCGGCGGGACGCTGGACTGTGGCCGCACAGAAGCAGATTTGTGGCTATGGTTTTAGGTAGAGGTGGCCACAGCCACAAATTTGGGTGGAGAGCGAGAAGTTTCGCTTGTTCTGTGATGCACGAATGACGCTGTGTGGGATTTGAAGACTTGGTGATGAGTGGCGAAACCCTGGTTTAGGTTAGGGTTGCGAGGGTGGAGAAAATCTGGTTCCTCTCGCTGGAACCGTTTTTTTGGTGCGCGCCTAAGAGACAGGAAGAACCGGAGGAGTTCGTGTGAGGATCACAACATTTATTAATCACGAAAGTGTTTGATTACAGTTACAGAACAGATGAATTGTTTTTCTTTTTCTTTATCATTCCGAGCAATTTTTGGTTGACTGCGATTCAATCTTGACTGATTGATTGCCAGTGAATTGATTTATTGATTTTGATTTCCTTAACCCTTCGATTCTTTTGACTAATGGCCATGAATTAATTGAGAGAGAAGAAACAACGCGAACCGTGGAAAAAACACTGCGCTTCGAAAACAAAACAGGATTCAGAAGAGCCTCTTTCACCGTCACGCTTCTCTCTCTCTAATTCTATAAGGCCAAGGATGTTTCTCTTTACGCGGAAGTTTCCTTTCGTTGCCCTGACCACTTGTTGTGCCCTGAACTTCTCTCGAAGTGATTAAAAGTAACGTGAATTAAAAGGTCGCTTTGGAAAAGAAAAAAAAAAAAAGTTATGGACTCCGATGGTTGTGTTCTCTGGCGCGTCTTGCGTGCTTGTTTGTCTGCTTCCTCCTGTCTGCTTTGAGTCTGTTTCAGTCTCTTGTTTGCGGTTCTTCAACGGAGTGAATGATCTGTCCGTCAACCTTCAAGTTTGCATGCTCTTCAACGAACGCGGAATGTCGTGGAGATCCGCAATGTCCGCAATGTCCGCGTTGCTCGTGTTGTTTGTGAATTCGTGAATAGGTCGATGGGACTTGGTTTCCTCGAGTCACCCCAGCGAACCAGCGCATGGAGAAACCACCGGAATAGTACCGGATAACGCAGTGACAGAATACCGTGAATGAAACGCAATTGATCCACCCATGTGGAAGATGGCGGGCGATGGTGTGTTGGAGGCATTCAAGTTGTGCTAAGTACTTATTGTCCGAAGATTTCGCACATCTTCATACATTTTCGCACATTTTCGCACCACGCACATGATGGCGAGTACAGTGAACAGCGAACTTCAACATTCTTGAGCATACTTGACTACTCTTGAAATTACTTGAACCCGCAAGCCCTGGAAGACCTGCAAGTCTTGACGGTTATGTACGCGTACGACTCGGATTCGTACTCGTACTCAGTACTCTCAGTACTACCAAACCTGTGTTGTGCACGCATACTCACTAACTCACTCACTGTGAGTAAATTTACTCACTGTCAGTCTCAAAACGTGGTTTAGACAGTTTAGACGTGGCCAGCAGGAAGAGTTCGTTGCGCGAGGTGATTCAGAAGTTGGTACAAGTATATATCGCTCGGAACGGTTGGGCGGACGAAAGTGGAAGAAGAGTTGAATTTTGTTGATTTGGAGCATAAGAATACGCCTCTCTTTGATTCGTTGATTCGTTGATTTGGACATTTAAGATAATAAGAAAACGACTCTTGGGAAAGAGGAGAGCGGAGTGACGGACGGAGATGGCAGAAGCTTCTCCAGAGGCGGCGCAGCCGTTACAGCTGCCAAAGTTCTCGTTCCACAGCAAGTTGAGCGAAACGGAGAAGCGAGAGATTGGAGATGAGGTAGGTTTGCGTACGCGCGTGGCGTTTGGGACTTTGGACTCGTTGTCGGCCGTTGCGCTCACCGTGTTTGGTTGATTGGTGTGAAGGCTGTGTGGTCGCTGTCGACGGCGAAACCTGGTAACGGTGTCGACCAGATTCGGGACAATAATACGGACACATATTGGCAGTCGGATGGCTCGCAGCCTCACTTGATTAATATCCAGTTTCACAAAAAGGTGAGCATCGTGGAGGTCTCCTTCTTCTTGGATTACAAGGTACGTTGGCGGTTGAGCGATAATCCTCTGGCAACTCTGCCCAACATTGACAAATCTTTTCTACTTCATATATCTAGCTTGACGAGTCCTACACCCCCAGTACGTTTTCCGCGGTTTGCTTTCATTGTTGAGATCTTCCCGCGTGCTAATTTTGTGGCGTTTATGTGCTGCAGAAAAACTTTCCATTCGTGCCGGGACAACATTTCATGACCTGGAGGAGGTGCAGATGCTGGAGCTTGAGGAACCAAATGGGTGGGTCTTCATTCCTGTAGGGGAGATTGCCGATCACGGTGGGCAGGGAGTATTGCGTGCGCACTTTTTGCAAATCGAAGTTTTGGCAATGCACCAAAACGGCAGAGATACGCACATTCGACAAGTCAAGATTTATGGCCCCAGGCAAGGAGCTGCTCATCGCATGTTGCATTCCACTGGCGATGCCGGTTTTTCTTCCGTAGAGTTCTCACAGTTTAGCTGCATTCGTTGAGATCAAGCCCTGAAACTGTAAATAGTACTCGGACACGACTATTGGTGATGTCTGTGATATAGTCCTTTGTTTCTCACGAGAGCCCACGGCAGGTGGTCACGACAACTGCGTACGTGCGGTTTGACTCTGCCTCCGCTTCCTGCTTGCGTTATTTTAGCCGAGCTAAGCGCTTCTGTTCTTTCTCGAGTCTGTTTTGAATTTCAGTGCTGGCAAGACACGAGTTCGCGGGTGTGAACGGATACCTGCTGAGCAAGCACGAGAGTTGAAGTGAGGGAAAGGAGGAAGAGAGGAGAATTAATTGTAGACGTTAAAAAAGCATGACTAAAATCCATCGAGCGCTTGCTCCAGATTGGAGATGGGAGCACGAAGGCACGAATGTGTACGTCTCAATACTGTTGGAAGCACCCCGCATCTGGACTGCCTGAAACAATCTTCTTTTTGGGTATTTGAACGACGACAATCGCCCCGTCTAAGGGCGGAGTGCCTCGGCGCGAACCGACAGAGAGCAAGGATCATTTGCGTTCCCACATTTCACCGCAGGCTTGATAAATTTTGCGTTGCGGGTTTCGACGCGGGTCTTTCGGACGCCACGCTGCTTATCATCAAAGGTGTTATCCCTTGTTTCTTCCCCGCAGACGATAATCCCCGGAACATACTGTGTTTCAAACAGCGCAAGGCAAGGGCTGACATAATCAGAGGTACGGAAAAGGCCAGTTTTACCTGGCTTGATTTGAATGCTCACTTCTGTTATTCCACGGGCATCAGTAAAGTCCTTCCACACCCAAATTGGACCATTGGCGATCAGTGGATCCGAACCAACTAATGCTCTCTCGTGGACTTCTTCCTCAATCCATTGAGCAGACTCGACCCCGTCGCTACGGAGGCCAGTTGGGGTGGATTCCAAGGCCCTTTTGACTGTGTCGCCTCCCTGGACGAGTGGAGGCCAGGGCCCGGGCCTGGCCACGTTAATGATGACACGCTTATTCGAGTACCATTCAGTGGAAAAAATTGTCGTCCAGGACTCTGTAGCATGGGCTGCAACCACCAACGCCGAGAATAGAACAAAGATTCGCATCTTTTCCACGTTTGGAGTATTTCGAAACGATTCGCACTCAACGCAGAGCTATTCTGTTCTTCTCAATTTGGGTTTTGAAGGACGGCAGGAACTGCCGCCTTGTTGTTCAAGGCTGCCTTGAACTTAAATGCTCCAAACAATGGCCAAGACCTCGAAGATCACAACATTTATTGTGCTCTCCGTCAAAGAAACAGACACAAATTTTCGATACAATCTCTTTCCGCGATCATCATATTTTTTATCAACTTAATTACTTCATTTTCACTCTCTATTGACCGCGTCGCAATTGGCCGTGATGCGCAGTTTCGAATAACTCAAGGCACTCACAACTGTCGCCAGTGCCGCCCGAGCCGGGAAGGATTTGTGTCTGCCAAAGGCGCGCGGCTGCAGAAGACTTGAGTCAACTAAAAGAGCACTTAGAACCACCCAAAGAAAAAGGTACAAAAGAATTACAATAGCAGTGCACGGATCTAAAATGCATTTGCATCTGCTGTGAGTTTAGTTTTTGCATGGGAGCGCAGGGGCGGCTTCTTCGGCCCAGGACTCAGTGCCAAACGTTCGTGCAGCCAACTCTTCACAAATTGGCAATTTGTGAACCCAATGTCAAATAAGAACAGTTCAGTTATCTCCAATTCCTTCCTTTTGAGAGATTCAAAAAGTGTCGCTCTTCCATGGATTCTTGCGCACTAAAGATATCGCATCACTGCACACTTTCTTGGGGCTTAAGACAGTACATAATCACGGACACTAGTCCTCATTGTGCGTTTTGCGTTTTGCGAACTTCATACTTCTAGTATCAGTACTATCAGGGTATAGTAGGAAATAAAGCTCTAGTAGCTAGCTAGAGGAGGAGGAGTGTTGGTTGGAAGGGCTTGTCGATCAAAAGGCCTGCAACTCTTGCGGCTGACTCGGACGGCGACGGTAAATTCTATCCAATTAATTTGGGTACAAATGATATGAGGCGAAAGGCACAGCACCAGCTCTCCCGCTGATTCCCGAGTGCAGAGGAGAGGAATAGAGCTGTCTTTTTTAAGGCAGTTCTATCCGATCTCTTCCTGAGTTGAGTATTGTCGGAATCGGTACTGTACAACGCGAGAGCGTTATAGACTGACAGAAGGAATAGTGAACTCTGGCAACTGCAGGATTCCGAATCTCAAGTTGCGCAGTTTGCCGGATTTGGGAGTACGTTTCATCACGAAACAAAAACTTGAAGAAAAAAAAAGAGAAGAAAGAGAAGATATAGGAGCCTTCCAGCGTCAGTCAAGAGAGAGAAAGAAAGATTTGTAGCTAATATATTGTTCAAACGCGACATGTAGACGCTACCCTGACTCTCTGGGGCGCTTCTAATTCGGATTTCCAGCGCCCGTCAAAATGGAGAGGAGCAAAGTCCATTGCCGTTTGACGCTCTTTGATGCGTTTTTCAACACAATGCCCTTTCCAGTGGCTCTCAGCGTTGCCTGTTTGCGACTACACCTGCGAGTCTTCCTCACAGTCAATTCACGCCACTATGGCACAGGGTTACAGCTGCTCGACATCGTTCGTTTCCGCTGAAGTGCCGTCAATTCAGGTGTTACCTCGTCCAACGTGCGAACTACGCGAACAGTATTTGCACAACTTCGAGCAAGTTCTTTCCTGGAATCCGTTTACTATTAGTCTACGTAGTTGTATAAGCCTCGAAAGTTAGTGTTGTGTCGCAAAACTAGATCATGCTTTTATCCGTTCAGCCATGTTCAGCCGTGTTCAGCCAGTACGAAACTTGAACTTGAACCATCTTGAAACTCATTGAACCTCAGCGATCATGGTGAGGAGCTACTAGAGACCCTTACTTACAAGGTGCCCAGCCTGGTCTGATGCGGGGCGCGATGGAGTACCGTACAGTACCTTTTGAAAATGAGTGCTCTGTGTGCCGTCTGTGTCCTTGCATCACCAGCGTCTGCGCCAATGGTCACACATGGTCACACTGCGACATCGCGCATGGCTTAGCGATGGTGTTTCTCGCTTCTGTTGACGTTCGGAGCAATTCTAATTTTATTGACTGTGAATCCTAATCTTTTAAATTACAGTTATATATTTAAAACTTAAAAAGATATAAATTTTTGGGAATAGTGTTGACTCTGCATCCAGTGCCGTACTGAGTACCGACCACTTGAAATGTGAAGATACGCTGAGCGGTGAAAGGCCTCACGCTCGCTTTACGGTCTATGTATCACGCACGTTCAAGTTCCAATTTACTGAATCTGATGACGACTGCCAAACGGCTGGGAGCTCTACTCGAGCATTCCGCCTCAGTCTCACTCACTCACTCACATTCAACATAGAAATCAGAAAAGCTTCACGATTGCCCACGATTGCCCCTTTAATTTTGTCTTTTTAGCTGCAGCAAAGTGAGAAACGTCTTTTTTGAGGTCTACTTTTTGAGATGAAATTATTCAAGTGATTGTGAGTGGCCAACTTCGCCACTGCACCCCTAGGACAGAACATAAATCACACATTCCTACAGTACTTGCAGTTCTACATTTCTATTTCACACTGTTCCTGGTTGTGTGTTGTGAGAACGTCATGGCAAAAATCACGTTGCCGAAAGATGAGGAGCGTTGCTTGGAAATGCTTTTCACACGAAATTTGTCACATAAACTTTTCACATGTCAAAGGATCCAACTCGTGCGGCCGAAAATTTCTCACATAAACTTTTCACATGTCAAAGGATCCAACTCGTGCGGCCGATTTGAAGGCGACGAAAATTACCTATTTAGTAACAAAAAGCGCTGAGGCGAAAGGCAAATTCCCGGCCAGAGGAGAGAAATAAAGCAAAGCTGTCTTTTAGAGGCGGCTCTATCCAATTTCTTCCTGAGCTGAGTTCTGTCGGAATCGGTACAGTACTCGAGTACTGTACACAACGCGAAACAAAAATTCGAAGAAACAAAAACAACAGAGAGAGAAAAACATTGTGCTGAGTACTAGTACCGGTATGAGTGGTATTCAGTACAAGATGGTGTACTGAGAGTGAGTACAGTACACACAAGCGCGACATGCTTGCGACCAGCCACAAAGTTCAAACACGTTTCCTGTTTCCGTAGATCTACACAAAATTTGCCTCTGAGCTTGCACATGTCGGCCGTGCCACTCGTGCTCGTTTGATGGGCTCGTAGATTGGTCTGTCTATAGATAGATTTTCAATGAGTTTTTCAGTGGTCTATCACTATCGAGCGCCACGAGCGCCGGAGGAATAGCATAGAGCACTGCTCTTGAACTGAGTGGGCTTGTAGATGCTTGTAGCTGTTGTTAGCCCTGCCAATGAAAGGTTCACAACAATCCAAACTGGAAGGAGAAGCTGTGCAGCCGCATGGACAAGCAGTTCCCAAACGTGTCGACAACCTGGAAGACAAGGCAAAATGAAGGTGCTTCACGGTGTCATCGCATTGCTCGCTGCCGCGAAGGTGAATGGATATGCACACTCCTCGAATACTTGTACGGTGGAAGACTTTGCGGTGAAGCGAGAGATTGCGAACAAGTATATTGAAGAAGCAAGAGCATTGAATTTCACAGAAACTTGCATTAAAATGCTGGACGAGCCATTTGTGCTCCTGGCGAACGGGGAATATGGCTGCTGGAGCACCGAAACCTGCGACGGGAGTGGCCGAACGGGTTGCAGAAAACTGGTCGAGGATGCGGCTGCAGAAGGGTGCAACTTTGAGCCTTTTTCCTGCGAGAGCTGGAACTGCACCCTGATATCTGGAGCCCCTGCTACTGCGGCTGCTCCTGTGCTCCTTGGGCTGGTGGCTGCTTTCCGCAACCTTTACTAATTTGAAACACTCAGCTGAGTGTTGCCAAAAAAGCAGCAATGTGTTAAACAGATAATTCAAATTACAACAACTACTTCTATGGTGTTCTGAGAACGACCAAGGAAATTCTTACCATCAATCTTTTTCTTCTCGGCCAAAGGCTGAGACACAGTCCGAATTCTGCTCGCTGTCAAAAGCGCAATCTCGCGCTTCGGCCAAGTCCTCGGATGAACGTCATGACGCCTGCTTACTCGGTGTGCACTCAGTGAGTACGCACTTTCTCTCCACCCTCTCTCACCCCACTAAGCAGGCGTTAGAGCTGCTCACTGTCGTCCGCTTCCGCTGGAACACCAACTCTATTCATAAAGCTTGCGAAAGAAAGCATTGTTCATCCCATTTGGACTCTAGCTCGACACAGCCTCGAGGAGTCCAACGAAGTTCTATCCAAAAAATCGTCTTAAAAGATAATTTAAAAGATGGCCGTGGAGAAATTTATTGCATAACAAGCACCACTATGCAGGGGTTGCAGCTGCTCACTGTCGTTCGCTTCCGCTGTAAAACAAGAGAGGTCTGTGCATTGCACAAAGGCTCTACCACTTCACATCCATCTCTCTCTCTCACCCTAGGATAGAATCGGAACTTACTGTCATCCACCTTTACAATAGGACTGGTACGTGTACGTACCGGCACGATACTTTGAATGAGACGAACTCGAATTCGAGAAACTGCGCAACTTCCAGATCCGGTAAGCTTATCGTGCAGTTGCCAGAGTCCACAATTTCTTCTGCCAGCCCCGTGTTGTACTCAGTACCGTATTGATTCCAACAATACTCAGCCAAGGAAGAGATCGAATAAAACTGCCTAAAAAAGACAGCTTTATTGCCGTTCTAACAATAGCCAGTACTACGCCTGCTTACGTACTTTCCTAAGCTTTCAGGGAGGGTGTCCAATGGAGGAGCTGGCATTCACATTCACAGGCAGCTTTCTGCGAGTGTGTTCATGAAGAGTGTGAATGGATGTTCATTTTCGTCGTCGTAATTTTGGAAATAACCAGCTGCCCTCAGAGTCGGCACTGCTTTACTAGTTCTGAGTGGGACCACCTCGGTATGGGCTAGTAGCTAGGTTCAGCTCTGCTCAATTCTTTCGCCTCCGCAGCAGTGAGCGTCTGTGAGCACTTGCACGAGTAGTTGGCAACTCGTGTGTTACAGCGTGCTTTGTCCGTACTGTACCGGTACCGGTACTAGTACTGGGGCGCAGTCCGTCGGCAGATGCAACTTTGTGGCCGATTCTGTTCGAGGTTGAACTTGTTCAACTGGTCGAAAGTAGAGATCGTCAAATGATGAATTTGTGACATGTTGCAGCTGAAGCAAACACAAAACTCGCCGCACTACATTCGCCTGTGCCGGGGAGCACACCAAAAGCATGTGTTGCTATGTCAAACGCCTGTGAGGAGTATTTGTAACGCGGGCGATCCTGAGTGAGTCTTCATCACTAGCGCAGGATGTGCAGGAAGCTATACCGGTACTGTGTGCGGCACTGAGAGTGCACTCTGCTTCTCACAGTCAGTCGAGAACATACATCCACTCACACTTGCCCTTCCATCTCCGGTTCCATCTCCGTTTTCTGCAGTAAATTTCCAAAAATGGATGCCTTAAGTCACTGTGCAATCAAGGGTTTTCCTTTTCATTCATCACTTGTCCAGCTACTTGCTAATAGAAGCTGGGAAGCAGCCCACTGTCAATTACTGTCGCGGTAAAAGTCATTAAGCAAGGTGCCAAAAGTACTTACTGTGCCAGGGGTGTGCACTTTACTACTTCTCACGTGGGACTTCAGTGAACTCCATGTCCTTCTTCCTTTTTCCTTGGTCCCAGTTGGTGCCGTGAATCTGTAAATCTGTGAATCTGTGAATCTGTGAATCCGTGAATCTGAAGTCAACAAAGTATAACTTATCAACTTATCAACATAAGTACTTATCACAGAGCAAAGAGAGCAAAGGACACTGGCTTCCGTCTTAAGAGAGCAAAGGACACTGGCTTCCGTCTTCACTTTGAGTGGCATTTGTGCTCTCTCTCTCCGTCTCCATTACGGTGCTAACTATCATTGCCAGTATTGGTCGGTACTCGCCGAGGTGTCAAAATGGTGTTGTTTGTCGGTACTCGAGTACCGGTACGGTACTGACAGTGAGTGTGAGTAGAATTTAGGTTTTAGTCGACACAACTGCACTTGACCGTGACTGTGACCACAAACTGCACTCGGGTCAAACAACGCGAGTACGTGTACGCGTAGTACAATACTCATAGTCAGTAGCTGTGCCCCGAGGCCAAGGCATGCCAAGGCGGCGGGAAGTTAACCGGCCAAATTGGCTGCGCAGTTGCGACTCAACGCTGTATAATCAGAAATTGTAAGTTTATGCGCACTGGTATTCTTGATGGCATTATTGCCCTTGTTCATGTGACTCTAGTCTAGTCACTCCTGGAGTTGAAACTCTTGCAGGAAAGGAGATTTGCTCAAGGAGTCAGCGAACGAGCGCGAGGAGAGTGAGAGGACTGTTCCCCTATTCGAGGCTTGACGAGTGGTGCTCAATCAGGTCAGAGCGCCAACGGCGACTCACCAACGGCGACTCTTTTCTTCTGGCGATCCGCAGTCGCAAGCGGCAGAACAGAAACATTGTGATTCACAGAAGCGAGAATCTTGCTCTCTCGGAGGTGCTCGAGGCAGAAATATGTTGCACCCGCTCTTGCTGCAGCTGCTTGCGCTGCTATTCAAGAACCTCGTGATAGGCAAGCGGAATTGGGGAGTGACAGCGGCGCAAGTGCTGGCCCCAGCGGTGCTGGTCGCGACGTTTGGTGCTATTCTCTTTTCGGTGGGCCAACCAGCGGGCATAGAGCGCTCTCCAGAGCCATTCGTGTCACTCGGGGAAAACGCAGACGAACTAGTTGGGAAATGTGTCGTGCACGACTCACTCGGTGGGCGATTTGGGTACGGCATGCCCATAAAAGATGCCCCATGCATCACTTTGTTATATTCCCCAAACACCTCTGCTGTAGTCAATGCGGTCATGGCAGAGATTGCAAAGGCGAATCCTGGGCTGGAGGTTGGCAAAGACATCCTTGGATTTTCCAACAGCCGAGAGGTCGAAGAGTACATTTTGAACTTAAGCACACCACCGGTGTTCGCGGGCGTTTTGTTCCAAGACTCGGGCGAACTGGTCAGTCAGATGGAAGGTGAATCGCGGGGATTTGATGTCGCATCATATCTTGACTCGAATAACACGAACGGCAACAATACATCTGCTGAAGTCCTACATTATGATGTGTGGTACAATACCACGGCAACAAGGTTGGCCAAATACAGCGGCACTGATCCAGTGGCCGCTAAAACCAAATCTAGGTATGAATCAAGCGTGTTTATGATACAGCGAGCTGTTAATGAGGCTGCGATCAAAGTCATAACTGGCTCTAGCGAGGCCAAAATGAGCGTGGCACTCAAGCCGTTTCCTCGCATATCAGGTCAACTAGAGAACAAAGATACTGCTTCGGTAGTCTCAATGTTTGGAGTCCCTCTATGTCTCATCGGAATGATGTTTTCCTTCGTTCTCGCAATCAGCCAAATCGTTCAGGAGAAGGAGAATCGAACTTTGGACGCAATGAGAATGATGGGGCTGTACGAATCATGCTACTGGGTGTCATGGATTGCATATTACAGTTGCATTTCTGTTTTTGCGGCAATCCTTGTGACAACAGCGGGCAAGGCAACAGCCATTCCAGCCTTTCTTCAGACGAATGCGGTGTGGCTCTTTCTCATCTATTTAGTATTTCAGATCGCAATGTACGCGTTGGCGCTTGCGCTGAGCGCACTAATGCCAAGCAACAAGGTTGCCATCAGTGTTGGCTTCTTTGTTGCGTGCGTTGCAATCATTCTTCAGCTAGCCATAAGCACCTCTCTACTCAATGCCGCGGAAATGTACAACCCTTACGAGTCTTCGTTCTCCTCTCAACTGCTCAAGGTTTACCCCCCTGCCCTCTTTGGCAAGTTAGAGCAAAGCATTCGCATGTTCACCAACAGCGAAGGTGGAGAGTATCTGCTGCAGGATGCCTCTGGCGGAGACTACCAATTTGCGCTGTTCACGGAAGACTCGCCACGCGATACAACCATCGACTATGAGAAAGCCTGCGCACAAGGACTTGCAAAGTCGTGCTACGTCTATGTTCACGGCTGCGAAACTTGTAATGCAGTTTGTTCATTGCAGTGGGCACTGACGACGTCTGAGGAAGAATGCCTTGCGAGCCCTTCTAGAGGATATTTTCACTCGCCCTTTCCCATACCAGGTCGCGGCTCTTTGCAAGGTTGCGCATGCTTATTCTCGATTCCAAGCGATGCCGAAACATTGTGGTCCTTGTTCGGTGTGGCAGTCTTCTGGGTAGTGGCTGCTTGGTATCTTGGTCAAATAGTCACTTACGACCACGGGCGCGCCAAACCAATTCTTTTCTTCCTGTACCCATCATTTTGGTTTGAATGTGCAATATCTGCGGCGCCTGGGGGCGCTGAAAGCGACTGTTCAAAAAGTGACCACAACGGCAAGGACGATGTTGCAGCTGAACAGCTCGCGGTTTTGTCCGGTGCACGAGACGATCCAGACACATACCCCCTAGTTAGCAAGTCGCTGACAAAACGGTTCCATCAGAGCGTCGGATCTCAACGAGGTGCTGAAAGCAAGCTCGTTGTGGATGAATTCACGCTTGCGATCGAGAGAGGGACCTGCTTTGTTCTTCTCGGCCACAACGGCGCAGGAAAGACTACGACAATCAAGATGCTCTCTGGCATGCTCGCTCCAAGTAATGGGGAAGCTCACATTCTTGGTAAATCACTTCGCTACTCTGCTGCATCAATAAGGCGGCAAATTGCAGTTTGCCCGCAGCATGACATCCTTTGGTCGCAGCTGACCGCAGACGAGCACCTGCGGTTCTTTGGCCTATTTCAAGGAGTAAATCCCGCTCAGATTCGAGAGCGTAGCGACGACTTGCTGAAGAGAGTGCATCTTGACGGACTGCGTGGCCGTGTCGCAGGCAACTTTAGTGGCGGGATGCGCCGACGATTGTCAATGGCCATTGCAGCAATCGGGGACCGTCCGATCTTCTTCTTAGACGAACCAACAACTGGACTGGACCCACAGAACCAACGCCATATTTGGGACTTGATCAATGAACTCAAACGAGACAAGGTGGTGATGTTAACAACTCACCTCATGGACGAGGCAGAGGTTCTCGCCGATCGGGTTGGTGTGATGGCAGCTGGTAAATTGGTTGCCCTGGGCAACCCCATTCACCTAAAGAAACAACTTGGTGGGGCATACAACGTCATCCTGAATCCGACCGATTCCACAGACGCCATCGGGCAGATTTGTGCCACGGTCACTAGGCTGGTTCCAAAAGCAATTATCCACCTTGAACCATCAGGTTCAGGAACAAAGACTGTGCACATCAAACTCCTTCAAGAGTCCATGTCAAGTGCGCCAGCATTGTTCCGATGGATTGACCAGCAAGGCGTTGAATATGTGCGTGACTGGGGTGTGCGACAGGCGTCTCTTGAAGACGTCTTTGTCTCGCTCAACAACGAATATGGCGAGCTGGCAACCTTTGCAAACGATGACACCGTTCTGCAGGTCGCAGTACCGGAAAGCAATCAAGGTGAGAAGGGGGAAGCAGAAGACGAGCACAGCACCATCGAAGAGTTTCTCCCCGTCCGGTTCCGGCGCACGACTCAAGGGCAAGTTCGAGCGCTGCTAAGGAAGACTGTGACACTGCAAATCCGTCATAAGGTGGCCCTTGCGATTCAAGTGTTGCTTCCTGTCTTGCTCGTTCTTGTTGCATTCCTGTGGGTTGGGGGGCTTCGAAAGGACAACCCCCTGAACTGGTGGCTAGACGGCGCCGTCGAGGATGCGCAGAAATGTGTTGAGGCGCTGAGTACCGAAGTGGCTCAGGTGAAAACGTTTCTCTCTGGAGGACCACCTTGTAGCATATGCTCTTTGAGTGAGTTCCGGAACTTGAGCGAAGTCCCGGAGGAGATATTAAGACGATTTGAGGAGCGTATTGTGGATGCGGACATTTTTTTGAAGGAATTCGTGCCGGAGGAAGTGGAGACAGAAATCAGAAAACCCTATGTACTAAAGGTATTTCAAGATTCCAATCCGCTCCTGAAGACCATGCAGACAATTCGATGCTCGACCGTTGAACGTAAGGTGGGTTTTGATCGGGATCATATTCCGGCGTTTCTGGCTGGCAACATGGAGGTGCATCACACCGGCATGTTGCCCACCCCAATTTTCGTTGGGGTTGATGCAGCTGTGGAGGATGTGTCCAAGTTGCGAGAAAACATAGGGTCCAAATGTGTCCGTCTGGACGAAGAAATTACGGCTGACACTATTCCCTGCACGAGGTCGCCGCTCGGAGACTTAGTCTGCAGTCTTGATGGGGCCAATGCGTCACTAGTACTTGACCAAATTGCCGATCAAGCAGATGAGTGGACCGGCTTCATGCGTCACCTTCCGATGAGGCTGATCAAGGAGCAGACATACCCATCTTACCAAACATACCCGCCTTACGAGGTTTCACCAGATCGGTTTCACCTTGGCATGGCGCCGGTTGCGTGCGGAGTTCGCGATACACCCGCCGCTTCAGAGCTCGACTTTGCAGACGACGCCACTCTGGCTAATGAAATTGTCCTTCTCGGTCAGCAACGATACAAGGAGGCGGACCTGGAAATTTCCGAGGTGACATTTGAAGGTGAACGGGCAGCGCAAAAACTTCAGAATACATACTTTCCGACAGCAGCATTGCTCTTTTCCCAGCTGGACGAAGACAAGGCATCTTTGAGCGCTACCATACAGACGTACATGCACGAGTCTATTTCCTCTGAAGAGTGCATTACCTATTATTTTTACCCATACGTGGCGGTACCGGTACGCACTTCTTTGGGGGAGATCCAATGCCGGAAGATAGCCGTGGCTGATTCATACGTGGCGAACCGTATCTTAAACGGTCTTGCATCGGCCATGATCGCCGCGCACTCTGGACGCTCGCAACTTGCAGAAAATGTGTCCAATCCAGTTATCTTTACGCGGGCAGTAGAGTCTAAACTTGAAGATTTCGAGCATGTGGATGAAGGTGCACAGGACTTTATGCTTTTTATCTTGTGTGTGGCAATTTGTGTGGCCATGATGCTACAAACCCCCATGATAATGTTTCAGATTTTGCACGAAAAGGAGCTGGGGTTGCGGGATAGGCTCCTGATGATGGGTCTTCGCATGCGAGTCTACTGGGGTGTGCAATATTTGCTCGATGTTGGGGTGTCCATCGCGATGTACGTTTTGGTTTTCGCAGTCTCAGCTCTATTGGGTCTTGAGGTGTTTGCCAACCACCAAGCTGGGATTGTAATTCTCGTGCTCGTGCTCTGGGCCAATGTCCAAGTTTTGATGACGTTCTTCACCTGTGCGTGGTTCGCTCGTGCACGGATCGCGAACTACGCGTATCTCGCGGTTTTGTTGCTTGCTCTTGCCGGTGGGGTGCTCAACACCTACGTGTTTGCTGCTACGCCGTACTTGCACGCGCCAGGCTGGTGTGTGTGGTTTCCTCCGTTCACACTTACCCGTGTCGTGCACTTGCTCTCCATCCGAAGCTTCTACTGGCAGGATTTGGACAGCTCCGAAGAAATTGTCTGGATGTGGATCATCATGGCTCTTCAGTACGTAGCTCTGCTTGCATTAAACTGCGCAGTCTACTGGGGAATCCCTCTTGTTCGCTCGAAAAATATTTTCAGTCATGGTGATCTGCACAAAAGCGGAGCTACTGTATCACACGATGCCGATATGCCTGAAGACGTCGCGGAGGAAGCCCGCAGGGTGTTGAGTGGCGAGTTTGATGATGCAACTATCCGCACGGTTGAGCTACGTAAATTGTTTGGCCGTTTCCTTGCACTGGATGGCACGACCATGCACGTAGAGGATAGGTCGTTGACAAGTTTACTTGGGCCAAACGGCGCGGGCAAATCCACCATGATTTCCGTGCTTACAGGTCTCATCAAGCCAAGCTCCGGAATGGCTTACGTAAATTCAACTATTGCGGTCACAAACACCTCTGAGTTGCACAACGTTATTGGCGTTTGTCCACAAGGGGACGTGTCATGGCCGGAGATGACGGCCCTGGAGCACGTCCTATTGTTTCTTCGTCTCAAAGGGGCTCCCAGGAGCATGGAGTTTGCGCTGGCTCGAAACGCTCTCTCTGCAGTCAAGTTGAATGGGCACGAGCACAAGCGCGCAAGCAAATTGTCGGGCGGCCAGCAGCGGCGGCTTAGCATCGCAATCGCATTCATTGGTGACCCTCGAGCAGTTTTCTTAGACGAACCAACAACTGGAGTCGATCCAGTAACTCGCAGCGAGTTGCACCAACTCATTCTTCGAGAGAAGCAGAAACGCTGCATCCTCCTTACAACTCATCTCATGAGTGAAGCCGAGAGGCTGAGCGACACGATTGCGATTCTTACAAACGGCCGGCTTTCCACCATCGGATCTGCCAACCACGTTAAAAAACTTCACAACCAGGGGTTTCTTCTCACGGTGATCACTCGAGAGCCTGACCAAGTCCACTCCTTTGTTGCGAGATACCTCAAGGATGCCGAGCTGGAATTTCACATCAACCTAAAACTCGAATTTCGCTTTGCTCCGACCTCGGTCCTTAGCCTAGCAGACGTCTGGGAAACTATGGCCAGTAAAGCCCAAAGAGCGGGCATCATCGATTGGCAAATCAGTGCAACTAGCCTTGAGGATGTATTCCTCAGCATCGCGAGGACTTCTGAGAATCAATTTGAATGAGAGCTTCATCGGTTGTATGTACTCTATCCGCTTTGAAATAGCCAGCTTGTCTGTATTTCACACGGATTAATCTGTGCAAAGCTCTTGGAAAAAAATGGAGAAAAAATGAAGGTAAGGGTTGGTTTGCCCCGCTCGCAGAATCTCAAAGGCTTTACTGTGAGATTATCCATCTGTGTTGTGCAAGGAGTGTTGCAACGAACAAGCAAAGCCTCTTCTGAAAGGCCGGCTTGCTGCATTGCATCTTCTTGAAAAGCCTGAGCTGATGGGCCTTGTGTTCTTTCCTTCGGGTGGTGTGCCTGGGTGGAAGCCGCTCCTGCTCTTCCAGCATTGCGGTGGCCCCAAAATCTACAAGGTGGCCTCTACACGTTCGCGCCTGGAAATGAAACGTCCACATCCTTGCATGCGACATAAAATTCTTCTGCACGACAGTGGTTTCGCACAGCCCCCGCGATTGAGCCTGCCTCGAGCATCCCGTCACGGAGCAATATGACGCCGTTCCTCACGTACTGCACTCCACCCCTGAGATCTTCCTTCTTTCCTTCACGCAAAGCTTTGAACGCCGTGCCGCCGCACCATCTTCCCGTTTGTGTATGTGTGCAAGCGTGCAGAGAGTGAGAGAGATTGTTGTCCTTGCCGATCAATCGGGGCTTCTTCACTCTTTCAAACGCGCCTGATGGAAGCAAAAATCGAGCAAACGCTCAGGCGGACCAACGTCTTCGGCCGCTGCTGCCGCATCTCGCTCGTGCCAAGTCAAAAATGCTTAACAGTAAATGCAAAACAACGAAAAACAATCTTATGACACTCCAGAGGTTCCAAAGGAATGCTCATGATTAACTGTAAACAAACGAAACGAATGAATACTCTCTTGATCCATTTGCGAGAATTGAACATTCATTCTCTTGCCCCTTCTCCGAGAAGAGAAGCGAGTTTCCTGTTGCTCACTCAGCGCCTCAGCGAGCGTAACAGTGACAACAGAGAAAAAGAGAAAAGAGATTTGTTCTTCAATTTGTCTGTCCTTAACTTCATCAAATTGAGCGTATGGGCAGTGTTCCAGCAGCTTAGCTTCATCCACCGTGAAGTGCTCGTGGCCCTTGCGTTTTTTCACGTTCGTAATTTCTCAATTTGAAAAATTTTCCCCGCGCACCCAGCACCATTGCAAAACTCCGCACTTTTTTTAAATTTCAAATTTTCGAATTTTCGGATTTTCGAATTTTCGAACCGCTGGGGACACTAGGGTCCTTTTTAAACCCCATTCACTACCTACTAAGCTCTCTAGCACCGACGCACTCCTACCCTTCCCATTAGCCTTCCCTCAGTCCTTTTCAAATCGTCGTTACTTTTCCCTCCTTAATCCCGAGAACCATGCATAGATCCGCTCTACCTCTTTAAGGAGGACCGCCGCGGGAAAAAAACTTCCTTCAGGGGAAAAAAAACATTACCACAATCGTCAGCTTATACTATAGGACCAGAAGACTAGCGCCGTTACGGTAAACTCGGCGGCAGCGAGAGGGCAAGGAGTACTGTCCGCAAACCCCAAACGTCGGAAGAGGTGACAACGTAAAAAGAGTTGAAGAGTTGAACAGGTGCGAAAGTTTGCAGAGTTGCCAAAGGTTGCAGAGTTTGCAGAGTTTGCAAAGGTTGAAATTTGGAAAGGTTGCAAAGGTTGCATAGGGAGAGGTCTGAGCAGGAGGATAAAGTAAAAGGGAAAAGTGAAAAGTGCACAGCGATAAGGTCGGGGACATTTCGACATAGAAGAGAAAGCAAGGACAGAAGATGCAGCGCGTGTACGGACTCGGAGAGATGCAGGGCGCAGACGCCATGATGTACAGTACGCCGATGGCGGACAGGAGATTGAAGAGGCAGCAGCGGCCGTCGCTCAAGTTTTACGCGGCCAGCGCGATGATCCCGCATCCGAATAAGCAGAATGATGGAGAGGACTTTTGCTACATCTCCAGCTGCGGGTCCAGCATCGGCGTGGCGGACGGTGTTGGCGGGTGGAGCATGCACGGCATCGATGCGGGGGCGTACAGTCGGGAGCTTTGCAACCAAGCCAGCGCGGTGGTGGCGCAGACTGGGGAGACCGACCCGCTGCAGATCATGCAGTGCGCATTTGACACGAGCAACCGGCCGGGAAGCAGCACGTTTTGCGTGATGACGCTCCAGGACAGCACCTTCCGAGCGGCCAACTTGGGGGACAGCGGCTTTGTCATCCTCCGGCCCACTCCGAACGGACTCCGTTACGTGGCTCGCTCAGAGGAGCAGCAACATCACTTTAACTGCCCTCGTCAGCTCGGATGCAAGTCGCTCGACGTGCCGTCTGACTCGGTGTGTTACAACATCCAAGTAATGCCAGGCGACGTGGTGATCGCTGGCACGGACGGGCTCTTTGACAACGTTGGCATTGATGATTTAATTGATATCCTTGAAGGGAGCAAGGCGAACCTCTGTCCGAAAGAATCAGAGCTCTCCGAACTAGCCACCCACATCGCTACTTCTGCATTCTTGCTGAGCAGAAATAAGAAGGTGAACAGCCCGTTCTCCAGGAACGCCATGGAGCACGGCATCAAGTATTCCGGCGGCAAGCTCGATGATATCACTGTCGTCATCTCCATCGTTGTTCCACACTACCAAAACCTGACCTCTCCGCAGCGCGAGGAGAGCGTCACATCAAATCCATCGCCGAACCCAGCATTCACCTCACCGGCAACTACCAACGCCTCCAGATTCTATCTGCCGCCGGGGGCATTTGACATGGACGACGAGAAAGAAAACATTCCGCCTGGTGTGCAGTTCACACCAACCAAGTCTTCTGTGAATGCCAGAGATGACTTTGGATCTCCGTACTCCCCAATGTCCACTCTTTCGGACGAGAGCATGCTTGACGAGGAGTCCTTTAGATAGATAGAGACACAACACCCCTTTCCCCAATGGACGCGTGAAACACCGTCTTGAAAGCGCTGTATTGACTTGCGCGCACGTTGGCGCATGATACTTTTGTAGAATTTGACCCTTGACCCCAAACTTGATTTAAAATACCAGCATCACTGTAATCCAAAAAAATAGACTCTGACAATTTAAAAAAACGCATTTTTTTTCTTCTGAGCGTAAAACATGTCCAGACAATGTTCACATGCATTCATTGAAAGTTAAAAAGAAAATATATAAACACATCACAACAGCGCAAAACATAGTATTATCACAGGCGCGCTTGATTCTATTTTCACTGTTTGGTTGGAAAGCTGGTTGGTGCTTTCGTGGGAAACTTGGTCGGGGACAGCGTCTCGATTTGGGTCAGCGTCGGAGGCCGAGTGGCTGCCAAAGTGGGCGGTGGTGTTTGACTGGACTCGAGACAGTTGGTATCATAGTGCGCTTGAACCGCAAAGTCAAACGCCATGTTGTTACTCCACTTGTGGCGGTGGACCTCGACAGCTATCATGTTTGATCCTTCCACAAAGTAATCCCCACTATACAGCGGCAGGCCCACTGCCACGTTTCCGGTGTTTGAGTCCAGCGCCGAGTCAGAGTTCTGAACATCGCCGTAAAGGAGATTGAATCGCAAGAGCTCCTTCCCGTTCACGTACACCACGGCCGCGTCTTCAGCCCACAATATTGGCTGGAATGTGACGATACAGTGAGCCTTTTCGACGCTGATTTCTTTGCGAAAGTACATCGTCATTGGCGGAGTCTCTAGGCTGCCTTTGCCCGTATCAGTCTTGAGAAAGTATCGCGCAAAGCCAATGTGCGCTACGCCAGATGACCACTCGTCATCCTCAAAGGCCGGGTCGGCCCATGCTGGACCAAAGGATTGGAATGACACACTTGAGTCAAGTGCGCTGTCGTAGTACTTCCAAGTGGAAGAGGCTTCCAGCAAGGGTGCCGAACTGTTCACTACGCAAGTCATGGACGTCAGGTCAACTACTTCGCCGCGAGAAGGCGTTTCGGTCACGTCATCGCACATCTTCTCAGTTGAGGCAATCAGAAAGGCGTCAAAGCTCATGTCACCCCATCGCCTGTGCGCTTCCACAGTGATCACATTCAACTCTCCGAGAGGTTTCATGATGTTGTCGAGATCACTCGAATAAGAAAATTCCTTGTACTCCGTTTCGGATCCGGATGTTGTTGCAAGGGAGCTAGAAGTAACTCCAGAACTCTCGAGGTTCACTCTGTGGATCTCTACACCATTTACGTACACGATACAGCCTGCATCGCACAGGAGGCCTACGTCGAGCGAGAGAACTTTACGATTCATTGTGAACGTCTTTGCAAAGTACGATGTGATGGGTTGCGATCCGCCACCGATGACTGTATCTTCGTCGCCGTCATAGAATCCGAGCTCGCCAGCACCTGACTTGGCACTCTCGATGGTAGCGATTTCTGGCAAAGGCCAGCTATCCGGGGCTTGGCTGTCAGCAGAATCCCAATATGACCAGAGACTCTTCTTGTCAAATACCGACTTGGATACCGACCCCTTGGCCACCGGAACGCAACTTCCGCGGAAGCATACCTCGCCAGACGAGCAATCCAGCTGTGGGCTGGACCGCGAAGGGTTCTCCTGGTACTGAAGGATGTACTCCCAGAGAGAGTCGTGTGTGTTGTCCACTAAGCCGTCGCAGTTGTTATCGACTCCATCGCAGGTTTCTGGCTCGGGCATTTGCGCAGTGCATCCAGAATACTTTCCATTCGTGCAAGTCTCGACCCCAGCACCGCATGGAGTATAGCATGCTCGCGTCAGGGGCTTCCCGGTTGCATCTTCATCCACTGCGCCGTTTGCGTTGTTATCCTGTCCGTCACAAACCTCTTCTTCCCAAATATTTGGAGACGAACACTCTCGTTCGTACTTGGCAAGGACCTCAAGATCGAAGCTCCCGTCTTCGCTTGCTGACTTGTATCGCTGGTGCAGCTCAGCTGCAAAGATGTTGTCGCCGTCTAGTAGAGTCTTGATGGCGGTTTCATCAAGCTCTATCTCGACGTATTGGCTCTCGCCAGAGTAGTATGCAAGAGCCGCAGTTTCGAATGTTAACTTGGTAGCTGGCAAATTCAAGCTGAGCACCTGGATACCATTCACATAGAGTGCAACCGCCTCATCATACAATATCCTCAAGGTGACCCCTCGAACACACCCGGTGTCCTTCAGATTGACGATCTTGCGAAAGTAGGCAGTGAGGCCCCTCTTCGAGTTTTCAATATTTGACCTCTCATCCCCGTCATTGAATCCAAGCTCCCCATTCCCGGACATCCACGAAGAATCTGGGAATAACAAATGCTGGAAGCCGATTGGGTTAAGGAGGTCCGGGTGCTGGTTTGTTCCATCGTTCAGGAACTTCCACTTGGACTCTTTGTACATCACCTGGCACCTTTTGAAAGTCGCACAGCCGCCATCAGACTCCTCAATGCTCACGAGGACTTCTTCATTCAAGCTAGGGTTTAAGTAAAGAGTCAAGCCGTCCACCGCCCCAGTGCAAATTTGGTCGTAAAGGTGCGGGGTAGTAAAGGCGGCTTCTGGGGTTCCAGCGTCCGCGGGGCAGTTCAACGGGGACGCTCCAGACACAATTCCGTATTGAAAGGATTCAGACTCTGGGAAATTGAAGCGCAGAGCCTCGGATGCACAAGAGTTGCTGTCCAGATTGCGCATACTGATGGTTCTTCCTGCGAGGCGATCTGCGTTGTCTCCCTCCAGACGGATAGAGTAACCATCTTCAATCTCAAGTTCAGCAAGCGAGATCAAGTTTGCAGTGAAGATAAGTCCCTCATCCTCCAAGAAGTTGCCGTCATCATCGAGACCAAAGAATGGCATGAGAGTGATCTCTTTGGCAACCCCTGCCGAGTCTGTCCAGGAAAGGATCATTCTTACGCTGGCAAAGTCGGATGGGGTTTCTGTCTCATCCGGGTGTGCTGCGCTTGGATATACCTCAATGACAAAAGCAACACTACGCCAGCAAACGTACTTGCAATAGTATGCGTTTCTTTGTTCGTTGAAGCTGCACGAATTGGAGTCAATGATGCTTTCGTTTGGCGAGACGTACGAGCCAGATCCAACCAGGACCACGTTCTGATAAATTGCACTTCCGCGCGCCTCCGTGCCTGCATCAAAACCCTCCCAGAATGGACGCGGGTCGTACAAGAGTGGCACCGGACGAGATTCCCCGATGAACGAGTTGGAGTGAAATTGGTGCCCAATTAGAAATTTCCCTTGTGCCTGGGAGATGTCCACACTGAGCGCCGCAGATCTTCGACACTCCATGTCTTCAAGATTTGCGAAAACGTTCTTGGTAATTGTATTTGGTCCCAAGCCATCACTCCAGCGCAGGGGGGTATCTTCTGTGAGAACAATCCCAAATATTGGCTCGTGGCGGTACGCACCTCCGCGAGGAATGCTGCGCCCAACGCTTCCGGAAGCTCGCAGAGTTGGCGACACTAAATGGTAGACGTGCGCGGGGAGGGAGCAACTGGAAGATGCGCGGCAATTTCCAAACGTGGTAAACTCTTGGCATCCTGTCGGATTTCCGATATTATCAGTCTCGCCGAGGATAATGCTTTCCTGCAAGAAGCAGTTATTTACTCTGTCAAAACTAACACCGTGGGTGTTATCAGCGACCACTGCACGCTGAAAGGACAAGTTTTCGGAGCTATGCGTGAAGATTCCACTTCTCATGTTTTTGAACGAGACGAAATCTTCGAACACACCAATTTTTTCGGGACGATATCCTTTTGGGTAGGTGCGAAGTCCATGAGCGGTATTGGAGTGCGCTACATTGGACTGAAAAATTTTCAGCTCCAAAGTTTTGGTGTCGAGTCCGACAGCCTCGGAAAGGTACTTTGAAGGTCCGCGAATCGAGTTGAACTCGAACCAAAAGCCACTGTTGGACCCAGCTGCGACATTGCCGATCCAAGTGTTGTTTGGATTTGTAATCCAGAAAGTGGAGGGCAGGTCGTCAGTGTTGCCTTCGTCTTGCTCAATGAGGGTGGAAACGGGTCTGTTAACAAACCCAATGTTGCGAGTAAAGACGTTCCCGTATTCGATTCCGTCCTCAAGCATAAAGCAGTGCCCGTAGGTCTGAAATGCCACGTTTTCTTGAATCGTGAGCCGATGCGTTCCGTGGACTACTAGGCAGCGCTGGAATGTGTCGTGAATGGAGTTGTGACTTAGCAGCGACAGGCCTTCCGTGTCGCGGCACATGTGGAAGTGCAGCGGGTACCTTCCCAAGTTACCTTGCTGGCCAAGTGCAATGAATTCAACTCCTTGAATCGTTTGCTGAGTAGCTGTGTGGACAACGATGAAATGCCCTCCATGTAGTTCGTCTTCTGGGCTGGGCTCGCCGCGAATTTTAATTGGACGAGTGAGGAGCGCTACTTCACCGGCCTCGTCGATGCCAACCGACTCTGTCAGAAAATATTTTTGTCCCCAATGGTTTTTGGCAAGCGGGGTTGCAAATGACAGAAGCGTCACTTTGTTTGTTGCATCCCAGCTTAATGCCGTGATAACACGCTCCTCCGCATCCAGGTAGTCAAAGTCTGTTGAAGACAAGGCAATCGAGTCTCCAACCTTCCAACAGCTAGTTTGGTCATCTTGGAGCTTGATGGTTGTGTGTCCTGGAAGGGCAGTCTCCGCGAGGCGTGTCCACGTCTTGCAATCTGAGGACATGCCAAACAGCGACACTCGACCTCCGGCGACCGCGAATGGTTTATAGCCAATCGACATTGATCGAGTTGCGGAGACAACACTGAGATCGAACTCCGTCCCGCTATCGGTCAAGAAGAACTCAAGGTCGTGCGAGAATGGGGATGCGCTGGATCCCGCAAAGAGGTGTCCCTCCACGATGACAAAGTCTGTGGAAATGAATTTGTCGCCATCATCCTTGATCTTGAGCCAACCTTCAACGTGCAGTCCTTTAAGACTGAGGGACACTGTGCCGCTGAGAATAACCGCAGTTCCGCAAGGTATTCTTGCAATACCGTCTTCGCCGATCAATTTGCTGGACCAAGAGGTCCAGGAGACACTCTCCGCAGCGTCAAGCGCGCTGTTGCATTCAAGCGCAACGAGAGGCTCGTATGTACTCGACCCTTGCGAGAGCTCCGAGAAACTCGCCAACGCAGCGACAGCAAGGCTGCATCGAAGCAGATCGAAAGGAAGTCTCATCTTTTGTCTTGTGTAGCATTCGGTGACTGACCCAATGTTTGTGAACTGCTGAAGCACAGTGTCAATCCCTCACTCATTCGCAGTGTTGGGTCCTGTGGCAATTTTCACACCCCTGCAAACGTGCACCGTGCCTACGATCCAAGTAGCTTTTGCAACCAGCAAATCTTTCCCCCTCTCGGACCGCTGCACCCTTGTCTCAGATCTTTCCCAACTTGCTAGCCAGTTACTTTCCCACCGCAACACTGCTTTTGTCAAATGCGAGTCCTGGCGCATTTAGAATCCGGCCAAGGAGTACAAGTTTGCGCAGCTGATAAGTTTTAATTTCACCAAGTGCTGCCGCCTCCAAAATATCAGATAAAATATTGAAAGTTTCGACGTCGACCACTTCCCACTTAGTACTGCGGCACTTCATTCAAGACTGCTGCTTGCCTGACTTCCCTCACAACCGTCCCTCTTTCATCGCTCTTTCAGCCCATCCGATCTCTCATAGTCACTTTCATCACCTTTTTTCATCTCGCACTTTGCATATTTCTCCTCCTCGAACAGCCTTACCTCCCCTCTACCAACTCCTACCCTCCTGAACGTGCAAGGTGCACACCTCGTCGTAACAAATCTCGCTAGTACTAAATAGTCGCTCAGTAGGGCCGTGCATTTCGTGCATATTTTTCCTGGCCGAGCACTAGATTTCCGTTGAAACGTTCCCACGCTCAGCGACGCTCAACTCAGCGTGAGACGCTCAGAAGGGGTGCGACCTCATATGGCGCAGAGCTCGGATGAGGGCCTCTTGAGATCGAAATACGGACCTGTATTTTGAGATCATCTTGGGTTTGGAGTGCGGAAAGCGGAGAGGGTTTGGTGTGCACTTGTCGAAGCAGAGGGAGGGATGGGAGTTCTAGCTCTATATTGAGATTGGTGCGGAAATTTAACACTACATGGGGCATTCGTGGGTTAAGAGACCAGCTCTTGTGACATGAATCGAACTCGTCGGCTCTCCTCCTCTTCGTTGGTGGGAACATTGTCGGTGTTGGCCTCAGAAGGGGGTTGCGCTTCCAGCGCATTAATCTCATTGTCCGGGTTGCCATGGAGATTGATTTTGGACAGCTTGCTTCTGGTGTGCTCTCGTAGAATCGCTAGCTGAGATTCCGAGGAAAGCGGGACTGGAAGAAACCACACTGCCGGTGCACTTTCGTCGTCGGGGGAGGTTGATCCCTCCTGGTCGACAATAATGTCGCCATCTTCTCCAGCGAGGATATTTTTGTCGTGCTGCAAAAGATCGGTAACCTGAAGCTTGATCATCTCCACATGCCAAAGATACTGTCGCCAAAAGGAGTCCTCGGAAATCTTTCCAGGAACCAACTCAAGTCGCGCTCTTGCCAAAGCTGGGTCTAGCTCGAGAGCGTGGATAGCAAAAGGACCGAGGGCATTATGGTCTATAACAAAGTCAACAGGCGGGGGATTTGTCAGCTTCGTCCACCTGCTTTGCCATATTGAACGACTCGAGCTCAGGTCTAATATGCGAGATTTTAACAAGGCGTCCCGTAGTTTTGTGATGCGCTTGTTGGGGAGTGGGGACACCTCCCAAGGCGCCCCTATGGAGAAAACCACGCCGTGCAAATCTGCTGTTTCTTGCAATCTAGATCCGTTTCCAAGCTCATCCCCCTCTTCGTCACTGCTATAGCTATCATCATCATCATCATCATCATCATCAGAGTCGTAACCATCTTGTCCTCGTTCTTGAAGGTTGTCATCCTCCTCCGTTGCAATGGGGTCTATGCTTGACTGCCCATCCACCAGAGCGCTGGAGCGGTGAATGCTTTCAGCTACGCTTATGAGAGAGTTCTTCTCCTGCGAATGGGTTGAGTCCGCAGCAGTTAAAATTTCTGAAGGGGATCTGGGAGAAGCCTGGTCAGAATCATTTGCGGGCGCAGAAGAAGTGCCGACATCTTCTGGTTCACTTTCAAAGCTGCTACTATCTCCTGCGTCTTGAGCCGGTATATCTTCTGGTAAGATGAAGCTCTGCGGAGAAAATATTGTGATCGAGTGCCTAGCCTCTACATGAAAGATGTCCGAGGCGGCTAAAATAGCTTCTGGTGTGTTGCTCAGTTCTCCACAAACGAGCAAGCATCGATAGCTATGCTTTGGGGTCAGGTTCTGCACGTTGAACGTCAACTTGATGCGAACAACGTCATCAAATGTAGATGATTCCGCCGAGTTTGAGATGGCGTCATTTGCTGTGATGCGCAAAAAGCAGCCAAATACCGGGGAAACATTCCAAAGGTGTTCCTTTACGTATACAAACTGCAAAAAATCACTTGCGTCAAGACTCGTGGTTAATTTACCCTGACTAGGGTAATGCACCGTGATTTGCAGAAGTGAGGTATCCTGGCTGTCGAGTTGCACATGGTAGAGCTTTGCCCAGTTCTTGGGCTGAATCGCTGATAGATGAATGGGCCATGCGTCAACAAGATGTGCTCTGGGGAGTCTCACTTGGTGATCTGGCAGGTGTTTGAAGTGATGCTCCTGGCTGTCAAGATCGTAATCCTCCTCTTCGGAAGCGCTCGCCACAGACAACGACCGCCTCAAGGGCTCGCGGCCTTGTACAGGGCTCGCAATAATTTGCTGCGGGAGGAGACCGTTGTGGTCTCTGGTGTAGGGCGAGCATTCCCTCCGCAGCAGCAGCTGCATCGTGTCGATTGCGCCGATCGATGCTGCATAGTGCAATGCGGTCCACCCGCGCTTGTCCGTGGCCGACACGTTAGCTCCAAAATTTATAAGCATGTCGATAATTTTGTCTCTCCGAAGCGTGCCCACATCTGCTTTCTTTGACCCTGCTGCCAGCAGCAGTGCCGTCTCCCCTTTGGCATTCGCCACGTTCAGCAAAGTGCGCCTATCTGGCGACGCCTTTACCACCTTTCGCAGAGTAGCCAGGTCGCCCTCGCCTGCAGCTTGGTGCAGCTCTGTGGCTTCTGCGGACAAGGTCGTTCCCATGTCACCCGCCTATCCTGCACCTATCCACACCGCCGTAGTGATCCAATCCCCAACGTCCAACGTCCGACGTCCAACGCCCAATGAATGTTTCCTCTTTCTCCCTCTCGTCTTCCCTGACGACGACGACTCACGACCAAGCCCTCCTTTGCAAACATCCACGGAAACCCTCCACCCACCCCACACGAGCGAACTCTTGTAACTCTTGTGACTCTGACTGTGTGTGCTGTGTGAGCCCAAAGCCGCTCAAGTCTATGTATGTATACTCTTCGGCCGACGCCAAAGCCACTTCCGTCCAAGTCCACAACCTCCACAACCTAAGGTTTTCTCAGTTTACTTTCCTCAGTCTCCTCTTCTTCGTTCACCCCAGGGACTCCAGGGACGCTGCTGAGACCTCCTATGACCTTCTCTTCTTTTCAGCAGCTGTGCAGCTGTGCAGCTGTGGGACTTGGCAGTGAGTCTGGTCTTGCTCGTAGCGTATATGCCCACTCGTCCCAGAGACCAAAGAGACCAAAGAGATTAAAGAGACCAAAGAGACCAAAGAGAGAGCGTACTTGCAGTGTTAGTACGTACGTACGGTACTCGAGTACTGGGGACACTGGGGACACTGGGGACACAGTCAGTGCTGGCGGCCGCGGGTGTGATCCATTTATACCAGGTGAATACGTCGCAAAAATTTGGAATACAAACAATATTGCCTGATATGAAGAGCGCCTCTATCCGATTCCGAGTCACTGGCAGTGGCACTAGCTAGCATGGCATCAAGATGACGATGATGAAGAAGAAGATGATGATGATGGTGATGGTGATGATGTGATCGTTGGAAAAGCCGTCTGGCAGGCAATGGGCCTCGGAAGACCGAATCGATGAAAGATCTGTCGAGGGTGTACTGGTAGAGGCACTCTGCCGGTGCCAAGAGCTTGCTAGATATTTCGACGACTGCAAATAGAGGCAGGCGCACAGAAGGAGAGTGTCTTGGAACCAAAATACAGTCAGGTTGATGTCTTTTACTATTCACACAAATAAGGGTCAGAAGAGATAGAACGCCATGGAGGCGGGTTTTAAAGTGTTGTTGGTTTGTACAGAGACAGCAGCATGATGTCAATTCGCGGCGACATTTCTGTACGGTGCAAAATCGGAATATGTGTGCAGTCAAAATTTCAATAGTGGCTCGAGCAAAAATTGTCTGCGTGGCGCGAAACTTAGTCGAGGCTGAACCTTGGAGGCACAGAGCTGGACACCAGAGCAGGAAGCAATTCTTTGAGCTGTTTCGCCTCGGGAATCCCGAGCTCAGAGGCCCTTCTAAATACTGTGAAGGCCGCTCCGTTGATACCCCGCATGGCGTGCTCGCTATTGCGATACACTTTGGTCGCTTCCACTAGGAATCCGCAAACCTGGGATAGTTCAGATCGAGAGAGCTTGGCCTCGTTATTTTTAAATAGCAAAACATTGAGCAACGCCAAAGCTACGACAATGATTTGCTCGCAATACAAGTGTTTTCGTCCAGCACAGATGGTAACTTCTAAAGTGCCTTTCCGTATCATCGCTGCCTGCGCGGCAGGCGAAGCGCCTCTGCCCAGCTTGAGAAGAAAGAAGAGTCCATACTCTTGCACATCTGGTTCCAAAATGTGCTCTTTCATGATCTCAATCGTTAAAGGAACGATGTCGCTCGAGAGCAACTCCTCCCTCGCGACGTCACTTGTAACGACAACGTCGCTCAGTGTTAAAAAACAATATTCAACCACGGCTGGGTGCTCCCGAAAGAGATGAAGCACCTGCACCACGTCCATATGCCCGTGCAGCTCAGAAAGCCTCTGCACATAAGATGTCCCCCTCCCGAGAAATGCGGTGGTAGTGCCCACGCAAAACCGCGCCGCCTCGGGATCGCGAAGCCCGATTTCCCTTAGTTTCTTCACCACGTACGCAACGTCCCGGCGATTCCACCACAAACTCATCCGAAGACTCAACAGATGCAGGCGTCTGGACCGTTTCTTAAGATTGCTTGAGCTCCCCCCAATGCTGAGCAGGGAGAATCGCCCGTCCGCTTTGCTCTTGGCATCTTGCAGTTCGGGGAGCATCGTCGCGCGTGAGTTGGGCCCCCAACTCGCAGACTCAGACGTCCTCATCATAAAGAGCTCTCCACGCTTGTTGAGTGCATTACAATGTGCGACATACACGGCACAACACGGCGCAGGCAAGAAGGAGAACGGTCTTTGCACTCGTGCGTGACGTGTGGATGCAGATACAAACACTGCTGCTTTGCTGCGCCTTTGAGTCTCGCGACGGCGGTGTCCAGTGATCGACTGGCAAAACCCCCCTCGTCCTGGCTTGGAGTCTACGCCACACAACTTTTGTCCTCTGATGAACCGATCTGCAAGTCTTGCTTGCCTGCCTGCCAGTCTTCAACCACGGTATGCTTGCAATAGGACCTGCTCTTCGGCGTCCCTGGAGTGGCTTGCGCGTACTGTTTACTCTTGATTGGGAGTATAATTGACGTGAAGACTCTCGCCAAAGGAACGCAACACGGCTGTCCCTTCTTCCTCCCTCTTCTCCCTCCCTCCGCCCTCACTTCTTTCCTTCCTCCCCCCTCTTTCTCTCTCTCTCTCTCTCTCTCTTTTGAGTTTGTCTAGCTGCCAGAAAGTGTCGCCAGGGGAGGGACACAGCTGGTACGATACGCAACTGTGCGAAATCTGCGTCTGTTTGGTCCAAGTCTTAGAGGCCCAGTCCCTCTCCACTCTCCACTTTCCACTTTCCACTCTTTGCTCTTTGCTCGCTGGTCTGTGTTTAGCTATGTTTGGTTGTTTGGTTGGTCGTTTGGTTGTTTCTTTGGTCCCTGCTTGCCCTACTGCCCTGCTCTGTGTTGCGTTGTCTTGCGTTGCGTGTCGGCCCACTGGCTAAAGTTAGAGAGCATTAGCCATTGGTTCGGTATTCCTTGAGACTTCAAATAATTTGGACGGATGTTGCAACTCGTGACAGGGGCAGACATTGCCTAACTAAGGAACATTGTAAATTTTCTCGGTAAGTACTCTACACAAACTTTGACAATGACAATGAGACACTGTGAGGAATCGCAGTTTCTTTTCACCCATTCATGCTACTCCCGTTAATCAGTTGGACTACACGCAAGCCAGCACGAGCGTTGTTCTCTGAGTCGCGTCTTCTGAGTCTCGGCGACTAACCCTTAACTTACTCACACTCCAGTCAAAGTCTCGGCACTCCCGAGAAGTCTGAATGAAGACTATGAAGACTCTCGACACAGCGTCGCATGAGCTTATGTGAACATGCCTCACAGCTACTGGAGACAGCTACTGAGTACAGTGCCGGATGCGCCGAGTGTGAGTGTGGCCTCCCCTCCCTTGCCCCCCTGGCCTTTCCTTCCTTTCTTTCTTTATATTAGAGAAGAGAAGTTTGCCCTTTCCTTGGCTTTTCGTGGGTAGCTGGGTAGCTAACTCGTACCGCGCACGCCGGGGAGATCACGGCTGACGTCGCGGCTGCAAGATGGCAAGATGCATGCAGCGCTTAGAAGGCTGAGAACAACAGGGACAAGCAAGCACTTAAGTACTTAGTACCGAACTTATACTGTAATGTTGCGAAGATTCCTCGCTTTGCACGTGAAACAGAAAAAGAAATGACAACGACCATAGTAATTATAATTAATTCGCTGTCTGTCAGTACTTCTCTCAATCAATCAATCGCAAAGCCTTGACTGACTCGAGTGGCACCCATGGAGCTCATGGAGCGAACGATCAGTTAGTGCTGCCGACTACTAAGTAAGTACAGAAGCTGCAATACTTTTCCTCGCCCATTCCTCCCTTCCTCCCTCTTGCTTTGTAGGTTTTGTCGAATTTGTGTTTTCAGGCTTTGCATTCTTTGCATCACATGCGAAGTTCAACTTTGCTCGCATGCATGGTTGAGCTTATGTCATGAAAGAAAGAAAGAAAGAAAGAAAGAAAGACAAGCGAACGTTGTTCCATCCCACGTAAGGCTTCCACGCCAGGCATGCGGGTGCAGGCGTGGGTGGGCTCTGTGCCACACGTTATTCCAACTTGCAACGAAGATTGCTGCGCCCGATTGCGATGGTTTTTGTGCCAAGCCAAGCCATGGCCCGAGTCTTTGTGTCTTTCGTCTTGGACTGTCTTCGTATTCTTCGTTGTCACGTCCCGAAAAAGCATAAATCAAAAGCAGTGAAGCTTTACTTACTCCCCAACCGAGCTCGCTACGCGGTAGCACCTCGCCATTCCTCCCTAACTAGTCTAACTTCCCTCGCGCACGTGTTCACGACCCTACGGCAGCGTAGCTGACTCTCTGCACGGCACGTGCCGCGTCACTCTGGGGTGCTTGTATCGTAGACGTTGCGTTGCTTACGTGGCTTTAGGGGTGCACGTTACGTGAATTACGCGCCGAGAAACTGGCCACGCTCCTGTTTCCATCTGTTTCCATCTGTTTCCACTGTTTCCCATGTTTCTCCATGTTTCTCCATCGCGTTTCCCAAATTTCCGTCCACCCCGCACGTGCAGTTCAACAGTTTGCGCCTTGATTGACGAATCGCTTGGCCTCAAAGCGAGGAGAGCTAAGCTGCACGAGGATTTCAACATATTTCAACAGGCGAGGCCCCAGACTCGACCCTAGACTCGACTCAAGATGCTCAGCTCGACAGTGACTTGGACCCAGAGGCTCCGACTCGGACTCTGAATAAAATGAACGGATCTTTTTCCAGGAAGAAAAGAAATTTAGTAGAATTTTTATCAAGATAAATGGACTTTCTGAAGTTCCGAAGGTTCAGGGAGCTGGAGGAGGCGGTTATCCGAATACTTCTCCAGGCGAGCTCTCACAGGGCCGAGCGCTCCCTCTGAAAGTATATTTTCCAGCATTTCTTTCGAAGTGATTTGACGTCTTACCTTTTCTATCTTGCCAGTTTCTTCGTCCACAACGAGCTCTTCTCTCTCTAGCTCCCCGGAGAAGATAAACTTGAGCAAGGCAGGGGAATACCCGCTTAGGAGAATCTTCCCTTCCTCGTTGCCTTTCACAGGGAAACCAACAGTTGATGCCCTCACGTTCCAGAAAATGATCTTTGGTGGGCGCATAGCCTTCCCATGGACCTCTTTTCCCAACTCTTCGAACAGCTTCTTCACATTTTTCGAAAAGGTCCGCTTCCCGGCTTCCCGGTCGGCTGAATTAAATTGCATATCCGACACAATCAGAAGGGAGGGGACGTCCTCTTCTTTCAACTGGTTGGCGCGCACAACCTCGGCGATCTTCTCGAGCGCCTTGTAAATATCAGTGCTTCCCCCCCATGGGGCACGGAGGGTTTTATCCACCTTCTCTTGGAGTGTGTTGCAACTTGACAAGTTTACCCACGATGGTTTTGACTCAAATGTCAGGAAAATGTCTCTGAAAGCCTTCGGAGCGATCTCCGAGCACAGGATCGCCATTGCCACAGACACCATCATTGGGATTCCCGACATACTACCGGACACATCTGCGAGAACCACAACATTGCTCAAGTCAATTGGTAGGGTTCCATTCCCGGACTCCACCATAGCTGCCAGTTCTTCTTTGCGGGCTTTGATTTTCGCGACAGTGCTCTTTCGCATCGACACCCACTGCTTCCCGGCGAGCAAGCCAGAAAGAATGTCAGAACGTCTCCGATTACTTACGCTCTCCACGATTTCGTGCGGGAACATTTGACTTCCGTTAAGTTTGCTGTTCCCCTCCGTCAGAACGTCGAAAAACTTCTGTCGGGCCACTTTGCGGTCTTCGAGATTGTGGCGTTCGTTATTGGTTTTTGTAAGATTTGCAAAAGCAAGCGCATTGCGCTTCACGCAGAGTGAT
The DNA here is from genome assembly GCA_012862575.1 of Parietichytrium sp. I65-24A. Taxonomy (NCBI): domain Eukaryota; class Bigyra; order Thraustochytrida; family Thraustochytriidae; genus Parietichytrium; species Parietichytrium sp. I65-24A. Next base: position 439,398 of record BLSF01000022.1, read on the forward strand.
GGGACCTTCGAGAAGTCAATGTCTGAGTACTTTTGTGCGCACATCATGGTCTCCGTCACATTCAGATGCTTGCGCATGGCGGCCACGTCCTTGCGAAAAACCATCTTTTTCTCCTCCACATCTCCGTAGACGCGCTTACTGATTTCGGACACGCATTTGAAAGCCTTGTCGTACTTTGATTTCTCACTCGGCACGTATTTAGCATACATAGATAGGCTTGGCTGTTTCTCTCCTTTCGACTCAGCGTCGCTCTTGGTTGGTTCTGAGGAGTGCGACAATTGCTCCAGCACATCCATATCCTTCCGATGCTGAGCAGCGCAAATGTCCCATATTGCACCAGCGAGAACCTGATAGGAATCCGATTTGCTGCCGTCTTTGATGCACCCCTTGCAAACCAGGAGAAACGCAAACAGGTCCTTCCAGTAGCCGTACTCTGGCACAAGATCCAGCAAGTCAAGGACCACATCCGGATAAGTTTCGTAGAGCTTGAAAAGCAGCATGTAGAAGAGAGACTTCTCGCCCTTTCCTCCCCGGCACCACCTGGTCTGAAATGTGAGAACAAAAAGTTTTCTCACCAACTCAGCGTCTTCTCTCTTCTTTGCAGCAGCCAGTACGAGGCCCACCCGCCATTCAACGTCCCATCTCTGGATTCCTCGCACGAGCCTGTCGGAAAGACCGAGCAGCTCGTCATTTAGCCCCTTGTCGGAATTCGGAATGCGCAACATGGCCATTTTCTCCAGCGACAAAATCAGAATTCTGCTTCTCAGCTTTTTCAACCATAGACGCCCAGACCGACATTTCTCCGACTGTGAATTCTGTCTGATATGTGCAAGATGACTGACCTGTCCACGATGCCGATGGCGCTTTCTTTCTTTCTTTCTTTCTTTCTCCGCACTCTGTTTCTGGCGACTCGGCTGTTCTCTGCTGTTCTCTTGAGCTCTCCGTGCTTCTGTTTGGTGTTTGGGTTTGGGTTTTGCTGTGCAAGATCTCACTTCTGACTTTGGATTTTCGGTTCATTTGTGAACACGCAACAGAAGATACAATTAACTCTTCACTCTCTGAATGAATGCACATTTCGCAGGAAAAGAGAGGAAAAGTAGAATTTAGCTTTTGAATGATTGCTAGCGAACCTTTAGGTGCAGATAGCAAGGTGGAACTTGGAACATTCGGAGAACGAGTCAGAACAATCTGGCGAGTTCTAACATTGTTCCAATCTGCGCTGTCTGGGTTCCAATGATGTTCTGATTTCGGAAAGGCGGGGAGACATTTCAGTATGGACATGGCTTCCCTTCCACGAAATTCACAAAATCTCAAATCCAAACTAATCTCTAGCTGAAGTAGCACACTGATAGCGAACAAAACGAACGACGCCAATAGAGTAGATTCTGCTAGCTAGCCTTAAGTAGCACACGCTGTCTCCTTGTGTTTACTGTTTTACTGTCAATGTTTTCATTGATTAAAACTGTGAATGAACGAATGAAAATGGTTTCACAGTCAATGAACATGTCATGTTGACCAGCACTTTCAACTGAGTGACTGTAAAGACTGTAAAGACTGTAAAGACAAAAGACTGTAAAGGCCAGTGCCATCTTTCGCCATCTTTCGCAGAGCGGCAAGTCAAGACAGACACAAACGCGAAAGGGTTGAACAAGCAAAATAGATGAGGTTGTGAATTAGAAAACCACGGAGATCAGAGAGTCAGTCGGCGCGCCGCGTGGGTGTAGTTTTTGCAAAAGGCAGCGGCTGAGATGGATTTGTCAGGTGCCAGCCTGGCCGAGGAGTTTGCAGCTTGCGTGGCGGCAGCGTGCCTGAGCGCAGCTGCATTCTATGTGCCACATGCTCTGGAATGGCCAATGGCGCACGAGGCCACGGCCGTTTTGTTCTTTATGTCGCTATTGGCGTATGAATCGCTGCGAATGCGCGCAGTGCTCAATCCCGCCACACACTTTCAGGCATTTGTTGCGCGCCCTGGAAAGTCACAGTTCAAGCAATTCGCGGTGGGCTCTCTTGTGGACTTGTTGGGCTATGTTGTCGGCAATTGGGTGTCTTTGAAAGCGCTACAGTCTTTGAATAGCACCGTCTCGTTCGTGCCCGTTGAGCCCGCCATCAGCTACGTGGAGATTGCCCTTATCGAGGGGCTCATCTTTTTTGCGCTTCAATTCTTCGCCACGCGAGTCACCCAATCGGCTCTTTTGCAATCGCTTTTCTGCACGATCATCGTGTTCCTATTTCTCGAAGTCACAGGGTCGTACTCGAGCCCAGCTGCTTTCTACTCCAAAGTTCTCGTTTCTGGGGCAGACCTCCTGCACCCTTCCTTCTCCGCTTACCTGATTGGCCCCTGCCTAGGGTCAATCGCTGCGCTTCCATTCTTGCGCGCAACGCCGCAGAAAACTAATCCCGCGATTGTTGCGGCGAAAGCGCAAAAGGCGAAACAGCTTTGATTGGGTGGTTCTCCAGATCCAAGAGAAACTCTTGAACTTTATGCCATCGTCAGCGACCGTCAGCGAGAGGCGATTCGGCAATCTAACGGAAAGAACTTGGAAAGCTGCCTTCTCGTCCTGTGGACCCTTTCTGCTCCGCTCCGCTCGATACTGGGAATCTTGTGCATTCAGGTCAACGCAATAGAGCTCCCCTGTCCTTGCGAATGGAGTGTCCTGCCTTGCCAAGTCGCAGATTTTGCTTTTGCGCACTTCCACGTCTCGCAACTTGAAAATCCACGCGCGGAAATATGGGACCGCCAGTGCAAGTCGCACGCATACACGCACGCACTCTCCTGCTCGTTCTTCAAGCATCACAACCGCGATCGATAAGTTTTCCTAAACAACCGACGCAACTCAAACTTGCTGTCACATCATGATAACCTCTTTCTTTCATCCAAGTCTCGCCGTATTTTTATGTCTTCACCAGCCAATCTCCTCAAGCCCATCCGCGACATATTCTTGCACCATTTCCCCCACATATTCGGCCGCCCACACTACGGCAGCCTCCAAAGCCACCTCGAACCACTCGCACTCCATCGTCAAACCCAGCCCCTTGGAGTTGTTTGTTATAAGTGCTCTCTTGAGCTGCCTTGCTTCTTTCTTTCTTGCTTGCTTGCTTTCTTTCCCTTCTCTTCTCCGCAGATGCCCTGTCCCACTTGCTTCGACCGCGTACCCCACACTAGCGCTAAACTGTCCCCCGCACCTGGCACCTGGCACTCTCAGTTTTGCCAAATTTGCCCACTGCCATTGCCATTGCCATAAAAACAATGATGAACACAATGATGAAAACAATGAAATGAGAACAATGATGAAAACTTTGATGAAAACAAGGAAATGAAAACGAGGAAGACAATGAAAACAACAATCCCATTTCCAAAACTAACTTTCAATCAAATTCATCCGTCTATCAGTCAATCAATCTCAATCAGATCAAATCAAATCAATCAATCAAAAACTAAACACTTTTCGAAAGAGTCTTTTGTTTCTTTGGTTTCGAGTACTTTCGAGTCCACCAAAATCCACCAAAAGTATTAGTATAAATAGTTGACCCACTGCTATAGCATACTGTCCTTCTACAGAATGCGGTAACAGCCCAGGGTGATTGGATGTAAGAGGTGATTGCCTGCCCAAGCTACTGAATACGCTAGTAGTAGTACCCTATTGCAAGGGATAAGCAAAACTAGCTAATTAGCATCATACGAGCAACTCTAGCCAGCACCTAGAATTAATTAATTGATTGCGCCTTAGATCTCGAGGTAAGATTATTCCTACAACAAGCCAAATACCCGTAACAATAGCACCTCCTACAACACTAATCAACACTACATTCCACACTAAAGATTGCTAGCGCCTCACGTTGCAGGGTAGCAAGTGCTAACAAGTGCTATCAGGTCCGCGCGTCCCCCACAGTGAGCGTCCCACTGCGAGTCCCACCCTTCCGCGTACGCTAATCCCCTCAAGTTCGTAGTCTACATACCTACACACCTACATACCAACATACGTATAGAAACGAAAAAGAAAAGGATGCTTGTGAGGGCGAGCAGGCGGTCGGCTGCGGTGGTGGTGGTTCCAAAGCGCGGACTGACAGTGGGACACATGGGACACATGGGACACATGGGACAGACGGGCGCGGACCAGCGGCGCGTACGCTTCGCACGCGACGGAAGAATGCACGTCACGCGCGATCCGGCAGGTGCGCGGATCACTCGGGAGACTGAATGTATTGTGCGCGTGGACTGCGCCGCAGTACACCATCAGCCGCGGTGGCTCAGGAACCAAGAGAACCAGCAGGAGAACCAACAGGAGAACCGGAAGCAGAAGGAGAACCGGAACCGAAACCGAAACCGATGTGTCGTCGATGAGAAGCTGGAACCGGTGGCGGGAAGTGGGAATGGCGCTGGTTTGAAATCGGTTGATGCGAATGGAAATGGAAATGGAAATGGAAATGGAGATGGAAATGAATTGGAGCATTTTGGCATCGACGGTGAAATGGCAGATTTGGAAGAATGGGTAGGTGTAGTCCCTGGAAGAGAAATTTCCGGGACTGTGGCGGAAGTAGGAGCTCTTGTTCGTGGAGTCGGCGTTGGAGATCGTGTTGTGTGCCTGCCATGGCCGCAGAGATTGGGATGGCCAATGCCACCGAGCTCGGCGAATGTGGAAGCTGCTTCCAAGGACTATATCGAGAGTGGCCTGAGGCCCGTGGAAAACGCTCAAGATGGCCAGGTGCTTGAAGCTCTGGAGGACATGAGCGATCGAGAGCTGGACTTGTCATTGTCATTGTCATTGAATGGAGATTGCAATGGAAATGGAAATGAAAATGAGGCCGCGGGAGCGCACGGCGGAAAAGACAGAAACAGAAACCTGGAAGCTGGCGTTGAGGGCATGCTGGGCGTAACTGCAGACGGCGGGTACCAAGAGTACATGGTGGCCGACGAGTCGGTGTTTGTGAGGGTGCCAAATTCAAAGTTTTGGCGCGCGCATCAAGCTGCGTCGGTTGCGGCCACGTTTGGGACCGTTTGGATGGTAAGTGTAACTGCGGAATGACGTACTCACAAGATCCTTAGGATACAGTATGCTAATAGTAGTTTGTCACCAAACCCAGAGCGCGGTGGAACGCGGGAGGCTGCAACCCGGGGAGACTGTGCTCGTGACTGGCGCGTCTGGAGGCGTTGGCAGCGCTGCTGTAAGGCTGTTGCGATCTTATGGATGCAGGGTCATTGCTGTCACCTCGAGCGACCGCAAGGCTAGCTTTGTCAAGTCTCTAGGAGCCCATGAGGTAATTGTGGGCAGTGAGAATTTCGAAACAAATCCCGTTCTGGCTGATCAAGGCGGAGTCGACATGGTCATCGAGTGCACTGGAGAACCAACTTTTGCGAGCTCGCTGAAGAGTCTGAAACCCGAGGGGAGACTGGTCCTTGTTGGCAACATTTCCGAAGTCGTGCCAGAAATTCCTCTCGACTTGGTGATCCACAAGTCTTTGCAGATTATCGGAAGCAACTCCATCTCCAGTCATAATCTCATTCGACTGTTTGGATTTTTGGATGCCCACGGCTTGAAGCCAATGGTAGACAGGGTTATGCCACTTGAGGATGCAGAATCTGCGCAACAGATGCTCGAGTCTCGCATGGTGCAGGGTCGCATTGTACTACGAGTGTCGGACGACGACTGGACCGTTTCCACACTTGAGCTCCGCGACCAGCTTTGAACTGAACTTTATCACTTATTTATTCTAAACCAACGTTTTTGTAAACTTCACTTTCTGGAGTTGGAGACCTTCTGGAAAGCTTTTTTCTTCAAGAGTAAAAATTTAGTACGAATACAAAAAAAACTACATCTTCAAATCAGTGTTCAAGCATGAATTGACTGGCCATAGCCGGTCGGAGGTTCTAAAACTGGATAGTGCCGTCCTCATCAAAAGATGCGAATGCTGGGACGACTGTTGTTCGCTTGGCAGCTTTTGCAGCACGCTCACGGTCGAGCCGCTGCTGTTCCACCTCTGTTTCGTACGGCGAAATGTACTGCCCACCTGATTTATTCGCTGCGTTAATATTATAGTTTTCAAGCTTCTTGGCCGTTCTTATTGCGATGGCCTCGGATGCTTTCTGCTGCTCGTATGGTGTGAGAAGGTCAGCTGCAGACTTGGTGTTGTGGCTCTCGAGACATTCGGCATTCTTCTTCTTCTTCTTCTTTTTCTTGTGCGCCTGACCGTGAGCATCTCCACCCTGGATAGCGTCCAATAGCTTATCTGCCTCGTCCCACTTCTTAAATAGTCTAATCTTCTCCATTGCCGTTGAGATCATATCTCTTTTCATTTTGGCCTGGATGGCTGCATCCTTACGCTTCATGGTTATCTCTTCCTTATGTTTGAGCATGTTGTCTATCCTTTTGGCGCTGTTGTCGAGCTTATTCATCAACTGCATTTGCTGGAACTCCTTGCGACGCTTCATCCTTTCGGCGTTTCGTAACTTGGCCTCGACTCGGAGCTTTTGTTTCTCTTTTTGAATGGCAAGATTCCTCTCTTGAACTTCGCGCTGCTTTTGGAGGGTCTGCTCGATCTGTTCTTGCCTCTTCATAAGTTCTTCTGCACGAAGCGCCCTTTCTCTCTTGGTCTCGATCAGAGCCCGCTGGCGCTTCTCTTCAAGAAGCTGCAACTCAAAATGCTTGGCTTCCAGCTCTTCTTCCCGCGCTTCCAGCATTCGCCGAGCTCGGTCCTCCGCTTCTCGCTCCTTGAGCTCGATCTCTTCGGCTTTCTTTTGCTCCGATTCCTCAAGCATCTTGCGGTTCAACTCTATTCTTTGCTTCGCACGCAACTGCTTCTCTTCAAGCAACTTGGCACGTGCGGCTTTCTGCTTTTCGAGCTTTGCGAGCCTGCGCGCCTCCTTCAAATCGGCCTGTCGTTTTTTCTCCAGAATCTCGTCCTGGCGCCTCTGCAAGAGTTGCTCGGTCTGCTCTCGTTGCGCTTTGGCCTTTTCATCACGCTCGATCTGCAGTCTGACAGCTTCGCGTCTGCGGGTCTCCTCCTCTTCCCTGCGCTTCTCAGCAATCTGCTTTTCCCGTTGAAAAGATTCCTCGGCGATTTTTCTGCGTTGTTTTTCCTCAAATTCCAGCACTGCTTGTCTTTGCAACTCCTTCATGCGCTTCTTTTCTGCCACTTCCCTCTTCCGCTTGTCTTCTTCGTGTTTGATCCGCTGGCGGCGCTGCTCTTCTGCCTTGACCTTCGCTTGCGTTTCTTCTTGCAGCTCCAATTGCCGCATTTCGAAGGCAAGCATCTGCTCGATCTCCTGTTTCTTGCGCTCCTGCATCTTGCGCAGCCGCGCCTCCTCTTGCTCTACCAAGCTCTGAACCCCACCGTCATCCTCTTCCTCGTCCCCAGATGCTCCGCGACCAAACATCGGGCTCTTTGGGCTTTTCACGCTGTCCAGTGTCTGGCTTTGGTTCTCCAGCGCGGCGCGAGCGTTGCGCACATCTCGCATGAGGTCTCTGCGTCTGGAGCTGTAGTCCTCGTGCCGGAGTCTCTGGATCTTCGGGTCCAAGTTGGGCTCCCAAAACGAGTCCAAGTCTCTGATGCGCAGCTCCTCGGGGTCCACGCCGCAGCGCAGCAGTGCCTCGCTGCTCCTTGGAGTCAGGATCACGCGAGGCAGCGGCGGGTTCATTCCATAAGCGCGCTGGTTGCTCACCGTGGAGAACAGGTATTCCGCCTCCATGGCCTTCACCTTGCGAGGCATTCTGTCTCGCGCTCGCCTGATCTTTCACCTCAGACCTGACCTGACCTGACCTGACCTGACCTGACCCGAGTTGACCTGAGTTGACCTGAGCTGAGACGCAATGCGATGTCCCAGAGTTGAGCGATGCTCCTCCGCAGCTTTGTCCTGCACCTGGCACGCACGAGCGATATGCCATGCAAGATCAAGAGATCAACAGGCGATGGATGGACGGATGGATGGATGAATAGATGGATGAATAGGCCGGTGCCGCGACGCAGCAACGACCTGCTATTGCCTCTGCTTTGAAAACTCAAACTACGACGGCTTACATAGCCGCGAAAGCTGCCATGAGTTGTGTGCGTGTGTGTGTGTCTACTCTACGTAAAGTGTTCAAGTCTGGCGCGGAGCACGTGGCCAATTTGCCACTGATAGGCTTTCGCCCATCTGTATATGTATGGTGACCCCGCGCTGGGATACCGAGTGTCGTCTCGATGGATATTCAATGCGTTCTGGCAGCAAATTAGTCTTGCTTTCTGGTGTGTCCGAGAGAGGTCTGTTTTACAATGTGTGGCAAATGCCATGAAAAGAAGTTCCTCAGGTATTACTTCTTTCTTTCTTTCTTTCTTTTCTTTTCTTTTCCTTTCCTTTCCTTTCCTTTTCTTTTCTTTTCTTTTCTTTTCTTTTGCTGTCTTTGTTTGTTCGTGTGTTAGTTGGTTGGTCTGTTTGTTTTCTTTCTTTCCTTCGATCTCCACAAGTGCTCGCTCTTTTTTTTTTTTCATTTGGCTTCATTCGCTTTGTAAAAATTTGAATTCATTATTTTGAAAAGTGCGAATTGCTATTGTTTAGTATAGCTTGGGACTATGTGATGGTCAACGGACAACGGATCTTCGTATGAACAAAGGAATGCTTCGACGATCCCTATGACTGACTTTTCGAGTCAGGACGGATCGACCGTTCCATGCGCCTCAACAAAACATGAAGGATGAAAGTTGTCCTTCGTTTTGGCAATTATACTCAAAACTTCTTTTAATTACATCTTTAAAGCCCAAGTTTAGCTCGCATTTGAGCGGCGAGAGTCGGAGAGCTACTGCGAGATTGCAGACACCAACTGATTGCTTCGCATCATAGCTTCCACGAGATCCTTCACCGCTTGGCGATCGCTTGGGGTCCGCTGCTCTTCGTCATTACCATACGCCTCGTCCAACGTTCTGACCGCAGAGGTAAAGGCGTCGTCAGACTTGGGTGTTTCATAGCAAGAAAGCACGGATTTGAGGAAAGACTGCTCGGCCTGAAGCTGCACAATTGCCCCTGGGCTTGACTTGAGGCTGTCTCGCATCAACTCTACGGCGCTGGCGAACATTTGGGCCAAACGCCTTGTCAGACCGCAAAGAAGCTGGTGAAGAGCCTCTTTGCCGATATGCCTCGTACATTCGGCAACGACGTTTGCATATACGAGAAGAATGTCCAGCGTGTAGTGCCGTACAGCAGTTGGTGGATTGGGCCAGTCAGAGAGATTGCCGTCGAATTGCAACGCCTCGTCCAACAGCGCGTTGATTCGCTTCCCACGCTGTTGAACGTACTGTGCCATCAAAGCTTCCTCGATCCTCTGCAGCTGCCTCTGCAGCTGCATCGCAAGCGTTTCGCGGCTTGCCTTGGCGACCAACTTGAAGCTTGGGTCCGTAGCGTTCTGCAAAAGGGTCTGCATCTCTTCCATAAACGTCACACGACAATAATGGCTGTCTGCGAACAACACAGGAACACTGTCAGTGGCAAGGGCTACCTTTGAAGCTTTGGTGATCCACTCACACAAAGTCTTCACGCACCTTGTCAGCCCTTTGCTTATCTCCACAGCTTGCTCTCGGAGAAAGCCTTCCCGCCAGAATGCACTTCCTTGTGGGTTTTGAAGAAGCAATCGAATGTCGTCTAGCGCCGCGCGGATTTCGGAGATCATTGCAGAAATGAATCGGATCTTTGTCTTGCCTGTGTGTCGATACAACGCAGCGGAATTTTGTGCAAGTTGAAGCTCCACAGCTGGGTTGGAGGCTTGCGACTTGGACTCTATTTTCTCAATCAAAATGGCAATGCGCTTGCTGACCGTTTGGATAGAGAGCTCTTCGAGGCATTTGAAAGGGTCCCCGTCTTCCATTTCCTTGATCTGCTCTTCGATGGACCGACGAGCCTCGGCGGCGAGCTCTTCCTTGGCAATTTCAGCATTGAGAAGCTTCATGTTTCGGCCCTTCGCATGCATCGCAGAATTCATGGCGCCCTTGAGGCGCATGCGTCGCAGCGTTCGCAAACTTGAACTCAAGAGCCTCAGAGCCCCGCGCAAATCACCTTCGTCCAGGGCTTTGACCACAAGCGACTTGGTGGCCGACACGTATCTTATGATGATCTGGAGCGCCATGTTGTCACTGGATTTACGCCGCTCAGCAAGGTCTTCCAGTGAGCAATTTGCGGCCGAGCGCTTACGAATGTCAAAGAGCAAGTCGACAGAGCCACTCCTTTGAAATCGAGATCGCATTGGTTGCAACATGTCATCCTCATCTTCCTGCGCGCTATCTTCGCGCTTTAAGGTACCATGTGGCAGTACAAAAGACCCTTCGCCTTTGACGCGGTTGAGAACATCGAAAATGTGCTCTTTACCTCCGGAGGCACTGGACGGGTCCAGACACACACGGGCGTCTTCCCACACAAATAGGTATTCAAGTGCCACTTCGTCACAATCTAACATGGACTGAGTGCGGTCCTCTGGAGTGTCATTAGGCCTCTGAGGGATTGCCTGGAGCAGTCCGCTCGCATGCCCTTGCTGGCTCCGAGCCAGCATCAGGAATGGGTCATTCTCCATGTCCAAGGACTTGAAGATTCTGCTGGATTTGGGCACATGGTCGCGAAGCTCCAGGAGAAGACTCAGAGCCTCCGTGGAGACTAGATTTCCATGCTGCTCGCCATGGAGCGCATCCGACGTAGATTGCGCCACGGAGGCTTCCGTACTTGGCAAGGCGACCGGCTTTTTGAGCTTGTTGATGAGGCCTTCACTGAGAGCTAGGCCACAACTTTCCAAGTCCCGAATGGCGTCGAGAGTGAATGTTGCACTAGAAGCTTTGGAGCCGTCCTGGACTCTGCTCAGTAGTTCGAGATGCTGCCCGGCGTTGGCGAACTCAATGACGGCCTCGATCCACCTGTTCTCCCCCATGAGGTTGCGTAATTGCTGCGGCAACTGCCAGAGGTACTCGATTCTCTTGAGCATATCAGCAGCGCGACGAAGCATTCGGATCTCTTTACGCTTCTGAAGGAGTGGAGCAAAGTGTTCCTCGGAAGTTTCGATAGCAGAGTCAAGCGACTTGCCAATCTTGTTCACCCAGGAAGGGTGCTCCTTTTGCCCCGACTTTGACCCTCTCACCTTTGATGATTTGCGCTCGCTCTTTGCGCCAACCTCTTGACGCATGAGCACTTGAATGAATCCAATGGTGCTTCTGCAGTGTACAAATTCATCAAAATTGTCGAGCACCAGAGCTTTCATCATCGTCTTTTGATCTTCAGTGTCGGCGTCGAGGTTGCCCAAGCCGACCATCAGATCTCTCATCGTCGTGCCTCGGTGAACTTGCCACATAAACAGACTACAATTAAAATTCTCGGATGTTGGCATGAATGAGATCGGCTCCTCCACATCTTCCGTGTCCGTGGAAGGGGTCTTGTATTGAGACCGTTTCTGATCAAGCCGAATTCGGCGAACTACCTCCTCCTGCTCCTTTTTAATGCTCAGAGAATCGTCTACTCGAGGAGAAGAGGGCTTGGCCGGAAGCTGCACCCCATTTCCAACCCCAGCTGGTGAGTCCAATCTTGGGCGAGACGGTGATGTTGCGTTGGACACCGCGGAGGCGTTTGAGGTGCCTCGATCGCGCCGAAAGCTGTTTGATTCTGAGCGATCCTTTTTCCTGTAGAAGAATTCCTTAAATCGGGTGCGCTTTCCTCTTTTCCCGGGGCTTGACGGGCTGGGAGGGGTCAAATCTAGCGTGGAGCCTTCTTTGCCGAGCAGATTCAAATTCAGTGATGGTGCTGGAGACGTAGCCCCGCCGACGGAAAAGGAAGAGCCACGCGGGGACCGTGGAGAATCTGGAGCACCTGCGGACGAAGTAGACCTCATTCCGCCTCTCAACCCCGATTTTCGGGCCCCTGGTTCCAGTGCACGGAGATCGCCTTGGACGACACGAAGAGGATCTTGCACTCTCCCGTCTGCAGCAGCTGGGGTCTTGAAGCTCTTTAAGGCTGCCGAAGTGCGATCCGTCTCGCCATTTGTAGCGGTAAGCGCATTCAGAGCGCCGTCTTCATCGTCGCCGGCGGCCCCTTGCCTAACGGATGCGAGGAGCTTTTTGGTAACTGTGTCGGCTGAGGGGTCTTCGTCGTCGGAGGCCTCTGCCAAAATGACATGATTCCACTCTCCGGGCGCTGCATCATGCTCCATTTCATTTTCTTCGTCATCTTGTGAGTGCTGCGCTTGCCCGCCCCCCAGAATAGCGGCCCCTGCAATCTCATCCTGAAAGTCGTCAACATCTGCTTCGTCCCAGTCAATATAAAGATCATGCGCCTCATCGTCCTGCAGCAGGGTCTCCACAACCTCGTCGGAGTCGGCTCCGTTGCGCCTTTTGTGCGACCGGTCTATGAGACGTATCAGCTGAAAGGCTGCCTTCCGATTACGCGAGAGAATATGCAAATCAAGTCGCATTTGCGACAGAGTGTCGAGTGACAGCCTCGAGAAGCATTCCCTAAACACTGCCGCAGAGGGCAGCGATCGCTTAACGTTTATTATTTGATCCACGAGCTCCAGAGCCGCTCCGGCGCTATCAGTAAGCGGCCCGTTCCGTTTCTTCTGCAGTCCGCACAGCTGCACCAGCCCACGCTTCCTTTTGGCCCCAGCATCACTGCCGTTACCAGTGAGAACGGTCTCCACTTGAGCCACACTTAGCTCCGCTTTCAACTGCAAGTAAAAGGAGGAAAATTTACCCAGCGCTTTTCGCCGTTTGCTCCCAGCGTTTAGACCGCTCGAGCTCTGCAGTCCCTCCAACAGCTCGTCGATCTGAGCCTGGACCTCGGCCGCCATACCTGCCTACCTTAATCTGTTTATACAATATGTGTTCGAATCTTTCGAGCCAGGCCCTCGCAAATCAAAAAATCAAAAAAATGAGTTTCTTGAAGAAGAGTGTTCTTCAAAAGTAAGCCTCTGCAAACGCTTTCAGAAGGTATGCCTTGCAAGTGACGAATCCGTCTTCTGTTCTTCTGTTCTTCTGTTTGTCAAACACAAGAAACTTTGCAACGAGTAACCTATCCTCGATGAAAGAGATGTATGGGCGAGGATCCTTTACAGGTTTACACGTTTCCCCTATTAAAAAATCTCCAAAGGTCTTTCCCACAGTAAATCCCTCAATGTCTTTCCCACAGTAAACCCCTCAATGTCTTTCCCACAGTAAACCCCTCCGCCAACAGCTAGCAAGTGTCCGCGCTCAAGTCTCCGAATTGGCAGCTTTCGTGAACCCACAGTTGCAGGATTCTTGTTGAGAGGAGAGCTTTCGAAAGTGCGCGTTTTCTAAGGTAACGGCAAAAAACGCACGGTCCACCGCCTGCGGTTTCTAGCGGTTTCAACAGCGTTACGCCCCGCAAAAGGTGTACGCGTACAGGGAATTTGCCGAACTCGTTAGTTCTTTTCGTTCAGCTTCGTACTACCTTGCGTTCGTTGTTCGTGAACAGGTTTCGACTCACCCAGCTCTTGTGATCTGAGTTTCGGTTCGGGAAGAGTTCACGAACAATGATCTTGCTCGCGGAACCAAAAACTTGGGTAATCGACAATCAATCTCATGTCAACGCACAAATGTAGTACTTTTTCTTTTCCTCATTCAATGCAGCTGTCCATGCGCTCAGGGAGCATTTCCATTCCTGCGTTGTGATCGGATACTCGTAGTTCGCAAAACGGTGGGCAACACAATTCATACATATATATTGAGACAGAAGCACAGGAACACCCGAGTTCGAGTTCAGGGTGGCAGATTTGGAGAGTGCGTTTGACTGATAGAATTTGAATTCTGAAACATTCAGAACGGAAGGCTGTGGAAGCCGTTTGCTTTCATGGCGCAATGCGAAGCTGAGTGCTGAAATGGAAATCCATCGCACGATTCCTAGAGTCTCCGAAAACACCATTCGTCCGGCTCGCAAGTTCTCTACTCTTTAGCTAGAGTTGAACAAATTCAACGGTCAACTTGGGCCTTGGCAGGTCATGGTGGTCGCTCTCAGCGTTTCGGGTGACGACCAGAACGGTTCTGCTGGACGCTCCTGTCCAACATTCACGAAAGTCTTTTTTAACAAAGAGCAGTGGACACTGCTGCTGGTATGCTTTTGGCCGAGTGTCCTTGTTGGGCGAAACGCTCGTTCACTCGTTGTTTTCGGGCGACGGTAAGTTGATGGCGATGAAGGGCAAAGCCTGATTCTGCTCGTGGAGTGTCTCGTCTCGTGTTGTCTCGCTCCTGGGGACTATCGACCGGCGTGTTGATGTCACACCAAAAATGGAGTGGTATGGAGAGCAATCGACATGGGGTCGCAGTGGACTTTGATTGGTGTCGTTACTATCGTTGGAGTCGTTGGAACGAAACATTGACTTGGCGGTGACTCGTTCCAAACTCAGGTTTCAAAGTTGTACCTGCAGTTCTCGCTCTCGTCAGTAAGTTATGGCACCTTTTGCTTTCTTCCGTTAGTGTCAACGCCGCGGGCGGTACTGACTGTGAGTACTGACTGTGAGGACGAACTAGCACTTGCTCAAACTTGCTCGCAGTCCCGCATTGGTCACATTTTGTTTACGCTGTTTACGCTGCAGTTACTTCAACTCGAGTTTTAGATTTAGAAATGAGAACGAAAGTTAGAAGTCGGTCAGCACATTTCTTAGCAAACTGCCTTTCGTTCGCACCCTTGACACCGCAAAAACCAAGGAACAAAACACAGAAAACAGAAAACAGAAAGCAAAAAGCAAACAAAAAGTCAAAAAGATGAAGTAAGAGAATCAAAACTCGCAGTCCACCCGACACGTCCGACTGAGAAACTCCGAGACTCTGAGAGAGTGGGGCAGGCTGCTTGTGAGACGATGGTGCGAGTCAGCGACAGAAAGGGAGAGAGAGAGAGAGAGAGAGAGAGGACAAGTGCCTCTGCTTCTCTTTTGCGGTCCATTCGGAGCAATTTGCATTGACTTTTCATTCACAGTCAATCGAGAAACTTTTGCTTGGAGAGTGATGTGAGAGATGTGAGTGCGCGAGCTGGAACAAATCTGTTCCACACTTACATAGCACGTGATAGCACGGGTACTGTTACCGGTACCTGGGAGTCCGCCGCAGAGAGGGTGCGGGCTGAGCGGGCCAAAGAAAAAGGAAAGAGGAAAGAACGTGAAAAAAAAAAGGAAAGGAGAGAGGTGAAGACCATCTTGTTGCAACAACTTTCGTAGAGTGTAGATTAGTGGAGAGAGAGGAGGGGGAGAGAGAGAAACACTTAAAATGCTGCGCTGCTCCTCTTCTCCTATCAATGTTAAGATTTCCGGCACAGCTAGAACGACGGTGAGGTTTGCTTTTCTCTGTTATCGTTGCTGTTGTTGCTGTCCTTTTCCTATTATTTGCAAGTTGTTAATTTTTTAATCAGCGCGCTTGAGAGGAAGCTGAAGTTTTTTTACAGTGAGCTCTTTCTTTCTAAACTTGGCCAGATTAAAAGAAGAAATGCGGAGCTGACAGAGAGTGAAGGAGAAGGGAGCAGGGAATGAGAGGCAAAGCGGAGGAGTGAATCCCAGGAGGAAGGAAACGGGAGGAGGGTGTAGGAGGGAAATGGTATCCAACTGCGAATCCTGAGATCAGAACAATTATTTCAGAATTGATTGTTCTGAGTTCTGAATTCTGAATGTTGAGTTTCTGAGTACATGCCAAAGTGGCGAAGAAAGAAAGAAAGAAAAAGACATGAAAGGAAGCGTCTCTTGATTTCTTCTTCGCACAGTCAATTGAAATACAACTGCATTTTACAGCGACTAGAAAAGTGACTCCAACGCAACTTGAAATGTATTCAAGCTATTGGCAGCACATAGTGCCTCCTATCGTCCCTTCTTCCTCCTCCCACCTCCTTCCCGCCCCTTCATGTGGCTTTGCGAACAAGTTCTGAACGTTTTGTGATTTTCTCAAAATCCCGTTTCTGTGCTTAAAGCATGCAGTAGTGTCCAGTTAGAATCTCGCGACCCTCACATGCAAACCTCACACTGCTCCACTGTAGCTCTTTACCTCGGGAAAAAGAAAAGTGCCGGGAAAGGGAAGACGGATAGAGTCTCTCTACGGGGAAACCTGTGGCACTACCTTCTCCTGCAGTCTTGCCGGATGGATTCTTAACCTCCTATACCATGAAGCGTAAGACATTTTCCAGGGAAGACGGGATTTCGTGCGAAGTAGGTTCGTCCCACAAGAACAAAGTGAACATCTTCAACTTCTCTAATTGCCTCCTAATACTGCGTTCCACTTTTACCTCTTTCCCATCTTTGCTTTTGCGTGAGGGCCCCGGATCCTACTGATATGACTAACAACCGTTGCATCTTCTGGGGACTAGTTTAAACGATAGATGCCTTTAAAGAACAACTAAAACTTACTAAAAGACACTAATGGGCACTAATAACCCTAATCCAAAGAGACCAAATGGGTTCCGCAATTGAACATTCGGAGTTGGTTGTTTCCTTTTCTTCCATCTCTCTTCTCCATTTCCTTGCACAGACTTCTGTATCTGAAATGCACAACAACAATCAACAACACCCTTCCTTTCTTGCCTCCTTTTTCACAGTCAATCAAATGATTCACTCGCGCTTCACAGAAAGAGACACACACACGTTATGATTCCTTCAACTTTGTCGACAGACCTTGTTGATTGATTTTGACTGTGAATGAATGAATGAAACTAGTCGCAAGATAGAGTTAGTCAAAGCACGTGAATGAATGAATGAAATGAAATAGTGTGAAATACGTGAAATCATTGATCCATGTCCGACACTTGGTCTCTGGAGAAGCCTTCGCTCGGCGTACGGAGGGGTCCTCGGCGCGGACACTTTGTTAAGTTTTACATTCGGAATCATTCGGAGGCGTCGGTGGGCAATCGGACGAGCAGGGTCGTGCACTTTGCATTGGTATTGGAATTGGTACTGTCAAGTGGAAGGAGGAGGAGCGGAATGAGCAAGATGACGACCGTCACCCAGGCAGTGTTGCAGAGAAAGTCTGTGAGGGCGTTCACGAAGAAACACGTGGACGCCAATGTTGTGAAGAGTCTGCTGGAGACAGCGTCGAGGTCGCCGTAAGTGTCTCTGTGGTTGGATGCTTTGAGGGGTGAGATGGTCTCTTGCTGCTTTTCCTTTGGGGCTCACGCGTTTTGTTGTTGGCTTTGTCTCTCTTTTCTTCTGACTCGCGCGTGGGCATCGGATGGCAGATCTGGCGGCAATACGCAGCCTTGGCACGTGTACGTCGTGACCGGAGATGTGAAAAGTGACCTGGAGAAGACCGTTCTGGAAGAGCTGGGAAATGGTAACCTCGGTGAGGAGGAGTTTCACGTTTACCCGCCGGACTGCCCCCCGCACTACATGGACCGCCGCAGAAAACTCGCCGCGGACATGTACGGCAAGATGGGGATCGGATACAAGGACAAAGTTGCGCGTCTGGAGGCCATGAGGCGCAACTTTACGTTTTTTGACGCCCCGGTGGGTATCCTCGTGACTGTCGATCGTATTACAGACCGGAATGGTTGGGGCCACGTGGGCATGTTTCTGCAGACTCTCGCGCTCTTGGCGGAGGAGCAAGGCCTGTCTACTTGCTTTGAAGAAGCTTGGGGTCCGTACAACAAGTAAGTCTGATCTGATTTTAGTTGGCATTGACAAGAAAGAGTGCTGACGATGAACACCACTCGCCTCGCAAGGATTGTTTATGACAAGCTCAAGGTGCCGGACTCCGAGATGCTGTGGTGTGGCGTTGCTCTCGGCTACGCAGACAAGAGCAACCCGGTGAACGACCTCACAACGGAGCGAGTCAGTGTGTCAGAGTTTGCCAAATTTTTTGGCTTCCCGTCGTCCTCGCTGTAAGAGAGAAACGGTGCAAATCAACTGTTTCCATCGATTCCACCGCTCTATTGGCTCTGGCTTTGGTAGAACCAACCATCAATCCACCTCCGCACAGACACACGGACACACGGACGGGCACAATAGCCTCATTCAACAACAACAGGGCATCAGCAGTACAGAACTATTCCGAAGAAGGCCTTCTCTCCTCCATGTACTCTTTTTTCTTTTCTTTTGTCTCGCAGCCATCATGAAAATCGATGCGAATTCCAAGAGCAATCGTGCGTGTCGCTTGGCGAACGCATCACTCCATCCTCTCTCTGTCTTGCTGCTCTCTCCATCTCTCTCCGTGCAGCGATATTTGTAATCTTGAAGGTACATACTAGAGCACTCCTTGGTAACAGCGAGCGCTGACTGACTGACATCGGAGTACCTTGATTGATAGTACTCAGTAGTACTCAGTACTCGCGCCATCCCGTTGCAGCATGCACACCCTTGTAGAACGTTGGCGGGAACAACTTCAAACTTGTACCCCTGGTACTCACTCGCCTTCGCTTTTTGTTAACTTGGTAAAAATTTGCCTAGATTCTTTTTTAACGAAAAGCACGGCCATGGAGTAGAGCTGTCGTAAGGCAGTTCTCTCCGCTCCTCCGATTAGATGATTGTAAGTAAGCCTGTCTCTGCCAGACGCTCTGCAGGAAAGAAAGGAAGAAAGAAAGAAAGAAAGGAAGAAAGAAAGAAAGAAAGAAGAAAGAAAGAAAGAAAACGAAACTGAGATAAACAGTGAGAAAGAAAGGATAAGGGTTCGCTGGCTCATTCTGACTGACTGACTCACTCACTCATTTAGAGGCTGGGGCGCGCTGTCCGTCGAGCGAACTGCAAACTTTGAATCAGATTTTCTATTGTCAATGTCACCAACTAGCATTACAGGCTTAGCGGACCAATGCTAGTGAGCTAGTAGTTCCAATTTCGTGTCAATCAAAAATCCAACACATGGACAGTAATTACTTGTTCAGAACTCACAATCAATGTTCATTCGAACATTTTTCAGCTGATTGACTTGTGCTCGATGTCTCGTAGATCAGTCCCTCTTTTGATAACTTTTCAATGAGTTTTTCAGATTGACAGGGAAAAAGACAATGGACAAGTCGGGCAAGTTTTTGCAAGGAAAGCTGACTGCGGGCGCGAAACGGCGAAGGGAAAAGAAGAAGTAAACATGCCACGAAAGCTGGTTCACGAAAGGCGGGGCAATTAGTTCTTTGTCTCGCGTTGACAGAATATGCAACCTCGTGAGATCTCGTGAGCGGGCCGGCTTCCCTGCTCCTCTCTGCTCGCTGCTCGCCTCTTCTCGCCAAGCCCGTTGCTCTTCCTAGCTCTCAGCTCTGCGTCTCGCTGTTGCGGCGCGAGGTGTTGGCTACTCGCTGTAAATGCCATTCCCCAAGCGAGAATCAATTCGGCTGAAGCGAGAAAAGCGACATGAGTGAAGCCAAACGCGTGAAATAAACGAATTGCTTTGGGTACTTTGGAGCAGAGAGATGCGGCAAGCCTCGGAGGAAAAGAGCAAACGAACTAACACTATTTGCTGGCGAGCTCCGTCTCTCTCGCCTGTGGTTCAATGGCTCAATGGCTCCAGCGCGCTGTTCCTCTTCCACGCCAAGTTGGCGTACCCAGTACCAGTAAGGCTTTGGCTGGTCGCACTCCAGTGTACGCGTCCTAGCTCGTCCCCATCGTCCCCACTCCCCACTTCTCACTCCTCGCTCCAGTTAGTTAGATGTTCGGGTTGGCACGGGGAGCTGGCGGAAGAAACCTGAACTCTGAACTTTATATTTTGAAATCTGAAATCTGAAAGTTTGCAACTAGCCTCCGGCGGCCTGCAAGCTCGCAGTGCGGGTCAGTCTGAGCACGTTTCGTGACTGCGAATCCTCAGCTCTGACCGATGTGTATGAATGTAAATGTACATTGTAAATAAGATGAACATGAACGTGACCTCCAAGTTCTGCTTCCGCTTCCGCCGTCCTTGCCGGGAAGGCCTTGCGTTCGCAAAGTTCTTGGTAATCCATTCTCTTTCATTTCATTCATTTACTTTCAGTCCAGCTGTTCTGATGATGATTCAAACGATCCACTGACAATCAACTTAATAAGTTTTACAGAATTCGAGGTCAGGATGTGCCGCTGACTTGTGCTGTGACCTTGTTGTTGTCAATGCAATGAAAGAAATCGATCGATCTAGGTCGCCACCAACCGAAGTCATATGCCGAATCTAAATTTCGCAGAGTCCTCACAGTCAACAAGTAAAGGAAGTTATCGAAGTGAGTGCACTGCACAGTAACAGGTACTTGTCTCGAGACAAGGAGCGAAGAAGCCTTCTCGCATTCAAGACTTGAGATGCACTAAACTAGACTTTCTTCTACCCCGCGAGTCCTGAAATCGGGGCGCCACTGCACTGCCGGTCGGCAAGAGTCAGAATTCAGAGTTCAGAGATGTTCAGAGATCAGAAATCAGAGAGAGGAGGAGGGAAAGTGCCTAAGAAAGAAAGGGAGAGAGCGGAAACGCGAGCTTTGCGATGATGACAAATGAAGGAGTGCAAGCAAATATGAATAAATGAATGAATAAACACTTGCACTGCACTTTTCGAACGGGACGCGTGAGTGAGTAAGCGAGTGGGTATGCGAGTCGCTCACTCACTCACTTACATGCACCACGCTTATCCCGTGTCTCTTTTTCCAACCACCTCCCTCCTTCTTCTTTCTCCCCTGCCCACACCGGAAACGTTAGCCTCTCCGTAGGACCCTCAAGCGGTAGAAAGAAGGAGGCCTGTGGGAGGAGGAAGGGCCGGGGCGGGGAGGAGGAAGGGGTGGCCGGGGAGGTAGGAGGTCCTAGGCGACGGAAAGTGGGCGGAAGTGTCAGTGGTAGAGTGCGAGTGTAAAAGGAAAATATTTGTCTGTTGTTTGCTTGTGAATCGAAGTAAGAAGACAGTGTTACAAGATGAGTCCATGTGTCTGAACCAAGTGCGCAAGAGAGTGATCAATACTTTCTCTGTCGCTCGAGAGAAACGCAACAAGGATGGATGGCTCTATCAATCCTTTCGTTCATTTGTTCGTTCGTTCGTTCGAAACGACACTTCGTTTGTTCCATCGCGCCTGCGAAAAAATGACATCATTCGTCCGTGTTCCATTTTTCACAAATAGCACGAGCGACAAATTTGACTCGCAGGCGCGATTGAACGATCGATCGATCGAGCGGGCGAAAGAAGGATGGATGGAAAGAGTCGTTTGTGGAGGGGCGAGGACTGCGGACGGAGACAACCGTGCAAACATGAAGACACCCAAATGCATGCATGCGCACGGTTGCAAGAACGAAAAAACAGCGCGAGTCTATTTGCAGCTGGCAAAAGCTCCAGCAAAGGAGCATTCGCAGCGATGGCCCTCGCTGTTTGACGCGTCCGAAAACCAACACCTTGACCTGGACACCGGCCGATGAGCGCAAAGTCGCGCATCTCATCGGTAGCAGAATATTGGAATTGGAAAAAAAATTGTACACAGCGCAGAGAATCGCGCGCGCGAGTCATCAACTTGATGATGAAAAGCGCGCGCGACCGCGCAGAAGTGGCGGCCAAATGGTTGCCGCCTCGGCTCGCAAGCTTGCCCATCGGACGAGTCTAATGTCTCGTGAGCGAGGACCACGTCAGCATCTTCTTGCGCATCCCGCGCTTTTGTGCCCAATCAGGTGGGAGAATAGACCGCCTGTAAGTGTGCCCGCCCATCTGCGACTTGAGCTTGAGCTTCTTCTTCATCATGAGGTCTTCCCTGCGCTTGTTCTTCCGTATCTGATTCGCATACTTCATCTGCAGAATCGCGTTTCTCTTGAGCTTCCTCTCCTCGTCCGTCAGCTCATACGTCATCACCTTCACATTCTCCACGAAATGCACCATCTTGTTTCTCTTCAGCCCTCAATCTACCGAATACGCCCGGCCGTCTATCACTTCAACGCCACCGTCTCGCACGCACACGCGCACTGCTCCAGCGCTTGAAATCGACTTTGCCTTGCCCGCGAAGACACCTGATATATCGAAAGCGACGGTGCCCAAAAAGAGACCGGAAACGACCCCAGACGCTGAGACTCTTTGCCCAACTCCCAGCTGGCAACCAACAACCGACAACCAACCGAGCAAACGGATGAACGAGCGAATGAATGAACGAATGAACGAGCGAACGCTGTCGGCACTCGACGTGTTTCACACAACTCTTGCGCGCAGAGAGAACGGAGGAGCGAACGCCTTCTTTGTATACTTGAGCGAGTTTGCTGTCTGCCGTGTTGACTGACAGTGAGTGAGTTGTGAGTTAGTGAGTGTGAGAGTTGTGAGAGACTGAGACTGAGAATGAGACTGAGAGAGAGTGACTGAGAGAGAGAAAAACTGTGAGTGAGGTAGGTAGGTGTCTACGGAGGATGATGGCATGCGAGCTGATTCTGATTGTTGTGTTCGTTGTTTGTATGTGGTATATGGTTTACCCTACTCACGAGGTAGGAGGTGCCGACTCCGAGTACAGTATGCGCTTTTTCTCACTCTGCGTAACCTGGACGCTCTCTCTGACTCTCTGTCTCTCTGTCTCTCTCTCTCACTCGCTCTCAAGCTCTCAAGCTCTCTTCCTCTTTCCCCCCTCTCTTTAGCTTTGTGCTTCGCATTCGTTGACTCTCTCTGTCGCTGTCAATCTCTCTCTGCGCATCAAGAGCAAGGTGGCGAGGCCTCCTTATTTCCTCAGTCTCTCACGCGGTTTCCGACTCACTCTATTCTCCGCTTTTCGATTGGTTTGATTCGGTTTGGAGAGTTGCTGACTTGTCAACTCTAAAACTTTGTGAATGAATGTTCATTGACTGTGAATTGAATCAAGTTGAATGTTGAATGTTGAATGTTGAATGAATAAAAAGTCCTTTCTCTTTCTCTTTCTCTTTCTCCCCCTCTNTTTGCCTTGCCCGCGAAGACACCTGATATATCGAAAGCGACGGTACCCAAAAAGAGACCGGAAACGACCCCAGACGCTGAGACTCTTTGCCCAACTCCCAGCTGGCAACCAACAACCGACAACCAACCGAGCAAACGGATGAACGAGCGAATGAATGAACGAATGAACGAGCGAACGCTGTCGGCACTCGACGTGTTTCACACAACTCTTGCGCGCAGAGAGAACGGAGGAGCGAACGCCTTCTTTGTATACTTGAGCGAGTTTGCTGTCTGCCGTGTTGACTGACAGTGAGTGAGTTGTGAGTTAGTGAGTGTGAGAGACTGAGACTGAGAATGAGACTGGGAGAGAGTGACTGAGAGAGAGAAATACTGTGAGTGAGGTAGGTAGGTGTCTACGGAGGATGATGGCATGCGAGCTGATTCTGATTGTTGTGTTCGTTGTTTGTATGTGGTATATGGTTTACCTTACTCACGAGGTAGGAGGTGCCGACTCCGAGTACAGTATGCGCTTTTTCTCACTCTGCGTAACCTGGACGCTCTCTCTGACTCTCTGTCTCTCTGTCTCTCTCTCTCACTCGCTCTCAAGCTCTCAAGCTCTCTTCCTCTTTCCCCCCTCTCTTTAGCTTTGTGCTTCGCATTCGTTGACTCTCTCTGTCGCTGTCAATTCTTTCTCTGCGCATCAAGAGCAAGGTGGCGAGGCCTCCTTATTTCCTCAGTCTCTCACGCGGTTTCCGACTCACTCTATTCTCCGCTTTTCGATTGGTTTGATTCGGTTTGGAGAGTTGCTGACTTGTCAACTCTAAAACTTTGTGAATGAATGTTCATTGACTGTGAATTGAATCAAGTTGAATGTTGAATGAATAAAAAGTCCTTTCTCTTTCTCTTTCTCCCCCTCTCCCTCCCTCTCTCTCACACACTACTTCCTCCCTCTCTGTCTCTGTCTCTGCCTCTGTGAGAGTCGCCTGTGACCAGCTAGCGGAAGCTACTGTGGAGCTACCTTTGCGATACAGTATTAATATGGCGCGCTACTGTTCGTACCGGCCCTCTAGAAGAGGCGCCACACAACAAGAGGGCTATCGGACCAGATAGCCATTGCGGTAAAAGACCACAAACGAATACCCTCCACACAACTCGGGCGTTCCTGCCGTAGCAGCTGCTATCCCAAGGAGCTAATCCTACACCAGCGTATACAGTAAGGTGGCACCTTCGACCTAGGCGTCGTCGCACGTTTCTTCTCCTTTCTCCTCCCGCTCATTCTTCCTCCTCCCGCCCCTCTCGCCATGTCGGCCGATGCTATTGCTGCCTAATTGAGGACTATGCATGTCCATCAGTGCAGGACCGAGGGTACTGGTACGGGCTGGCTAGCTAGTGATCTAGTAGTAGTTCTGTACGTCCACAGTAGCGAAAAGTGGGAAGGGCCTCCGCAGACTCCGCAGCGCGAAGGAGAGAAGGAAAGAATGAGGAAACAAAGAAAGAATGAACGAATGAATGAATGAAAGAAACAGAGCAGGAATGTTCGATGCAGCACTCGAGTACTCAGTACTTTTGACCAGCCAAAGCTTCTTGAAGAAATCAAGAAAGAGCTCAACATTGGACGAGTTTCGATTTGACAATTTATGCGTTTGCCGGAGAATCTTCTCTTCTCGCACAATTTTTTGGTCTCTACAGTCACGCGAGCCCGCCGCTTGTCCATGTGCTTCCTCTCCGTCCCTTCCTTCGTTCAGTCGTACACTCGTTCACGCGCTCCTTCATTGCTTTGCTGACGAAAGTCGCGCAAGCCAAAGTCGCAAAGTCTTGGACTGACAGTCCGAAGCTGGCACGGTTGCTTCTATATCTATAGCCAGTACCGTCCTGCACACGGCAAGCGCAGACGAAAGGAACATAAGAGCGAGCGAGGAGACGCACAGGGTGGCCCAGGCTGCCCAGGCAACGCAGGCACCGACGGTGTGAAAGAGACGCGAAAGCACTCAAGTAGCATGCGCTTGGAGTCCGAAAAAGTATTCGTTGTTGGATAAAAGCCAAGCTGGGGCCAGAGTTGTGATTTGCTTTCTTCCCAACCGACTCGACTCTGCGAAACGAAACAAAATGAAACGAAACGTATGCACAGCTCTCCAGCGAGGAACGGTCAACCGTTGCTGCTGCACCAACCACTTGATTTGGAAAAAAAGAGATAACGCGCGAGCTCTTGGCCCCGAAAGGACCGACCGCACAGTTCGTTCGCAGCCTTTGAGCACTTGCGCGTCGGAAGAGCACACCAGCCAAACTCTAAACTCGGAGAGATAGAAGAGTGAAGAACGAATGCGCGACCCCAAGTGCGCAGGTTTGGACAAGCGAGCGAGCCTTGCGTTCGCCTATGTGGCTTCAAGTTGTGACTTGTGTATTTCGTTGTACTGATTACCCTGCTGTATGCATCGCATGTTTTCGATTTGTGCGCTCTCTGTTCAAAATCAAAATAAACATCAACATGAACTTGAGCAACATGACTTCGATTGACAGCGTCTACTAAATGAAATGTGCAACTCGAAAGAAATTTGCTTCACACACTGCCTTTCACTGGGCGAGTGTGAGTAAGAGCAACTCCTACCACATTTATCCCGATGCGCTAGTCCACATCCGTTAGGGCCAGGTAGCTGAAAACTGGCAACACACACTCTTGGGGCCTTACTTAGAGTATTCGTTAGGACCATGGAAAGAGAGGGCGAAGAAAAAGGAAGGAAAGAAAGACACAACTCGGGAGAAAGCAGGAGCCCGCGGCTCTAGTACGGTAGCTCGAGACCAGACCCTCAGCACCTCTTAAAAAAAGGGCTATGTCACTCTATCAGGGCCGGCGGCAGGAAAAGGGAGAAGGGTGGGGAATTTCCCAACCGGTGAAACACTGGCGACTTTTGCCTCTCTCTCCACAGATGAACAGAACAGTGAATTTAGAGGCTCCTTGGACAATACGCTTCGCTCTCAGAGAGTGTACTCCCAGTGTCAGTAGAGATGATTGCTTGTTTCATTAACCCAGGACAAGTTCGGAGTGGTTCGCAAGTGAGAACATGTTCTCATCATAGGGGACAGAGGAGGGAGAGGCTGGGCGATCCAAAAAAGAAAGACCAGAGCAGAACTTACAGTTAGTTCAGAAATGCCGTCGGAATACTCAGTCGATCTTCTGCTCTGAATCAACAACCACTTCAGATTCACTGCCAATTCTGAATTCTGAATTTATTATTCATTCTTCTGAACTGAAATTCTCTGCCGCGCTTTGGAGTGTTCAATTTATAGATAGTGTATTCTATAGTCTCTTGCTCTGAAGGACTGCGCGCCCACCTCCTCACTTCCTCCTCCCTCCTCCTCCTCCTCCTCCAAAACTTCGGTTGCTTTCCTGACTGCGAGTTCGCTTTTTCTTCTCGCACAAAGTCCCAGCAATTTCCCAGCAGCTGGCCTAACTGCGCTTCACCTGTCCCAGACTGGGCTCTTCAACTGATGGGATGGGAAGTGGCACTAGTACGAATACTGACAGACCGGGTACAGAACTAGGTACTTTCAGTAGGTGTCATAGAGGACTATGACTCTTCTCGTAAGCAAGCAATTCACTGCTGTAATGGACTGATTGATTGATTGACTGATTGATCAAGATTAAAATTGATGATTGATGATGATGATTGTTGATTTTGATTGACTGTGACTGTGAATGATAGATCGTGAAAGTCGAGAAAGATGAGTCGACGATGTTTCGTTCTTGATCAAACAGCGTGGATAGCGACGGGAAGGACGGAGTTGGGCAAGCACAAATTGCGCCAAGGCAGTCGAGGGACGGACTCTTCGCCGACCTGACTGTCACGGCAATCCAGGGATTGGAACTCAAAATTCGGGACTCGGGAGTCGTGCAGTCGCTGGACCAACAAAGTTGATCCGCAAGCATTCATAACTTTCACAGCCGTGAAGAATCGCTCATGGAGCCAAGTTTCGGAGTCGCCGTTTGGCGTTCACTGTCAGTCCATCTATTCTGCCGAATTGGTCTCTGCTTAGAGCGCTCGAGTGCTCGAGTGCGCGCGTGAGAGGGAGGGAGAGAGAGAGAGGGAGGGTTGCACTCTCAAGTATCCAATGCCAATCTACAAGCGACACGATGGGCTCCATGGATAAACGACAAAAAAATTGCAAATCGGCCGCCAGCATCGTACAGCTTTTGCCAGACTTTTGTTGGATCTGGCAAACTCCCTCTTCAGATGAGTCTCAAGGTGAAAGTAACGAGACCAGAGGGAAAAGCCGGTGCGTCACTTTCCAACTTGTACACCTTCACTCGCCAACATGGCATGGCTACGACTCTGCCAACTCCAGGGACTCGCCTGGAGAACTCGCAGAGTCTATGCAAACCCACTGATCAATATTCCAGCTCTCGCGCAAGTTTGTTAATTGCCGGGGCTCCTGGACAAGATCTGCAAAGCAAGAGACAGCCTGCAAGAGA
Organism: Parietichytrium sp. I65-24A; assembly: GCA_012862575.1. Classification (NCBI taxonomy): domain Eukaryota; class Bigyra; order Thraustochytrida; family Thraustochytriidae; genus Parietichytrium; species Parietichytrium sp. I65-24A. The sequence goes on from BLSF01000022.1 coordinate 466,585, forward strand.
TGGCTGCTGCCAACGAATCAACGCGAGCAGAACGACACCACAACTCAGAACGAACTCCATGACGTGACCTCGTCAGCTGCCATGCGAAGGCTGTCGTATATGCCGCGGCACGGGCAACCTGCGCGCATTCGAGCGAGAACCACGAGGACAGCGATGAAGATGGTGGCACAGAGCATCGAGCGAAACGAACGATCCGTTCACCCGATCACGTTGACGCCTGAGTTCTCCCAAGCCTCTCTCCTCTTTCGTTCATGGAATAACTCTTCCAATACAAATTGCTCCAACGTCTCTTGGCATTTGATCAAGAGCTCCACTTTCCATCTCGATCTACTCGATCTCAAATTTCACTTCAAAATGAATCAAATTTTATAAAGTTGGCAATCGCTGCCCACCGTTTGCGCTGTGCCCGGCCTTCCCCAACCCAGGTTCAGAAAATTCGTGCTTCCTACGCTTTCCACCTTACACTACACTTAGTTACATGCACTAAGCCCCTCACACGCCTATCCCTCCATCTATCATCAAGTATAGGACTGCTTGTACTAGTGTAGGGCTCGGGTCTCTTTCTTTCCTTCTCACGCCCCTTCTTCCTCCTCCCCCTCTTTTACCTTGCTTTCTTCCCGGTTGCTTCAGCTGTTCGCGTAGGAAGTGGTAAGCACTCAGTATCGTCCAAATCGCCTCCTTCTTCCTTCTACCGTAGCTACAAGTAGGTGGAGGGGATTTCCTGAGTTCGTTGCATCGTGAGCCCCTTGATTTTTTTAAATTGATTGATAAATTGTTCGCAGAGTGGAAGCTGCCAATGTGGCAAGCCTTCCTCCACAGACTCCACAGTAAGTTCTAGATGTAGCCCCTTATAAACGTGCCTGGTTTGCTGGCTGTGAGCCACCTGTGAGCGCTGGGAATGAACTTGTGATGTGCCAGTGAAATGGTGTCGTAACTCCTCTCTGGCGTTCGAATACTTTGTTCGAGCCAGGTTCGCTTAGAAGAGCGTATTTGCAGTTAATTAGCAGTAAAACAACCTCCGCCACTCTTCATTGGTACTAACTGCAAGTAAAGGGCACAAGGATGGGAGCAGATAGGCCTTTGTAGACAACCAAGCTTGAACTTGGCTAAACAAACAAAGCAAATGAAATGAAAATACTGGACCGGTTGCTGCGAATTGATCTAATCATTGCCCGGAACAGTTGTCGGTGAAAGGAAATACGCAATTTAGAATTGGCAAACTGCCTTTGAAAAACGCGAACAAAACGACAGAAGAAGGAAGAAAGAAGAAAAGCGCAGGGACGGTAGCAACAAACTACCCAACTCCATAGCGCTACTACGACCAGCTATTTATCAAGGTACTTATACCGACTACTATAGTAGCGGAGTTTATTTACCCCTCCCCCATGTGCCAAATCCAACCGTATCGCGGGTTGCGCAGCGACAGAGAGTGAAAGCTGAATGGAGAAGACTTGCACCTGTGCATGGCGCCAAGGGCGAAGCCTACCGAGCTCATTCACGGTATGCCGAACTTCGAATTTATAAAAATTAATTCACAAATAATCAATTCAGTGAATACTCACTGTCAGAAAAAAAATACTTCGACTCCATGAGAGCACTCGCGCGGTTGGCGTCCATCTAACCATCTAGCTACCTGTCAATTCAAAGGCTGTGTATGTTTGCTTTCCAAATCCGCGCAGCGTAGGAAACGCCCGATCTCTGTAGGAAGAAGTATAGGGTGAGGGCGGGTGCGATCGCAGAGTGAGTGCCACAGTGTGTGCGTTCGTGCGTTGTTTCGATGTGATTGATCGATTGAGATCGATTGATTGACTGATTGATTGGTCGATTGGTCGATCGATCGTTGAAAACAAGAAAGGACTGAATTTAATTACAGTTAGAAGGAAGAAAGAATAGAAAGCGAAGAAGAGAAATCAAACAAAAAACTCGGGTCAAAGTCGAAGTTAAAAGGAACTGCCGTCCTTCGCTTCACTCTGCGCTTTACTCGGTTGATTGACTCTGATCCCGCGCGAACAAGATGCTTCAAATTTTCAAACCCAGTAAATCACAGGCAATAAAACACGGCCCTCTTGTTGCAGCGCGAATGCACAACGCTCACGGACAGCGACCGGAACAGTGAGGTTTTCCAGCGTCCAAGTGACATTTCGCAAACTTGGCGCCAGTGGCGAGCACGTGTTCTGACATCTGACAGGTGAACACTTTTCTTGAAAAATCCCGCCGACGTTCCCTACTCGCGTAGCACCAGTAGCGTTCGCAGGGCTCCCAACTTGTGGCTCGCGAGGGCTGGGGGGTGGCCGAAGAAGACCTGCGAAAAATCAAAGTCCGCAATGGAGGGAGGAGCTTCTGAGGTACACTCGCAAACACTCTGGCAGTGACGGCGGACTCGGTCCTCGAGTAGCACGCATTTGAAGTTTACTGCGTCCAGAGTCTTCGCTTCCTCCATCTCTCCCTCTCTTTGCCTATTTCCATCCTTCCCGTTCGAAGACTTGCATCCAGACAGACAGACACCTGCTCTGCTGAAGTATTAATTCGATTGATCAATTCAACAGAGGCTGGAACGGGAAAGGGGGAATGGAAGGTCGGCGCTAAAGAAGCACATAACTTATGCAGAACAACAAAGGGCACGACATCTACACCCTCCCGCAGAGACATCGATCGCTAAGAACGAGCGCAACAAACGCCCCTCCGCAACACAACGCAACGCCACTCTCGTCACCATCTCTCTCTCTCTCTCTCTCTCTCTCTCTTTTGTGCGTTGCGCTTGTTGCGGGAAGAAAGGAGCTTTATAGATAGACAGAGGTATCTGTAGCTACACAGATAAATAGAGATAGAACAGGGGAAAGGGATGGAGGAGGAAGGAAAGGGATGAAAATGGAACTAACCGTAACATACTAGTTTACTGTTTATAAGCTTATTCTGTTATGAAAATGCATTAACTGTAAGTGAAGCTCCTCAGAGTCGCAGATCAGAATTCGGAATTTCTAAAGTTTTTAACAGAATCACCACAGATCTATTTTTCCAGAGGCGGAAAAAGGAGCCTAACCGGGGTCTGAGCAAGTACTGAGCACAGTAAAAGTGCAGAGGCAGCGGAGTCTGGGTGCGAGTAGCGAACACTATGCGCTGCGTTTTCGTGGACCTTTCATTTTCATAATTCGCAACTCATAACTCATCCTAAAGTTTATTGGGAGAAATGTGCCCATACTTCATGTGCCCGCCGCCTTCCTTCCAAAATCTCAGGACAGTGAGAACGGCTGAGATGGATGGCCATCCGCTAGCAACAGCTCAGTCCCCAGCGCCCCGTACGCCAGACGCAGGCTTGTACTGATACTGACACTGACATGTGAGTACGAGTATTGACTGCCATCGAGGTGGGCCTGAAGCTCTGCTTGCGCGTCAGACTACGCTGACAGCCGAGAACAGCGGGGAGCTTTCCTGCTTGCTCCAGTTCGTCGGTTGTTCAGACGAAGAAGGAATGCGTCTGTCAGGACTGCCAGGCTCGCTAGCCAGCTTGACACCTACGGAGACCACTTTGCGGCTAACAGCAGCTCGTCGGCTTTCGCTACATTCGGACTTCAGCAATAATTAATTCACTGTCAACAATTCAGAAATTCGGAATTCACAAAGAAATCGCCAAAATTGCTACGAAGAATATTAACTACTATTCTCTATGAATGCTCCTTAGGGTTGCATTAAAGTGCGTAAACGGAAGGAGGAAAGGGAGGTCCTACATGAAGTCTTACCTACACCGGTAAATATTCTCAGAGAAGTGGAGTTTGCCCTCCCCGCAACTTTGGAAGCTACGCGGGTACTTGTAGTGAGGCGGGTGCGCCTAAATTTTTTCCCAAGTAAAGCTTCGTGCATCGCAAAAGTCTATTGACTTTCATGTGGTGAACGAATCAAAACTCTCACTGTGGATGATACCGCATTCCCTACGCTCGGGAAACGGTCGTCGCACTGACTTCTCCTACTCCTTATTCAATATGCCACGCCTACTGCCTCCGGTAAGATTCACTCTTAGCGGAAACGCTTGATGCATACTATGATTTATTATGTTACAGACTTATCGCTAGCCAGCACAGGCCAGTTCATGTGAACACAATGAACAGTCAATCAGCTTGTCACATGTCAATACCAGAGTCCTGTACTGACAGTGAGTACATGTGAGTACAGTCAATTGAATCTTCCGGCCGGAGTGACACAAGCTGACTCAGCAGAGCAGGCTTCGCTGCTTTCGAGTCGCATGCATCGGTCTTCAGGCGAATGACTGCCTACTGAGTACGTCTACAAGACGGAAAACGCGCAGACGTTTCTGTTTCTTTCCTTTTGAACTTCTGAAAGAGAGGCGGAAGCAGCGATCGCTTTTGCACTATGCTTTGGGACTGGTCAGGGTCCCGAGATTAGAACGAAGAAAGCTACTAAGCTTAGTAGCTACTCTAAACAAACTTTCAATGGACATAGGAATTTGTGCTCTTTATCAGGGCCTGCAGACACCAGTCGGCAAACATCGCCAGACAAAGTGATCGCACCTTGGCCCTCCTCGCAGCGCCTGTTTCGCAGTGACTTATCTCGGGATGCTCCTCTTCCAATTTTTATTTTCCAACTTTCATTTGCCGATTTCCAGTCTCCCTCGTGCACTCACAGCATGCTGCGTGCACCTATGTGCACCTGTCTGTTTTCTTACTCTCACATTCATCAACAGTGAGCTAATGAGAGCACTGTCAGCACTGTCAGTACCAGCCACTGGTGGAGCCTGCCTGCCACGACTGTCAGACGATGTCAAAAGGGGGCCACGTACTTGTGCTCTAGGCTTAGTCAAGACCTGAAACGACGAAATGTTTCATCCACGCTGACCCACAGTCTTCGAGTCTGCCTTGAATTGACTGTGAAGAAAAAACTTGGACTTGTAAAGAAGATCTCCCCCCCTTAGCCTTGGAACAGATGCGGAATTTGTTTGAAGATCTCCCCCCTTAGCCTTGGAACAGATGCGGAATTTGTTCATGTTCTGTTTGTTGCAAGCTTGTCTTGTGCAATGAGATGGAAAAGAAATGCAAACAGCTCGATCGCAACAGATGAGAAGAATTTATTTACAGTCAGTTTGTAGCCTGTGCTAACGAGTTTGCGTCAACTCCTTCCTCTGACATGGAAGGAATTTACATGTCAATCAATCAGCATCGTCAAAATCTTCTTCACAGTCAATCCAATGGGCATGAGTCGTCAATCAGAATTTCAGAATTTCGAAAAGCGGCTGTAAGAAGAAAGCTCTCTTGCTGCTCGCTCTTGACTCGCAAGGTACTCAAGGGAAGAAATGTTTCTTGTTCTCTCGGCAGAGTCCATTGAAAATGCTAAGTCCAGACTATCGGATGATCAGAACTTGACTTCTTTTTTTTTGTGAACTTTTTTTATTTTAATTCAAAACTGTGAAAAGACCCGAATTCCGAATTTCTTTCAAGCTGAAGAGCTCAATGTCTTCGCATCTCAGGCGGTCCACCTGAGCGGCCTGAATGACTGACCACTCCAACACATCTCCAACTGCTCCAACCTCATCGCCTCATCGCTCTCCTTCTGAATTCTGCAAATATCAAAAACATCGCAAAACACCTGTTTTGCGGGTTGATAGAGTAGTCGTAGTTGGTCTTTCGATTGACTGTGATTGACCGTGACGCAAATAACCCTGTTCAACTCTTCTTCACATGATATGCCGGTGACAAGAAAAGAACTGCAAAGACTCTGCTCTTCTTTCTCGGTCGCACCCATTTCTCTGTTCAGTGAAAAGAAACTTCGATTTTTTTTAATTTTAAACTCAAAAAAAAAAGATCGTCCAATTCCGTGCAACTTGGAACAAAACACGCATTCACTGTTCGAGAACAAAACGAACCTTTGGAACGCAAAGATGTGATTTGTTAGCAAAGACAAAAGCTGTGAGGAGAAAGAAACAAGAACCGCAAGAACCGCAACTGCGGGAGAGGGAAGGGCCGCCTCACAAAATGCCTGGGAAAGAAGTAGGGGCCTCGTCCCCACAGTCCCCACAGTCCCCACAGCATCATCAGTCGTTGCTGCTGCTGCTGCGGGGCGGCGCACCGTCCGTGCAACCTGCTGGCTTCTCGCAAGTGCGGGGCGGGAATGGCGCTTCTCTGCACCTCTTTGTGCGCCCGCCGCGCGCCCCACACCGTGAGAAGCTAGCTGTGGTATGCTTGGTGCGGGGTTCGCGCCCGGAGAAGGAGGAGAAGAAGGAGAAGAAAAAGAAGAAGGAGGAGGAGGAGGGAGGGCTACATGCAGATATAGACAAGCAAAATTCTCTAGATGGAAAGCGGGATGCGAAAGGAGATGCTGATGTTGATGTTGATGCTGATGTTGATGCTGATGCAACTCTGAAGGAGGCGGCCGACCCAGCCAGCCAGGTGTGGGTTCGTGACGATGAGAATGGGCCATGGCATGAAATGCTACCCGGCGAGCCAGAGCTGTGCTCGCACAGTCTGTGGATCAAATTTGGCAATGGTGACGGCGCGGACGGGGAGCTGAAAGTCGCCTGGGCGCAAGATGCGGAACTTGCGGAACTTGCGATTGCGAGGAATGCCGCAAAGGACACCACATCGAGAGCGGAACAAGAGGAAGCCGTGCAAGCCGGAGACGAGGTCGCGGAGATGGAGATGGCAACCGTGCAGGTTCCGGATGAGTATAATAGTGAAGAGGAGGACGAGGAGGACGAGGTAGCCGACGCTTCAACCCAAGTCATCACGTACGAAGAGGATGAGAACCGTGATAATGAGCAAAACGGCGGGCGTGACGACAGTGAGGAGAAAAATAATAAAAGTACAGACAAGACGGAGAAGGAAGCTCGGGCGATGGTACAGACCCTTTCAGATGCAGAGGTAGACGAAGAGCGCGTCACCGACGATGAAGACCCGCGAGTCCATCGCAGAGAGAGTACGGCAAGCAGTGCAACCTTGGTCCTGCACACTCCTTCTCAAAACGTAGACCAAACAGCGAGCACGCTAGTTGTCTCATCTTCCACAGTTTCGCCAAATAGCCCGGATGGAAGCGCCTTGAAAACTACTGTGGGAAAGACTACAGTGACCGGAAAACGCCCTGCGTCCTCTGACGCCGAAGAACTTCTCACTCCAGCCAAGACACTTATTGACCGCCAAGACCAGGAACCTGCGGACTTTCCACCGACTGCCCGTATTGAGAGAAAGCGCATAGTGAGCAGCGGCTCGGAAGATTCGGAGGGATCCGAGGCTTTATACGAGGAGGAGCAAGAGCAGCTTGCCGAGTTTTATTCTGATCAAGTCGACCAACGCGATAAGAACGAGATTCTAAATGTTGCGCACAGGGCGTCTAAGCGTGAGGAGAAAGAGGATGCAGCTTCATGCCAAGAGGAGCCTACATTGCAAGTGGACGACGACGAAAGTCTTGACTCTGAGGTAGACACAGAAGACGAAAGGGAAGTGCGCACTGGGGAGGAGAACCAACCCGCAACCAACTCGACGAGGAAGGATCCAGAAACAGAGCCCACCGTAAACACTGAGGAGGAGGAGGAGGAGGAGGCCACCAAATCGCTTAGCACGAGCCTCGAGAAGCTCCAAGACTCGAGTGCTTCCGAAACTCAGGAAGCAGCCGAAATTCTGAGAAACGAGAAACACAAAAAAGCGCGCTCCAAGGCGGATTTTAAAGGCTGGCTAGACATGTGGGGAAATGACGAGATTCCAGCCATGTTCCAAAGGATTCAAGAAGCTGCTGACGAAGATGCCAATGTTTCGCTAGAAGAAATGAAGGACAGGCTCGCGGAATATTTTTATGATCAACGCCGCGTTACCCAATTCATGAACGTGGACCGAGACAAGCTACTGTCACTTGTCAAAGACTGTTTTAAAATCGTAAAGAAAGGTCGCGGGCCTAACCAGAGACAGTTCATGGCTGACTGCGGCCTAGAGGGCGGGCGGCCCACAGAATGGAACCCACTCCCATTCATCAAAAAGCACATCGACGTTCTTGAAGAGGGGCTCAAATGCGGAGTTGACTTGAAGTTATACTGCTCGGTGGAATCTGCTCAGACTCAGCAATCTGCTACAGGAACCGGTGATGAAAGGCCCCATGGTCTAAACAAAACCGCCAAAAACGGCAGTGCTGATGTGAAAACTACCTCAAGGAGAGGAACCGATGGCGATGTTTCAGTTGGTAGCCAAAGTTGTAGCGATGAAGAGGACCTGGAAGGAAACGGTTTGGTCCCTAAAAGTACCTCTGGTGACGCGCGTCGTCCCTCCGTGGAGAGATCCAAGAATCTTTCTGGAAACTCAGACCGAGCGAAAAGCGACCCGCCTGAGACTCATCAAGACGACGAATCATCTATCCGCGCCGCGGACCTGGAGGGAAGAACAAGTGCTGGCCCTGACGATTCCAGTAATTTGTCCACCCCCACTGCGAAGCCCAAGCGACGAGCAGCTACTCAAGGTTCGGCCAGAGAGACCACAAAAACTATGGACGAGCCTGACGGCAAATCACTGAAAAAAGGCGCGAAAGAGACTGCCCGCGAAAAGAAACGAAAACTGCAACCGGAGACAGAGGAAATTGCTAGTACAGAAGTGGATGGTTTTGCCACGGAACCTTCGTCCAGTCAAAATTCTGCAACAAAAAGAAAGCTTGGAACGTCGTCCTCTGCTACAAAAAATGCCAGCGCGCGTAACAAACGCGCTAAACTGAGCGCCGACGATAGCGATACCGGGTCGGAGCGAACCAAGCCAGTCCTGCGCTCGCCCACTCTTACCGCATCAAGCGTCCTCCAACCAATCAAAGTAATTATCACTGGAGCTGATATCGACAAGGAGATTGAAAAAATGGTTGCAAGCTTCAAAGGCAATTTGGTGAACAACGTGAAGGATGCAACCCATCTTGTTGTCTGGGATGACAAGGGCAAGCTAAAACGAACTAGTAAGCTCATTGAGGCGATCGCAATTCCAGGCAATTCCGGCAAATCAATTCGAATCGTGAACCGACAATGGCTCATCGACTGCGCTGCTAATAAAACGGTGGCAACATCGCCAGCGTGCCTGGAATATGCTCCAAAAGGAACATTAAAAAATCCGCTCACGGAGCAAGATGAGAAAATAGATATGGGTCCGCTGCTTTCGCGTCGGGACGCTGAAACAAAGCCTATCTTCAAACATTTGCGTTACTTTGCAACAGGGTCCGCGAAAAAGCAAGTTGAAGGGTTGAAGGATGCTCTGGAGAACGCTGGGCTTCACAACGACACCAAAAAGAACGCAGCTCTAATCTTCTCGACAACGGCGGACGCGGCCAAGCTCAAGAATCCCCATTGCCCTGTGTTCCCCATCGTTTGGTTCACTCATGGCATGCTAGTGTCGTATCCTCTGGCCATTACTGACTTGAGCCCTTTTCGCTTGGATGCAAGAGGCGCCGAGGGTACTGAAAAGCCCGCCACGCCATCTTCTGCGTCCAAGCAAGGTCGCCGTGGCCCCAAACGTTCATGAGTTAGCCGCATGGCACACAACGACAACTGCCAAAGCAGATCTTGGGACACTTGTATTCTCACGACCTCAAAGCGTATTCCAGATAAAGACAGAGAGATGAAAGTGAGATGAGGCAGGGCATGGCATGGCTAGCGGACATTAAATACATTGACCTCATAGTAAATAGATGGTTCTCATTTTTGCCCAGTGAACAAACAACACAAAAAATAGTACACATACTCAAAACCAACAACTACATGTTCAACGACGAGGGACTGAGATGCCCTACTTGAGGCCCTCCAACGAAGCGCGCAGACACGATTTGCGCGCCTCATATAGCTGACGTGCATTCAGGATGTGAGCAACGGCAACGTTTGGTGGAGGGTTTTGACGACTCTGTGCTAGGTTTGCGAAACGTGCAAAGTGCCCAGGCTTGCGCCTGACGAACGCTGACCGGCCGTTGGAGCCAGAGACGAAAGATGCGTTCACGAAACCGCGCGAAAGTCCTGACTCAATATTGCTGCCATCCCTGTTGCGCTCTTGCTCTGGTTCTGAAAAGCTCGATAATTGGGTTTTCACCTTTGCATTTGGAGATTGTGAGGAGGAGAGCGTCTTCCCAACGTCCTCTGATTTTGCCGCGACAAGAAGACCTTTCTGTTCTCCCAAGGTTGAATCAGTCGATGACGCGCTTGCCCCAATCGCAGATGACGTCGCAGTCTTCTCAGGCAAATTTACTTCCGATGAGGATAATTGGGTGGCAATGGCATGCTTTATCGCCACAGGACTTGTGGACACAGAACCTCGCGGTAAGCGCCGACGGTATCGCGGGTTTGCTGAGGGTTCACTCGCATTCGGCGCAGGATTGTCAGGCTGAATCGCACTGTCATTTTCTCCAATACCATCGGATCGGCCGATGGGAGATGAGCTCTCGCCATCACCACTACTCACCGCGACACCCTCACATTGAGCCGGCACTTCATCATGACGTATCGCGCTTACCGTTGGCATGGGTGAGAGAGCTGTCGGATCACTCTGCTTCTGCTCATATTTCGATGATAAGAAACGCCGCTCGGATTCCAAGAAACGAGTTGCGTATTCCAAGTGTTGCTCGACCTCCTTAGCGCAAACCAAAGTGGCAGACGAGCGTTTAGACCCTACCGGCGATAATTTTTCCACCGTATTTGTTGGGCCGTATTTCAACTTCCGCAAAGACAACTGCTTCCTCCTAATCTGGGAGACAAAGACGTCATCACCCAATTTGGCCAGAAGGGTGTCTTCCAGGCTTTGAAGGCCAGCTATGTATCTGCATAACTCCAGGCTCTTGTCGTCCAAGATATTGGATAATTCAGTCAGAACCTCTTGGAGCTTCCTGACTCTGCTGGTGTCGACAGCAAAGATTTTCGCGATGCTGCTAGGTCGCTCTCTAAACAACGGAGCGAGCTCATTAGAAAGAGCCACAGCATAGTAGATGAGACCAAGGTCTATGTCTGGTGTGTAATTGTCGGCTTCCATCTCCTGTGAATCAAGGCGATTGTGCAATAGCCATTTGAAGAACCATTCCAGCGTTGAAAAGGAGAACACACAACACCACTGGAAAAAGGCGCGTCTCCGCACTTGGACGTCACAATTCGTTTCAAAGTCCAGCTTTGATTGCAAAAGCATGTACATCACTTTCCCCACAGAATTCAATGCTGCGTCAATGACTGGCTTGTGGCACACACCCATGAGTTGATCGTTCTCGCACATCACTCTTGACCTCAGAATCAGACAGTCCATATACTGAAGTACAGGGTACCAGGGTAATGGCGGTGAACGCGCAACAGGGAGCAATGTCTCTCGAACAGCACATTGCGACCGATACCAATCAAGGGTTAGCAGCAGCTCGAACGCCTTGATGACAAAGAAAAATGCGTTTGGCTGGTTGTCCTCTTCTTTCGTGCCAGCCATCGACTCCCTGGCACAGCAATCAAACACAATTGTCGTCAACGTTTGCACCAAGCCCGCGGGCACCAACAACCTACTCCGAGCTATCTCGAGGCATCCATAAGTTACATACAAAGAAACCACAGTCTGCGCGCCCGACACTCCGCAGCTCTTGCTACTCTGCTTGCACGCGTCCTTCAGTAGCTTGAGTAGCCTTTCGCCCGGTATCCTGCCGAGCAGCTGCGCAACCTTGACTGCCGTTGCCCTGCGCTCCTTAGCGGTGTTGAGCGGGAACGCATCGTCGCTGAGATTGGACACTAGTTTCAGCTCAGCGTGCAACGCCCGCACGACCTGCGCACCGTTGAACCTCTCCCACGCCGCCCACACCAGCCAGTCCTTGGACGTGAGCTCGCATTCGACTGGTTCGTACAGCTTTTTCGCCATTGCCGCAGCAGCGACGTTCTCTGCCTCCGTACTCCCATCGCCACCCGTGGCCAGTGCGAACGCATGGTCCTCCGCACTCCCACTCACATTCACATCCGCACTTTGCGTTGCGTCAGAGTTTGTGTTGTTTCCACTTGCATTGGCGGTAACCACACCAGCCAGTGTGTCTTGTTGGTTCTCGGAAATGAAATCGGCGTTGTGGCTTTGGCTGACATTCACATTCACATTCGCATTCGCATTCGCATTCACATTCGCATTCGCATTCGCATCGACATCGACATGTTTGACATTGACAAGTCCAGCTGCAGTGTCCGTAGGGTTTTGTGCTATGACATCATTGGGTCTCTGCCGTTTCGCCCCACCACCTTTCACGTAACTCTTCATCCGCGAACGCAATTCCCTTTTGAGCTCATTCCTCAAGTGCCCTCGTTCTTCGGCATTTTTCGCGAACTGTTCCTGGCCCACCTGCTGTCCTCGCGGACTCCTTCTCAGACCGTGGCCGTGGCTCCTTTCCGTTGTACTGGGAACACCGGGAATTGCGGCGTCCCCCACACCTGTGCTACCTGTGGGGCGCGTACCCTCAGCGCTTGTGGGGCCGCTTCCTTCTTCATCGTCGTCGATGGACAGGTCCACCACCTCGCGTCCCATCCCCACACCTGTGCGGCCAGAAGTAAGAGAGAGAGAGAGAGAGAGAGCAGCTGTGGGGACAAAGCACTGATCTTACACCTTTTGCGTAGGTAATGGCTACCGGTACGCGAGTACCTGCGCGTTGGGAGGAGAAGGAGAAGTGGTCTCACAGAACCGGTAAGACTCGCTAAGACTCTTCACACAGCGTATTGAGATTCAAGAGTGACGCGTCTCGTAGCAGACCCAGCGTACCGTCTCCACCCCAGCCGCATAGGGAGACTCTATTTGGCTGAGTAGTTTCATTTTGAATCATTGAACCATATAAGTGGCGAGGAGTCACGGGGTTTCGTATTGCCTGCACGTGCCCTGAATCCCCCCCCGCTCACGGATGCTCACTGACAGTGAGTGTGAGAGAGAAACAGAGACACAGACACAGACACACAGAGAGAGAGAGAGTGAGTGAAAGAAAGATAGACTCTTGAAAAAGTGACTTGCGGGAAGCGCCTTCCCCTCACACTCTCACACTCTCACACTCTCACACTCTCACACTCTCACTCGCAAACTGTGTCAAACCTGTGGGAGCTGTGGGAGCGCCAGTTACCGTACCCCATGTATGCGACTCTGCACTCGGCAGCCAACTTGCACCCCGCGGATAGAAAACAGAAAATAGAAACTAGAAAATAGAAAATAGGAAGCAGAAAATAGGAAATAGAAAAGCACTGAGGCGCTGAGACGGAGACGGAGAGTACGCCGGCGAATTTGATTTGGACGCGGGGACTCATCGGCGTATGTATGTGTATGTATGTGTGTGTATGTGTTTGTGTTTGTGTATGTGTTTGTTGTGTGTGGGGTGAACTCTAACTCGGCGAGTTTTGGTGTGGGCAGGACAGTGAATTTTTAAGGTTTAGTTGGTGGAAAGGTGCGTTCGTTGTTGTGAAAAGCTTTGCTTTTGGACGGCGCTTGACGGACTGCTTTTGGCGATTGGCGATTGGCGATTGTTGATTCATTTGGGCTGCGAGCGAGGACGCTGCAGGTGGCGTACGCGGGATGCGCGAGGACAGAATGGGCGGGCGGCTGAGGCGCGGGGTCTGGGCTGGGATCATTTGCGTTGGGCTGGCCATGGCTGCCCTGATGGCGAGGCATGGTCGAGTGGATCTTGGCAGTGGGCTACTTGTCGACGACGTAGAAACGTCGATAGACCACGTCGCCATCGTTCAAGTGGCCAATTTGCCTGTGAAACGTAAAGCCCACGCGCTGGACGACTCGCGCAACAAACCTCGAAGCACCAAAGAGTACGTCATGGACTCCCTAGACGCCCTCGGGAATGCTGCGCTGAGGTACTTGAAAGTTTCCAGCGAGCCTAGCGATCAAGACGAGCCAATGGCCTGCTCGGCGTGCTCCATGGTGCCGTTCTGGATCGAGCCTGAATGTGCTGCGATTTGCCGACAAGCGGATGCCCATGGGAGAAAGCGCATGGCGAAATGCTGGCTGTGCTCTCACTGGGCCGTCAAATTTACCAGCACGAAGAGTGTTGGTGGATCGGAGTCCTCCGCGAACCCGCGCGACGATGCCGCCCTGATATTGCAGCTCCCTGTCCTCGACCATGTCATCGCGCTTGCCTCCGCACTCTTTACCGAGGACCTCGAATTCATCGAGCGAAGCTCTCAGCCCGAGACCGGGGACAAGCAAAATGTTGGGCGCGATGTGGTGGCCCAGATCGAAAAGGAGGTCCTGGCACTGGACCTTTTACTCGGAAACGGGTGGCAAGCCGGGAAAGTGACCACCGGTGGCGGAGGGGGTCTTGGCGTTCAGTTTATCTGCGGCGGCATTCTACGCCTGTCTTTGGGTGGGGGAGGCGGCCAAGGCTTCTCTGCCACAGCCAAGATGGACAAGAGCGAAGCTCGCGAGGACTTCTCCTTTGGAGGCGGCCGCGGAGGCGGCTTTCAGCTTTACTCTGCAGAAGGCGAGGAGATCCTGTCCTTTGGCGGCGGCGGCGGCGGAGGGGTGGAGTCCTCTGTCCGCGAAGACGACATGATGATGAACATGTCTTTTGGAATGAAGCCGGACACTGCGCAGCAGAACGTCCTTCTTACGGCTGAGCTTTTGGAGAGCCTCCGAAAAGATCTGATAGAATGTTCGCGGAAAGGCGAGCTCGAGGTAGTGGGTGGCGGGGGAATCGGTGGAGGCCGAGACAAAGATGGTCAATCTGTGTCCAGCTCTGCGGTCGGTTTTACATACGCTCTCTTCAGCAATCCGTGTCCAGTCGCCTGCCTTGACGAAAACACGCTGGCTCCTAAAAACGTTGCCGGTGCCAACGAAACTTCTACGGACGCTGCAGAGAAAGCCTTATTGAGCAGCGGGGCCGAGTCTAGCGACACCCACGACTGCAGATACGATGAAATGCGCAACACTACCTCATTGTGCGTCTCGCATTGTAATGACAAGCCATACGGAACGTGCCTCTGTCCGTGCTTTCGTGCCTCGTTTCTCGCAGCTGACTGTGTGTGGGCACAGAATATGTCGTGCTCTATTTCAAGCCCTCCAGCCACGCCAAACTAATTTATTTATTTTAACAACCGCATGAAATTTCCGCACTCCAGGGTCCCGCCAGTTTTCCCAGGGTTTCTCTCGCTCGCCATGCGAAATTGCAAGAACCAAGCACCAAAGTCGCGCCGTGCAGTCGTTCCAACAAGACTTGTACTCGATAGAACAGCCTCTCGTAAGCAGAACTCCATTCGGCACCACGACCATGTCCTCGAAAGCAGCCCTGTAGGATCTAAATGCAACCGCGCCACGATTCTTCTTGCTACCGAGATTGTATACACCTGCCTTTCTCAGTACCATCTACGACAACATGATTCGCCCAGTTCTCGCGTCCAAATCCGCTACAAAGTCGGACAGTCCCCAGCCAACTCCAACTCCACACGATTCCCCATGTTTCTCCATCCCGTCTTCCACCCATCAACATCTACACGCAGTGCGGGGACGTTGCAAACGACCGCTTGGCTTTGACTACTGTCAATCGAAACTGGAGTTGTTGCAACTGAGACCGAAACTGAAGCCGAAACTGAAAGTTGAAATTGCATTGCATTCCATCTCATCGCATCGCATCGCCTCTGACTTATCAATCACTCCATTCCTTTGCATTTGTTTCGAAATGTGGAATGTGGAATGTGGAATGTGGAATGTGTGGAATGTGGAAAACATCGGAAAACAATGACTAACTTACTCACTACCAACAACGAGTACACGCTCGCACTGGCAGTACAGGTCCATACAGGTCCCGCAACAGTCAATACCCTCGCGCTATGCCAGCGTTACGTTGCAACAGTCGCCAACTTGAACTAATTACCCAAACTTGGCTGTGCATTCTGTGCGTACTCACAGTCAGGATTCGCGTGCACTCGCGTACTGTTCGTGGTGGCGTTGCATGTTTGCTTGTCTGCAAGCTGGCCGCCAAAAGCTGTCAAAGCTGTCAAAGGTGTGCGAATTCGAGCGAAAGTAGTGCGCGATGGACTCACCGCGCTACGAGGAGGCGCGGGAGAGGCGCTGGAAGTCGAAAGTGCGAAGCGACGCAGTGTGGGCCACGAGCGCGGAGCTGATGTACAAGAGCGGCATGGCGGGCATTGCACGGAAGGACGCGTGGACGCAAGCTTTGGCTGGGTTTGATGCGACGCTCGGTCTTAGCTTGAGCGCCGCCATGGAAGGGAAAATGAAGCACGATGCGCATGAAAAGGAGCTGGCGATTAGCAAGGACTGTGCGAAACTGGGGACGGAAGCCAAGCTCAAGGCGTTCGAGCTGCGCATGCAACAACTCAGCGAAACTGTGGACTTGTCTTTGGCCGCCATGCAGATCAGAGAAGAGGAAAATGCGCAATCTATCGTGGACCGCCAAAGAGAACTAGATGCGCAACTCTTGCAGCACTGCGCCGTATACGCCGCCATTTTGGAACGCGAATGCGAGCTGCTAGATGCAGCTCTTCTTGACCAGGCAGCCCAGCAGGAACGCCAAACCCGCGAGCTCCGGAGGAGCTTCGAGCTCGAAGAATTTGCACTGCATCTGGAGTACGAGACCAACCAGCGGATACGCCTCTCCAGACTACCCAAGGAGAATCCTCAGTTCATGCGCTGCCGCCGCGCTGCCTGCGATAATGTCCGTTCTGACTTCTTCTCGCCAGGGTCGAATTACGTCGGCGTGGAGGTCCAGGACGTCTTCAAAATCGAAAACAGGCCCATGCTGCGGAAATTTCAGCAGAGAGCGGCAAATTTGAAGCCTGGCGCAGTGAAGGGCTTGTTTTGTGCAGTTCCGGAAGAGTCTCTCGAACGGCTTGTTGTGGATGGGGTCAGAAACCTAAGCCCAGAGACCCGA
Source organism: Parietichytrium sp. I65-24A (assembly GCA_012862575.1). Lineage (NCBI taxonomy): Eukaryota > Bigyra > Thraustochytrida > Thraustochytriidae > Parietichytrium > Parietichytrium sp. I65-24A. The sequence goes on from BLSF01000022.1 coordinate 483,409, forward strand.
TCCGACCTGTTTTCACGCTCGAGGTCAGTGCCTTCGAGCATTCTCTCCAAACACAATCTTCATGGGAGCAAGGCGGTCTCTTCCCTGGGCTTTGCAGAGGCCAAGTACAGCCAGAGTATGCCCGTTCCATTCCCGACTACATTTTCCAGATTCTCTACGCTGGAGCAAGATCGTGCGTCAATCGCCCTTCACCCAGCAGAGCAAGAGCTTCCCTCGCAGTATGTCGCCCTCAGCCGCGTCATTATCGGTGAAGTCTTCCAGACGAGCAGCGAGTACAGGGGCTTCCCTTCCATTGACGCTGCATTTGGAGGTAGAAACAAGTTTGATTCCATGTACAGCTCCGGTCAAGACGAGTACCTGATTCTGAACAAAGACAATGTGCTTCCGGAGTTTATTGTAAAGATCCGATACATTCCGAACCCGGCGATCGTCTCACCAGCCGGCACCTCCGATGGATCGAAAACGTCCAGCACAACGAATCACGTCTTGCCCGTCAATTTGTCTTCCCCGCTGCTGAACCCCGCACTGTGTCCAATGTCGTCGGACCCTGCAACTAGATTTTTACCCAGGTCCATAGCTGTGAGAGTTCCCGGCGATGAGTGCCTTCGGTCAGACGATGCCGAGAAGAAAGCCCGCCAGGCAGAAGCTGCTCGAGAGGCCGAGGAGCAAACTGACCAGGCCACCGTTCATCGAAACGCGCAACTTCAACGCGAGCAGATTTGGTCGCAAGTCGTCAATTTGTTAGTTCTGGCAAGCCGCACGGGTTCGACCCAGCCCGTTTCCGGAGAAGAGTGAATTTGGAATGCTACTGAAATGAAACACCCTTGACACTGAAATTGTATTATACAAATAGATACGCACGCAACTTTTGTCACGCAAAGCATGGTGGAAACGGAACATCTCCAATCGATGGTGGTGAAAGAAAGCTGGAGGAAGGATTTCAGTCTGAGATAAAGACTTTTGTATTTTATTTGTAGCCATCCTAATTCTAGTCGTTTGCCAAGCCGACCTGCGACCAAAGGATGCCTTGCTTTAGAATGTGCATCAAGTCCCGCTTCGCTTCTGGGTTTGTGTGCGCATGTACAAGCGCACGTATGGTAGTAGTTTCGTAGTTTTAAAATCAGAGGTTCCTGTTACAGTTAATGGCAGACTCTTCGCAACAATTTAGCGTCAAGACGTTTTGCAGCAACAATGCTGCTCAGTTCCCGTATCCACAAATGAGTTGGAAGCGCTTTCTAATCGTGCGAACAAAGGTGCAGAAATCGTTGGTCTCATTCAGTTGCGCGACCTGCTGCGAAAAGTCTCCAAGCGGTGGCTGGGACTCCTCCAAAAAGTATTTGTCGTTCTGATCAAGGTAGATTTTGACGTAGAAGGCTCTGTCCCAGTCGCTCGGGTCGACGTTCACGAAAGTCATTTTGAGCCTCTGCTGAGTGGTACGCTCAAACTCGAGCCCAAGCTTTTTGTACAGTTTTGCTCCGCGGGTAAGGAGATTGATCTGATAGTCTTGCTTCTCCTGCTCTTCACCGACCTTTCTTTCCGCTGCAAGGACTCGCTCAGTCACAGCGTTCTTCTCTGTCAACACCGTGTCCATCTCACTCGCAATCTTGGTTTCTTCCTCGCGGAGGTCGCCCAGAACCTCTTGTAAGTCGAGCACCTTCTTGCGCTCCGCGTCGAGTCCTGTGCCCAGCGCACAAGGTTAGAAAACTCTCTCTCTCTTTATATATATATATATATATTTCGCATTCTTCACGTTCTTTGGCCAACGTCAACTTACGAATGCTGTTCGTGTATCCAAGAGACACCAGCTCTTTGTGCTCCTCTGCCAGATCCAGAATCCTCCCTGCGGCATGAACACTTTTTCGTCAGCATAACCGAGCATCGTCACCCAGAAAAACCCACAAGCAACCTTTCCCGAACGCATATTAACGCATGCAAACTTTCACACACCACCCAACCTCCTGCTTTCCTCGCAAACTTCGCAAGCTTCGCAATGGCTCGGGCAGAGAGTGACCCAATGCCAAATCGAAACTCCCAAATGCGATTCCAAATCCATCAACTGTGCAGCCCCAGGCCAATAATTCACCAGGCCAATAATAATAATACTGAACCAAGCCAATAATACTGAACGAGGCCAATAATACTGAACGAGGCCAATAATTGTCCAACCTTGGCCATTTCACAATGGCAGAGCGCAAGATCGAGAGCCAACCAACTCACTTTTTACATCCGCCAGCCTATTGAGCGCCTCCAGCTCCTCATTCTGCGCGATATCCCTCTGCTCCTCGCACCACTTTCCCACTGCCTCCTTCTTCTCCTGCAGACCTTTCTGCAGCGCGCTCACCTTGCGCCGGAACTCATCTGCCACGCTCTCCGCGCCCATCTCTCCTCTCCCTTTCTCCTCCTGCCTGCCTGACTGACTGACTGACTGACTGACTGACTGACTGACTGACAGCGAGTGTGGTTCGCTTGTGAATCGCAACGCGCGAGGACGCTTTTGTTACTGTGGGGAGCGGTTGGGTTTGGGAGATCGAGAGAATATATTTATAGAGATGAGCACTGCAGAGAGGAGAGAGAAAGCGTTCCTCTGCGTTGCGCTACCTCTGTGACGCTTGAGAATGGCTTGAATGACTTGAAAAAGAGACCTGGTGGTTATGGCGATTTGGGTTCCGCAATTGAGTTCCGCAAATTTAAATTTTGGCGAAGGCACGTCCTATTCTACTGCTTTGTACGTTTAATTCTACGGAGAGGATTAAGTCTCCCTTATGGCAGTTTTAGCGTATCCCTCATTAGGCGATTGAGTAAGCAAGTATGAGACGGTTGTGAATGATTGATTTTCCAAGTTGCTACAGAAAATGTACACTTGAAATCATGCTTGAAATGTGCTTGAAATGCTTGTTCTTTGAGTGCTTTGAATTCTGTTTTCATTCATAATGTTCATGAAAGGCATTGAAAGACATGATTGATATGTGAATTTACGAAAACTTGAAGAATGCAAGGACAGCGCTGGAAAGTGAGACCGGCAAGAAGAGTGTCATTCTTTATGCCTCTCCTCTTCGCAGTCTGCTACATTCATCATGCCGCCGAGATGGAACGAGCTCTCGCAACTTGAGAACGAGGATTCTTGGCCGCGGCCTCCTCGAAGCGACCGTTCGAATGTATCTCAGGTGGCGAGCTGTGCCGCCGAGCGTTTAGAGCTGCTTTGACAAACTTTGAAATACTGTCGGTGAGTGGTCAATGAGCTTGTGGACGATAAACCGGAAAGCAAGACGCCGGTCGTCGTGTGGTCGGTTGCACGTGGCGAAGAAAAAACACTTTTTGTACGCTCAATTTGTTTCTTTTATTTATGTCATGTGCGGAATCTTTGTTGCGAGCGCGATCTTATTCCGGGCTTGTTGTAAGCTGCTGCAACCGCGAAGAGTTGCAGAATTGATTGTTTAGTATACGCGAGCAGCGGCCAGGGCAGCGGCCACGCCGACGACTGTAGACATGGAAAGCTCTGATGCTGCAGATGCGTCGAGATCATCGGATGTCGAAGTAGGCGCTGGAGTCTTGGAGCTCTCCGCCGAAAAGTAGATGTTTCCCTCCTCGTCGGTGAAGGAGGATTCCAAGAGCCTGCGAGAGCCTGCAGTCTCCACGTCCACCATAGCTCCAAGGTTTAGGGTCCAGACGAGCCCCGAATCCAGTCCAAGAGCTCTCTGGACCTGCTTGATCTTTGCAGCAATGATTGGGTTGGAAACGTCGGCGTCGAGAAGGGAAATGGTAACGATTACTTGAACGGTTCCGGTCTGGTTTTCCTCATCGATATCCATTACTGGGACCTGAATGCAAACGTCAGCCCCGATGCCAAACGCAGCCAGGGCGGCAAGTTTCGCAGCGAGTTGATCGCGAGTATTGCCAACTCTCTCTGCAAGACTTTCCAGTGTGCTGCGCACACACACTCCGGTCTGGAGCTCAGACTTCACGACGTCCGAGATGTTGAAGCGTCCGGCATTAGGAAACTGGGTCTTATTCACCTGTTCAAGTGCATCTGCAAGCGCCCCCGAGGTATTTAGTCCTGGAGTGATGATTTGCACCTCCAGGTCTGCAGTGGTAGTGACGGCTCCAACGACTTGCTCGCGGTCGACACTGAGCTGAAAGCTTGCGCCAAAGGTGACTTCCCCGCCGTCGTTAACATCCGGGTTGTCGAGATCGGCAGTGAACATGAAGGTGCAGTCCACCGACCATGGGTATTGGTAAGCCTCGATTGTGCAGCTGGAGTTCTTACTGAGCTCAATCGTCGTGTTACTGTTTCTCCCGATGGTTGCCGTTGCGGACTTGGCCAGCTCCACGGTGGTGCCAGCATTGGTGGACGCGGCAAATGCCAAGGTCGCTAATGGGAGCGCGCAAGAGAGCTTCATTCTTGATTGACTTTTTCCGTTCGTTTGTTCTTCTCTGCTTTGCTTCGCTGTGCTCTGCTCTGCAAGTTTTGCTTTGCTTTTCCTTTTTCTTCTCGTCTTTGCTGTTGAGGTTTTGCTGCGAGCTGGAATCGACAGTTTTGTCAAGCGCTTGCCGTGACGAAGGCCAACTTTTCTTCCGCAGCCCTCGATAATTCCTTGCGCAATGTGTTCACTTTCCAGAGCGTCATCCCACCTCCTCACAATTTACTGTCAAACGCCCAGCGCTGGGATCGTGCAAAGATAACCCACCTTCTATTTCTTGCATCAAGACCTCTTGTAAAGAAACAATTTTGTTTCACTCAGTGGCTCTTGCAAAGTTGGCGATCACACTTCCGAGCTGGACGCTCCCGTGCATGTCCCAGAAACAGTAGGAGACAAACTTGAGCAAGAAGCCATTTCTCAAACCGCCCTCAGTCTTTAAGTTTGCCACACATGAACTAATGGTAAGATTTTCAACGTCCAACTTATTCTCACATCCTTTGCCTGAAACAAAGATCAGCAACAAATTGCATCAGCAAGTCCAGAAGCTAGAACAAAACCTCGTCTCAATGCACCCTTCGCCTCACTGGAGGTACACACCGTTCAACGAGCAGCGCCTTTTGGTACCAGCACCGGCAATAATTTTGCCAGTCAAAGCAACGGGTGCACTCGCTTCTTCACTGTCAATAACTTGAGTTAACTCTCCGACGCTGTGCACATCAGCATCAGTCCTCCTGACGTCCGAATGACTACTGTATCGCGTGCCAACTTGCTTGCGCCATGATTCGCCACCTACGGACGCTTGAAGATATATTTATTTTTCAAACCAGCAAAGCTTTTGTTTCATACGGCATGATCTCCCCCATCGTTGTTGAAAATTCAACTTTCTAACTGTAAATCTTAACTTTTCAATCACTCCAAAACAATTATCACTCCGAGATTAGATTTTGCTCCGGACTGCTAATGAAGTCTTAGCTTTACTGTACATTGCACGCTCACGTGCATCTGTAGAGTCCAATAAGACTCAACTACCTGCGTATGCGAACCCTTCACGACGGCTCTCTTTCGAAAGAAGGCGGCTCCCCAAAGAAGAAATGGAAACGCAGGAATCTTAATGATGCTGTAAAAAGGACTAATCAGGGCCCACTGCGCGGTGCCGGTAAGAGAAGGGTGGTTCGACGAGGGACTGCGTATACAAGACCCGGTATCTTGGAAGCAACATTCTTCACTGAGCTCTTAGATATGTCCAAGGGTGTGCGGGGGACCGACCCTTCTGTAATTTATTGTATCCAAATCCTTATCCCAACATCCAAAAATAAATACAAACTTGATTGCACATAACAACAGCATCCCAGTTGACGACTCCACGACTTTGAAACTCGAACTAAGTAACTTTTAAAACGTTTTCAAACTCAAGCCGGACCAAGTTCTGCCCAACAAAACCAACAAAACAAGAACAATATCCGCTCCGCTACAGCTTTAGCTTCAGAGTACTACCGTTACCACCTTTGCCTGAAGGTTCAAACAAGTTCAAACTTTCAAAGGTTTCAATCTTGAAGAAATTCTAACATTCTAAAATTCTAAAAACGAAAATTTGACCAGGTGTGTAAAAGTGTACTCGAGTACCAGGTGGCGTACGAAGTGTGAGTGGTGAGTGCGGGCCACTGCCTCTGCGAGAGTGTCTGCAATCACCTGCGAAAAATTACCTGCGGACTCGGTTCCAGGCTATCGTTCTTCAGACAGCGAAGAAGAAGAAGAAGAAGAAGAAGATGGCCCAGACGCAGCTGCAAGAGATGCGGAAGTGTTAGTTACTGAATACAAAACATGTATGCGCAGAAAGCGCAAGCCCGCCACTGTAACAGGAACAATCGCCCAACTGCAAAGTGATAATGCCCATGACGAGAACGATGAAGACAAAGACAAAGCCGAAGAGGTTCGGCTCCTAGTGTAAGTAGCAATCGTGGAAAAAGCAGATCAGGGCAGAACGCGGACTCGGCTGGAGCAAGACCGAACAGCTCCGGATCATTCTAAAATCGGTTTTGCTGGTGCAAGGCCTGCCGTTATTTGGCGGCCGCGGGAACCATAGATGTGGAACCAAACGCTTTGAAAGTTGTCATTGAATCAAATTCAATGGTTCTTCTCGCTCGCCCTCGTCCTTGCCCAACAAAACAAATCTCTTCTTAGATTGCAACGTTTTGAACAATCGTGTACAAGATCTGTCAAATGTTCAACGTTCAACCCACAGTCTCAAACAACAAAAACCAGAATCCAGAATTCACTGTCAGGCAAACACTTCATCCCTCCAACCTAACCTATGCTGACCTACCCTACCCCACTCGATACGTTCGTGAACTGTACGCGAACAGTTCGTTTGTACGCGCCTCTGCTCGCCAAGATCGCCAGGCGTCTCTCGAATAGTAGGACCCCGTCACTCAAAACATTATCAAAACGTGCCATTCACCGAGGGTTCACTTGCATGTGCGGGGAAGTGAAGGTCTGTCCTCGCGGCAAATTGGAGCACAAGCATACACACACATACAGATTCACTCTAAAAGTGTCTAAAGTGTCAGTGGGTTTGGGCATTTGCAAGATTCGCAAGTGACGAATTGACACAGAGTTCGCTGCGAACAAGGGAAAGAAAGGGTTGTTTACAGTCTTTACAGACTTTACAGTCTTTACAGTCTTTGCAGGTTACAGTGGAAAGCAAGATACAAAGCAAAGTGGATTTGAGTTGTTGCTGGAGCCGGAAGACGTCGAACGTTGGCTGGGAAAATGGGATCAGAGGATAGGAAGATGGAGCTGACCTGGGAGGAGATGGAACGTATAGAGCTGGCGAGAATGTGGGAAATGAGTAGGTTGAGAAAAGGCGCAGGAGCAGCTTGTATCGTGGCAGGAACCGTCATGCTCTGCGCAAGCGAAAATGGACGCCAGGTTGGCAAAGCTGCAGCAAAGAATTTGATTCGAGCAGACGTTCTCGGGGCCGCGGCACTCACTGCTGGGGCGGCATGTCTGCTGCCCATGATGAAATCTGCTCCGCGGCCTGTCATTGGCCTGTCTCCGACTCACAGCAGGGCCACCGCAGATATGGATCGCACATCGCAGCTGGAATTCAAGGTGCTGAACAACCGCTGGGCAGTGGAAATGGAGGAGATGGAGGACCAGGTCGGATTCAGGCCCTTCTACTTTCCAGCGCATCTCCAAAAGCTCTTTACTGAGACTCGCTCCAAAGAGCGACGAGAGCGCAGAAACAAGCTTCTCCGTAAGGAAGAGGAGCTCGACAATCTCGTTAGGGAAGGACTGACCGGGGGAGAGCTGACTACTAGGGACCTCCTGCACAAATTGAGCAAGCGGGTGTATGTGGTAGACTTTGCTGACTACGACTACGCCGTTCCGGTCGACGAAGCTGGGGGCGCACGAGTGGACCGCCCGATGCCAGAGTCCACACCAGATTGGGTAGGATATCTCCGCGATGCGGTATCGTTTTTGTGCCGCACCGCAAGCAGATTCGATGAGGTGATCATTCGTTTGTCATCTCCCGGAGGCACGGTCAGTGAGTACGGTCTCGCTGCTGCGCAGCTCAACAGGCTGCGAAAAGCCGGCGTGCAAGTGACGGTTTGTATAGACACTATTGCTGCATCCGGTGGCTACCTCATGGCCGCCTGCGCCGACCAGATCGTCGCTGCTCCATTTGCCTTGGTGGGATCGATCGGTGTGGTGTCCGAAATGCCGAACTTTCATCGTGTTCTGGACAAGTATGACATCGACTACTTGTTGTTCACCGCAGGAGAATACAAGAGGACTGTACACTCGTTTGCGGAAAACACACAAGAAGGGATTGACAAGTTCAAGGAGGAGCTCAACGACATGCACACGGCATTCAAAGACCACATTCTGGAATTCCGGGGGAAAGACAGAGTGAAGGATATTTCCCGCGTGTCTACCGGTGAGGCATGGCTTGCGAGCCAAGCAAAAGAGCATGGCCTCGTTGACTTGCTCATGAGCTCCGACGAGTACCTTGACATGAAGGAAAAGGAAGGGTTCGACTTGATTCAAATCTCTTTGCGCTCTTCCAGCAGGTCGAATATCTCAAGCTATCTTTGGGATCTCCTTGATTTTCCGGGCCTGCTACAAAGGTCATGGACCACAGTCAAGCGTGATTTGAAAGCATTCGCCGACGCCAATCTACGGCCCGGAGGAAGACACCTTTTTGCAAAGCTCTAGAGCAGAGGACTCTGCATTTCTCTCTCTGCTGCGCGCTTGAAAGGCAACGAGTGGTGCACACCACCCCACCATCGCGTCGCATTTTCTGAATGTGTGTGTAAATAGTTGGATCAAGCATAATTGTCTGATTGACGAACAGTATTTTTTTTTCTCCGTTGTACTGAAAAGGTAAATTAAAAAACAATGAATAGTCGGGACAAGATCCCGATCTCCAAAGACGAAGGTGGGGAGCATTGACCTTGCTTTCACTCTTGGGGAATCCCTCCAAAGTCCACTGTCGATGAGGAGGAAAAGAAAAAAAAAAAAGATCAATCAATACATGTTTACGTTCATCTCAGTGCGTGGCTTCATGAGCTTTGCCATGTTTTTCAGCAGCAAGTCGTGAATCACAGCTAAACTGTTCCGAAGCTCTACAATGGTCAACCTGAGCATTTGCGCCTGTGCCTGGTCACACTCTATCAGCCCTTGTCTGTAGTCCAACACATCGCTGTGCTTGACCATCTTGTGCGCTAACCTCGCCCTCTGTTGGTGATATTTTGGCGTTGAGTCCAAAACCGTGAAGCCCGCGTCCTCCACTCGACTAATTTCTGCAATACACTCTTCTTGAACCGCCACCCCAAAGTTGTTCCCGTCCTCGATTCGCGGGATGTTGAGTTGAACCCAGGTCTTGATTGTGGTCAAGATCTCCAGGCCTTCCGTCACCTGGCCGCTGATGACCTTAATGGCACGCACCAGCGGGGCGTTCTGCTTCACCTCAGGAGGCGGCACCGCGGAAGGAGTTGCGTTCAGGTCATTTGCCTCAGACAGTTTGCGCTTCTTCGACCCGGAGCCGTCCTCCTCCTTCAAAATCTTCTCCTTCTCATCCAAACGCTCCCGAGTGTACTTTGCGAGAACCTCAACGCTTGGAACAATGTCCTCCTTCAGCCCAGCGTCCAAATCGTCGAAAACGCTCTGAAAAAGCCCTTCGATCTCCACCACCTTCTTTGGAAGATCCACGTTAATGGCATTTTGTGCATCATCCGCCATCTTATTCAAGAGCGACTCCAACGCTGCCGCCGACATTGTCTTTTCCAAGTTTCCAAATCACAACTCAGAACTCAGAATTCAGCTTCCTTTCTTTTTTCCAATCCCACTTTTCGCACTTTTCGAAGATGCTGCGCACGGCAATGATACTGATACTGATTACGAACAAATGCAATTCCTTCCAATCTTTGCAAATGCAAACTCGCCGTCAGCGCCACAGAGAGACAGAGAGACGGAGAGACACGAAGAGAGTCAACAAAGTTAAAACGAAAAGTCGAGGAGCAACGAGACAAAGTGACAAACAGAGAGAATACGGACGCCGAATGTACTACTGCACTGAATAATGTAAACCTTGGCCTTGGAGCCCTCTTCCGCGACTCGCACTTGGAGTGTCCTCGGATGCCTCGAAATTCGGAGAAAGACTTCTCCGCGCGGGTCTTCTGTGGCTCAAAACCTTGATTGACAAACATCAATCGAAAATGGCTGGCTGGATGGATCCTCGTCGCGTTTCCCGTAACGATGGCGTCTTTGTTTCTCTCTTTTGCGGCTGTGTTTAAGATACCTCGTCTCGTTGACGTCTTCGTTTAAAACGGAGATCTGTTCTCTGATCGCGAGGCTTCGTTTGCTCGTGAACAGCTCGTTGTTCGCGCAGAGCCTAGTCTATGTGTATAACTTGTGCTTATCCACCGCGTAGCTGTGATAATAGTAGTACTTAAGAAGGCTTTTCCAGGTGATGTGTGCGTGTGTGCAATTTGATTGATAGTGACAGTGACAATGAATCCTGAATCCTGAATCCTGAATTCTGAATTCTGAGTTTCTGAGTTTCTGAATTCTGATGTTTCAATTGATGAGTTTGTGAAGAAGGTCTTTGCCACTTTCGGAGATTGAGAGCGAATTGCGTCCGATTTGTGAGTTGCGAAGGATCTCGTGGCAGGTCGTCTGGCCGGGCAGCGATTTCGACGATTTCGACCCACCTTCGATCATCTTGACTGACCCATTCCTTCCTTCCTTCCTTCACTCTGTCACTCACTGTGAAAGGGCGCACGCTCCAGAAAAAAAGTGCAAGCATTGTATGCATTGACCTTATCTGGATACTGGATACTTTACGAGTAAACGAAAGTCCCGAAAATGACGAAATCAGACCATACGACGTGATACTTTCGTACCGGCCGTTTAGCCGATACATTACGAGCGGAGGGGGTCGTGAACGTGGCGCGTGGTGTGCTGCCCAAGTGCCCCGCTCGAAGCAATCAAAGAACGCCCAATACCTGCATCGGCCAAGAGGAAAAGAAACATGGGATAACACACTTTTGTCAATGACTTGCCTCATGATCTCGAATGTCGAATGTCAAATGAAAATTAGACCATGATCAGGGCAGGCGCCGGCCATTTCCCTCGCTTCTCACACACAGTTGGCGCTGATTTGGCCAAGTCAGAGCTTTTTCCCCAAGCCATTTCTCTTGCTGTTGGCGGTGGTTTGGCCAAGCCAACGCAACCACATGCCACTGCACTGCATGAGCATCTCCCAGCGAAAACGGATAATCTATTGTGCTTTGGGTTTGCCACGAGCACGCAGGGCGCGGCTTCATATTTGCGTGCGCTGTATGATGTCGCAGTACAACACTCACGCTTTTTTAACCGTACCAAAGGGTCTGAAAGGCGGCTTTTCTCCTCCTTCTTGTACTACTTATTATAGATCTCCGAGCACGCACGATCCACATCATCCCTCCCTTGATCCATCGAACCTGTGCAACGCAACAACGCAATAACGCAACCTTCCCTCTTTCCCTGCTATCCCTCGTAGACGTTGTAGAAGTTGTAAGCACGACTCAATTTCCGGCACGTTGTGCATCACCAGTGTAGAAAGGGTCACCTTGAGCGCCAAAGTTTACTGTTGAACACACAAGCAAGTAGGTCGTGGCCTTTTCCATTTATTTGAAAACATTCCATTTATTTTAATCTTAAAAAAATAATGTAAATGAAAAGATAAGGAAGAACACGCCAAACATCGCCAAACGCACACAAGGCTTTGGGCTTGGGCCATGTTCAAAAGTACTCAGTACACGTCGAGGTGAGAAATTCGGGTCAGAAGAACAACATGTTTAATGCGATTTACGGATTCAAGTGGAAAAGAGTAGCGGAGGGACAAATTGGGCAATCCATCCCCATCCGAGGAACAAGTGCCAAATCGCCCCGTTTCCCCCCTTCCGGCCCCCCTCCTCCTGGAAAGTAAAAACGCTATCCAAACGCCTGAAAGGTGAGGTGAGGTGAGTACAGCAAACACCATTCTGCGTGTGACATTGCCTCGGTTCGGTCGCGGCACATCACGCTTTGCCGCCCGAAGACATTTTCGCGGTTTGGAACACGCTCGATGATCGCAAGATATGTGGTGATCGGTTTGATCACGCTCGGAATTTGTCAAAGGACTCTCGGAGATGAAGATAGTAAATGGGAGATAGCATGGCAGACCTTGGACACTTGTCTGCTGTCCATGGCGACATGCAGAAGTTTCGAGGACGGCTCGCTGATGCTTGGGCGCCTCAACGAAGGGTCGTGCTTGGAGGCTGGCAACCACTGGAACCGTACCTTTGAAACATGGGAGGGCTTTCGAGATGCAGCTCTGGACAAATCGGCGAGCACGGATCTTGGCGTGGCGATGGTACAGCTTAAAAAGGAGGTCACACGGAACTCATTCTTCGCAAAGGTAGCTGAAAACGAAGATGATCTCCAGTTCCATCTCGGGGATTCCTTGTACTGTGCAGGCCAAAGCACGTTTGTTTTTGCGGAAGGGAGCTTAGAGTCCATCTCCTCATTTGCTCAAGATTTGGCGGAACTTGTATTCATCGTCCCGGATGCACTCAAGCGCTCGCCCTTTCTGGAACAGTATGAACGCACGCGTACTCGGGAGGGTCCACTCATGCGCCGAGTAAGACTTGCTCCTGGGGCGAGATCGAAAGCTGGAAGTACACTGAAAGTTTTGATGGAGCGGCACGCATCGAGGAGACGGCTCCTGGGAGAGGATGTGGTCAAGATGACTGACCTGCACTTGGAGTACCCGTTTCATGGCGAGCACGCCCATGCCAGAAAGCTGAGCAGCGAAGACATCATTGCAACCTCCCAAGACCGCGACGCGGAAGCGCTCGAGTGGCTGCTGGCAGAACCTGAGGTGGAGTGGGTAGAGCCCGTGATAGACTTTAGTCACACAAATATGGACGCTTTGCACGTTGTGCACACGGCAACCAACTTGGAGGGAAGTTCTTACGGAGCCCAGGATGGACTCTCGCCGTTATTCGACGCAGGGGTTCGGGGAGAAGGCCAAGTGGTTGCTGTGGGAGACACCGGACTGGACACGAACCACTGCTTCTTCAAAGGCTCGGGTGACATGACCAGGCAGGCCGGAATGCTGTATAACTATCCAAGCCATCGAAAACTTGTTCAATATTACGCTTTCGTTGATGGCATCGACTATTCTCCGCGCGGCCACGGAACCCACGTCTCCGGATCCATTGCTGGTTTCTCTCTGAGTAATGAGGCAACAAATGTCGGCACCCCTAACAACATGAAGGGAATGGCGCCGGACGCGAAACTCGCATTCTTCGATATCGGCAATGGGCAATCCTCGGCAGTCTTTCCCCCATCCGACCTTGCGTCGAGCATGTTCCCCTCTGCCTTCGACGCAGGTGCACGCATTCACAGCAATAGTTGGACTGGCCCACTAAACGCCTACACATCGGACTCCAGGTCGGTGGACACCTTCACATACGAGAATCAGGAAATGTTGGCCCTATTCTCCACGGGAAACGAAGGTCCGGGATTGACCGGAATTGGGTCAGTTGGAACACCTGCAACTTCTAAAAATGCTCTAGCTGTGGGGGCGAGCATGAATTCTGAGCGCACAATGAACATTGTGAGAAAGCCCTGCCTTCTAAAGCCATGCATAAACAACTTGGCTTCATTCAGCTCGAACGGCCCGACTTTCGACGGGCGGTTCAAGCCGGACATTGTCGCTCCAGGAAAGTACATTGGCTCCGCAGCGAGTGGCACAAGCTGTGACATGTCTTTTTTTCAGGGAACCAGCATGGCGACTCCCGTCACCGCCGGGAACGCTGCGCTAATCCGCCAATTCCTGATGGAAGGACGTTATCCGAACGGGGCAGCGGACTCGCTAACGGCTTTTCGGCCGATGGCAGCGCTTGTAAAGGGCATTTTAATCAATGGTGCGGACCTCTTGTCGGGGTCCTACGAAGATGAGTCCAGGTCAAGCTTGAGTGGCTCGACGCCCGATTTTAACCAAGGTTTCGGCCGCATTCACCTCACCAACAATATCTACGTGAACGGTAACACACAGGAAAGCTCTGTGTACCTGGATGGAAGCATCACGAACATGCCTATGATCTCAGAGACAGGCAATGCTGTCTCGTACACGTTTCAGGTGAAGCAAAATCCCACCAGAGACCTTCGGGTTACGTTGGTGTGGCACGACCCACCTGCAGCCCTGCAATCCACGGTGACCTTAATAAATGATCTTGACCTCCTCGTGACCGGTCCAGACGGAACCACGTACTTTCCAAACGGCGGGACGGAAGCAGATCGTGTCAACAATGTTGAGCACACGGTGGTTCCCAAGTCAGCACTCGCAGGTGGTGGCAATTGGACTTTTACAGTTGTAGGCGCCGCCATCAACGAGGGCGCACAGCCGTTCGCTCTGGTAGCCACACTCCCGCTTGTCTACGGGGTCGGCTCCCCTGGGTCGGTGATTCGCGAGGACGGAACTGAGCAAGACTTATTCCTCACAACCCCGGTAGAGACCGGTCCGAGCGCTGCAACGATTGCCATTATCTCTACGGCTTTTGTTCTGAGCGCTGGCTTGCTTGCATATATTTATAAGCGGAGGAATCAGCTCAACGTATCTGGCCGCTCACCGAAACACGCTGGCATCGTGTCTGTTGCGTCTTCTCAGAGCGCGAAATCGCAGATAAGTCCGTATCAAGCACAGCCCCATCACGGCGGTCAGCTCGGCGGCTATTCTAACTGGAACACAGGCACGAACAGTCGCTCGCGTGGACTGGAAGGCATGCTTTGATGCTCGGTGCCCTTATATTCTCTTTTCTTTTTATTCTGACTCCTGCAATGAGCTCCATCGAACACGGATGTCTTGGCTTGCTGAGCAAGATCCGACGTCATGGAGATGATTTGGGTTTCGTTGTATTCTTGTTAACATTATTCTTTTTTCTAATTTCCAAACCCGTGAAATGCTTTTTTGTGGTATGCATGTAAATATTATTCTTTGTTTTGGTTTCATTTTTGACTTGGGTCGTCTCTTTGGAACCCTGTCCCCTGTTTCTTTCGACGATTTTGAAGACCAAAACATGCATTTCAAAGTCGCAACTATCTCTTTCAGTACGTTGGCGTCGTTTGTGCGCTCTGAACTCTGCAGGTCCATGCTGCTTTTGTCTCGACTCGCATGCCTTTCAGTGAACACATCCCGTCATCGCATTCATTGCATATCATCGCATGGCATTGCATGAAAGCCTGTCGACGGGGGGAACGGATCCGTTCCGCAAAAGGTCTGCCATCTAAGTGATTCTAAGTGCCACGCACAACACGGGTGTTCGATGGACGACTCTTACTGAGATAAGCCTCCCAAAGCCTCAAATCCTAAGCTATCCCCACTTCCACAAAATGCACACCTGCCCCGAGGCTCAGAGCATCTCAGAGCTACCGAAGCAGGTGAACTGACGCAGGACGTCGCAGACTGAGGAGTTGGAGACTAACTCAAAATTAACAGCAAGCCGATACATCGGTACTCAGTACATGGATTCTGTCTCATTGAGATGATGACAAAATTAAAATCAGAATTCAGAATTCACTGTCAGAACATTCAGAACAGAAAATACGCCAACACCTCCAACAACTTTGTAGAATTTAGCAAGTCAGCAGCTAGCGGGGCTAGAGCTCCGCTGAACGAATTTACTGTTAGGTGACGCAACAAGCCGAGCCATCTTTTCGTGGTGGCAAGTGCGGCAAGCGATTAGCTGCAGTGCAAGCGATGCAAGCAGAGCCGTGCACTTGAAAGTTAAAGTTAACCTCTGTGTTTCGAATGCTGGGCTAGCTGGGCTCTGAACTTTTCTGAACTCTGTTTTCCGAAAGGACAAACAACACACCAAACAACCATGCCACGCGCATCAGTCAGGCATTCGTTTTCTCCAAGCTCAACATCTAACTCACCAAACACAGCCCAGCACAAACCGCACAAAATGCTATCAATTTCCGCCAACATGTCCACAATGTCCACAAATGTCCGTCTTGTCATTCTTGACATGCGGATAAACTATCCTATGCGCTACCTACACATTGGAGCTACTATGCGTAATAGTACTCACTAAGCTACTAGCTAGCTAGCTAGCTAGTAGAGGCTAAAGCTATGTACTTCCGAAGGTCTGTGACTTTTCTTCTCATTTCTTTCTTTCTTTCTTTTTCTCCTTCTCTCTCACACTCTCGTTTTGTCACCCAACTCCGAAGAGACAGAAGAGACACGAATACTAGTACTCACTACTCACTACTCAGTAGGTCTCAGCGCGTATTTCCGCGCTTGTTCCGTTTACCTTGGCGCGTCTCTGGGTGACGCAATTCAATGTATTTGCTTCACACCGAACCCGGCTGAAGAGACGATGCAAGCCGCCATCTTTTTTTCTATTCGACCCAGCCACTCCTACTCCATAACTAGGAGATTGGATAATACTGTGTAGCAACTGCGGCTCCCCGACTCCAGTTTCGCACGCCCTATAGCCCCCTCTCCTTAAGCACTCCCCAGAAGCTCTTACGCCGAAGGGGGGCATCGAGCATCCTTTTGCGAGGCTGTGCTACTAGCACGCGCCGTACTCACTGCTAACCAGGGCCGACTCCTCCGGTTTAGACTAGAAGATACTATCCCTCCGCTGGGTCCACTGTTTCCATTGTGAGGAGGAGCCGAGAAAGGGGTACGCGCTGGAGTCTTATCCTAAAAGCTAACTGTGAATAACAAGGCGGAACTTGGCGGTGTACAAAAGGGTCGCAAGGGAGTCCCTGCGGCGCGACTACTCGCGGGCGTAAGGCAGGGCGAGAGAGGTTCACAGACGGAGTGAGAGGAGAAGGAGGAGAACAAGAAGGAAAAGGAAAGCTAGCTAGCTAGCTAGCTGGGTGCTTCGTAAGAAGGGTGCGCGCGTACGCCTCTAAAGTGGGACGAGTGTGTAAGTTGGAACAATAACTTATGTGTTGAGGGAGAGGGCGTGTATGTGTATGTGTATGTGTTTGTGTGGGTATATATATATCGTATATATATATGTGTGGGTGTGTGTTTGTATATATATCAAGTGAGGCAGAAATGGCGAGCAAGAGAATGTGGAAATTGGAGACATGGATGGAGATGGCATCATGCGATTTCGCCATTTTGTCTGTCATGTGTCATGTGTCATGTGTCACGGTGGATGGGCGATGCGGCGGAATGGAACGTGATGAAGCTGCGATCGGATGATCGTCGGTTGAATTGTAAAAGTGAAAGAAGGCTTGCTAACCCTTGCGTGTTTGTTTTTAATTGACCAATTTTGAACTGGGACGGAAAATGTAGCCACGGCTCGGGTGTTTTGTTTCGCGACTTGGGGAAGCTTTCGACGCTGTCGATATAACGTGGAGGCGGGGTCAATTTTGCGGAATTTTGGGAGCTGATCGATACTTAGGAAAGGTGGTTGGTGGCAGAGAGTTTTCTTATCGAAGGAAAAGAAACGCTGAGGCGCTTGTCGGAGGGCCAAGTCGCGACCCGTTGGTGCGGGGAGTGCGGGGGGGGTTCGTTCACAATGCGCGCGATGCGGCTTGCCGCTTTACTCGCGGGCATAGTGGCAGCTTCGAAAGGGTGCGAAAGCGACGTAGACTGCTCGGATGGCCTCGTTTGCAGCCCGAACGGAGTGTGTGTCGCTGAACACTGTTTGAACGGTGTTTTAGACAGCACAGAGACGGATATTGACTGCGGTGGAGCTTCGTGCGAGCTGTGCCAGGTCGGCGAGTCGTGCGAGATAGACGCAGACTGTGAAAGCGGCGTGTGTGATGGTAACGAGGCAGTTTGTTTGCACGCCTCTTGCGCCAACGGTGTATTAGATGGTAATGAGACAGATGTGGACTGCGGCGGTCCGCTTTGTATGCCCTGCGAGGATCTGCTGGCGTGCGCGACTGGCGCAGATTGCGCGAGCGGCCTCTGTGACGGAGAGAGGTCCGTTTGCCTTCCTTTGACGTGCCGCGACGGCGTGTTGAACGGCAACGAGACAGACGTGGACTGTGGCGGCCCGGCTTGCGAGGCGTGCGAACTCGGGATGGACTGCAGGCAAAATAAGGACTGCGAGAGCGGCCTCTGCAACTCTGACCGCGGAGTATGCATGCCGCTTTCGTGCACTGACCATATATTGAACGGGAATGAGACGGACGTAGACTGCGGTGGCCCACTATGCGCGCCATGCGAGGCCCAGATGGAGTGTTTGAGCCACGAGGATTGTCTGAGCGGGATGTGCGATGGCAAGCGGGGGGTCTGCTTGGACGGTTCGTGCGCCGATGGGATTTTGAACGGCCAAGAATCCGACGTAGACTGCGGAGGCCCCGCCTGCCCGCCTTGCGAAGAGCGCAAGATGTGCAAGGGCGATGAAGACTGCGACAGCGATATCTGCTGTCCACATTTTAAAGTTTGTTTGGCGGAGTCCTGCCGCAATGGCAAGATGGATCAGAACGAAACAGACATTGATTGCGGAGGCGAAGGCTGCACTCCATGCCCTGCTGGGCAGGGGTGCGACAAGGACTTTGACTGTCTTTCGCAGAGGTGCGATTTGGAGTTTCGGCAAATTTGCCTGCCAACGTGGTGCTTCGATGGTAAGCAGGGTTTGAATGAGACTGACGTGGACTGTGGCGGGGAATTGTGCCCGCCTTGCCCGGATGGCGACCGCTGCGTCCGGGACCAAGATTGTGAGTCAGACCTCTGCGAGCCTGACTCGGGCAAGTGCTTACCGGCGTCTTGTGGAAATGGTCGCAAAGACTGGAATGAGACCGATGTGGATTGCGGTGGCCCGGATTGCCCGCCTTGTGAAGAGAAGGGGGCTTGTATATCCGACGGCGACTGTGCTGAAGGGTCTTGTGACCCTGACGCGGGCATTTGCGTTCGCATTGCCTGCACGAATGGCGTTCGCGATGGCAACGAGACAGACGTAGATTGCGGCGGCCCACATTGTCTGCCTTGCGCTCTCGGAGAGCGCTGCCTTGATGCTGAGGATTGCGTTGTCACTGAGTCCTCGTCGGGCAAACCTATCACCTGCGACTTGTCAAGACAGGTGTGCTCCTTCTTGTCGTGTATGGACGGAGTGTTGAACAATAACGAAACATCAGTGGACTGCGGCGGCCCGTTCTGCCCGCCTTGTGAGGCAGGAGAAGATTGTGCCTCCAACAGCGACTGCGAAAGTAACCACTGCAGCCCAGAGAGCGGGCTCTGTATGCCCAAGTCTTGCTTTGACGGGACTCTCAACGGCAATGAAACAGACGTTGATTGCGGCGGTGGCCTGTGCGCGCCATGCGCAGCAGGCAAAGACTGTGACCGTGCTACAGACTGCAAGAGCAGTATCTGTGACACCGAACAAGGCATTTGCTTGGATGCTTCGTGTGTTGACGGGCGAAAGAATGGTCTTGAGACCGACGTGGACTGCGGTGGTCCTACCTGCTCGAGGTGCGCAGATATGCAGTCATGTATGTCTCCTACGGACTGTGTCAGCGAGTCTTGCTGCGAGGAAAGGAGCATCTGTTTGCCTGTGCACTGCTCAAACTCTATCCTGGATGAGGAGTTTAATGAAACCGACGTGGATTGCGGTGGAAACATCTGTGGCCCGTGCCAAGATAATCTCATGTGTGAACGAGATTCAGACTGCAAGACCTCAGTTTGTGATCAGGCAGCCGGAAAATGCCTGGCTGCGTCATGTATGAACGGCGTTCTTGACGGTGAAGAGACCGAGGTGGATTGTGGTGGGTCGCTGTGCGCACCGTGCGAGATCGGAGGGGGCTGCGTTCTTGACCGTGACTGCGTGTCTGGTCTTTGTGGGGAGAACTTTTGGGGAAGCCAAGAGTCCTCCCTGGGCACGTGCCTCCCAAAGTCATGTTCTAATGGAGTCAAGGATTCTTTCGATGGGGAGGCTGAAACTGATGTGGATTGCGGGGGTGCTTACTGTCCGCCATGCCAAATTGGAAGGAGCTGCGCAGATGATGGTGATTGTATTTCTGGAGCTTGCGACGGCGACAAGGGTGTCTGCGTTTTGGCGTCATGCAGAAACAAGTTGCTTGACAAAAACGAGACTGACGTCGACTGTGGCGGGCCCGACTGCTTGCCCTGTGAAGACGGCCTCATGTGCGTACTTGGGACAGATTGTAACAGCCACCTTTGTGACGCTGCCGCTGGACGCTGCCTCAGCCAGTCGTGTGCAAACGGCATTTTGGATGGTAACGAAACCAGCGTCGATTGCGGTGGACCGATCTGCTTGCCTTGCGAGGACGGATTGGAGTGTATTTCAGATAGAGACTGCAAGTCTGAAAGGTGCAACGCAGAGTCTGGCCTTTGCATGCCCACCTCGTGCTTTGACAACGAGCTGAACGGAAACGAAACTGACATTGATTGCGGTGGATTGATGTGCCGTCGCTGTGCAGCCGGAATGGAGTGCGACTCGCACTCTGATTGCTTGAGTGGAATGTGCGACAGTAGTCTGGGGACTTGTTTGGCGTCAAGTTGCTCGGACGGTATTCAAAACGGATTTGAGTCTGATGTCGACTGTGGAGGCGAGCTCTGTGCGCAGTGCGACCTTGGGTTGAACTGTGTTTCTGACGCGGATTGCGAGTCGAGCGTGTGCTGCGATGTACATCATGTGTGCTTGCCGCGATCTTGCCGCAACGGAAAGCTGGACTTTAACGAGACCGACGTAGACTGCGGCGGTAATACATGCTCTCCTTGCGAAGTCGGCTTGACCTGCGACTTGGACCACGATTGCATAAGCGAGTCTTGTAATCAGGACAGGCAGCTCTGCATGCCCAAAACCTGCAATGACGGAAGGAAGAATGGAAATGAGACTGATGTTGACTGTGGTGGACCATATTGCGCCCCCTGTGCGGTGGGCGACCAGTGCATCTTCAACGCTGATTGCATCGCCGATGTCGCGTTTTGCGATTCTGCCCACGGAATTTGCTATCCACTCTCCTGCTCCAACATGCGCCAAGACGACGACGAAACTGATGTGGACTGTGGTGGTGAGAATTGCGCCCCATGCGAGGACGGCTCTGTTTGTGAGAGTGGATTAGATTGCGTCAGTGGCGCATGTGATCCAGACGCTGGAGTCTGTATCCCTCACACTTGTACAGATGGCATCGTGAATGGTGATGAAACCGACGTCGACTGCGGAGGGTCAAAGTGTGCTCCATGCCAGGTTGCGAACTACTGCCTCAAGGATAAAGACTGTGATAGCGGCCACTGCGACGATTTCCTCGGCAAGTGTATCCCAGCCTCATGCGTGGATGGCATTCTCAACTGGAACGAAACTGATGTAGATTGCGGTGGCCCTTTCTGTGCTCCTTGTAGCGACGGTGGCAACTGCCGCAATGTCAAGGACTGCGTTGCTCTCTGCAATGAGGAGAAGGAAATTTGCATGCCGTTCACCTGTACAGACGGTGTCCAAAATGGAAACGAAACCGACGTGGATTGTGGTGGCCCATTGTGTCCGTCATGCACTGGACTGCACCGCTGTGAGAGTAATAGGGACTGTTCCAGTGAGTTCTGCGACACCAGGCTTTTCCGGTGCATGCCTAGCGAGTGCAACGACCATACCGTTAGTGGCTCGAAGACAGATGTGGACTGTGGCGGGCCCGTTTGCAGTCCGTGTGAAGACGGCCTCAGTTGTCAGCGGGCTTCTGATTGTCTCAGCGGTGTGTGCGACGATCAATCGAAGCGATGCTTGCCAACAAGCTGCGCAGATAATATCATGAACGGCAACGAGACAGATGTGGATTGTGGGGGTGCTGATTGCTTGCCTTGCATCAAGACTGGCTCGAGCTGTCTCGAAGATCGCGACTGTGGTGCTCCAAATCACGAGTGCGACAGGGAGCTGGAAATCTGTCTTCCTCGATCCGTTATGGCTAGAAAGTTGGCACTTCTTCCAAAGTCTTGCACGAATGGGGTACAAGATGGAGACGAAACCGACATAGATTGCGGTGGCGTCTCATGTATGCCTTGCTCAAGCGCTGGCCTGACGTGCCGCGCAAATAGTGATTGTAGTGACGGGCTTACGTGCGACCCAAGTGCAAGTATTTGTGTAAAGTCCACTTGCAAGAACTCTCACCAGGACGGATTCGAAACGGACGTGGATTGCGGTGGATTGGAGTGCGCCCCTTGCGAAGATGGCCACACCTGCCAATCCGACGGGGATTGCTCGAGTAAACGTTGCGATGCGTCATCCAATATCTGTCTGAAGGGAACATGTTTTGACGGTGTACATAACAACAATGAATCCGACACTGACTGCGGCGGGGAGTGCGAACTAAAGTGTGGCGAAAAGCAGAGTTGTAATAGCATTTCGGACTGCGCGAAAGGCTTGTCTTGTAGCGAAAACGAGGCTCTCTGCCTCAAACCGCACTGCTCCAACGGAGTCCAGGATATGGATGAGACCGACACAGACTGTGGTGGGCTGTCATGCCAGCCATGCAATCGCCGCGCGGTATGCTCTGAAAATTCGGATTGCAAGTCTAACTTTTGCTCGCCCGTCCTATCTCTTTGTCTCCCACAGAGCTGTGGTAATGGTGTACAGGATGGCGCGGAGACAGATGTCGATTGTGGTGGCGAGTACTGTGCGGCATGCCCTGATCTTCGTGCTTGTCAGCAGAACTCGGATTGTATGGGGGATTCGTTCTGTTCTGCGGATGGAATGTGTCGCTCAGCATCTTGCACAAATCGTGTTCAAGATGGCCGTGAAACCGATGTGGACTGTGGAGGCGGCGACTGCCAACCTTGTGAAGGGGTTGGATCTTCGTCTTGCCTCGTGGATTCCGACTGCGCATCCGGTGCTTGTAGTGTCGAGGGTATTTGTATCGCCTGGTCTTGTCGGAACGGGGCAAAGGACGGCGAGGAGACCGATGTGGATTGTGGTGGCCCATTCTGTGTGGCGTGCGATAACGGGCTCGGCTGCTTAGACCATGATGACTGCTCTTCTGGATTTTGCGATCATGTGGTAGGCCAGTGCAAGAAACCAGCAGTCGAGGATGAATCAGTAGTGGACTGTACCGGCCGGAGAGTAACAAATAGGGACTGTGCTTCTAGAACGTACGGATACACCTCATGCGAACAACATTTGGATGACAGCATCTGCGATGACGGCCAATTCGTTAGTGACTCTGGAATTGAGCTCAATTTTAATTGCCCTGCATTTTCGTGTGACCGAGGAGCGTGCGGGGCGTGCCGGTCGCCCGGTGAGCCTCTCGCACTCCCTGGCGTCGACTACGCCAAATTGAATCAGACCCACTTTGAGACTTCTACTCAGTTGGAGAGGTATATGCGTTGGCAGGAGGCATATGCAAGTGAATACAATGGAGGTATCACCTCTATGAGGAATGAATTTTTCCTCTCTTCGAATAAGCTCTTCGATATCCGCCGTTACTCGCAGATTGACTTCTCGCTCTTGAACGATGTCGAAGGATTTGGTTTCGAATATGATATTCTCAACGCGCTCGACTTCACCAGCTTGCTGAAAGCAGAGTTTCTTTGCCCGCAGCGATTTGGTTGCCGCATTGCAACAGAGCTCGGCCCAGCTGTGGATGCTTTTGCTCAGGTCATCACGAGCTTTTATGACTTTAGCGCTATGGCAGATGTGCGATTAAGTGTGGACGGAAGCCCAGATAGCCACAACCTCTATCTCTTGGACGGCTTTTTTCTTGGCGGCCGCCCAGATCGAATTCAGCAACGGCTGACCATCACAGGTAGTCTTCGACTTGGGCGTCTGTCCGTTGTTGGCTATGGTGGTGTGCTCGACTTGAACGCCGCAGACGAAGTTCATGTCGAGCGAGGCATTGTCGTGCTGCCTGGTGGGCGTATCGAGCTTGGCGGGGCCGTGTCTCTCAGTGGGACCTCGTCGTCTTTCATCCTCAACTTTGGCGAAATACTGATCTCGGAATCCTCTGCCGCTCATTCTCGCGAGAGCGGCGAGGAATCTTTTTCTTCTGCTATCATTCCAGTGCTTGATCTCCAGAGCCTGTACAACTTTGGAACGCTCCGATTTGAGTCCTTCGCTGGATTGCAGATTTCAGACCGTCTGGAGATCACTCTTTTCCCACCATCCAATACTCTTTTCGAGGACGGCTCTACCGTGCACTGCACATCGGCTAGCGAACGCTGCACAATGAGAAACCTCGGAATCGTTGAAAGTCTTGGAACCGTATCCCTAGATGTCACCCTTGCCAACGAGCGTCTGGTCCACGTCCAAAAAGGGTCATTCGAGTGCGCATTCGGGATTGTGAACAAAGGGCTTGTTCTTGTGGATACCGGTGCGACAATTCGCGTGAGCTCCCGCGGAGTCTTTCAGAATTTTCCCCGGGCAGCCTCTGGCTTTGACATTCTTTTCGGCTCAAAAATGGAGGACCCCCAGGCGCCAAAGCGCAAACGACTTTCTCTCGCTCGAGACCTGGGCCGCCATTCGCTTATTGTCAGGGGCGGTCTCGTGGTACAAAAAGATTCCACCCTGTTGCTTTCGGATGACACTCTTGCAACTTTTGTCGGGCCATGCTCAATTGATCTTCAAACTGATTCGATCCTTTCTGTCGAGAAGCAAGCTGCGGTTTTCCTTGTCCCGGCTGCTGAAGGGAATCGCTGTGTGCAGAGAGGCCGGACTCCAAATCAGTTCAAGGGCTCTATTCATTTGCGCCAAGGTGGAGTGTTGGAGAGCTTTGTGCGCTCGGCATCTCAGTTCTCTTTGGAAGGGCCTATCCGGCTCGGGCAAGGTGGACAGTTTAGTGTCTTGGAGTTGATCGACGAAAAGTCCAAGCGAAGAATGCTAAGTACAGTGAATACCGGAGTGAGTGGGCCAGTTGCTACCACTGTCTTCAAGAACGACGTCTTTACCGACTCGGGCTTTCATGTGGCCAGAGGGCAGCGTCTAATTTTCAAAGGTAGACTTGTTGTGACTGGAGATGCAACTATCGATGGAGAACTTGTCATTGGCGGCACTGCTCTCTTTTCCGGGTTTGTGCAAAACAACGGAGTATTGAGTGTGAGTGAACAAGGCCGTGTTCTGAGCGTTTCTAAATATGGAGGCTCTGGGGAATTGCGCCTGGAAAACGGCGCACTTTTCCACTTTGTGGGAGATGCTGTGATAGAAGGTGATGTTTACAACGAGGGCAAGCTCTCGGTTGGTATGGATACAAAGGCTTCCGTGACTTCTTTTGAGCGCACTATGTTTAGTTACTCAAATTCGCGGGCCGGAATTCCTTGCCCTTTGCATAGTGAGCAAACTAGCTCCGTGTACAACTTAGACGTTCTTTTCCGCTCGTCGCTCTCACCGCAACTGAACTGGCGACTTCCCCTTCAAGTTTGTTCGACGACATCGATTGTAGATCTTGGGAATGAGCTCTCCGATCAGCTCTTGCTTGGATCGCTTGGTACATCCAAGCGCGGTCTCCAGGAGGATAGCAGCTCCCTGGGTCTAAGCTTCTCGCTCTCCGATGGTGGCCCAAGTCTTGAGCACTCCAGGTCTAGATCTCTCAGCGCACAAGGTATCCGAAATGGGGCATCTCTGATCATGTCTGTCAATGTCGGTCACGAAGCAGCTGTATCCCTCGCCTTTGCGGAAGCCAATAACGTCCTTTTGGACCTCCAACCAAGTGCAGCAGTCGACTTTCGTGGCAATCTTATTGATAGAGGAGGAATTTTTGTGGCTGAAGATGGTGATGTCGGCGTGTACGGATTTCGTAATCTGCTCGAACGCCCACTTGAGAATTTTGGCCGGATATATATCGGACCTGACGCTCAAATCGACGTCTCGGACGTATTGGAGAGCTCTGGAAACATCACCATCACTGGAAACGTGACCTTAAGCGAAGCAGCCGTTTTTTCCATGGATGTTTATTTAACTGGCTCTCTCACAATTACGGGAACCGGGAATGCAACTTTCGAGAGCACCTTCGATAACAAGGGTATCTTGAGCGTCTTGGAAGGCGGTAGTGTCGCATGCTTTGGGGTGAGCACTTTTGAAGCTGACAGTGTTACCCAAGTTGATGGTGACATCGAGTTGAGTTACGGCAGCTCTACGTCCATTGAGGGCGACTTTTCGGTCTCGGAAACTGGTACGCTAATTGTCGACGGGGCGCAACTCGATGTATTTAGTGCCTTTGTTTACTTGGAAGGTACAACCTATATCACTCGAAGTAGCATGGTTGTCATCGAGAATGGCGCTTCTGTGATAGTTGACGGGGAATTCTCTGTCGACGATGAATCCCAAGTGATTGTCGAGCCAGGCGGCACCCTCAAGCTCGAAGGCAACTCACTTTTTAGAAGTAACTCAAACGCTGATGTCGGGGGTCGTCGCGCACTTGGCCAATCAAAGCAAATCACGTTGCTCAATAAAGGAACTGTGAAAGCCGGACGAAACTCTGCAGTCACCTTTGACAACACGAACGTTGGTGGTGCCGGGTTCTTGAGTGCTCAGGAAGGTGCCACAGTTATGTGCAAAGGCTCCAAGCTTGATTTGGAAGGTGGAGTAGAGCTGCTGGGTACGTTGGGAGGGGAGTCTACGTGCGAGCTGAACTTTGGTGGGTCCAGTAGCGTGTCTGGTGTTGTTTCTCTTGGAAAAGAGACTGTGGTGATCGTCGAGGATCAAGTCATTCTTGATCGCGATGCCAAGTGGATAGCCGAAGGTTCTTTCTCGATTGCGCCGGGTGCTGTGTTCACAGCAAACGGAAAGCTCCGGTCTGTCCAGGCGGTGTTGAACAAGGGGACCCTCTCGATCGGTTCATCGCGGCACGAGCCAAGTGCGCTAGAAGGAGGATCGCTCTCCTCTGGGACGATTTCAGTCAGCGGTCATCTCCAACTGCAGGATATCAATGTCTTTGATGGCCCATTCATTGTTCAAGAGGGCGGTCACGTCGAATTGTTAGAGGACACTCAGGCGTCCGTGCGAAGCCTTCTCGATCACTCCGGCTCCATAGCGCTTGCTTCTGGCTCCGTGATTGGATGTCACTCGGCGCAATGCAGCTCCTCTACGGAGAGCTCTCTGAGTGGGATTGGCTCCGTCGTGGTGCATCCTGACGCCCAGTGGGTGCTTGAGGGGTCTGTGGACCTGGCAGAGGACCCGGTCTTCGAAAACGTAATGAATTGTTCTCTGGGAGGAGTCTTGGAAATTGGCGGACCAGCCAGCGTTGCTCCGCCGATCAACAATCACGGTGTCCTTCAGATCTCTACGGATGGAGACTTGAAATCGACTGGGGTCGTCAACGCGCGCGGTTCGGTTGTCGTTGATGGAGGTCTTCATCTGCGCGGTGTTGGGTCTTTTGACGGCCGCCTCGAAGGCTTTGGTATCGTCAATGTGGGAAATAAGAGTCGTGTGGACTTTCAAGGTGATGTCGCTCTTCAGGGGAGCCTGCGTTCCGAGCGTGGTAGCAACGTCACCATCTGGTCTGACAATGCTGTGCTTCAGGGTAGTGCTCACTTTGAAGGCAGCCTTCTTGTTACAACGATGGCTACGCTCGCAATCTCGTCCCCATCCTCGACTGTTGGGCGTGTTGCCAATTTCATTAGCGACGGGCTCTTCACTAACGATGGGTCTTTCATCATCGATACTTTTGCGAAGGTCGGGGGCACTTTCGAGTCCAACGGTAATTGCAGTATTCTCTCGCGTGGTAAGGTGCTTGTCATGGGCCAGTTTGATCTTCTTGAAGGGGAGCTCTCTTTGGAAGATGGTGAGCTGGAGGTTCACGCGGAGGGAGAAATGTTGCTAGACGGAACCTCCACAGTTGTTGGCTCTCCATTGTCGGTCTTGCAGCTTAGTGGTGCGATGAATGTAAATCGCGGGGCACTGATGGATCTGGGCGGTGTCTTCACTTCTTCCTCCAATGGCATTTTGACTGTGTCTGGTGGGCAGGTCAATCTCGGTGGGTCAGCTTCTGTGGAAGGATATGTCGACAACTACGGAACGTTGATTGTTAGCAATGCCGCGTCTCTGACTGGCAGTGGCCGCAATCTTGGAGCTTCTTTCGCAGATCTCAATTTGAGGGCAGGTTCTCACTTTGCTGTTAGGCCCGCCGCGACGGTTTCTATTACCGGGACACTAGATAGTGTCGGCGAGATCTTTTTGATGCCTCAGTCTGAACTGATCTTCGTCGAGGATAGTTCATCAAAGTTGCGGTTGTCTCCAACGGAGACGTACTCTCAACTACTCTCTCTGGGCACAATCACTGTGGAGCAGGATGCACTTCTGGAGTCGGAGGTCAATGCAGTGAATACCGGCGAATTGGATGTTCATGGTCACATGCGCCTCCTGGGAGGAACGATCTCGCTCACTGAAGATAAGGAAGATATCATTAGCAGAGTCCCTCAGTATCTTTCCCAGGATCTTGGAGCAATCTCGAATGATGACATTGGGGGAATGACAGTTCTTCGGGACGGGCGATTGAGTGGCTGGGCCCAAATTGACGGTGACGTTGTGCTAGACGGGGCGATTAGTCCTGGTGCCGACTCCAACACGGCCGGCGAGATGGTCATTCTTGGGGATCTTAAATCCCGCGCCTCCATGTCAGTGTTGGATGTCCGAGTATTGGACAGCCAAGATGGTTCCTCCATGCCTTCGTATGGTACTCTCCACGTTCAAGGTCGGATCACTGAGCCGATAGCTGTAACAGTGTCTTTACAAAGGTCTTATGGGGAATCTCTCAGGGTCACCCCTCTGGTCGGCGATCGCGCCCTGAGCGAGTTTGCCTCTATTAGCTCAGTGGTTGCTTCGGGGCCTTCACATTTGGAGCTAAGCGCAGAGGGCTTTACGGCCGCGACACTCGTCGATGGCGCACGACGAAGAGCTCTTCGTGTCGATGTTTCTATGGCGGGTGCACACGGGCCGATGCCTTTCAATGCGGATTTGATGTTTGGCAGGACTGATTCTGTCACTTCTTCTGAGATCCACGCCTTGGATGAAACTAGTACTCAAGAAAGCGACCTTTCCGATCTAGATGACTCGCTTTACATTGTGGAGATGTGGGTAGGTGGGCTTCGATACCCCGAAACTCTTCGCGATCGCAGATTCTTGGCTGTTATTGACAAGTTTCTTGGTATGTTCCCCACGATGTCGATCAGGCGAATGAACGCCATCCCTCCTCGACTGGAGGATCACGTCGTGAACGTCAGTTCGTCCGCCTCAAGACGTGCGCGATACAAGGAAGGGCAAGGCGGCAGTACTGCCGAGCTTCATCCCGGGGGTCTTCTATTCACGGTGAATCTCACCTGTTTCTCTAGTGTCGAGTGCAAGTCCTTTTGCGATGCATACCGCGCTACCGAAGCTCAAATGCACGCAGAACTTCTTGACCGTTCTCTCTCCGCAGGAGCAAGGGATCTTGCTCTCCGGCTTGGTAATGGTTGCTCACGCGCGGATTCGTACAGTAGCACAGAGGTGGAGCAATGGAGTCAAACGGTTTGTCTGACGGACGGGAAGGAGGGCACGTTCCACCAAGTCGGTGTGAAATGCGTTCACGAGTGCAAATGCCTCGCTCCAGAAGATTGCTCTTGTTTTATGGACAGCGGTAAGTGGGCTAGTTGCACATGTGGTCCGTTTTTAGCGGTGAAAGAGGAATTTAGTGCTGGGTCGCTGTCGAATGCCGGGACGGCTCGGCAAGAGCACACTTGTGCTGCAAACGGGATAGGCTCCGTCAAAGCAGGCACGCAATGCACATTTCCGTTCTTGTACCAAGGGGACCTTCATTACAATTGTGTTGGGACTGGATTTGGTGGCGATGGCTTTTGTGTGATCGGAGGCAAGCTGGCCGGCT
Organism: Parietichytrium sp. I65-24A; assembly: GCA_012862575.1. Lineage (NCBI taxonomy): Eukaryota > Bigyra > Thraustochytrida > Thraustochytriidae > Parietichytrium > Parietichytrium sp. I65-24A. The sequence goes on from BLSF01000022.1 coordinate 513,123, forward strand.
GCTCGTGTTCTCTCGCTGCAGCAAGAGGCCGTCAGATCGGGGGCGCTTCCGATTCCCTCAACGGAGTAAAACAGCGAGCATCGGTTGCCATCGCGGACATTACTGGGTGCTCAACGAATGGAATCGGAGTTGCCCCTGCAGGTGATTCATGTGTATTTCCTTTTGCATACAAAGGGAAGATGCATTTTCGCTGCGCGGATCGGGAGAAACTACTTTTCAATGGTGAACCTGGTGGCTGGTGCCTCAATCGGAAAGGCGAGCGTGGTGGCTGCCATTGTAGCGCCGCAGGTGAGAGTAAGGAAAGCTCAAAGTCTGATAGTCCAATCTCGCAGACGCGCTCTGTTTCACAAACTGCAGAGGTGGTTCCTGGGTTGGTAACATTCGTGGAGGCTCCAAGAGTCGTAGCTGTTGGCGAAACGTCTGTTCAAATTGCAGCTGCTGTCAATGTCGCCAGCAGCGTCAAAGTTTACGCCACTCTTGAGGGAAATCCTGCCCCTCGTTTAAAGCAAATTCTGTCTATGGGAGATGAGCAGAGTAGCGGAATTGTTGACAGTGAGGACGATGGCGACGATGCCTTCTTCACATCTACTCTCGGCGCGGCCTTTGATTTGCAAAACGGCCTGTTGGAAGGGCTTGAGCCCGAAACACGCTACGACATTTACTTATATCCTGTTCCTTCGGATCCGAAGGAGCGTAAGATGATGCAAGTCAGCGAAGACATTCTGAAGCGTTTCATGCTTCGTGGAATCTCTACTGGAAAGCGCGAAAACGTAAGAGACCTGCGAGCCCGCCAGGGCCGATTGCTCCTGAATGTGGAGCATCTCAACGTCAAGGAGGGCGCGGATATCGCGGACGAGTATGGTGTACGGCTGAGCCAGCAGCCACAGTCCTCTGTCACGGTGTCATTGATCCTCCCGGGAAGGAACCAGCTTGAGGCGCAGCCGCTGCAGATGACCTTTACTCCGATTAACTGGAATTCTACCCAAGTAGTGCAGGTTTTTGCCGTCGACGACGGAATCCTTGAAGATAGCCCGCACACGGACTTGATCATGCATCAAGTTCAGTCCAATGACGAGCACTTCAACTACGCTGAAGAGGACTTTCCCGTTTCAGTGTTTATCGAGGATGCGGATGATGCTTTGCAAAACAGCCCGGTGGTCATTCGCCCGTCCAAGCTCAAGCTCGAAGAAGGAGGCGCTGGAGGCGCATACTCCATAAGGCTCGCAAATGCGCCAAAGTCTCCTGTTACTGTGCAGGTGATCGTTCCTCCTGGTGATGACGTTATTGTCGACCCGGAGGAGGTGGTTTTTACTGCAAAGAATTGGGCAGCACCACAGACGGTGCGCGTTCGTGCGCTAGACGACAGGGTATTTGAGGACTTCATCCAGGTAGTCCAGCTTCTGCACAAGGTAGCGTCAAAAGATCCGGAATTTGACCGTTCAGCACCAAGCAATGTGGCTCTCTACATCAATGACACGTCCAGTCAACTCTCCGCGCCCCAGATTCAACTCTCGCCCACGGCGCTGGAGGTGGAGGAAGGGAAAACCACACAGTTTACACTGCAAATTCTCCCAGGTTCGTACGCTCCTCGGTCTGTGGTGACGATCACCATGAATGCCACTAGACGGATGAGCTTTCGTCCCAGCAAGATTGTAATCCCTCAGCTAGATTGGGCTGCTGTATTCCCAGTCTCCGTCTTCGTGGAGCGGGATGGTATCGCCGAAGGCGGCGAAGAGTCTTTCAGCGAGATCTTCTTTGACGTTGTGTCGTCGGACGACGCTTATGATGGCTTGGAGTTGAGTGAGCTTCCCGTAAAAGTCACGGATACTGATGTGACGGGATTAATTCTGAGTAGGGCTAGCTCAGTGGCTGAGTTGAATGAAGTGAATCCAGACACGTCGATATCATACTGGGTATCTCTTTCGGCAAAGCCGCTTGGTACGGTGCAGGTATACCTCCATGTTCAAGATGGGTTCTGTTTGCACAACAGGAATGGCCCACTCTTCGACCTCGGTCCTTGCAAAATCGATACTGATTGTTTTCAAAGTGCGATGGACTCCTCAGTGAAAAACTTTGAGTGCAGAAAGGAGACCACGGCATACATCGGAAACGATATACCTGACAATATCTTGTACTTTCGTGAGGAGTCTTGGGACGTGCCGCAAGAAGTCGTCCTCCTTCCGTACCTGGACAATGTACACGAGGCAACTCCGCACTTGGTGAAAGTTGTTCACGAAGTAAGCAGCTCCGATTCAAGATTTTCCCAGGCCCCGTCTTATGTACTTGACCCGGAGGATGGTCTGTTGAGGGTCAGCGAAGATGCTTTCATGGCAGAAATTGTCGATGTAGACGTACCGGGAGTAGAGTTTTCGGTACCACTAGTTTCCTTCATGCGTGAAACGGAGGACAGTTCCACTACCTACTTGGTTAAGCTATCCACGAAGCCATGGGCGGCTGTTTCCGTGGACTTGAGTCTTGCAGCTGAAGACTTGGTTGACTTCTCTCGTGACGAGCACGTGTCAGGCTTGCTCAACTTCGACCCTCCGCAATTGCACTTTAGCTCCTCTGACTGGAACGCTACAAAATTGGTGAGAGTTTCTCTGGACTCTTCAGAAATGGGATTTCGCTCGGGTTCGGACCAGTATTACACAAGCATAGTGCATAAATGCCGTTCGCAAGATCGAGCGTACGATGGTCTTGCAGAGGAGCTCTCCGCAATGGTCATTGAGGATGCTTCAACACGAATCGCGGTTTCGTCTCACGCCCTCGAAACTGTAGAGGGTGGCGAAGCCGTTGCGCTCTCCGTAAGACTCGCTTCGAGGCCCGTAGTAAGCGACTCACATGCGTCAGATGCAGTTCAGATCTTGTTTGGCCTCGTCGATGGCGTTTGTGTGACTTCACAGGGTGAGGTGGTGCCTTCAAAGTCTGGGTCTTTAAGCTGCGATTCTGATTCTGATTGTAGAACTGCTCTGGAGGCTGTTGACAGCGGCGCGTTGTGCTCGCGATTCAGTGACAAAATCAAGATTCACCCGTCGGAGCTTCATTTCGCCACATCCAATTGGCACGTTTCGCAATCGGTCATGATTAGTGCCTTGGAAGATGAGCACGCCGCGCTTCTGGGAGTTTCTCGTTACTTGCTTTCAGTTCATGCGCTCTCGACGGATCCAAAATTCAATGACGATATCCCAACTTGCGTGGCTTTTAACGAAAAAGGAAAGTGTGTGAAGAAAGACACTTCCAGAGCTCTGCACGGAAATGTCACCTTATCTGTGAAAGATAATGATGTTCCTGGAGTCAGCTGGGGTGTGCCAAGCTTGCACGTGTCAGAAGGAGGCGAGGATCAAAGTGCTGCACTTCGCCTCTCCACGAAACCAAGAGGCGCTGTCCGCGTGGAGTTCATGACGTCAGAGCCTGGCAATCTTGTTGTCGAGCCAGCGGAAATCTTTTTCTCGCCGTCGAACTATAGTCGTCCAGCGAAAGTGTCTATCCGTGCGATCAACGACAACTTTGCAAGCGAGACAGACCGCAGAGCTGCTTCAGTTTTTGCGAAGACAACCTCCGCGGCAGATGAGGCTTATGACAGAATCACTGACGAGTTGGAGGTGACTATACAGGACGACGAGAGAGCTGGTGTACATGTGTCGCATGACGTTCTCTTGCTGAATGAAGACGGAAACCCAACCGTGTATAACCTCACTCTATCGTCAGACCCCGGCGGTTCAGTGCAGCTGGAGATATTGGCCTCATTGCCACTAGACGTGGTTCACCCAAAGCGCAAGCTGCTGAGCTTTGACTCTTCGAATTGGAACATTCCCCAGCATGTTCAAGTCCGGGCACTTGGCGACGGCGAGCGCAATTGCGATAACCTGGAAAATGCAGACGGCTCAATCCACGTCCAGTGCGATCCTCGGGAAGTTGTTTTGGTGCACAAAATTCAAGCCTCCAGAGGCACTCGTGGATATGACCACGACATGGTTGCGGGTGAAATTATAGCTCGCGTCTATGACCGTCATGCCAGCATTGCAACATATCCATCACATCTCGATCTCTTTGAGCATGCCGATTTTCCTGAAAAATTTCGCGCTTTGATGACTCAAAAGCCAGAAACAAACGTTCTTGTGGACGTGCATGTGGAAGGCCCCAACTCGGAGCGGATTAAGGTGTCTGCAAGTCCTCTCGTGTTCACACCTGACAACTTTGACGCGGTTCGAGAGATTCCCGTTGTGGTGCAGAGCGACTTTGTGTACCAACCGCCAGCAAACTACCGGGTAGTGCTTCAAGTCCGCGGAAGCTCCGAGATCGATGTGTCGTATCGCTCCATTCCACAGCAGTTTATTACTTTGAAATTGACCGACGACAAATTTCCAGGACTGATCACTCGGGGGTTGAATCGCGACGGAATCGAGATGCCCCCCGGTGTGCAGTTAGCACTGGAGGAGGGCGAGCATTCTGGAAAGGCCTCCGCCAGCGTGGCCGTCTCATTGGCGTCCCAACCAGCTGGCACCGTGACAGTCCGCGTTGTTTCCAACGACCCAGGGCATCTCGTGGCGAATCCTTCGGAGGTCTCTTTTAAAGTCGGCGAATGGGACCAGGTGCAAGTGATTCATTTTACTGCAGTCAACGACAATATCTTCCACCCAACTGGATCTCTCCAGGTTTCAGTCGCGTTTCATACTGCATCGACTGGTGACAATTTGTACGACAGCTTGAAGCCTCAAGTCATGTTGGTTGACATCGTGGATGATGAGACGCCAGGAATTCTTGTTCAGTCGATTTCAAAGTCTCACAGTGATTTGACGTTGGACGAGGAGGTTGGTGAGACCTTGCAATTCACTGTGCAGCTCCTCTCTCAGCCCATTGCGGATGTTACCCTCTTCCTTGACTCGCTCTCGGGTTCTTGCGCTAACTCTGATGGATACTTTGATGGAGAGCTTTGCAACCGGGAGTCGGCTTGTCAAGGAAAAGCCATCTGTATGCAGGACACAACTGTTTGGTCTTACCCATCCAAGCTCACCTTCACCTCGTCTAACTGGAACATTCCAAGGGTTTTTTCAGTTGGGGCGTTCAAAGATGGCATTCTGGAGAAAGACGTGCATCGTGGCGAGGTCATCATCCGCTCGGAGAGCATTGGCGACCCGGTGTATAACAAGGCCGTGGAAATCTCATTCCATAACCAAGAGCTTGTCGACGGCCGCATGACATTTAGTGTTTTAGATTCTGATATGGCCGCTATTATTGTCTCCAAGTCAAGCTCCATCTTGAGCTCGGACGAAGTGATCGCGGTGGATGAAGATTCCTGGGAGACCATCAGTGTTCGACTGCTAAGCAAGCCCGCCTCAAGCGTTGAGCTGGTGCTTGCCGAACGAGGTTTGGGATTTCTTGCATTGGAGGAAGACGTTGTTGTGCTAGATGCTTCATGCTGGGATACTGGCAAGCAGATTCGCGTGCGCGCACTGAAAGACCCGTACGCATGGGCAGGAGGTGAACGATTTAGTAGTCTGGACCTTGTCGCGTCTTCAAAGGACCGATCCTACAATGGCCTACGGGCAAATGTGGAGTTCAGGATCCTTGATCGCGATGTTGCTGGCGTGATCCTTGAGACAAGCGGTGCGGAGAATGAGATACATCCCGAAGGCTCTTGCTTTGAGTACCAAATTCGTCTTGCCAGCCTGCCATGGGCTCGCGCTGCGTTGGGAGACGATGCTCAGGTGGCTTCCGTTCAGTTGCAGAGCATGGATGGATATTGCCAACGTAGGGAGAGCAAGATCATCACTGGCCCGGACTTTGGCACGCCTTGCATGCTTGACTGCGGGTCGGACTTTTACTGTGCACGCTATGCCTCAATTGATGTGTTTCCTACGGAAATTGTATTTTCCGCGAGCAACTGGAACATACCTCAGACAATTTCCGTCTGCGTCTTAAAGGACGATGTGATTGAGCCCACTGTCCACGAGACCTATATCAGTCATCATATCAACAGCGCGGATCCTGAGTTCGCCGAAAGCAAGCCAACGGACCTGGTTGTCAAGGTGGGAGAGTCTCGTCAAGCCAACATTGTCGTCTCGCAACGCGCGTTGCGTCTCGAAGAAGGTGGCCATGCGGAGTCCTACACGGTTCGTCTTGCTTCCAAGCCTTGGTCTGCGGTCACTGTCTACATTGGAGCAACGGCCGAGGCTGCTACTTCCGTCAGCAAACTGGTTATCACACCAGAGGCCTGGAGGAAGGAGCATTTGGTCACTGTTGTGGCGGTGGATGACAGTAGCCCCGAGCTTCCCAACCCGCATCACGCAAGAATCACTCACTCCTCCGTGTCCGCCGATCCTACTTATGATGGGCTAGAGGGCGAGTTTGTCGTGCTCAACATTCACGACAATGATGAGGCAGAAAGCCTCATTGGATTGTTTCGTGATCCTGAAGGACTGTCACCTCTGGGCGACGAACCAATGGTTCTTCGAGAGTCAATGCCCTCGTCCAATCAAACATACTATGTGCGTCTGATGAGAGAGCCGTCATCTCGTGTAGATGTGGATGTTCGTCCGAATAACGGACATTGTGTTCTGAGTGGGCGCTCACAGTACGATTTGCATTGCTCTGTAAATGCAGATTGCAAGGCCTATTGCTCGGAAACGGACTGTTTCAGCAGCGCTGTGTGCCAGACCAATTCGAAAGCCTTTGTGCAAGGCAGCGGGGTCCTCAGATTTACCTCTGATAATTGGTCAATGCTGCAACCAGTGGTACTTTTGCCCTTTGCTGACAAAGTTGCGGAACCCAAGCGTCACCGTGCGAAGGTGATGCATTCTGCAACCAGCATTGACTTGGCGTTCAATCAGGCCAAGCTGGGTGCTTTTGTTGATATCCTGGATGCTGATGTTGCATCGTTTCTCGTGGTACAAAACTGGGATGGTGCACTGCTTGAAGGCGACATGTCTCAGGTTCATTCTTACACCTTGCAGCTGAGCTCCATCCCAATCGCTCCAGTCGAGGTGCAAATTAGTGCTTCCTTCGGCCTAAAACTCAGTGTTGGAGGGGATGTGGGACAATGCTCAGACTTGATGTGTCAGCTCATTTTCACAAAGAGTAACTGGTCGGTCCCCGCCAAAGTGGAGGTAGCTGTTGTAGATGACGAGTACGCCGACGGTAACCAAGAGCGCGGAGATCTTCGGAGCGAGCGTATTGTACATCTGGCCAGGTCCCAGGATCCATCGTACCGCCGTGTGGAGCATGAGATGCTAGTGGACGTCCAGGATAACGACCATGCCGGAGTGCAGCTCTCTCAAGAAACTCTTCTCCTATACGAAAACGCCACAGGAAGTCAGCGCGTTCAGCAATACGGGGCGAGGTTGCTCTCCCGGCCAAGAGCATCATTCTGTACCTCTCCACTGTCTGGATCTGTTCACTATGATAGACCTTGTAATCGGGATGCGGACTGTCTCCTTCCGATGACGATGTCTCTTGATGAGATGTCCAACACTGTGCCTCTTACCTGTGTGGTCCAAGAGGCCCCCCTTGCAATTGTTGCGTCTACAAAATCTGGGCATTGTTTGGTCGGGGTGTCTCGCTTGCCGGCCTTTGATGTACTCTGCCGCGATGATGGAGATTGCGGCACCGGCAATACCTGCCACAAGCACACCAAGGTTCATTTGTGGACTGCATCTGCTGCTCCAGAACCAACTGAACGCGTTGTGGCCCAGTTTAGTCAGTCGAACTGGTCTTCTACCGTTCACATCTCAGTCTCTGCATACGCCGATGAAGTTCGGGAACTCGATTACCATGACAGTCAAATCCTGCATCAAGTCATTAGTGCTGATCCGAAATATTCTTGGGGTGTGGTCGTGCCTGAGATGCACTGCACTATAGTTGACGGAGATCGGGCGGGACTCCTCGTTCTAAACGGAGAAACGAATGAACGGCTGGACTCAACATCTCGACTGAGAATTACAGAAGGTGCTTCTTTGCCAGTTCTGATACAGCTTGTCTCTTCGCCCAATTCCGTGGTGCGACTCCGGTGGACTGTGCCGAATGGTCTAGTTGTGCTATACCAGGGCTCGCGGCGACGTGAACTCGAATTGGGCTCGTACGCGCATCGCAACCCCGTACGACTCGATGTTGTCGCGGAGCAAGCTACTGGGGAGGAGAGCTTGCTGGAATTCACGACCGCTTCGCAGGATCTGAACTACAGGATGGAGAAGTCGGACTCGTTCAAGTTGGCTGTGACGGTGTTGCGTGCTCAGCGTGAGACTCTGGAACTCTCGAGCCACTCTGTGTCTGTCTCGGAAGGCGGGAATGTTGCCGCAATCTCAGTACACCTCGGATCCAAGCCCGTGATCTCGGGTGGTCAGGTAGTAACTGTGAGCATTGCCGCATTCAACGGATTCTGTATGAGCGCAGAAAGTGGCCCACGTTTTGGTACCAATTGCATGACCAATAGCGACTGCGCTGTTGGTGAGACGTGCCGTGCGAATACCAAGTTAAGGACCAGTGTTTCAGAGCTTGTATTTACTGCAGCGACATGGAGTGCACCGCAAATTGTGCTGATTGAAGCATATGACGATCATGTGGTGGAGCCGTTGCTCGACGTTTCGCAGGTGCTCTTCACCTCGCATTGTCTTCATGATGCAGCATTTGATTCCATAACAGAGTCAGTTCATGTGGAGATTCTGGACAACGACAAGGCCTCTTTAATTGCTATGCAACCCATGCCTGCGGTCCCAGGGATTCCGCAAGCTGTGAACTTTAGGCTCAGCTCCGAGCCCTGGTCTCCTGTGACGATTGCATTGTCGGATTTTACGCGTGGTGTGGCACTCGCATCAGGAAACAAGGGACAAATAGTCTTCACTCCAGCGAACTGGTCAAGCCACGCTTCGGTCTACCTCGAAGCAGACAAAGCAGTGGATTATTCTTTGGCTGTCCGAGTAACCGAGTCGAGGGATCAGTCCTACCGAGGTGCCCCGAAGGTCCCATTCCACTTTGCGGTTGTAGAAGAGGAGGCGTTGCGAGGTCCGGCCCTTTGGCTCGACCAGCATAGCTTAATATTGCAAGAAGGCGGTCTTGAAGATCATTACACGGTTAGCATCCAATCAAAGATGAAGCTTCCTTCAAACGCAATCGTTAAGGTGGAACTGAAGTATGACTCTACAAAGCTCTCCGTGCATCCTGAGAGCTGGGAGTTTCTTGGATCTGACCTCTCGGATGCCAGAAATACCAAAGTGACTGTAAAAGCGGTTGATAACCTCGTCCGTTCGGGATTGGACGAAGCAATTATTCGGCACAAGCTGCTCATGAAAGGTGGTGGTGCCGGGCGACTCGGCGATTACGCAGTGGAGCAAGACTTGGTTGTGTCAATCATGGACGATGATGTAGGGGAAGTTCTTATCGCACCTCGTGTCATCGACCTGAGTCTTGGAGCCAATACAATGCCTTACAGCATGGTGATCTCCAGCAAGCAACTGAGCCCGACGGCTTATCCTCTTCGTGTCACGCCCGTATGGGACAACGGACTATGTTCGGAGATGCCAGAGACCAGATGTCAAAGGTCACAACCCGGCTGTACCTGCGTGAGGTTGAAAGAACTTGGAATTACAGTGGAACCAAAAGAGCGACTCGTGACCTGGGAACGCGCTTCGTCTCCGGTCACCTTCACGATCACAGCTTTGAAGAGTGTGTATTCGAGAGAGCTTCTCGCAGGCAATCTTTTGCTAACCCTGAACCACGAGCTAGCCCCATTCCAGGGAACCTTGCCTGCAGCAGTGACAGTCCCTTCCCAAGATGTGATCATCAGTAGTGATGACGTCGCGTTGGTTTCAGGCGGCTTGCACGTCAAGGAGCGAAACATCTTGTCTAACATGGAGGTGGATTTTGCCGGTTGTGGTTCGGAGTCGCAGATGCTCACGATAGCGCTCAGATCCAAGCCGTTGATGCCCGTACGGGTCAAGTTGAGCCAGGGAGTCGAAAAGCCGTTGGAGAGCGATGATAGTTGCCGAGCATTGAGTGCCAAAATTCAGTTTTCTGGCAAGAACGGTCTTGTTGGCGTAGACACGCCTCTGGTCACCCGTCTGCTGAACGGAACAGGCTTTGCAGTAGTCATAGGGGGTAATGGTGCTATTTACGTGGTCCAACAATGGATTTCGCCGTCGCTGGCTGCATTTAGTCGCTGTAACACCGCAGATCCAAGCTGCGCATATCCATCCAAGCTGCTTGAGCCTGAAAGTGAGCTCATAATTGGCTCGGAGATCGCGTTCTTTCGGACTTCGTGGGATGCGTTCATGTTCGTGTTACGTGACTTTAGGTGCTCTTTGGTTGGCGCTCATGCACGAGAGACCAAGCTCTCCTTGAGCTCGGCAACTCTAGAATTTTCCCCGCAAAATTGGAATGTGTCCCAGTCTGTTTCTGTCAAGAGGCCGTGCGAAGACACTCCGATTTCCAACAAGGCTACCCTGCACGCCATCCTGGAAAGTGTTCATGGACCCGGTGAATTTACCCGAGACCCGAGCTACTCTGGAAAAACAGAGGAGATCACGCTTCGATTCCCAGAGCTTCACAAGCATGTGGTGGTTGCACATTCAGAAGAACTCGTCTTGGTCGAAGGCGATTCGAGTGGCGTCCAAGTGTTTATCTCCCTCAGCGCAGAGCCAAACTCGACCGTTTCTGTGCCGAGTTCGCAGCCTTTGGTGCGTGTTCACCTCTATCCAAGCTCAATGTCCTGTGTTGGAACAGGGGAGCCTTGTCAACCACAATTAGAGACAATGTGCGACTGTTCATTGCCCGCCGGCGTGGAAGCAAGCAGTACCGTGCTGGAGTTTAACAAGTACAATTGGATGATTCCACAGTCCGTGACTTTGCGTGCGATTGACGACTTTTTGGACGAAAGCAGATCAAAAGCAGGACTCCAGAGAAATATCTCTATTGGGGTGGAGAGCCTCGACCCAATCTATCACGGGGCCGGTCACGTCTTGGAGACTCTTGTAGTCGAGGATGACTACGCTGGGGTGCACTTTGACAAGGACCTCATCTTTGTCTCAGAAGGCGGTCCTGGGGCTCATCTTGGAGTATCTTTGCAAAGCCAGCCACTGCACCCAGTCAAATTGCGCTTTGGTGCACATCCTGAGCTGGACATTGCATTCCCCAATGCACTTAACGGGGACGGGTACCTGGAATTCTCAAGTGAAAATTGGAACGTGAAGCAATTTGTTCTAGTTGCCAAAACTCGAGACTCCATTGCGGAGCCAAAGCCTTACTCCACAGCATTGGTGCCCCTGTTGGAGTCCCAGGACATTTCGTATAGTGATGCTATGAACGGGGGCTTTGCTCCCAAATCGGGGGTCGAAGTCTTACTTATTGACACGCACTGGGCGGGCGTTCAGCTCAGTGAGAACGCTGTCGCGGTTGGCGAAGATTCCGTTGGCGTCTCGTTGTCTCTCATGAGTAGACCGAAAGGCCCGGTGACAATTGAGCCGATCGTACCAGTGTTCTTAATCAAGGAGGACAGGTTAAATGCTTGCACCGGGAGGGTAGAGAAGCAGGAGGTTTGGACCCCGCTCGTCGCAGTTATTCCAGAGATTGTTACAGTGTATCCAGACTCATGGAATGACTCTGTTGCATTCGAGGTCATCAATCTCAACGAAAATCTTTGGATGCCAGAGCACAAGGTGACTGTGAACTTTACAGTTTCGAGTGAAGCAGACCTTGACTACAACAGCCCACTGTTGCGTCAGAGGACCTGCGGCGCTTCTCTATGGCATGCCAGCGCTCTTTCGGATCCGCGCGGAGATGCGTTCGAACACGGTTCGCACAGCATTCCAGTGGGATCTCGACTGGTTTGTAAGCACATCGACGGGCTTTGTTGTCCAATGGTTACGGAGCCGTCGCTCCTTGTTCGCGTGCTAAATCAGGCTTGGGAAGAACCCCCAAAAATGCTGCACGCAAATATGACTTCCTCTGGGCGTCATGTTGCGGTGTCCTTCGATAAAGTGGTGAACGTTACTGAATCAATCGGTGCGGTGTTCCCGTGCTCGGACTTGTTTGCGGGTATATCAGAGTCCTATGCCCCATGTAGCTCTGCAGAACACAATGCAGTAACAAAGAATTTGGAAGAAGCGTTTGGGGCGGGATCCACTTGCTCGTGGACATCTGAAATGCAAGCTGTCATCGCTCTTGGCCACAACGCTCAAATCCGCGCGAATGATTTTCTCCACTTGACAGAAAATGCATTGATTGGAGCCCATTCTTCTAGGCGCTTTGCGAGCGGTGCGATATCCGTGACAGGGCCGTGTGACGCAAAGCAAGAGGTGGGTATGTTTCCATCTCCTCTCAAGGCACGTCCAGCGACCGGCTTGCTCTCTCTGTGTCGCGTGAGCGCACAATCAGGAGAGTGCATCTTCACTGACAGAGGCGACGCTTTGACTTCGGAATTCGAAATCTCTGCGACAAATTGGGCAACCGCTCGAGCGCAGGATCAGTCATCCGCACAGTATTGGTTTGCTGTGATTGAAGTGGGGAGAAAAGAGGAGTGCCTTCGCAGCTGTGCATGTACACACATGAGGCGATTGAATGCCGCAGGCGAGAACCCCTTTGTGCGCACTGTTTTGCCTGCAGGGAATTTGGCGATTCTTGGTGTAATGGAGGACGCTTTTGGAAACCGAGCTTGCAGCGCCGTGTCCGTCACCATTGCGGACTACAAATTCGGGCGCCAGACAGTTCTAGCGTTCCAGGAGACCAATGTGAAACCACTTCTTGCCGACGCGATCCACAGAGAAGACGAATCCAGAGCCCTCCAGCTTTATCACATAAGTTTTGATCTGTTGCATGCCAAAGGGCTCTCTAATAGACGCTTGCTCTTGGATAATGGCTTGATCGATTGTCGTGCTGATAGCGATTGCTTGAATGGCGGGGCCTGCGTAAATGAGCCGTACTTTTCTGCTTCACGTCGCCGATATTGCAAGTGCTTGAAAGGATTCGCCGGGGCGAGGTGTGATATTTCGACAAACGGCCCTTCTTCCTCCCAGATTCTACGACAGTTCGCAGAGTTGGTGGAGGCATTTCACAATGGGTCTATCTCCCTCAAACTTGCCCCGGAGTTGATCTCGCATCTCATGGATGTGTCAGTATACTATTTGAATTTGGAGTCCGCTGATGCGCTATTTGCAACCCTCAAGCGCGCAGCTGCCCAATCGCCGATGGGCTTGAGTGATTCCCTGAAAGTCACAGAAAGCTTGGATGCCCTTTTAGAGTGGGTGCACAAGTGGAGCCCTTTTGCGTCCAGTCATAGCGGACGACTCAGCGCCTGTGGTGTAGCGGAGGTGAAGGATTTGTACGCGAAGTCTGTGTTCCCATTGCTGAAGATGGCCGTTCAAAACCATGGTCTGGCGCTTTCGGAGCACAGATTTGAGTCAATAGGATTTGTATCACCATCAGGAGCGGTCCATTTCTCCTTGCTTCCGACGATCATGGCGCAGATTTCAGGGGAGCCGTCGATTTCAACACGTGCCTATCTGATGGCCCACAACGTGTTTCGTTGCGATGCCAAAACTCCGATGATGGTCTTTGCTGAATATGCAAAGAACAGAGCAATCCAGTCGCTGTCCACGCTGGATGGTTTCGAAGAGAGAGAGCTCGTGTGTGCCAAGAGCGTTCTGGGCACACATGGTTCTCAAATTTCCGTTTGCCCCCAGTCTTGCGCTTGTGACATGAGCCAGGAGGAAACCTTGGCGGTCTCAAAATTTTCCATCACTGTACCAAAGCTCAGGATCACACCGAGTTCTGGAGAATTGAGCGTAACGGTTGGATCTTCCGGCACGCAGATGTCGCTGGGCTTGGATCTTCCAGAGGGCGTAAGCATTGACGATTTGAAAATTCGATTGGTCGTGAGTGATTCATCGGAGCACTGGACTAGCTCTTCCGGTTTGAAGAACTGTGTGTCTTCCCGTACTGGAGCAGTTGGCGCATCATGCGAAAACCGCTGGAAGGACTGTTCTCTGGACCAAGTTTGCATTCACTTGGAGCGAGCAGATAAGGCGGTGTCTGTCCATCCATCCATTATCTCTTACGGGTCTGCCAATGCAACTAGCAAGCAGGTGGTCGCCGTGCGAGCTTTGGGCAATGAGCTCTCATCTGCTCGTGATCGTAATGTTTGGCTTCACTTTGTTGTGGAAGGAACCACCGATGCGGCAGAGGTTCTGAAAGCGTCTGTTGCTCCGGTAAAAATCCATTTGCGTAACCTCGCGCGAGTCGGCTTGCGTTCCACTCCGACCACCCTGGGGCTACGGGAAGGTGACACCCAGCTTTCATTTCTGACTGTCTCTGCGACGCACAGACCACGTGGGACACTGTTGGTGTCTGCTCAATATGATTCATCACAAGTGCAGGTCTTCCCGCCAAAGTTTGAGCTGACCGAGGCAAACTGGCAAACCGGAGTCGCCTTGTCCGTTATGGCGGTAGATGACAGAATTTCAGAGCCTACCTTTCATTGGGCAAACGTAACTCTTGATCTCGAGCGAATCCCTGAAGAAGACCCTTTCTACAGTGCTTCAAGTGCTCAAGGGCTGGCATCGTCCTTGATAGGCATTCTCGTGGAGGACAACGAGCTCGCACAGTTTTCTTTGTCTGCTTCGTCATTAAAGCTTCACGAAGATGCTGCTGACCCTCAACAGCTCACTGTGTCTGTGGAAGAAGATAGTTTACGTGGAAAAGATTTACTCGTCGAACTTGTTTCGTTTGGAGGTTTCTGTTCAGGCGCTCTGTCGCGTCAGCAGCCATGCAACGTGGACGCGGAGTGTCACGGATCTTTCGAAGAAAGCTCGGAATGCGTGTTAGAGACTGGCATATACTTTGGAGAACAAGGTGTCCACGCGGAGTATTTGGTCTTCCGTCCGAGCGTTCTTGCTCACCAGGTTCAAGTTCATGCATACCTTGATCGTGTAGTGGAGGGTGTGCATCACTCGTACATTCAAGCGCGGATTGTTGAGATCCGTGGCGCCACATTTGAGCCACTGGGGTCCAAAATCCCCCATGTGAGTGTAACTATAATCGATAGTTCGCAAACAAAGGCTGGCTTCGAACTGGCAACAAACGATGGTCCTTCTAGGTATTCAGCTTTGGTTGCAGAAGGTGGTCGGCCCGCAGTCTATGGGGTGAAGTTGACAAGTCAACCCCTCGGCTCGGTAATTGTGTCTGCAAGCTTTGAAACGTCAAAGTCTGGTGAGCAGGTGCCAATGCTTGAGCAGCCGCCAAGCCTTGTCTTCACAAGGAAAAACTGGAATGTTCCGCAACAATTCGCAGTGAGTGCTCAAAATGTCGCCGAGTTGCTAGGATCAAGCCCCCGCTCTGGCATCGCAGTGCATACGTTTTCCTCTGAAACGGATCAGTTCTATGACGAGCTCGTTGCGAAAGCCGATGCGCATGGTAATACTATGCGAATTTCCGTGGTTGACGGCAAGTCACCAGCAATCATCACGAGTGTCAACTACATTAGTCTGGCGGAAGGTGAGGCGCAAACTTACAAAGTCAAGCTATCCGCTTCGCCGGCTTCAAAGGTCACTGTCGCTGTAGCGGTACCTGACGGTCGATGCGTCCTTGGAAATCGCCGCATCTTGCGCGATCGATACTGCATGGATGATGGTGATTGCATTGGAGACTTGGCCGACGTCGAGTTCGACACCGTTGAGGAGAGTCTCTCTTCGAGTTTGGGCTGGCATGAGGAGGGTTTGGTAGTCTCGCCTCGCTTCTGTTTGCGTATGACGAACGCTGTGATGGAGCCCAGGACGTTAGCGTTCGATTCGAAAAATTGGAACAAGTGGCAATCCGTGGCCGTGCGCGCACTTTCTGACGCGATTGCCGACTCGGATGCTTTCAATCTCACGATAAAGCACACGAGCACGAGCGCCGCGGCAGAGTTTGACGGGTTGAGTCGGAATGTGGGCCTTGATATTGAAGACGTGGATAAATATTCGCTTGAGTTTGCCGGTCCCGAACTGACACTTGCAGGCGAGCTGCGAGACATCCCAGTAATCCCCGTCGCGAAAGGTTCTTCCGTCTCCTTTACGGTAAAGCTGACTTCTCGACCTCTCGCGACTACAAATGTAAGCACTTTCGGTGGAGAAGGAATCGTAGTGGATCCATCATGGGTGGAGTTTACTGCGTCTGACTGGGATAGGCCGAGGGTCATTCAGTTAACCTCAGAAGCAGGCGGAGCTGCAGCGCTCTCTCGTCAGGAATCTCACGAGCTTTCTCTGTTGCTCAGATATCAAATTCAAAGTATGGATGTGCAGTACCGGTCGCTTGCTCCCGTTCTCGCTATCAATGTAACCGAAGACAGGCGTGCTCTTGTTCGATTTGATGGGGTGAAGAGTCAATACTTTAGGCTCTGGGAGGGGTCGAACAGTAGCGCAATTTATAGCGCGGCTCTTACTTTTGCGCCTGCAAAGGGAGAAGAAGTCAGACTGCGCATCTCTCCAAGTTCGGGCTACTGCGCCCAGCCTGTGCACGGAGAGTCTAATGTACAGGTACCGGTAGCAGACACATTTTGCTCCTCGCCTGCAGATTGCGAGGTTGGGCAACGATGCATCCTTGGGACCAAAATTTGGGCTTCCCCAGAGGAGCTTGTGTTTTCTTCGGACAATTGGGACCAGATGCAGACTGTTCACGTTTTCTGCTTCGACGACCATATCGTTGAGGGGCCACATTTCGGGCGTCTAACACACTCCATCTCTGGAGGCCAAGTTTCCAAGCTTGGTCACAGCCAAGTGGACGATGTTCTCGTGTCCATCGAGGACAACGATGTGTTTGGTGTGGATACTGATAGACAAAGTATGCAAGTGTTTGAGACCCTTGGGTCCACTCCGTCCACTTACAATTTCCGCCTCAAATCGCAACCCACTGCACCTGTGCAGGTGTCGGTATTGGTGTCTAGCGCTGGGGATCAGCATGGTGTGCGTAACGGAGGGGGTGTCAATGATATGATTGGAATCGTGCCTCAGCTATTTACTGTTACTAAGGAGAACTGGTCAATGTGGCGTGCAGTCAGACTCGTGGCCCTCCAAGACAACATAGCGAGCGGAATCATGAAGGTGGAGCTCACGCACTATCTGAGCTCTCCTGACTCTGTTTACAACAACGAGTACGGTGGGGATATCTCAGTCCAGCGAATTGACGATGACGTTGCCGGTCTTCGGGTGTCAAAAACTAGAATGGACATTGTAGAGGGGGCAAGTGTATACGCGGAGAATCAAATTCAGGTACACCTCACCTCCGAGCCGGAAAGTGACGTGCTCGTTGATGTGCGCGCATTGGAAGGCTATTGCGAAGGAAGCGAAAGGGGATCGTTCGATTTTAATAGGCCATGTGTCTCAGATTCGGATTGCAGCTCTGGACGAGTGTGCCAAATCGGTTATGGCTCGTACAGCGACGTTCATTCGTTGCGCTTTACTCCAACGAACTGGAACGTGCCTCAAGTCGTGACCGTGTTTGCTTTCGACGACTCGCTCCAAGAACCGCCAAGCCACACCTCCGGGTTACTTTTTGCTATCAGCGAAAAGTCGAGCGATGTGATGTACGCCGAGTTGGCCGCCTCTTCCAAGGCATCAAGCCTCGTGACTGTGAATATTCACGACAACGACCAAGCTGGGGTCGAGTTTTGGCCTGGAAGTGGTGCTGTAGGACGTAGCGTGGACACCATATACTGGGTTTCCCTCACCTCCAGGCCACTCAGCTCAGTCACAATTCAACTGTCTGCAGACTCTCCGATTATCCTTGAGAACGTCAAGCTGACGTTTACGGCGCAAGACTGGGATCAGCCGAGACCGGTCAGGGCTTGGTTGAGTGTGTCGTGGACCTCTGCAACGCAAAGCTTTGCAGATGATTTCACCATAGTTCACCATTTAGTATCCTCAGACTCCAATTTTGCCAACGTCAAGCCGCTGCAACGAGCTGTGCAGGTCACCCAGGTTCCTGTTCCTGCCGTTCGGGTCGAAATGGACGAGGCGCTGACTGTGGTGGAGGGAGGAGCTGGAACGGCATTTCAACTCTCTCTTACGACCGAGCCTTCTTCAGATGTGATAGTGACCGTTTCTGCGCCTTCTGGAGTCTGCTTTGGAGCAAGAGTGCGCGAACCGCATTACGAGATGCTCTGCGATCCTGCGGCGACACTAGCGAAGGGTTGCGATTCATGCAGGCGAGGAATTGGCATGAGCGCAGAGCCTCAGCTTCTTCGTTTCACTGCTTCCAACTGGAGCGTCCCACAGACTGTGAAGGTATCCAAAGCTGATAACGAGATCGACGAGCGCAGAACTAGATACTTGAGCCATCGCCGCGTGTCTAGGCTATCTTATCAAACAGAGAGTATGGATGCCCGGTACCACAGAGTAAAAACTCCATTAACCCCTGTTCTGCTTGTAGATGACGATCGTGCAGGGGTTAAACTCTCCCTTCGCGACGTGTTAACTGGGAGCGAATCAGAGGTTGAGCTATTGGCTGACGGTGATGGTCTGGTGATTTCAGGGTTGGCTTTGCCGAAGGTTGTGGAAGGCTCTTCCCTCGAGATTACAGCTACTCTACTTTCAAAGCCGTGGGCGGACGTCACATTGTCCTTCATGTGGGATGTAAACGGAAAGGTGCAGCAATGGTTACTGACGTTCCCTGCAGCATCGTGGAGTGATCCACGGTCGATTCACGTTCAAGTTGGCGACAATGACGTTGTTGAAGACACAGGGAACAAGGAAGTGAGCTTGCTCGTGAGCTTGTCTTCCCTAGATGCTCTGTACAGCCGCGCGGCAGAAGATCTTCTTGTGAGTGTCCTCGACAATGAGTGCAGGGTTGGGGAGTGGAGCTCATGGACGGTGTGCAGCAAGGCTTGTGGAGCTGGTGTGGAGCGCCGTTACAGGCCCATCACCTACGCTTTCGATCAAGAAAAAGGTGGATGTCCTTACAGAACCATAGAATCCCGAGGTTGCAATCTTGGGCCATGCGAGTCTCCCTTAGCGGCGTCGGACTCGAATAGAGACATGCTCGAATTTTCACTCAAGTTGGGCTCCAGTCTTTATGCGTGGCGGTCATCCAACAGCAGTGGAATGTCCGCGAGCATGGTCTTGCAGATGGGACGAAATGGTGTGGAGGACATTATCGCTCATGCTCTTGGTCTTCAGCGACATCAAACTGCGATTGCTTCGGTGCAAGAGACCTTGGGCGGAGGGTTGCAGCTGACCAATTTGCTGTACCCAGTGTCCGGGCAGCGAGTGGAGGAGTTGGAGAACCTTGTCCGTGAGCAGCTTGCAGACAAAGAAAGTGCGCTCAGCACCTCGGCTCTCGTGAATCAGAACGTGATTAGCGCAGACGCCGTGCGGTTTCAGACACTGCAGAAGAGCAACTTTGCTCTATTCTGTGAGTCTTCAGAGTTATCAAATACCAACCACCGCATCGCTACGGCAGCTGCTTGCACCGGCTGTGAGCAGCCTGAGCACGACACTGTTTACTGCTGTATAGTGGGCTCTAGCACGATGTATGGTAGCTTGGGTGGCGGGAGTTCGGTCTCTGAGTCGCGCTGTATCCTCGGTTTGAACAACGTCTCGAAGAGTTATTGCCGCGTTTTGAGTGTGAAAGGGGAGGGGTGTACATTGGGCTTGCGAGCAAGCCGATGGGCGTATGCTTCCGCTGGGTCGCTCTTGGCTTTGGTGGTGAGCGTTGTTGCCTTGGCAGTGTATCTAAAGTTGCGGCCGTCTGGCACAATGCAGAATGACTGGTTCAAAACTGCGCGAAGCAGCTGGTATTCTGGAAACAGCGCTTTTAAAAAGCCCGGAAAAGGCAAGCGGCGAGCGCAGTCTGGGACAAGTGCAAGTGTTGATGGCGGAGAGTCGCAGCGGATGCTGGACTCAGTTGACGATGGGATGTCAGCTTTTGGGGAGGCTGAAGGTCCTTGGAACTCCAATGTGGTGGGCAGTGCCCAGACTGGAAGCAAAAAGAGTTTTGAGTCGCTCTCCCCGGCGGAGAGCGTTCAGAACGAGTCTGTGTCGGAAGAGCAAGAGGTGCTACAGCTTTCGCTGGCAGCTCTTTTTGTTGGTCCAGAGCCAAAGGCAGACGATTTATACCCATCTCAGCGAGTGGTGGTCCACTACGAGTATGATGATACCTACTACCCGGGACGAATTCTACGAAAGCACGCGGAGGATTCAACTTATGAGGTTCTTTTCGATGATGGGGATGAGGACGATGCAGTTGATTCGCATTGCCTTCGACTTTATCCGATGCTTGGCCAAAGTGGATCATCTGTAATGGATTCTAGCAGAGCATCTAACCCCGAAAGCCACTATCAGTCTAGTGATGACGGGTGCGTGGATGCGCGCGAATTTGAAGTTCGCTTGGTGAAGCACAGCAGTCTAGGGATGGAGCTCGGCTTGACGGTATCTGGTGAAGTAGTTGTCACAAGTTTTGTTCCGGTTGCTTCTAGCCTTGACGGCGTCGGTGAAGCAGAGCGCTGTGGAGCGATTGCGCCCGGCGATGAGTTGATTGCAGTGAACGAAAAGCAGGTTGAGTCGCTTGACGATGCTTTGGAGGAGCTTATTAGGAGCGAGAATGACGTTCTTCTTCGCTTTCGAACGACTCGGCCACTCGCTCTGGTTCAAGTAGGGGATGTCGTGGAGGTCCTCAACCAGGAAACAGGGCGCTGGGTGCTCGCACGAGTGGACTCGTTTGACAAACCAACAAAGACATATTCGGTACACTATGAAGAATGCCCACCGGAGCAAGGTGTGGAGGAGCAAAGGATAAGGTCTTTCCTTGCCATAGGTACCCGAGTTTTGGTAAAGTATGACGGCGCCGGGGTAGCGTTCCAGGGACGGATTTCCAGTGTTCGTAGTGACGGAAGCTACAAGGTGGCGTTCAGCGATGGCACGGAGGAGTGTGTCCCTCGCACATGGATTTCGGCGGATCACCCAAACAAATCAGCCGAGGATCTCGAGCTTGTCTCAGCCAACGACGATCCGGCAATGTTGAACTTTCTCTTGTTTGGGGAGAGTGGCAGACCGCCGCGAACCGAGTCAGCGCCTAATCAAGAAACGTTGCTGGATCGTTTGAATGCAGATCAATTCGAGGTGCTCTTGGACACGGAGAAAGGTCTTGGTCTCAAATTGGGGATGACGAAGAGCGGATTTGTAATAGTCACAGGCTTCAAAGACTTGGAAAACGGCGAAAAAGGACCGGCTGAAGCTTGTGGAAAACTCCGTGATCAAGACGTGCTACTCTCCGTCAATGGAAAGCGAATCAT
The DNA here is from genome assembly GCA_012862575.1 of Parietichytrium sp. I65-24A. Classification (NCBI taxonomy): domain Eukaryota; class Bigyra; order Thraustochytrida; family Thraustochytriidae; genus Parietichytrium; species Parietichytrium sp. I65-24A. Next base: position 534,370 of record BLSF01000022.1, read on the forward strand.
GGGAGAAACTTTTGAGACGGTGGCGGAGTTGATCAAATCTTCAAGTCCACAGCTGAAGATGACCTTTGGTCGCGTCTGATTCTCGGGTTTTCCAGTAGTACCAACGAAAGGAAACAGTTGTCAGATTTCTGGCGAAAAATTTGCCTTCCACTTCTGAGCTTCGGTTTTCCAAAAAAAAAGGAGTGGACAGATTCTTCTTCTCTTCACTCTCTGTGGACATCTGCACGCGGACGACACATAGTTGATACAAAAATGAATGAATTAAAATGCAAAGATGAATCAAATTGTTTAGTTAATATTTCATTTCCGCCGCCCCAGACTAGAGTACGAAAAGCCACGATTTTCGCCCTCGTGATCTCTTTTCGCCGAAAAGTTCAAACCCTCGCGGCATTCTCGCGCGCAGATCATATGGCTCGTATTTACATTTTACTGCTGGAGCAATAGTGCGATCGACGGTGCGACGTAGTGGAGACTCCCTAACTCCTTGCCAGAATGAAGAGAGTAAAGTGCTGAGGGTGTTGATTAACCTTGTTTGGGCTTGAGCATGGACACCCAGATCTTACGAACAGCTTTTGCTAAAACTTTGACTTTGTCGTTCTCGTGGTTGCGGAGGGAAGAAATGGTTGATCCAATTTTGGATTTCTCTAGGAGGTCCGGAGTAATCTTCACTTTGGCTAATCGCTCCAACAGCAAAGCCATCTTCTCCAACGAAGCGCGGTCTCCTTTTCGTTGTGAATATCGATCAAGTTTGCCCTTGCAGCGAATGAGGCGGTCCAGAAGTGGTTCTGTCACTTGTTTGGTCTTGGTCTTGCGCTTGCCAGCCGCTTGCGCGACCTTGCGTTTCTTGGCGGGCCCACCAGCGGGTTGCGATTGTTTCCGTTTCTTCTTTGGCGGCGGCCTCTTGCTTGCTCCCGGTGTGTATTCATCCGAGTCGCTCTCGTCGTCGCTTTCGCTCTCATCCTCTTCATTCTCGAGTTCATACTGGTCTTCGTCGTCCTCATCGCCATCATCATCATCATCATCATCATCATCTTCTTCTTCTTCTTCGTCGTCCTGATTGCCGCCTTCTTTTACCTGGCTGCCACTGCTAGCCTCATTGGAATCCCGCACTTGGCTGTTTGAGTTGGCAGCTTTCGGTCCTCTTCCAGAGACGGGATCGCCGTTAGAGATTTTGGAGGGCTTGACTGAGTCGTCTTCACTGTTCTGCCTCGAGCGCCACCCTTCCGGTGCCGAGGAGTACCTGTCACCCACCTCTGCGTCGGGGAACACGTAGTTGATGACTAGCTGCCCTTCCTTGTCAGAAGGGAGGAGCACCACGGACCCGGCCATGGCCGGCTCGAAAGGGTCTTCGCCCGTCTCCGCCGACTCGGGCATATTTGCGTCCTCGGGAATTGGTTCGAGGCAGCTGCTGCCTGCTCCGTGTGCGGTCTGCGAGTGCTGCGCGTGCTGCGCGTGCTGCGAGGGCCGTCCGCGGCCGCGGAGCTTGACGTTTCTCCTCCTGCTCCCACTCCCATTCCCACTCCCGCTCCTGTTGCCGGCGGAGCGCAAGCTCTGCAAGCTCTGCAAGCTCTGCGCCTCGTCCGTTTCGTCGTCCTCGGCGTCGCCGATGGCCAGCGTTCCGGACTCGTTCTTGGCCAGGATGATCTGGCCGATGGCGTCCAGCGGCTGCTTCTGCAGTCTCTCGGCCTCCTGCGCCACCGTTTCGAGGAACGCCAGGTTGCGTTTCGTGAGCGGCTCGCCGTCGTTGGGCCCATCCTCGGCGCCTCTGAACGGCACCATGTTGGCCACGATCGCCTTGGACAGAATGCCGTACCCGAGCCAGTACACCACCACGCTCTTGCGCTTGGAGCACAATGCGTCTTTCGCCAGCTCCAGCTGCGCCTTGTTGCCCGTCAGCAGCCGCGGCGGCACCGCCACGCACGGCACGAAGATGGAGTTCTTGTCGAACCGCGCCCAGAACACCTTGCCCACAGCGTCCTCGCACTCCGCCGGCAGCTTGCTCGCCAGATCGTTCACCTTGCGCTCCAGCTGCGCCACCACCAGCTGCCGCTTGCCCAGCCGCCGCTCCCCCATACTCTACACTCGACACTCGACACTCTACACTCAACACTCAACCTGTGTAAAGTGTCCGCGGACACCTCCGCCCCACACCTACTTGACACTTGACACTTGAAACGCCGCGGACACTTGAAACTTTGGACAGAGGGCAGAGGGCAGAGGACAGTGGGACGCTGGGACGCTGGGACGCTGGGACGGATGTTGCTCGCGAGGACACCTGCGCAGAGTCGGTTGTGGCGGTTACGGAGCCGTTTTGTTTTGTCGACTGGTTAGCCGTTCGCCCAGGTGCTCACAAGGTTCACAAGGACAGCGTTGGAGTGTTGAGACGTGTTGAGATATGTTGAGTTGTGTTGAGATAACTTATGTGGAGATAGATATGTGGAGCGTTGGACGAGGAGAGAGCGGAGCGAGTTGGAGTGACTAGCTAGCTCTAGAGTCTAAAGAGCAGCGCAAGAAGGAGCTGGTCGTTGCCGCAGTGGTGTTCGTTAATGGTGGCAGTGGTGGCAAGCTGGTTCGAGACGGCACTGTTGGGTTAAGGAACATGGCGACGTTTATGATTGTTGCACGGCGTTAATGAGCGCGGGTTGCGTGTCTTTTGCGTGCATGTGCGGGAAATACGCGGGCAGGTCACGCAAGAAAATAGATTGTGCCTCCTGAACCAACGTGACATTGCTTCTTTTTTCAGCCTCTTTATGCAAATCTTCGCGAGCTCAGCTGAGCCCGCACAATGGGATGTCGTCCAGGCCGAAGAGCTCCTGGCTTGTGCGGAACAAGGGTCCAAGGAGTCTTGCGCGGATATTCGGTATGGTGAGCCACGAATTTAGCTTCGGGCTTTGTGGGCAACCTTTGCCGAATCTTCTCAAGCGAACCAGCACATGGTCAAGCTCAAGCTCAAGCTGATGGAGCGTGCTGTGGCTTCAACCCTCCATACTCGTGCACTTCCCAAGGCTGTGGTGCAGAGCCGCATTGGTTTAACGTCAGATTTAATTGCGACGTGATCATCGAAAGAGACAGCGGGGTCGGGAAGTAATTGCATGGTGTTCGAATATGAGCTCAGGTGTGTTCATCAGTTCCAGGTGTTTGTTTCTTCGCAACCGATATCAACCTCTCCTTGGAGCAATCGGAGGTCTGGCTTGGATCGTCGTCATCTCCGCGATCTTTTGCTGCTCTTCTCTTTTGCGAGCGGAAGGACCGTGACACGCTCCCCAAAATTTTCGTTCTTAACAATGGCCTCCTTCGTAGGCTCTACAACCTGTGGATGGAGCCAATCTTCATGGTGGAGCGCGAGATCCCTTCTCCTTTTGCCTGTCTTACAGCTTTTGTGTATTGTTGAAATACAAGCTTCTTTTCCGTTCTGCATTTTGGGGTCACGGTCTGGTCTGGTCTGGTCTCGTCTGCTCGATCTCAAGGCCGCACAGGGCATGGCCACGTGACCAATTCGTCGACCCAAGCGAAATTTTGTTTTGTAAATCCTAGCTAGGAGCCTTCAAGCAGGAGTTTCGATGTCACTGTCGGGGCCAAGAGGTTTGCAAATCGCTTGCAAATTCGCATTCCACAAGCTGTAAAACCCAAAAGACACGAAAGCCGGCGCCTCAGCATTCCGGAATAGAGTCGTCCAACCAATCTTTTGTCAATATGTCTCCGTGCACCATCAGTTCTGCGCCTCATGTCAGAAAATGGCCAAGTTCATTTTCCTTCCAATACGATGAGATGGATGGGATGGTGAGATCGCAGCAGAGTTCAACGCGAGGTCCTCGTAGAACGCCCCGCACCATCCCAGGAATCCAAGGATGCCGTCCCATTAACTCAGCGAGAGAGTAGAGTCTAGCGCTCAAAATGGATGCGACTATCGAAACTAACGAACAGCTTTTTTCTTCAAGACCACTACAAAGGCCAAAAGCGCGTGCTTGGAAGGAAGAGGCGGTTGGATGTTTGCGGCAGTGTAAACCAAAAGGAGAAACAGATTGGTTGACATGGTTGACAGAAAAGTCCAAAAAAGAAATGCTCCAAACTATGAGGGAAACTATGACGAACGACTCATAGATGACTGGTTAGGTGTTTCTTCATACACGCCCTTAGCATCTATCCAGCAAGTGGCTACTAAATCAACCTACCTACGACTAAACCCGGTGTGTGTCTTAGGCGTTTCGACCAAGGAAGCTTCATTTGTTCTCTCGTTAACGGCTACATAGACCGGGAAGGTTGTCCTATTCCCGGTCTATCAGGTACCATAGGAATCGCATTTCGATTGTAGAATTTAGAATAATGAATTTACATGTTAGAAAGAAGACTCCTTCCATTTTTGATTGATGTGGGAAACGAATGAAAAGCGTCCGCGAGCACTGAAGTTGGTGTCCCCGAGTAAACAGATGTAGCCAACGTCCCATCGTCCTTTGACTGACTGATTGATTGATTGATTGATTGACGTAAGCACACGATCCTTCAAAGCCAATTGCATAATTGCATGCGCTTGGTGTGTCGGGGTTAGTGGAATTGTTTGATTGCTTTCTCGAGCTCCATCTTGCTGCAAATCACGCACGCTCTTTCTGGCGCGAGGGCGGAAGCATCGGGTCTTGCTCTGCGTCGTTGCCGTTTCGTAGTTGCGATCGCAGTGAAACGCGCGGATGGCCACCAAAGCTTCGAATGGTCTGGTGAGTGTCTTGGGCGTTGCGGAAAGGGAGCGGGTGGAGAAGTCCGTGGCCGCGAAACACATTCGCTCAGGGAAGAATGCCGCCGCAGAGCTCGATGGAATGGGCGTTCTGGAGTCGTCTACCAAATTGAAAACCGCAGAAATGATGCGATGGATTGGCGTGCTGCTCAAACAGGCATATGCGCGAGCCAATCTTGAAGACCTGAGCGAATTTGCAGCGAGCCAGGTGCGTGGACTTGGACATGCTGGCGTGGAGCGGGTTGTGAAGAGTTTTGGATATGTCTTCGTGGAAGGAGAGCCCCTCGCGTACCTGGCGCTCGACTGTGTCCGGATCTTGTGCTTGGACGAAGTGTTCAGGAATGCGATACTGGATGAGGTAGACTGCGTGGCGAGTATTATTGGCGGAGCTTTCACGTGTTGCAGCGTGTGTACGGAAAGTTTGGACGGGAATCAGAGGAGCGAAGGAGCTGCAGGCGCTTGCAGCTCTGAGCTTTTGTTTATTATTTACACTGTGGAGCTGATGGACACACTCGCCGGGTTGTCCATGGCGAAAGCCCGTGTACTCTTGCGTAGAATAAGGGGAGTCAAGTTTTTGCGCAGAGCTTTGAGCTGCATGGAAAACGCGGCGCTCAAGAGGGCGCACATCCAGAAAACGATTGCGCTTCTGTCGGCCTTGGAATAATGCTTGTTCTTTTACGCTCGTGCAACTTTTCCTTGTTGTTGCCGCGGACGGACCTGTGTGTGTAAATTTCTCCAACTAGCTTGGTGCGAATGCATTGTTCATAGGTATTCTAGCCCGACCGAGAAAAGGACGGAACAATCCCATCGTCAGATTTTGCAAGCGAGCAAAAGTCATCAGCTTTCTCGTCTCGCTTTTAGTTTTACTTGGAGCAAAGCGCAACGAAATTCATCTTCTCGGCACAGCGGAGAACTTGACGTGACAGTGAGAAAAGGAGTTCGGAAGGTCAAACAAAGCACCAACCTTTCTTTTTTCTTTGTGGAGAGCTGTATTTGGATTGAATGTCCATGGAGTGCACGAAACCAGGAGGTAGATAAATGCTCAAAATTTTGTTCAGATTTAGTCTTCAGGTCGGTGTTAAAAAGAGGGCAAAACTGTGTTGTTGTCAAAAACCTGTGAGGTCTTCCTCTTCACAGGTAAAGTCAAGCGGGGGACGCAGAGCGGCTTGCCCCCGCATAAATCGTAAAATGAGTTTCTTTCTGTTCGTGTGCTTCCGTCTGCTCGTTCAGGTTCGGGTTTGGTGGACGTGGAGCTCAGACTCCAGCTGGCAGATCTTCCTGTCCACAGCGGTCAGGAAGGTGGCAAAGTTTTCGACCCTCGTCCCACATGCGATGCACTCTTGAGTCTTCAAGCTCTGGGCCTTTTGCTCCCGAAGTGTGGCAATTTTGCCCTTTTTGTATTCAAAGGAGCACCACTCGTCCGAGTGCACGCTGTTGCGGAGAGCCTCGTGGTCAGCCAGGAGGGAGAGCTCGCTCATGCACTCCTTGTGTTTCTCTACAAACTTGTTTCGCGAAGTCTCGCACAGCATCAGCGTGCGCTTCATGCGCTGTCCCGAACACACAGCAACCGTGGGCAGTGCACTTTGGCACAGCGAGCAGATGCCGTTCTGGGCGACCTTGGAGTACTGCTCTTCCGCAAGTCTGGCGGCGCCGGCGAGCTTGAGGATGCCGCGCTCAAACTTGGACCGCTTCTCCTGAAGTACCTTGATGCAGTCGAGGGTAAAGCTGCGCGACCGCTTGTGCAAGCTCTTTTTGTTGATGGGGGAAGCCGAGTTGGCCGATCCGACCATCATGTCCTCCTGAACCAGCGGGCTGCCTTGTATCGTGTTGCCTCGAGCCATGGGATACACCAGTTGCATCCCGCAGGTCTGCTGAACGGACTCGCGGCTTGGCTGTCTGCTCTTTCAAAGAGTTTGTAGATCTGAGTCGTCGATTGGAAAGGAAAGAAAGCAGAGAAGGGCGCAGGGAAGCGCGCACAATTTGCGTTTCTCTGTCACTCAGCCCTCCGGCAAGCAGGGGGGCGCGGCGCACCACGGCGCTTCCTTGAGTCGGCAGTTTGGGGTTTACTCGACCCACTGTCAATACGAGTTGGGGAAAGAGTGCGTGCTCCCGAGACCGGCTTTCCTGCAAGGCAAGGGAAGGCAAGGAAACTGCAAGTCTACGGCGTCGTTGCCGAACGACAACAAGCGAGCAAACAAACAAATAAAGAATGAAACACACCCACACACACCCACACGGCACAGCGCAACGCAACACAACGCAACACAACGCAACACACGCACACCCAGGGCAAAGGCGGATTTGAAAGACGACTGGTCAACGGTGTGAGTGAGCGAGGGACTGCCCTGCTGGCTGGCTGATTTCGTGCGTGTGTCCTGGCTTGTGACTTGTGACTCTGGCTGTGCGCCTAGTGCCCAACTCTGTACTTGAGTACCAGAACTAGACCTCCTTCTCTTGACCCTCTTGACCAACCAAGGTTGAACAGGAAATGCAGCAAGGAAACGAGCGCAAGTACTCTCACGGACTGATGGTGGCGCAGGACACAAGTAATGCAATGAGAAAAGAGAACGAGAATGAGAATATGAGAAAGGTTTCGGCCTGACGCGATCGAGCGCGATGCTGCCACATAACAAACAAACAACCACAGAGACGAAGGAAGGAAGGAAGGAAGGAAGGAAGGAAAGAAGGAAGAAAGAAAGTAGCCGAGGCGCAGGCACTAGTGTACCAAGCGCTGCATTAACCTCAATGAAAAGCAGCGCGCTCTCCTGCAAGCTGGCCACTTTTGACCACTTTCGACCACTTTCGACCACTTTTGACCACTTTTGACCAAAATGGCCTTGTGCAGCTGGGTTAGCATTGTTTTAACATCGTTAGCATCCTTCCTTCCCTCCTTCCCTCCTCCTTCCTTCCGATCGCGCGTACAGCTTGAGCTAAGCGCCGCAGGAGGGAAAGAGGGAAGGTACTAGCAGCCCGGTCAAAAATCTGCGCGAGTCTTTTTCTTTCTTTTCACAATCGTCACCGCTGGCTTGTATGCGGTATTAGGTGCCATGGTGATACTGTGAATAGGCTTGTTGGTCGATGCGAGCTGGCTGTGAGGGAGAGAGTGAGGAGCGGAAATGAGCTTGGGCTTTGTTTTTTTCTTTTTCGTTTTCACTTTGTGCAATTGTGGCAATTGTGGCAGTCCGTCCACTCCGTGCAACTCCGTCAGTTGAAGTTTCCATTCATGTAAAGAATTTAGATTTATAATACATTTGGAAAGAAGAAGGTACTCTCGGCACCGGTGCTGGTATCACGACGGCTCGGTGGCCTTGCGACTCATCAATACTTCTCCCGTATCCGTCTATAGCCATCTCATTCGTGGCGCTGGTGCGACTAATAAACAAAGTGCGCGAAGTTTCGGATCTGCCGAGCTCGTGATCAGCTGAATCATCTGAATACTGAATACTGACAGTGAATACAGAAAACCGAACCTTCCAAGCCACTGACGTGGGCCACCGATCAACGACAGGTGCAGGGAATGCTGGCGAAGATAATTTGTTAAAAAGAGAGCTTTCTTGTGCACACGAGTAAACTTACTGAGCTCTGAGTATCACAATCATAATCCGATGCATGTTTGAGCGACGTGTCACACTCACGGTTGGCGAGCCCTCAAACTTTGAACTTTGAACCATATACTAGCCAGCTATCTACTATTATTAACATCTGCCTAGCTAGAGTATACCAATACTGACTGTGTGTACACAAAGTTCACATCGACTGCATTCTCCCTCACTGCTCCTTCCTTTTCCCTCTCTCCCCAGCTCCCACTCTAAACCGTAGCCGGCGCTAACCCCGCCCCTTCCTTCTCCCCCGGAACACCTCCTCCCACTTTCCTCTCCACTCCGCCTCTTCCGCAGGTCTTACCTCAGGCAATAAGCGAGCGGGTAGGAAGGCTGCACGTCAACTTTGCCGAGCCGGAAACTACGCCGGCGTGGTGGTAGAGTGTTTAGGAATAAGAGGTAGAATGGGTGTGCGTGTAGGCCGGCATTACGATAAAGGGTAGGAGTCCGACGTTCTAGGTGGGTTGACTGCGACTTTGGTGTGGAATGAAGACAGGGCTTTTTTGGTTTTGCCATTTGTTGACGTTACCAGTGCTGTGTTTACGATTGTGCTTGAAATTTGAGTTGAATTTTTAAAGGTAATTGTCAGACTGGGTCGCTTGGCAAGCGCTTGGCGAACTTGTCTCCTTCGTTCGTTTGGCAGTGCGCGCAACGCTTCCAGCGCTTCGTTTTCAACTTCTTAACTTTCAAAGGTATCTATCCTGCGAGCTGCCAGTAAGACTTACGAGCGTTTCCGAGCGAGGGTTCGAGCTGGCCACTTCCAGCATCTTCCAGCACACTGGGTGTGATGAAAGCTATCCAATTTTCGAACATGGCGAGTAACCGCGGTGGGCCGGCATGTGTTGCGCTTTCAGAGCTGAAAGCTTCTCCTGTGTCTTAAAAAGACTCCAGACTCCGGTTGGCGTGTGTAAGAGTGTGCAAGTCCGATTGTCATTCCGTCTTGCCTCTTGCCTCCGTTCCAGTTCAATTTCCAATCCCTCGCGCAATTGTAAGTCACGACTTGCACAGTCAAGTGGGTGGGTCGGGTCGGGTCGGGTCGGGCCCACCCATCATAGGAGGGGTTAGAGCCGCCTAAAGCATCACCAGAGGCCTGTTTGTTCTTTGTTGACCTGATCGAAACTATCGAAAGTGGCGAACTCGCTTTCCCTTCGACTGCTGTCTTCGCAATCGTTGCAGCTCTTTGTGTCAAGGATGTTTCCACAAAGCCGAATCGACTTTGCTACTTCGCTTTGCTAAGACTTGGATAAAAGTTGGCTGAAATTGGCAAAGTGCTAAGACTGCGAGCTGACATTGGCACGAGCTACAAGAGTATCTGACAGTGATTGTAAGGTACACTGGCAGGACTCGTAATTAACGCCTCTGTACTCTGCATAAATTACTGTACTCACTGTAGGCTACTAGAGAGAGCTGCCCACCTGCCAAAGTTGCCAGAGGAGCCCGAGTCCAAAAAGTCGAAAGATACTCTGTTCAGTTGTTACTTGCAATGCTACATGAATTACCGATTGGCGTGAAATCGGGTTAACTGGTTAGTGGGACTGGCAGAATTGGCAGTCACTTTGTGAACCGGCCTGGTTCTCTTTTTTTGTGCGCAAGCCCTAAGGAAAGCGCTGGTCACTGATTAGTACTCGTCACATCGTCATCGCGGTGCATCGCCGCACGCAGCACCATCCCGGAATGATCAAATTATCATTCTTTGGTTCTGCAAACTTCCTCAGTACAAGCTGTACAAGCATTGCATCGACCAATGACCAACAAGTCCAACCTATCCAACCTCGTTTGATTCTCTTGACTCTTGTGGTTGGGTTTTGGACCTGCGGGTGGGTGCTGCGAATCCTGCAAAATTTGAACTTCTTTAGACCCAACTTATGGGCAAACTGTTCCAACGTTTTCCATGAGGTATTCATTCGTCTCACGACTTCGACGCGCCACGATGCAGAGGCTCTGAACTGCAACGCACCGTGACAGCAACGCACAGCAATGGAAAGAGAATGGATGTGGACTCACAGTCAAGCCAACCATGGCAAGAGCCCTTGCAAAAGAAGACAACTTTGCACTTGCGTCTGTTCTGGGAAACGTGCGAACAAGTGAACTATGAAATTTCGAATCATGATTTTGACCCGGAGTGACACCCAATGTGGGGACAGGATAATAGTATTCACTACTCGTCACTACACGAGTAGGCAGAAATGAGATTTTTCCCGACTTGGACTTTGGAAGCGAATGATTGCAAATCATGTTTGCCACTGCTCATTCCTCGAGCGCCTCAATAGAACTACCCAAGCATTTACCTAGCACTCTGCCGAGTTGCCCAAGTGAAAGTGTTTTCACATCGTTGCGCATCTTGAACTCGTAGTCAACCTTACACCGGACTCATAACCAGTCGGTAGTCTGTTCCTATTTGAAACCAATAAGCATCCATAGAAGCGCTGGTACTGACTGTGATTGTACACAATGTGCTATGTGTCTTGGTACTACAAACACGTGTGCCGTGAACGTTCATTGATGAACAATCAGTAACTTACTCAGGACTGAGTAGAGCACAATGAGTACGTGTACGTACAGCGCCGTCAGGGAACGCCGTTGATGGATGTTAAGGCATGGCGTGGAAAATTAAAAGCGAGGTTTCGTGCAGAGGCCACAAAGTTCTCCAGGTCTCGTCAAGGCCCACAACCCGCACCGGTACTCACAGTCAGTACAGTATGGACCCTAGCTGCGCTTATGGAGTGCTAGGTACCTTCCATTCTCGAGTTTGGGTGCTCCCACATTTTGCCTCTCGTTGGTACAAAATATTGCAGTGATTGCAGTGCGAATGAAGCATGCAGGGTCTCCGCATCTCCGATCGGGACTTCCGATCAACGGTTGATCGGGTCTAGTCGCCCATCTCTCACTCGCCCCGCGAGTTCCCACCTATCACCACGCAAAAACGTCACGAGTCATGAAAGGGGGGAAGGAAAAGCTTGGTTTGGGAATTAAATTAGCTCTGATGGTTTGGTTGACAATGGTTTCAAAGTTGACGGAGTTTGATAGGTGCTGGGTACCTCACGGTCATGGCAAGTCATTGGCTGGACTTACCGAGGATTGTGCGAACCGGGCGGTTAGGAAAGGTTGGTTGAAGAAAATACGGTTTGAGAAGATGTGAGTTGCCGAGAACCAACATACCCAGCATCGGTCGCGACCTTACTCACACGGGCTTGAGCGAATTCCCAATTTGTGACTTGAAGTTCTCACCGCCGGCTAGCTAATACATGTGCAGTTCCGGGGCGTCCGGGACCCAGACTACCCAGACTGCTTGAATGTCGGCATACATATCAGTGCTCCAGAGCTAGAGACGATCTGCTACTGCAGTTGGAATTGCAAAGCTCAAAATGCGTATGTGAAAGTGTGGACAAGTCACAGCACATATGCTCTCTACGTTTTTTTGAACTGAGATTCTGAAAAATTCGCTAACGCCCTTCTTCCCAATTTCTTGTTCCCTACAAACCTTTGCGTTGTCTAGGAATTCTCGGAATGGCGGAATGTTTCGAAAAAAAATTGCTGATGCAATCAAAGCTCAAATAACAATTCACAACAGTGCTTAAAGTTAACAGTTAATTTAAGAAAGGATGTAGTGTGTCGGTTCCTTCGCTCAGCCGAGATGTTCGTTGAGCGGGGAACCGGCCCGGGCCCGGGCTCGAACGCGGATACATGCCATGAGGCATGGTTGGCATAGCTCTCAGAATAGTCGGTTCCTGAAAGTCAAGCCGAAAAGTCACGAGCGAACCCATTGTGCAAGTTGCATGGGGATGATGTCAAGTCCACAACAACGCAGAGTTTATTGAGAGGGTTATGTATAAAATTATTCACTGCTGCAAAGGATGAAAACTAATTTTCTAAAGAGTCAAAAATCAAAATCTATGTACACATAATCGTCAGCGTCCCCAGTAAGACGATTGCAGTTGCCTGGAGTAAGAGCCGTCCAGGCGCTCACTGCACTATGCATCTGCATCTAATCTTCTCGGAGTGTCCGGAACTAAAACTATCTTCAGGGCCATCACGCACAGAGCCTTTGCCAGTTTGCACGCAATGGTCCATGGCCATCTCAAATGCAGTCTCTACGTTGACCATGTCTTTTGCAGAGCACTCGACATATCCCAGCGCTCCAATTTCGTTGGCATATTCCTCCAGCTCCTCTTTAGATTGGGTGAAGGTTCCATGCTCCCGTAAATCCGATTTGTTGCCAATGAGGACGAAAGGCGTGCCAGGCCGCCGTTCGTCGATTTCATTTTTCCACTGCTTGATGTGCAACAGAGATCGCTCGCTCTCTAATGAAAAGCACACCAGGAAAACATCCGTGTCAGGATACGATACAGGCCTCAGATGCTCGTACTCTTCTTGCCCGGCAGTGTCCCACAACCCGATAAGGTAGTCCCTCCCGTCGATGGTGCGAAGAGTTTCAAAGTTGTCAAAGACCGTTGGGACATATGATTTCGGAAATCGCCCCTCAGTGTAGCTCACGAGCAAGCTGGTCTTGCCCACGGCGCCGTCGCCAACAATCACCAACTTTAGGCTCGTGAACGATGGGACCGCCAACGCTGCAGTCTTGGCTACCATCGTGCGCAGATCTTTCGTGCCGTGCGAGGTCGCTACTCGAGTAGGGCCATGTCAATCTCAATCCAAAGTCGCGTGATCCTCCAGCTCTCGAGCGACCTTTTCCCTGCGGTCCACTCTCAGCTCGACCTTTGCAAAGCCGCGAAGCGACGAGGTTGGGGCAAGCGCACGTGCTCTTGGTGAACTAGAGAGAACCTGCGCTCGAGGACTCACTGTCGGCACCTTGCTTGTGTCTGGCAGTGCAGTGCAGCGTATCGTAGTGCGTTTCAAGTCTGCAGGCATCCATTGAAACAAACCAATGTCCGCAACTCTCAGTCTCGCCACCCAACCCACCCTATCCATCCCTCCATGCAGTCTATCTACCTCATCATCTATCGCGCACTCACTCACTCACTATTGTTACGTATCCATCTACCTCCGCGACTGACACCAGCAGATGCAAGAGTTGCCAGTGCAGGCACGCTAGCTCTCCTGCTATTTCGAACGCTGAGATTGACGCCACTAGTTAGGTACTGGCTGTGAGGGGTTCTCGCTCTCGCTCTTGCTCTTGCTCTCTCTGTCGCTGGTTTCCTTTGTGCTTTTCCTTCTTCATTCAATCAAGCGTTTAGCTGCTAGCTTCAAGTTCAAGTTGATGTGGACGGCTAGGACGGCTGGTTGATCACATATGACACTGGTAGGTAGGTGTCTCTCAGACCACCGTGACTCACAAGACTTGTCCTTCTTCTTGCACTTGGCCCTTCCTTCTTTCCGTTTCTCTTTCTTTCTTTCTTTCTTTCTTTCTTTCTTTCTCTTCTTTCCTTCCAACCATCCATCTCACGCTGGCCTATCCGTCCATCTGCTGGTCTCGACTCTTCGCCTTTCACATAAAAAAGAAAAGAGGAAGTGCGTGCGAGGAGTGCGAGGCATTCGACTCTCTCTTCTGGCACACCTTTCGGGCAACGTAGTATTCTGTTCTGTTTTAACTGAAGAGTGTTCATGAGTGAAATGAATTGAAGTGAAATGAAATGAAGAATTAATGGCGATGGAAGGTGGAAAACGAAAGAGACGGAAATGGCTTGCCCTTGCTCTTGCTCTTGCAGCCTTTCGTCATTTACCAGTTTTGCCACTTTTGCCAGGGCAGCAGCTGCCTTTGCTTCTGCTTTCGGGCCAGTCAGCCACTGATCTCCATGTGAAAACATTCGCCTTTGCATGTGAGCATAGTAAGCATCGTTCGTCCGTCTGCCCTGCACTGTGCAGTTTCCTTGCTCGAACGCTAGCGCCCGACCCACTACGCGCAGCACTATTTGCGCGGCTACGCAGTGCAGTTCGTGGAGTTGGCGCGTCGCACACCCTGACGCCTCGTTCCTCTGGTCTCACAAAGCGTCTCACTGTCCGTCGCAGTCACGCACTCACGCAGCCACGTAGTCGCAGAATAACTTGTTCTGAGGGAAGGAAGAGAGTTGCTACGCGGTTGGTTTCACGGCGGATCATGCGGATCAGTCGGTTTTCAATCAGAGTTTTCAATGAGCATGAGCAAAACGGAGTTGGAGCCTCGCAGATTGCAATCCGTTGTTTCTTTGGTGACATTGGTCACCGTGGCCGTGACAGCCAGTCAACGTAAGCCTGAAGCTGACTTTCACTGCAAAACGGAGCACAAACGCACCAGAGCAGTCAGTCAAGAGGCTCCTCCATTTCCACTATCGTTTCATTTGCATTTCCAGTCAGAGTTCTGGAAGACGCGAAGGAGTGGAGGCAGCCAGCAGCAATAACACCAAGGGCTCGTAAGGGCTACAAGGGCCGTCGCGGAGTGTCCCGGAAGCGCTTTGGAAGTGGAACCTTTGTGCTCCTTTGTGTCCATGACCATTGCATGCGAAAGTACGGCGCCACATCTCAAAGTGTGCACCGAAAGGCTTAGGCTAAGTTAAGTGTGTCTTGTCTCACTTGCTCAAGCCTTCCCAGCAGCAGCTGTGAGGTGGAGTGGTGGAGGTGGTGGAGGCTTGCCAAGTCCGGCAGTCTGGCCATGTCTGGCCAGCAAGGCATACCAAGGCAGTGACATGGGAGATTGAAAGGCGTCGCCAGTTCGAGAATCAGGGGCCGCTGTGCCAACGTTAGGCCGGTAGATAGGTAGACTGTGTAGATTGTGTGGATTGTGTGGATGAGTTGACAGCGAGTACTGCACTCCCGCTCATTCTTTCCCAAAGTCTTTTGTGAGCGTATTGTTTGCCCACTTTCGTTCGTTCCACGAGTTTTACGACTAACTCGTAGTCATCTTCGGAGTTTTTTGGTTTTCACTGTCAGTTTTCAATGAGCATCTGTTCTTTAGTTCGTGAAAACGACTCAAGTCTACAATTGTCTTTAGGTAGGCCTACTGCAGTTCATTCCCTCTCCGCTTTCATGAGGTGTGCGAGCGTTCTCGGCAGAGCAAGTCTGATGATTGGATGGAAGCTAGAGACACATGAGAGCACAAAAGACCTCACAGCCTGTACCGCTATGCCCAATGCACACTTTGGCAACCTTGAGACCCAATCACACAAACACCAGCTCTAGAGGCAGGCGAAGCGAGAATCGAGACGCATCGAGATATTGCAACGAGACCGTGAAAAAGGTGTCGAAGGCACAAAATGACTCCTTTTCCTATTTCTAGATGAGGTCGCGGAGTGGGTTCGAGTTGAAAATGAGTACTCAGTACTGTAGCCACAGATGCATCCTTCCAAAATTTTGCCTTCCTTTTTTCTTAACGGTAACGGTTATACATGTAGACTGTCAAAGGGGCGGGCTCTGAATGTCATCTGCGGCGACGCGGTCACAAACAACGCGCTGAGATGGCACCTGTTGAGTGGTAAACAGTGGGTGCTGGCAGAGGAGATGCGAGTGAAATACGATTTGATACAAGCAACTTGCCACCTCCTCAACGCTGTAGATTCCGTTCAATTCAGAAGCGGAACCGTGGCAGACATAACGCACCATGGTGAACCGGCCGCCAAAGTCACCAACATCGCACTTGGATCCGTCTGCGTAGATTTGTACAATAGCGGGATCCAAAGCACTCCTATCAAAATACAATAGATCTTTACTCTGTGTGTCTCGGTCAAAGCTTTTTATGAAGCTCAACACCGGGGGGGGCAACTCATAAGCAACGTCCGCAACGTAATTGCCGAGCTGATATAATGAACTGATTTCTAACTTTCGTCGCCCTTCACTGTCGTTTGATTCGTCCACGTGGAATTGTCGAATTCCTTGCTCCACACAAAGCTCGTAGGTCCACCACTGCAGTGTTTTTTGAAAACAAAGCCCCGAAACGGCGCGCATGGCGGACCAGGCGTCGTCTGCCCCTCGCGGTTGCAAACCTGTCTTGCACAACGCAGGGCTGCACAACGTGAGCGTGTAATTGCACAGCGAGTGCTCCTCGATCGACTCAAACCTTAGCAGATTCTCTCCCAAGCGCTCGCCTCGCGAATCATGCTCAAGTTCTTCGCGAGGGCAGCAAAAGAACATCGCGCGGGACTCTCGTGGCAACGCAGTCTCGTCGCAGGGTTGGCCGTCGATGTATTTCACCCCCAAGTACAGGTGCTGGTTGTCCTCAACAGCATCTTCTGATGCAGCCGCCTCTTCCATTCCGTCTTGGGCCCCGCGATCGAAGGGCGATGAATCGCTCACCGACGTCACGGCCGATGAGGCGCTGTCCAGTCGGCCGAGGCTCCAAGCCATGTCCGCCATTTTGCGCGACTGGCCGTGGTACTGGTGCACTCCGTCCCAACAAAACTCATAGCTCCAAAACCCTTTCTCCATCACCAGGCACCTGCCGCCCAGAATGCTCTGCACCACCGCGAGCGCCTCTTTCGCGACCTCGCCGGAGCTGAGTCCGCTGCCACCTCCTCTCTGCCTCCCCACAGCAGGTTCTCCTTCGCCGTTAATCTTGGTCACTCTGCACACCATTGGCGCGCCATCTCTCGCGGACATGCTCCATCGCCGCGCACCTTCGCCTGCCGCCAGGGCCGTCTCCGAGATATGCAGCCCGCGAGCGCTTTCCAGCACTTTGGTCAGCTCCGCGTTCCGCCGCGAGTGATCCCTGCTGCGCTCCGACACCACTTCCACCACTTCCACCACCACGTCCTCCTCTTGCGACTGCCCTTGCGTAGTACGCGCCTCGCACGGCTCCGTCCCCCAAACCACGGCCCACGCCAAGGCCGCCGCCAGCGCCAGCGCCCCGCGCCTGCGGAACGCTTTTCGGGACCCCCCGCCCCGCGCCGAGCCCGTGGGCGCCGCGTCGTAATCGCGGGCGTCCGACTCCGAAACCATTTTGGATTCTCTTACTTTGAACGTTGCGGCGTTGCGGCGCGACCGCGACCGCCAGCGCGCGGGGAAAGAAATGGTCGTTCGATATGACCGCCGAAGGGTACGCGCGGTCAGTGCTTGAGCGCTGAGACATGCTAGACTGAAAAGGTGTGTGTAGGACCGATAGATAGGCTATCCGGAGACTAGCTAGTAGAGCGAGAGAGAGAGAGAGCGTGTAAGGGTGCGCGCGCTGTCAGGGTTCGTAGAGGACCGGCCGGTACGCGCGGGGACCGAAGGCGGTCCGCTGTGTGCTGCGTTTCTTCTTGGGTTTGGGAGAGGTTGGATTCGTCAGTCTGGAAAGGCTGCAAGGAGCGAACGCGGGGTGCGCGATGATCAAACCGGGTGCTATTCCGAGTGGGCACACGCCGTTCTCGTGGACCGGTCAAAGTCTCGGCGATGGCGGCGATGGCGGCGAAGGCCATCATGGCCGGGATGGCCGGCCGGGATGCGGCGTGGCGCGGCGGATTGAAGAATTTCGCGCGGAGGGCTCTGGTCTGCGATGGGACAAGGTCTTCGCTGCGAAGGTTGGCAGCAGCGAGTTCGGTCTGCCGGGGGATGTCATGGTGGAGAACGCTGGGGAGAGGCGGGCGATGGGCTTTTACTTTTTTGTGGCGGTCAGGCCAGACAGGGTGTTGTTGGTGGACTGCGGCTTCTACTCGCCCAAGTGCGTGCGAGCGTTCAAAGTGGCCGAGTTTCTTCATCCGCTTCAGCTGCTGGAGAGCTGCGGCGTGGAGTCTGCTGAGATGGTGACGGACGTCATCATCACGCACGCGCACTGGGATCACATGAACGGCGTACATCTCTTTCCCAACGCCACGGTGTACATCAGCGAGAGGGAGCTGGACTTTATTCGCGCCACGCCATTCGAAACGGGCCTGCACTCCTCCAGAAGATGGCTAACCAAAATGGGCCTCGCGGACGTAGCCAACGAGATTGGGCCGAACGGCATCTCTCCTGCGGATGCGGACCTCCTGGAGCAGCTCTATCGCGCAAATAGGCTCGTGCCATTGTCGTTCTCACACCAGGAGACCGTTCGCCACCTCGGCGACAACGTGTTTGTCGTGGATGCACATGGGGCTCATACTCCGGGAACGGTGTACGTAGCTTTAGGTTTCGCGCCAGGTGAGGATTTGCTCGTCTTTACAAGCGACTGCGCGATGATGTATGACAACATCGGCCCTCCCCTACAGGCCACGGGCTGCTGTCAAAGCTATTTTCGTAACATGACCGCCCTGCGCGAAATCTCGCAAATCACGAGTCCGCAGTACATCATCCCCGGCCACGATCTGAGGCTCGAGCAGCGCTTCCAACCGGTTAAGGCAAACTTGTTCGACCTCACGAAGCCGATCATGTAAGGACATGTCCGTGAGTGTAATAGAACCATCTTGTTTATGTTTTGAGCAATCTGTTCCCTACACTGCTCCCAGGCAAGGGAGTATATGTACCGGTATGTCATCACTGGGCGACGCAGTGAATCTTTTAAACACATCCGAGGGGTCGTAAACTTGATTTCTTGTGTCTTCGACTCTTCGTGTATGTATGCGTGTATGTATATACAGTTTAATTAGGAATAAGTTGTGTTTTCCACCCACCATCACGTTTGCTCAAGAGCATTATCAATCCCGTTTCTTTTGTTCTAGTTCTAGCGTTGTGGATCATGCACCGTCTTGTCTATCATCACCGCCTTTCACTGCCGCGTCCTCGTCCTCGTCGTCTTCATCGTCCTCATCCTTCTCTTTCTCCTCGTCGTCATCGTCTTGGTCAATATTCTCGTCTTCTGCCCCGCTAGGATCCCGCTCCTCATCGGCATCGGCACCTTTGTCAGGGAGCGGCAAGCCTTGAAGAAAGGAGGGCTTTGTGCTTTTCAAAATATCGCCGATGGTCGACACGACCTTAGCTCTCCCTACCTCATCCTCCACAAGTTTCTGCGCTCCAATCGCCGTGAGGCACGAGTCGACAAATTGGGCAAAGTACGAGTCGGTATCTAGAGCAGTTTGCAAAGCCCGGTATTTGTTTGGAGCCTTTTCGATGGTGACAAGGAGCTCTAACAGCCTCGGATCCCTCATTTGCTTTTGGACAGGCTCGTTGGTATCCAAGCGCGACAATACCCCATCGGCTAGCGACCACTGTTCTTGCTGCTGGTCTTCCACGAACCTCTGGAAAGACGAAGAATGACCGTCTTTGAGCATAAATTCAAGAGAAACCTCTCTTGAAGAGTTGGCTTCTATTTTTCGGGACTTGCGCCCTTCCGCGGAAGCATCGTCACTCACGGCTGCGCGTTTTTTACTCACGCCCTGAAGTTGCTCCGCAAGCGTGTCCAAATCACTTTGGTTAAGGATCTTTCTTGCTTTCTCGTTCAACTCACTCTCATCCAACTGGAATTCATCATACTCCTTCACTGCGCAACCGAAAACCACCCTCGCCTTTGTCTTTTCGTTTTTACCGATTCGATCAGAAAGAGGCTCTGCAAGGTCGAATTTTTTCTTGATCCACCACAGACTCATCTCTTTCTCATCAGCCCAATCGTTAAACGCGGATTTACCTTCGCGCATGGTCTCTAATCTAAGTGACTCCTCAATGTCTTCTTGCGAGCCACTGGTTTCATCCTTCAATAAGCTAGCCCATCGACCAACGTCCGCGGCATCAAACTCAATATTTTTCAGCAGATGCGGAGCAGCCCAGAGCCTCCAAAGCTCCGTTTGCTCTTCCTCCGACCACATTGTCGGGGAGCCTTGCTTTCCTTCTTCGACGCCTTTGGAGCCGGCAGATTTGACGGCATCCGCGGCTGCGCGAGCCTCGTCGCCGGGCTCCTCCTCAGAGCTCTCCTCTCGTGTGTCGACTTTGGGAGGGGTTCCAGACGAAGGCTCTACTAGGTTTCCGGGTTCCGCGTTGCCACCCACATCAGGAGGGTTTCCCGCGTCGGTCTCCGTCGATGAGTCCAGTATGGCCGAAGGTGGCGCCTGGGCCTCCGCATTCTGTGGAGGCAAGGTTTTTACGGGAGTCTCGCCATTTTCTGTCTCCTCTTCCATGCCCCGCCCGGTGTGGCTCGCAGTCAGCTGTGGGCCTCCATCCCTCTGCGCGATGAGCTTCTTTTGCGCACCGATCTGCAACCAGCAGAGTGTGAGCAGCTTGGAAGCCACGGCTTTGGCACTTTCCGTAGCGCCGACGCGACAAAGCGAGAAGCCGCCAACAAAGTGCTCACCCAGCGTACTCGTGCCGACGAGTGCGAGCTGTAGCTGCACCATCGCTCGCCGCTTGCGCCGCTTGCGCCACCTGGACGACCTCCGATGTTTTTATTGGCTTTGCAATGCTTTGTAGCACTTCGCGAACGAGACCGAAAGACGTTCTCTTCGGTCGCTGTGTACTAGCGCGCGTGTTTTTCCCCGCACATGTCTTGGCAAGCGATTGTTGATTGATTGATCAACTCGGAAGGTTTTTTACTTTTTACAGTTATACAACAGTAGTACTTTCATCAAGTGGCACAGTCAATCAATCAATCGAAATCAATCAATCAAAAACACATGGTCAGTATCGTCGCGTGGGTCGATTGACATGTGAGTGAAGGACAAAGGATGAAGAATGAAGGCATGGGACATCATGGGACCCGTAAGAGCGTATTCTTTTACTTGCGCTGTCCCTTCTGGCGGAACTTTGTCTCTCGCAAGTTTCAAGTGAAAAGCTGTCGCTCGAGCGGGCCAGCCAAGGAACGGCTGGATGTCGAGAGAGTATGGTTTAGAGTAGTTTCTGGGATACGAGCTTGGTTATTTTCCTTAGCTGGCCTGGGAAGCTTAGAAGCTAGTCCACACACAAACAGGTCAGGTGCATGCATGAAAGAGTTATCGACCACTTGCCTGTGAACAAACACTGCACTGCAAAGCCGCCAATTGCAACGCTTTCCATAAAGCGCAGCTACGGAAACGTGTCGCGGTCTAGTCTGTTCTCGTTGACTTTTCTTGGCACAGAACAGTACAGAACGGAACAGGCAGAAGACGCATTTGTCGCGGACCAAGCTCTAGCTAGATCCTCTGGGTATACTGCGTGCATGAAAGAGAGCCATGTTTGTAAGAACCGGTTTGCGTCAGTTTTTTGAAATGCCTTGGCGGAGTTGCTCAGATAACTTGCTTGCGGCAAAGCAGGAATTGCTGTGTGAGGTGAGGACAGGATTGTGTTGGTAGACTTCTGTGCATCACCACTAGCCAAAAAGCAATGGGCCACAATCGGGCAATGGACCAACCGATTGTAGCAAACCGTGCGAGCGCATGTTGGTGCAGGCGGAGTCAGATCGCCCCTTCGCGTCTTTCGCTCTAATGCGCATGAATACGGTGAAAAAAAAAAAAAAATAGAACAAAGCATCGTCATGAAAGCAATGAAGGAAAAAGAAAAGAAAAAGAAAAAATGAACAATGGAGGTGACGGCCTTAGTGATGATGTTTCATTATGTATCTGATGCCGCAGTACTTGCAGGTCTTTGGCGTGTCTGGGTCGATGGTATCAAGCTGAATGAATTCGATTGGATGTCCGAGAGAGCCGCCGCCACCGTCGCACAGAGCCGACACTCCGTCCACTTCCACAACCGGCGCCTTTGCGATCAACTCCTCCGCGTTGCTGTGGTGCGGGTTCGCATACTTTCCAGTAGGCTCCGCGCTCTGGGCGTTCACCTTGTACGACAAGCTCCTCACCGCACAAGCACGAACCTGCGCGCGGCTCGCCGCAGCAGCGCGTGCGGCGGCCAAAGTCGCCGATCTCCGGAGCACAAAAGACATTCTCGCTACTGCATCAAACCAACCACATTCGCGCACCATCATCAAATGTTAGCATCCATCCTCCATCTTCCATCCACGGTCAGCGACACCTCGCAAACTCTAAACTCTCATAATCGTGCGTGCACACCAACTCTCACACTGGCGCACTCACTTCTGTTCCAGTCCAACTTGCCACTTGCCACTTTTCACAGCAGCGTTGAGCCAACTTACTGGTACCAACGACAGTTTCTTCCTCTGTATTCAACTCAATTCGTTCAACTCGTCCCGCGCACAGAGCTCAAAGTGTCCGCGCGAGCATCGCACATATGCCGAGAACTAGAGTAAATGGTAGCGGCGCATAGGACTTGGTGTTTTGCCGGCAGGGCAGGCATAGCGGGGATGTGGAGAATGGTAGGCGAGTGTGGTGGTGCAGTAAGGTGAAAGTAGTGTGCAGAGCGCGTATTGTTGGATATGTGAATATGGAAAGGTGTATTTGGTGTGTATTTGCGATTATGGTTGGCACGCAATGGCCCAGCAACTTCTTCGATCAAAAGATGAAACCCAGAGAGTTCCACCAGGTTGAAATTGGACACTGAGAGGAGTTGAAATCAGGTGTTGCTCTCAGCCTTATGAAAGATATGTATGTTGTTTTTAAGATTTATTCAGAGAAATAGCCTTGCGATACCTTGGACTTGTACACCAGATGAGAAGTTGTGAACCCATCACTTCCTACTCTTGTAATTCCGTCATCGATTTCTAACTCCTCTTCCTTGACGTAATCGACCACCTTTCCGCCAAAGGACACTCGATATGCCTTCTTCCCTTGTATTTTAATCACTTGACCTTGCACTCTCTTGCCTCCAAAGACAGCAATGACCTTGGTCCCCTTCGCAAACTTTGGCGAAGCATGCTTGCCACCTTGATACAAAAATGCGCGGTTCATCGGAATTCTCTTTTCAGCATCCCCGTCGTCATAGTCCACATCGATGGTGCCGTCCGGGTACACTGCAACGATTTTTCCCGGATAGTAGCGGTCAGATCCACGGAAGCGGCATGCAACACGATCGCCCACATCCAATAGTCTCTGCCCGACATCTGGTTTTGCGAGACCTTCGGAAGGGGCGCTGTGAGGCTCGGGGGCCGTTGGACTTGGCACAAAATCAGTTACTTTACGCAGAAGCTCGATCCGGATACGGCGCCTGACTTCACCGCTTGCCAGGCGAATATCTGCGGTCCCGTCTTCATGGACCTTCTTGACAACTCCGTTACGGGGGGAACCTTTGCCGTTGTCGTCCACCTGAACTCTTTCGCCTCGCTTGAAAGAAGTCTCCCAGATGACATCCGACACGTCTTCTGAAATATCGGTGTCTACGTCCGACTTGTTTGGGTCCTCAACGTCACCCTGCGGGCTGACCTTTTTCTCAGACTTTTTCGTGCAGCATGTGCTGAGCCAGAGCCGGTCACAGCAATTCACAGGCATTCGGTCGGTATACTTGTTGTTCATAGTCCACGAAGGCAGCGGGAATTGGCATGCCGCGTTTGCCTCATAGTTCTCACGCGCCCAGCGCGTAAGTAAGTCAAGCTGCCCCTCGTGGTCGTTCTTCGTGAAAAGATATCTTGTCGCGACAATGTCCTCCACGAGAACAGCCATGCGCACTGCGGTCATGCGATGGCTCTCGGCCTTCTGCTCGAACCTTTGCACCCAAATGAGACTCAAAAGGATGCTATTCGCCGTGGACATCGAAATTAGCACCCAGCGAGTCGCGGAAATCTCACTAAACGCCGCCACCGCTGTAGCGAGGGCGGCAAGCACCACGGCCGGGATGGCGTATTGCAAGCGTTTCTTGTCGTAGTATTCATAGGCTGCACTGTGTCGTCTTCGCATAATGCGCACATTTTTCAAAATCCGCGATGCGCGCTCAAGATGGCCGAGGTTGTCCGCAAGGTCGGCGAGCTCCCCGTCGTCGCCTTCCACTTCGACGTGCATGTAGTTTTCCTCTGACCTAAACTTTTGCAGTGCCGGCGGCTGCAAATTCTTCAAGTGCTCGCCATTCGAGGGGATCATCTTGCACGCCGCTGCTGCTTCTGCACCTGGTCGCCTCTTCGCCTTCTCGCCTTCTCGCGCTCTCGCCTTCTGATACCCTTCGCTCTGTTCAAAGCTTTCAATTGAATTTTGAACTGCCACTTTTTGGTACGCTCGGTCCAGACCACAAAAATCAGTCCGCTCAAGCGAAGAGCTCGAAACCTTTCAACTTTCAACTTGCAATTTCCAACTCGCAACTTCCAATGCACACACAGTGTACTACGTATAGATAGATAGCCCGAAAAGTAGTCTTTGCGAAAAAAGAGAGATGCGGGAGAGCTGTTACATTGCCAAGTTAGAACCTCGGACGTGGTCAGCGTAAGGTCTGGGCGCAGATGCGTAAATTGATACGCATTATACTTTCTCTCTATCAGTAGCTAGTGCGATCTCTTCCACAACTCGGACAAACATAGATCCGGTGAACACTCTATTCCCCCGACTAGCGAGCCTGATATCTCGGGATCTAGTCTTCAAGTTGGACGGCGGCCGCGCTCCACAAGTGGGAAAAAAACAAACGCTTTCCTGTGTACCGTTTAGTTGAAACGGAACCTCCTTGAGTGACTGTGAACTACTTTCTCTTCAACTGCGCCAGAGGAATCTTCAATTGCGCCATGAAGACGGAGCTTTCACTCATCTAAGCTTAGACAATCGAATATACCACCGACCTCCTTCGTGATCGGTGGCCAGAGTTGCCTGCCGCCTCCTGAGAGCCTCGGACGGACAGACTACGGTGACGTGAGTGTTTCCAAACGGACAAGTTGCACATATGAAGCGCTTGGGCTCTCCTTCTATTCAATGTGTTGAAGAATCTATACAGAGGGGAATCTCCGCATTACGCTGTAAGAGATCCAAACGATCGAATGGCGGAATTAGCGGGCTTGTGGAGGTGGTTGGCGTTGTTGTCTTGTTCGCGTGTGTTCACTTTTGTTCCTGAATTTTCTCTTGTCGATAGTGAGAGTTGAGTTTGTGAGCGTGGGTTTCATAAACGGCCACCAAATGACGAAAAACATATTTGAAATTAAAAAAAAAAGAGAGAAGAAAATATATTTTGATCGTAATGGAAAGCAAAACAATAATTTATTTAGAAATAGAAACAAAACTTCCGAATGAGAGCAACATGCATTGTCCGTGGATCCATGAGGATGGAAGGCCAATGAAAATGATCTTGCTGAACACTCAGATCTTGTCACTCATAGGATCTGCAATTTCTGCTTCGGGCAGGTCTCCCTTTACGACAGTCGCTTCCACCAACTTTGAGGCTGGAGTTGTGGCCGTGGACGCGGCAGCACCGGCAAGCATAGGCTTGACCACGAAGAATGCGACGGCTGCCAAAAGTAGCACACCTCCAACAGATGCACCAACGATGGCCCCGACTGCAGAAGAGCCTTCATCATCATCTGAGCCATTTGCAGCATTATCAAGGCCAGACGACACTGTAGGACTCAAAGTTGCCGACCCGCCTTCCACGCTGGGCGGGCTCGTGGGCGGGGTCGTCGTTGGAGCAGCGGTTGGAAGGTCACAGGTGGCCGACGGCTCGACACTGAACGCGGTCACATTCTCAGAAAACATGCTCTTGAGTGAGTTGGTCATGATGCCGTCAAATACGTCCAGTCCCGCTGTAAGCGTCGTGCTCATCAAATTGACGATACCGTTCGAAGAGGCGCCCACGCCGACACGCACATTTGAAGCACCAAGGAGAGCAGCGGTTGTATCGAGGTAAATACCGTTGGCCATGCATTCTGCTGCCGCTTCGGGGCTGAGGGAAGAGATGCTGTCATCCTGCACTGCCTTGTACGTTGCCTGCAGCGCTTTGATGGCATTTTCGTGCAAGCCCATGATCATAGCAGACTGCATGCTAAAGTCATTCCAGACAAAGCTCAGATTCAACTCTTGTGTCTCAAAGTTTAGCACCACAGGGGTACTACCCATGTTCACCGTCAAAGTTGCGTTGAATAGCAGCTGTGCATCGGCGCCAATATTTCCGAGATCAAGAGCAGGAAGCACCAAGGTGTGGTCGCCCACTTTTTCAAAGTCCAAAAGCTTGGATAAATCGGGAGACATCGTAAGATTGAGCTTGACGGAGTGCAGAATGATCTCTGAGCCAGCACCGAGAGGGATCTCGAGGTACGAATATCCCATCATCGTCAGCCAGGAGGAAAGGTCAAAAGTTGACGTCCCGTCGTAACCGGCCAAGTCAAACCCAGTGAATTCTAGCACGATTGCTTCAAGCGAATTCAGGATATCCGAGGTGCGGTTTGGTAGAGTCTGCAGAAATTGCACAAATTCGATTGGGTCGTTTGGCACTTGGCCGTCTGGAAAAAGAGCAAGATTCTTGACCCACCCATAAGCAGTCCCGTTTTGAACAGAGCTCAACAGCGCCACCATCGAGTCCCCGACAGTGTGATCGGAGCCTGGTACTAAAATGCCACTCAGAGTGCTGTTTCTGACTATCTCGATCAACACGTCTAGACCTTGCGTAAGGTCACTTTGTGTGTTCCCGCCGTCAAGTTGGGTGCTATTCCTGAGCAAGTCAAGAAAATCAGCGAGCGGGGTTCCTTCCAAAGCCGGTGCTTGGGTCCAATCTATGCTCAGGTATTCGCGGAAAGCGTTCCACAGAGCCTCCCCAGAGAGGTCGCCAGCTGCAACAAGCTCAGCTGAGGTCATCAAAAGTACCTCCACTGTGAGAGTGTCGCTCACAACGATGTAGGGCGGGAGGGTGACGTTTACCAGAAGAAAGAAATCCGTGATAGGTATGACAGCAAGCTCGCTCGCTGGAATGTCGAGAGGAGTCCAAGTGACTTCGCCAATACCGGGAATGTACAAGGGCCCCCCGGAAGCGAGAAGCTCTTCCAGGTCTTGAATGCTCATGGTCGACATCTCCTCGAGAAAGGCCTTGAGCTCCACCTTCCAGGCGTCCAAATGCTGGGTAAAGTTTGTCAGAGCGAGAGACAACTCTTGCCAATCCAAAAGCTTGATCTTCGAGTCAATCTCGAGACTCTGCTCGGCCTCAAGTGCGAGCGAAGCGAGGGGAGGCTCTGGCGCAGGCGGCGCCTGATTGAACGCACTGTCCACAATACTTTGGCCAGCACTTGCAAGCATGTCGCGAATCGCGGCACATCCTTGAGTCTGGAGCTGGGATTGTACGATTGGGGTAAATACCTCAAGGATGAGATCAGTGAGATCAACCTTGACCAGACCCAGATCAATAATAATGATCTCTTTCCCGCTAAGCTCGAGTCCGCTCACGTCAATGGCCTCTTCGCAAGATTGAGAGGAGAGCATTCCGGCGGCAGTAATACCAGAGGTCTCAAAATCGTTGCTCAGAAACTGCAAAATTGGGCGAATTCCAATACCGCTCCCGCTGGACCTGATCTTGACGGTTCCAGATTGGCTTCCAGAGGTCGCTGTCGTGTCGCATGTAAAGTAGAGCTTGTTCACCTCCATTGCCATTCTGTACTCGAGCAATGACTCGAACGAGCCGCTGGTCGTAATACTCTCCAGCTGAAAGCTGGAACACACCATTGTATCTCCAAGGGCGATCTCATACGTGCTGATCACTTGCGGAGGAATTCCTGAGATGTCCACTTCCACCTGCACCTCAGCCAGCATCTTGTTGAGCTCATCGAAGCCATCGCCTGACACCCGCGATACGCACAGCGCCAAAGCGCCGAGCACACCCCACTTGTTCCACATGTCTTGAACTTGTTGACCCTCACTCCCCCAGCACGTCCACCACACTCTTCAACTCTATTGCCAACCGAGACGGACCGTGGCTGAGCACTGGCGAACACCACCGCGAGGACAATCCGACGTACGTCTGTCTCCAAGTGCAACCTTCGAAACCTTGGAGTGTGTACACACTCAAGGATAGCAGTTCTTTACACTGTTGGGTAAGAGTTGCGGTTTGGTGTGATATGCTTGCGAACGACAAGGTCACGGACGAACAAAGACTTTGCCTTATTGTATACCTTATGTACAGCTTATCGGCGATTCACAGAACGGAAGGTGGGGACATGGAAGATTGAGTAGATACTCCACTAGCTGGAGCTTAGATTCCAGCGGCTATAGCGCTACTAATTTGCTATGGTTGTTCAGAGTGACACAGTCCTAGCCACCGGTATCCAATTGTTGTACTTTGTACTAGCTATCGTGACAATTGTGTTGTGTCACTCACCACTGGCCAGTGCCACTCAGTCTTTAAACCGTGTACAAGTCACCACGAGAAATGCTAATGCAACGAATGCAAAATTCAACAAATGCAACCGCGCTTGTTTTCACCATTAGGCTAGGTAGTATTGCTCGGTTAAGAAGAAGCCTTTCTAGGACACCAGGTAAGAATGCGGTACATTACCACGCTATTCGACAAATGTAATGAGAAGGGTAGAAGGGTGACAGTTCTAACGGGGCTCTTAGATCCATAGTTCACTGTCAGTGTTTATAGTGAGACTAAATCTCTGAGAACTGGTGAGCGAATTTCCGAGCACTTTTACTTGGGACCCGACAGAGCTTTGAAAGATTCATTTACAGAATCGAGAGCAGTTTACTATAAAATGCCATTTTCAATCATTTTCATTCGAAAGGTTTTAACTATTGTACAAGTATTAAATGTCATCGCCGCGCTCGGCTCGCTTCTCCTGCTTGAACCTCTCCGCGTGGTCGTTCGCCATCTTTCTAAATTTACTGTTTGGGTCGTCGCCGTCGGGATTCAGCTTGTTCTTGGCAATCTCGATGGCATCCGACTCGTCCTTGTGGTCGTGCGCGTCTTTGGCGGAGAACTTTTTCTCGTGTTGCTTTCTGAGCCGCTCGGCCTCGTGGTTGGCCTCTTCGGCAATCTTCATGTCTTTGCGGCTCTTGCTTGACATGTCCTGGTCGAATTTTGCCCTTTCCAGCGCGTCTGACTCATCGTCCAAATCCATCTTGTCGATCTTTGGGACCATCGTTCCGAGCCCTCGCTCCTGCGTTGGTTCTTTGAATGTGGCAGCCCTGGATGGAAATCTCGAGCTCGAGCTCACGGAGAGCAACCTTGTCTGCCTCGATGAGCAAAGCCGCGCCAGCCCGCTCACGGTGCTTGGCGCGTCCCTTGGCAAGGCAGCCTGTAACCAGCGTTGGCCGAACATCTTTCCTTTCGATATGCTTTTTCACTTTGTGCCGATCTTGACGTACTCTATCTGCGCGCTTCTTCTCGATTCGGGGTCTGCTTCACTGTCAGCCTGGCATGGTCTGGCTGTGTTTTCAGGCTACTATTCGACTTCTCGTTCATGGATGTTCATGGTGCGGGGATCCAGGGGTGTGGCCTAGAGCCCTCTCCTATTAAATAAACACTTCCAAACGAAAGAGGGAGACTGTTCGGGATGGCGGAAAAGTTGTCAAGCAATCGGCTGAACACGAAACCTACCGGTTCTCGTACGGACAGTCTCGAAACTTATAAAGCGGCGACCTGAGGATACCTGAGGTCTGAGAATACTGGAGTCCAGAATTTCAGAATTCAGAAGAGAGATTCCATCGAGAGACATGAAGATTTCTTTTCGTAAGAAAGACATTGTGGGCCGTACAGAAAGAACTTGGATCCTCCCTTCTCGGGAGGCGGAAGCTTTCAGTAAACGACGGAATCCGAGGCAATCCTTTGACTACTATTTTGTTAAAAAGTTGTCACAAGTGACTGAAACTTGTGAATTTGGAACATAACAGAACAAAGCTGGTGATACTTGCTGTTGTGAATTCTGTTTCTGAAATTCTGCACCCACCGGAATGCACAGTGCAGGCAATAATCGAACTCAGTAAAATTCAGGATTCAAAATTCAGAATTCAGAACTCAGAAGCTCAGCTTCTAGGTAGATATTCTTTTCTCTGTCGCAGTTGCAGACGCAGGGCTATGTTTGACCGTCCTTCCTGTCCTTCGCAATCGACCGGTAATACCATCGAGTAGTGGGTAGAGTAAAAGAGAGCGTGTCAAAGCCTGCGTATTCTCCAGTCTTCCTGGAGGTAACACTTATTCTCGACAGCAGAAGCTAGGCGAAACTATAGCTCTCACTCCGAATTTCCAATGCTTCTCAAGAGTGAATTTGGCGCGGATCGTTCGTGAATGCTCGTTTTCAGAGAGGTGCACACCGCTTCAAGACTGGTTGCGTCGAAAAGTGCGAAACCGAACTGAGAAAAAAGTGCGAGCGCGTTACGCGTATAGGTGCGCACGGCTTTGTTGAGCTGGAGTGCTCGTAGAGTACGAGTTGACTGTAAAGGTAGCGAAAGCTGACTCTTCAGCAGATAGGCAAGTAGGAGATTTCAGAGATGGTCTTCAACGTTTTAGCGCTGAGGACTTTTTAAAAGGTTTGTGCTCTTGTGAAGAGCGAATTTGGTTTGCTTTGAGCGGCGCTATGGGTGGTGGCCAACGTGGAAAGAAGTCGGATGCAAGGGGCGCTGGGAGAACGGAGTTTCGAATTTCGGGCGTCTCTACGGAGCGTGAGAGCGTACTCAAGTTTGACGCCTTCCCATTGTCATATGCGCGTTGGCAGGAGCGGGTACAAGAAAAGGAGGCAGAGTTTTTACGCAGGCAGCAGGAGTCGGTCAGCCGGGCACAGTACCATGACCAGATAGTGAGGGAGCGCCTGAGGAGAAAGCGGGACATGATGGCTATAGAGTTCACGAAGGAAGAGCGCAGGAGATTGACTCGAGCTCCCACAGAGGGCGGTCTGCGAAGACGAAAGAGTGTGCTAGAAAAGCTCGGAAAGGCGCCTCTGAGAGGATTGCGGAAAACTGTTGAGACGAGCAAGCCCGCAAAGTATCAGATTGGGCAACGCTTTGAGGAACTTCTGAACGACGGCACCACCCTTCGCGGGACGGTAGTTGACATTTGCTTAAGTCGAGGTTGCAAAGAGCCCCACACCCTTACAATTGAGACCGATCCAATTGCCAGTTTTGAGGAGGAGCACTATGCTGCATATGATCTGGAGACACGGTTGAAAAGTATTGCTGCCTACGATTGGAGCTGGAAAGCTAATCTAGTTGACTTTGAACATGCATTACGGAATGACGAGGATGCTTTAGTCGTTGGCCAGATAGCCAGTGATACAAAGTACAAGCGGAGGCGGAAGCTGTCGCAACAGCTGGCTGAGGCGCACTTTAATCTTCGTCGCGCATCCCTCCTTCCGCCACAGCCTTCAAAGCTAGACCTGGGCATAGCGGGAGCGCAAGTAGAGGCGGCAGTGGAGCATACGCGAGACGTCACAGTTTACGAAACCCTTGCCCGAAGATTTGGGCCGATTGAGGATGACTTGTTTATCGAAATGCAGTTTCCCGGGCGTGTATACGTCCTGCGATCATCCTACTGCGCGAGGAAAATCACCAACTTTTTGCGCTTTCATGTGGCTCGCCGAAATGCTCTGCGGACCAAGCTGGTGGTCAAGATGCAGTGTATCTTTAGAGGCAAAAAGGCGCGGCTATTGCGATACAAGTTGAGCAAACGCAGAGATTTTATTACTCACGGCTTCACCAGGTACAAATTAAGGGTGGAGTTGAACGCTTTTTCCAATTGGCTGGATTATGTCCAACGACGGCGCAAAGCAAAACAGCTTCTCACATACAAGCTTGGGCGTGCTTTCAAACAGTGGCTCTTCATTTTCCAAGCAGAAGCACACAAGCGAACCACGTTTATGGAAAAACAAAACGCTAGATTACAGCAACATCATTTCAGGTTGTGGAAGCTTAGAATGGAAGAGCTTAAGCAACAACGACACGCAGCAGAGAGGAGCGACTTGCATTACATGCGCACAACGTTCAACCGATGGGCAGGCGTCGTCGCTCGCTCCATTCTTAAACGTAAAAGTATTCAGCAGAGCTCCGCAATTGTAATCCAGAAAACAGTGAGAGGGCATCTGATAAGGAAGAAGGGAAGGGCCGCGCTAAAGCTGGCGCTATGGGGACAATCTGCGTTCCGTGCTCAGAAATGCCGTCACGAGTATTTTCGGCCCTTTGGGATTCGAGACAAACTTGTCAAACGTCGAGCCAGAAGAGCCCAGCGAAGGAAGAAGCCCGCAAAACCGGTGCCCAAGAAGAAGCATCGCCGGCAGCGCGAAGAGAGCAATGCCAAAGTGGAGAGTGTGGTGTTTCCGCTACCGAAGGAGTCTGTCATCACGTGCGAACGATCCTTGCAGAATGACTCAGCGACTCGCAAGCTCTCGCCGGTGTCTTTCTCGCCCAATCTTAATTTCTTCCATTCCTTCTTCATTTGAAAACTTGGAAGCCTTTATTCACACTTAAAAAACCAGCAACTCGAGCTGCTATAGCAAAATTCAAGAAGCCAGCCCCCCTCTTCCTGTTGAGTTCCAGCAACTGTTTACAGATGAGGAGAGCGAGCTCATATCAAGTTTTTCCGGGCTGAACACTCTGGGCCGATGGCAGCAAATATGTCTAATTTGTCCAAGAACGCCGTGATGTGAGTATGCTCCTCGTCGCGTGCGACTTGCTGAAATTTCCGCACGATTGGGATAGTCAGGTTCGTGTTGCGAATTATACTGCACAACAGCTCTATGAGCATCTGCTCGCCGAGTCCGCAAATATTCCCGCGAATGACCGTTTCGTTTGGCTGCCTGCCGATCAGCTCGACGCACAGCTGCGACAATGACTTTGGCGTGTACAGGAGCGGCGGCGGTGCCTTTTTTGCGTCCTGCAACGACATCCTCTTCCCCAACTTGCTCAGCTCCGAGTCCTGGGCGGCGTTTTCATCCATTATGACAGCCCAGCGTCGATCACGCGAATACGCTTGATAAATTTCGTGTCTTTCCGTAGCTTCCAACCTCCAACGTGAGCTTGTTCACCGGCACAAGCGAAACAAGAGCGCTCGTGGGCGGCACAGAAATTGGCAAGGCTACAATTGATGCCTGGAAAATGTCTGCGCGCTTTTCGCTTTTCGCGTCCCCATCGTCAGCAACTGATCGCAAAAATTGTTCTTCCACACCGAGAGAACAAGCGAACCTTCGGTGCACTCCTTGACTATTCTTCTCTACTGTAGGAGTAGTTGTAATAGTCCACGTAGATAAGTTTGCTAAATTCTAGCCAGCTAGCTAGCAGGTTGGCAAGACTGCTAGTCCTTCGCTCATACATACTCTTAAACAGCTGTAGTCTCTGCCTTTAACTAACGAGGAGTGTGCATGGCCACTATGAACGGCACACGTGTGGGATAGTGCGCTAGTTACCATTATCAATACCAAAAGCACACTCCCTGCGCCCTTGCTTCGTCTTACGGAACTGTTAGTGAGAAATTCGTCTTAAGCTTATGGGAAGTTACTGATACTTTTAAAGGTTTTGCACACACTCTTTGTTGAATTTTGGAAACTTTCGCGAGAGGAAAGGTGCTCGAGTACACTTCCCAGGTGCTCGAGGACAACGCTGGGCAAGTTCACGATAATGCCCGCTAGAAGGGAGCAGTGATTTGTTGTTTTCTTGTCGTGCTAACGCAGTGCACTCCTTTTCTGTCAGGCTTCGCGCTAAACTTGTGACCTTGGTCGTCCCTGAGACGAAGGGCGTACGCAGTATTCGAGCAGTTGGTGTGAGTGTGGGTGTTGGTGTTGGTGTGGGAGCGGACTAGTCGCTCGACTGGCTCTGCTCTCTGCTCTTTGCTCTTTGCTCTCTGTTCTCTGCTCTCTGCTCTCTGTTCTGGCGAGTAGAGTGTCGAAGCGATGGAGGAAGTGGAGCCCTGGGAGGAGTTTCGCGAGGAAGAGGAGCAGTCTCAAGCAGAGAGCGAAGAGGAAGGTCTCGGGGCGACGCGAGAGAGTAGGAGAAGAAAAAAGCGCTCGTCTACACGGGGATCGGGCCGGAGCAGCAGGGATGAACTTGAGGATATCGATGAAGTCGTCAAAAAGCCGAAAGAAGGGAAAAAAAAAGTCAAGAAAGACAAGTCTCGACGGGAAAAGCGGCCAAACGCAAGAGGGTTGAAAAATTTGATGAGGATTGACGAGAACGACCGCGACGGACTCAACGAAAGGGAATACGATGATCGATGGAGCATTGACGAAGACGAGCCGCCGAGTGAGGGCTTAGAGAACGAATCTCCAGATCTCTACGTGCGGCGCATAACATGGAACCTCCTAAGCTGGAAACAACCTCTGTATACTGGCTTCGCTTTCACGCTTGTAGTGCTTACATATGCTCTGTTGCACGTTTCCCAGTACGGCATTGTGACGCTGGTTTGTTTCATGATAATGTTTCAGCTCTCAGCAACCACGGTGGCCTCATCATTCTCTCCTGAGCTCAAGCAAAAGGGTGTCGTTGGAAAGCACTTCAATGCTGAGCGCTTTGCACAGCACCGCCAAATAGTCAGTACACAACAAATGTCCCTGATATCCAAAGGCCTTGCTCTAATTGCGGCAGATTGGGTGGATCGATGGGAAGCTACCTTGCAGGAAGAGAGTAACGTGAACAGCTCCATCCTCGTTGCTTTCTTCTCCCTGTTGTTTACGTCTGGCTTTTATGTTCCGGCTTATTACGTCACATTTGGCTGCATAATTAGTTTATTTATGCTAACGCCGCTGTACGCGCAGAATCAACTTCGGATGGACGAAATGATACAAGATTTCAAAGATCATCTTGCAGAATTAGTAGATTAGATTAGAGTCACAAAGGTGCCAATCGAGACACAGCACCGCATTAGCGCCAATCAAGGCGCTCGAATATAAAACGCTAACGAGGAGAAGAAGGAAAAAATCCTGGAGTCGAATTCAAAACATGGATGACTGGCGAAACAAATGTGTGTAATGCCTAAAAAAAGAAAGGAAGTGAAAAAAAAATCTTGCTTACAAGCTAGTTGCCCTTCTTTGCCATCTGCCTATCATACTGTTCCTCCAGCTTCCATATGAGACCTTGAAGATCGCGCTGAAGCGCAAGTTCGTCGAGTTCGCCTAGCTCCGAGAAATAAGTTCCCACAGACTTGGTGAATGCCTCCTTCCCTGGCAGCGAAGAGTTCCGAAACTCCATCTCGACAGTAACCTTGTCGTCTCCCCTCGGGAGCGTTGTAGCCACCTTGAGAGCGCTTTGAGGACGGTTCATCTTTGAGTAGGTTCTCGCAATGTAGTTTTGCTCCACCCATAAAGATAAGAACTGGAGCGCAGCGCTCGCAACCGCATAACATCCAATGCAGTAAATCAAGATCAATTTGTTTTCTGGAAACGAGTGCGGGCCAAGTTGGGCATACGCCGCAACACTGCACGCGATCGTCATGAGGATCAGCTTGATATTGCCAACGGTCTGGTCCTCTTTATATCCGGCCAGCCCTAATAACTTGCAAATGCAATCATCTATCGTCCGCTTCACAGCCACCTGGTCCAGCACGTCCACAGGCGGGACTGTGTCCACTAGAACAAATAATTCAGCATTCGCCAGCAGCGGTCACGGGCGGGAGAAACGCTCTGTCAGCAACAGCGCACCAG
Source organism: Parietichytrium sp. I65-24A (assembly GCA_012862575.1). Lineage (NCBI taxonomy): Eukaryota > Bigyra > Thraustochytrida > Thraustochytriidae > Parietichytrium > Parietichytrium sp. I65-24A. The sequence continues at coordinate 569,837 of BLSF01000022.1, forward strand.
GACACCAACCCACCCACCATCCGCTCGCTCGCCCTGGTGACCCCTTCTCGCTGCCGCTTGCGCAGAATAACCCAGCACCCGAACCAGTCCACTCACCTTGCGTTTCCCTCTCTTCAGCCATTGCGTACTCCAAGCGCGCCACGAAACCCACTCTCTGTGCTCGCTGGGGAGGACTGCCTCGCGCACCTCCAACGTTTCGCTATGTCTTCGTATGCTTCGCTAATCAAGCTGTGGGCAAATTGGGCCAACTCATTCCGTAAAGCACGTCACCATGTACTACTCGTGACGAGAGCAACGTGCCAGTGACCCTGATCGTGACGGCATGTGGCTGTATTTGGCTGTACTCATGCCGTAGTGGGGTGATGTGTATGGTTATCATTCCGAACTCCGTAACAAGTAGCGAACAGTTGCTTTTGATACACACAAAACACATAAGCCAAAGTGTGCCTGCCTTCGGCGGTCTTCTTCGTGCTTGAAAGTTGCGCCTGCCTCCGGTTCGCCCCAATTCTGAATTTTCAAGACAACGCAGGGCGGGAGCGATATTTAGAAGGCATTGCTATTGAATTCTGCCTGTTTGGGATGTTTGCGCGTGCATATATGAATGGGGAAAGCGTGGCGGTCATGCCCCCTCTGGACTTCGGTTTTCCAGGCGGAAAATCTGCGCAACGAGGCTTGTTCGTCCCCGCATCTGTAGGGGGGCAAATCAAATCAAAAATCCCGAGCAGAATTCTGTTTCCCGTGAACGAAAATCAGAGCCACTGGGTATTGTACGTCGCATATCCGAATGCAGAACCTGAAAGGAGTATTGTAAAGTTTGACTCACTGCATTCCTCATTGTCCACGGGGGATGATAATGCGGAAAAGATCGAACTGATACTTCGCGAGATGCTCGAAATATACGGAAGCTGGGCGAGATCCACTGGGAAATCAGCTCGACAAACAAATGGCGAAGACTGCGGTGTGTATATGCTTGCAAATGCCAGTTCTATCATTTGGAACCAAGAACATCCAAGAACCACCAGAATCTATTGAGCCCCACATATTTCGGCGATGGGTAGCTGCAGAAGCACTTAAGGCGGTCGCACAATCCGACTTACTCAGTGAGCAAATTTTCCGTTACTCTAATTCTTCCAGGAAGAGAGTGAGAGGATCTTGACTCAAGTGGTGCGCAATATCGGAGTCCGTTGTTTTTTAAACGAACAAGTCAACGGCGAAACAGCATCATTTAGACGTGAACCGAAGAATGCGTATTTGTTCGCTCAGGAACAAAATGAACCTCAGAGAAATTTTTGGGTGGGGAATCTGGCTATCTTATTTTAAAGCGGTACTCCTGCGTGACAGGCGGCCTTGTTTAACTCTGGAAGATACCGGTACCGGTACTTGAGTACTGGTAGATTCTCCAAAAAGGCCACAGAATTCACAGAATGGAGCTCCCAGCGAAAAACGAACCATTACTGGGTTTAAAATGTACAATCTTAATTTACCTGCAAAATGCAGGTGTTAGTTTGCACAAGATTTTAAAAGGTGCCCTGTACAACATAACATACATTCTCATTCTCATAATTTAACTACGATTTACGTGAACTGTGAACGCAACGAGTAAGCCTGCCGGAGGCAGGCGCAACTCTCGAGCACGAAGAAGACCGCCAAAAAGGCGGGCGCACTTTGGCTTGTACCTTCATATAAAGACGGTTCATAATTACGCTCTATGAAGTCAATGTTGTGGCACGTGATTTCCCTCTTCGGTTATTTGAAACTCCTTGACAAATGGCGATTTCCACTGCCATGAACCGTCATCATTGGTCCTCCACGAATCGATTTCGTTGCCATCCACGTCATGGACAGTGACGGTCAGTTCGTTGTCGCAATAGACCGTCAGTTGAGCACTTCCAGTACAGTCGCGCCTGCCTCAGTCTTAACCAGGTCTGCGCACACGAGCGTCGTGGACAAGTCTGCGGTGCTCTGGCCAAGATTGGCGAACGAGGCAGCCCCCAAACACCTCGTCTTGAGCGTCTGGGTCGGTGCCGATTGGCACATAGAAAAACGCAGCGTTGTGTGCGGCTTTAATGGCCTAGACCTTTTCATTCTGGCAATTTATTGCCGAAGTTGAACAATCTGTATGCACATATTTATGAATACCATCGGCCATGAATACCACAATCTTGGTTGCGTTTGGGTTCAGTGTTCTTGAAACCGCTCGCAAGGATTTCATCTAGCGTTCCGAGAATGTTGGTCTGCAGTCCTACGTTGTCCACTATCTCCCTGTTCAAGGAAGAAGCTTCCCAATGAGGAAGCGAAGCTCCTTTCGGCTCTAGAGCTCCAAAGGCGAGTTGCAAAGAAGGTTTGCTTGCAAATTGCACGACGGAGAACATGCTCGAGCCCGCAGAAGAGGAAAACTCTTGAGAGACCTCCGCGACAAAGGTCTTCATCTGAGACCACTCCTCCTCAGCCACACTTCCTGACACATAGTAAATTCTCCCACCGCCGCGCACAGAACTTCAAACCCCCTTTCCCAAACACTGGAGCAAGAACTATAGACAATAGCGCACGTTCTCTTGAACTCCGAGGAACTGCAACCTGTGTTCCTGCATAGGCGCCGTGTGAGGACGAGTGCAAAATCGCGGCGCCAGTACAGGTCATGCCGTGAATTATTTTAGCCACCAGCAACCAGCAGATGCTTTACAGGAGGAGTTCAAAGCAGCAAGTCCAGTGTGCTCTCGGGTTAGTGCAAGAAAAGCCTGATCCGAAGCAACTGAACTCGCTGAATGCCGAAACATAATTACCTCCCCCAACCGGAGCAGATGATGAACACATCAAGAGTCTTGCGCAGCCAATGATCTCCGAAACAGGAAAGCCGGTCTCCTTCTACAAAACTCACTCCACTTCCAACCTCCAACAGAGCTGCCTCCATAAGATACTGACAGAGTTGAGTCCCTCGTTGAACATTGCAGAATGCTCAAGTTCCTGCGAGCGTACTTGTGGAAGCGTACCTCAAGACCCATACCTTGCAAGCAAGATGGAGGAAAAAATTGACCTTTTTTTGCATGCTGTAGAAGCATTGCTCGCCTAAGCTTTCAGAGTCTTCTGATCTCCTTCTGCTATCTCCCTGCAGAGGTGAGACAGCACACAACCAACCAACAGCTTTGCCCCGCAGCTGGCGGACGATTTCCAGCCCATTGAGTATACTCTCCGCAGCGGCACACAGGACTCCAAAGCCGTATGCCCTGGGAGCAAGAATAAAACGCCGCAGCACTCGATCCTCTTCGATGCGAGGCGCTGCAAAGATTGGTCCCGCGCAGGCGCCGCCGGGAATAGCAACGCCGGGTTCGGCTGTGACGCCAGTGCCAAAATAACCGCAACATAACAAAATGGACAACAGCTGCCGCCACCGTGGCCTCCGAAACAGCAAACCCGCCAACCAACTGCGCCCGTTGGCTGGAGCACACGCTACACTCACTCCCGCCACTTCTGTCCTCTCTGCCTCAATACGCGCCGAAACGCATCGGAAGAATGCCTTCGGAATAACGACGCGCTACAGCTCTCCGAGAAGTACCAAAGCTCAACGCCAGGGGAGCAGAGCTCTTCAAAAAGCGACAAGCTATAAGCTGTGGGTCCCAGAGAGCGCAATCTGACAGCTTCTCCGTATATTGTCGCCGGTGCGTACAAGGCTCCCGCAAAAGGTGTGGAACAAGCGCCCCGTACTGCTGACCACACTCCCACCCAGGATAAACCCAGGGTATGCATGACTGCCGTTGCTGCTGCTGTTGTCGCCTTGGCCGTCGCCCTGGCCAGGGGAAGATGCCACGAGGTCGCCTCTCTGTGCCTCGCGGTCCAGAAGCCGGAGGGATATCGAGTAGACCTTGAACCCTTCTATTTCCTCCTGCTGCTCCACGGAGCGAAGGTCCAGCCACACGTCCTGGTTGCCGGCCTCGTCGACGCGCCACCGGAGCCATTGGAGCCATTGGAGTCGCTGGGAGATCAGCAGACTCTCGTCCGCGGTTCCGTCCGCGGAATCGTTCCAGATCCAGCCAGAGAACTCCCACGCCACTCCCTTGCTCGGTGCCGCCTCCCCCGCGAGTTTCCACTGCGCGCTCTGCACAGGGCCGTACTTGCGCACCTGTGTGCCGTCGCGGCGCGCGCCGTCCAATTAAAACACGAGCGGCAGGTTGCTCACGAGGGGCGAGAAGGTGTACTGCCGCGGCCACCACGCGCTCGCATCGCCGCCGCCGAAGCCGCCACTCGCCTTCTGCCGCTCCAGGCTGGTGATGGATGTCGGTGCGGGCCTGATCAGGAGCATGAAGTACATGTGGCGCAAGCGCGCGTCGATCAAGACGATTGCGAAAATTGTCAAACGGTTGGTCAAAGTGACTTCTTCGTTGATCAAAATGTTGAATTGGATGCACGATTGGATGTACCGTACATTATTTTTTTGCCGGTGCTGATTCTTGGTACGAGTACAGTGTCGCTGATGCTAGTGATGACCCGCCGAGAAGTGAGTGAATTTCGGAAGGTTGTCACGCGAGCAGAAGAAGAAGCTGAAGCGCAAAGCCGAAGAAGCAGAAAAGATAGTTTGATTTTATTCCGCGCCCCGATGCGCAAAAAGATCAGACACACGAAAACATTGTGGCAAGAGTTGAAATCAGTCTACCCAGCTAAAACTTAGGAATTAATAAGCCAAATTCGAATCTCAAAAGTGAATTGGACACACTCCTATAGAAAACCTGATTTAGGGGTTAGGGGGGCATTTTTTGCTTCTTTTCGGCCAATCCCGGAGCTGGCCAATTATGGGGTTTTACCTTATTGCATTTCCATATCGGTACGGTACACTTCTTAGGGTCTCCTCTCCCGCTTGCTGACCCCCATTT